>CM038670.1:598028167-599228167 GCA_021605145.1 Aegilops bicornis
CCAAGGAGGAAGAGGAAGGCAAGCGGAAGAGGAAGTGGAGGATGAGTAAGCATCCTGCCCTCTTTCATCATCCACGCACTCCTTCAGATTGCAATCAGCTTGTTCTTGGACTTTGTTTTCATCTTTTGCAGGTGTACAAATCGGAGACGCTACGCAGTTGGCAGTGGCAAAGAGGGCCATAGGCCTCGATGGGCAAACAAGTTTCCCTCAAGTGGAGTACCTCGAAAGTACGCCACCGGGTGGTAGAGAGCAGCCCTCGGGAGAATGCCTGATTTGCAGCCCCGCCGCTTCAAAGCGCCTCAGCAAGTGAGTCCATCACCCACCTCCTCCATTGGACGAATCTCTTGGGTTGTGAATCTTTTGATGCTAATCTTGCCGGGTTGGCAGGAGAAGAACAGCAGCCAGTGAGGAGTCCGCCGAGGGCTACCTCCCAACACGCTGCCTCCTTCTCGACCACGCCGCTTCGAGGGGCGCCCCGGCAAGGGCATCCACCGCCGATTGAGCCCACGCCTATGGAGGAGGAGGAGATGAATCCTTGGGTGCCAAAGTGGTTCCACCCTCGAAATGAACGCTACAGCAGAGGGTGTTAACCTCTTCCTGCACCGCCGTGCCGGTAAGTTTGCTTTCGCTTCCCGCCCCTGTTCTTTCTTCTTTCTTTTTTGAACCTCGATCTTGAAGCTCCGCCTTTACTCCCTTCGAGATATCCAGATCCTTCCTCGGCGAACAGGGGAGTACATCGGCACCACTATCGAGGAGGTCGCCACGCGATGCCGAGGCCTCGAGGCCGCCACAAAGATCTTCGCCGAGGGAGGCTGCTGGAAGACCTGCTGGCAAGGATGCCGCCATAGGCTCCGCAATGGGAGGCCACTACAAATTGGCCTCGGCTTCAGAGGCCGACGGGATCGCTGCCGAGGAGAGGACGGCTGGCCACACCAGCCTTCTTCCTCCGCTGCCTCCGCTTGGGTGGCAAGTACCTGAAGGTGAGCGATGATCCGTTCGGCCCATTCCCTGTGAGATGGCGAAGCACCTGTGGCGCCCCACCGAGGTGGCGAGGGAACAGTGCTGCCATGGCGATTCCAGGCCGCCTGCACCAAAGCACATTCAGTGCCAAACCTGAATCTCCTAGGAGGGAGGATCTTGCCATCAGGAGAGGGCACCTGCCGCCACACTCCACGGCAAGGATGAGGGGATCGGGAAGTCTGTCACAAGAATCGGACCTAGGAGCCGGAGCAGAGCACAAGGGGGGCGCCAATGCCCAAGCTCGGTCCATGCCGGGCAAGGTGAAAGAGCTGCAGAGGTGGAGCGACATGGGTCTGAAGGAACAGGCCCCGGGTCAAGTCTGGCGTAAGGAGCAAGGGACACGCCTAACGGTGCTCGGGTTGAGGCTAGCAAGCCGCCAGCCTCGGCAAGGCCGAAAGCAGCCTCTGGCCAACTACTCCATCAAACACCAAGCTGAATTCTAGAGGGTCTTGAGGGGATTTTTCGCTGAGGTCGTGTGGCCCGGGAGGAGACCTCACCAAGGGGCTTGAGGAGGAGGAGGAGGCACCGCAGAAAGGAATGTGCGTTTCGATGCGCAATCAACGTAGGATTACGTGAAGGGCTAAAAAACCTTCGGATCACCCGCCGCCTGCACGACAGCCGGGCCAGCAGGGATTCACCACTAAGTCGGCTCCATGGGGATGCCAAACGTGTGAGGTACGCCTCTTCCCGGAGCCGGATGTGAGTCCCAACGCCAAGTCACCTTGTTCTTCGAGGGCGCTTCTTGAGCTCCCTCCTTCGAGCAGTTTCGCCCAATGGTGGCTATCTCTTCTCTGACAATGAGGCCCGAAGTCTTTGCTGGGGCGCCATGATTTATAAGGTTCTCACCATAAGGTGGCGTGTATCGAACCCGGTAACCTTGACTTTTGACGCCAAGGCTACCGAAGAGCTTCGCCGGTTTGAGGATCGCGGATTCTTTCAAGCGTGCTCGAGGAGCGTGATCGCAGCCCATCATCAAATAGCCCATGCGTCAGACTTCGGAGTTCGAGGATAGAGGGCCAGCGCCGAGACTAGGTAATTCTCCATTTCATCATCACCGTACCGCTAGGTTCATGACCTCAAGACAATTTTTATCTTTAGTTAGAACCGCGATCAACAATTGGATGCAATATAACTTTTGTGCAAAGTACTTTGAAAACGATGCATGCTATTTTCCTATTTGATCTCTTTATGTATGTCAACCTCTACATTAATCGGGTACGCTTGTCGACGATAAACCCAAGCCGCGCAGTACCGAGGACCCTGGATTCCTCGATAACCCTCGTCACGGGTGTGCTTAAGCTGTTATGAAAACCATCCTTTCGACCGCCTCTAATGCGCAGGATCTTGCCGAACTGCCGAAGCCGGACCTCTTTCGAGATGTAACGTAGAGCATTGCCAATAGCGGAAGGCCACCCCACCGATCTCGACGCATTGCACAAGGCTCGAACCGCTGGAGCCGGACTTGAAACAGACAAAGGCGCTAAGTTAATAGAGGAAGGGGGCCCCTATTGCATATACAGGTTTTCCTCAGACAAAGAGCACGATTCCGAGGAGAATAACCTTTTATACCTAAAAGCAATCTTATCTCAAAGTCTTGCATGACTAAGCTTTCTTTTGTCGGGCACACTGCTGTCAAGCGGTTGTCTCAGTAGATGATTTCGCATTGCTTGGTCATCTTCTTCCTTTGAAAGTGATGACTCTACGATGAAGCTACTACTTGCCCCAACTGCCCAGACCAGATTTCAACACCCGCCGCCTTACCCTCGGGCGCCGCAAAAGATGTCGGTGGAAACGCACAACCATGGAATCACCGATCCCTTCTATGGTTGGCTTTGAAAGCGTAATATTGTGCAAAGAGCGGGTCTAGTAGCTAGCTCAAAGATTGTTTACCCAGGTTTGGGCCACAAGGATGCGTAATACCCTAGTCCTGCTTTTGTGTATATTTGAGTGTTCTTGAGTTCTTGAACTAGCTACGACGTGTGCGTATTCCAAAAGATCTGAATCCTTCTCCAAGACGCCTCGGCCTCCTTTTATAGTCAAAAGGAGTTGCCACGGTGGTACACAGGAGGTCGCAAGGTATACAAAGGTACAAGCTTATCGCATGTCATTACGGGACTAGATGCATTAAACGCGCCTCCTTAGGTGTCCCGCTGTTTTTATTGGGAGGGAAACGAGGCCCGCCCCATCCGCTGCCGCCTCCGCCTACTCCGACACGCCGCCCAGTGCAACGAGGCATGCAGCGCCACGTAGGCTGGCAAAAGGCCGAGATGGTGTGGGTGGTAGGGTCTTCATGAAGATCTGCATGCCACCACGCAGTGCTTGACCGAGTTGGTTTATAGGCCGCACGCCGCCACGCAGTGTTCGCCTAGTCGATGGGCTGGCAGCCGCATGGGAACGATGGCGGAGCTTTTGGCAGATGTGGGCCCGGCTGTGGCCCCAGAGGTGTCCTCGGCAAGGTTCTGCCGGGCCCCGGTAGGGGTCTTGCCGTGGCATCGTGGTCGCCCCCGCAAGGATCTTGTCGGGGTCTCGTGGATTTCCTTGGCAAGGATCTTGCCGAGGATCATCATCTTCCTCGTCGTCATCCGATCTAGTGTGCTTAGAATCTTCACAAAGATCTGCATGCCACCATAGAGGTGCTCCCAGCCTTGGTTCCAATGTGGTTGATGGCGCGGAACCCATGGGCTCAAGGGTGGTGCGCCTCGCCGGGCGTTGGGCAAGTTGCCCGGCAAGGCTTTTTGCCGGGCTGGAGGCTGCCTCGGCAAGTGGTCTTGCCGGGAGTCCACCTCGCCTCTTGCTCTTTGTGTCTCTCGGTCTTGGGGTTGTTTGCCCGCCTTGTGCCTTTGGCTTCCTCCTCCGCCTCGCTAAGTGTGGTCACAGGTGTTTCGATCGCCTGCACAAGTAGAGGGCAAAAAGGACAACCCCTACTTTTGTAACAATCGACGTAACTTAGTGTTTTATGAAAGTTCTTCGCTTTCTTGCTAATCTAAGGAGGTTATTAATAAGACTTGATCATCCTTATTAATGGATCATTTTAGAGGTATGAAGTTGATGAATTTAGTAAGCGTAACCTTCTCGCTCCTAACTTTTGTTTTCTGTTTTTAGTAGTTAAATAAAATAAATTACCATGTTTTGACTATTTTTTGAATTTCCCATGCAATAAAAAAATGACCCAAAATAAAAGTTCTTAGAATGCCCTGAAAATTTAATACAATTTTTTCTCATTATTTCTGAATTTATAGTGCAAATAACATCGAGGGGGGTGCACCAGTGTGGGCAATAACCCAATTGGCGCACTAAAGAAAGTGCAGCGCCTCGGTGGGTTGTGGTCCCCCACTTATCTCTTTAGCCCATGTCATCACCTACCTCCTTAAAAATCACCATTGCTCTCTCTCTCTCTCTCTCTCTCTCTCTCTCGTGTTCTTGCTCTCAAACCCGTGGATTTTGATCTTTTTCAAGCTCCGCTTTCAAACGGTTTTGGGGATTGCTACATGGTATGTGACTACCATTGTCTCCAATTAGTTTTTTGATTTAGTGGATGATATTTTGAATAATTAGCTACTCTTTGGTGCTGTAGATGAGCTTTCATGTTGAATTCTTAGAGTTCTAAGTATTTTGAATGCTTAATATGGCCTTTATGCATCCCTATGAGTAGTTAAGCTACTAATCTTGTGAAGTTTTGTTAATAAAATTTTGTGACCCAAAATTTTCACAAATTTGTACCAATGCTAATAAAATGAACTTATTTGGAAGGAGTTCTTCATGGCGGAGGTCCTCAAGGCATCTTCTAGTAGTGGCTCAACTGCCAGTCTTATGTTGAACCAAGTGCAAGTTCAATACGGGATGTCGCTACCAAATCATGTTTATGGCCGTACGCGATTTCATGATGAGTGCAGGTATTAAAAAGAATTTGAGCAATATATTCACAATGCCGAGCTAGGTCCCTACATTGAAGATAAGTGCAACCAGCATCTCAGCCTCACGTAATCGTTATCAAAGAGTTTAAACTTCATCCTCGTGAGTCTAGAGTTTCGTTTAAACTTTATGACCATCCAATTACCATGCCTCTAGAGTATGCTTAGTGGTGTGTGTAAACTTCCATTTTGGGGTTCGCTGGACGAATCCACCAAGGTCTGAGTATGACCCATTTTTGACTAGTCTTTGCTATGGTCGTAATAGAGGAGTGAGACAAGGTAGAATAAAAGTATTCATTTCCCATCAATTCAATACTTTAATCGCTTAATGCAAATGCATCGTAGGCAAACAAGACTATAGTACACTGCGTTCCCTCGATTTGAGCCTCATACACACTGCTCTCACCGATAATAAATGTTATAACCTTGGAGCGATTGTTGCATGAAGATTGGAGCGCAACGCTGGTAGTGAATATTTTTATGCTGGGATTTATGCTTCATGTTTAGCAAAGGAGTTTACGATCACTTTGGCCTAATGACCCCATCCTACCTACTCAAGAGATTAGACTTTGAGGCCATGAAGCGCCATAAGTTCCTTAAGGGTGAGATCACTGATTATACTTATAACTTCTTGTTCAATACATATTCCATTGTGCCTGCCCTCTTTGATTATCACAACAAAGGAAGGTATTATGTTATTGAGAGCGAGGCTAGCGCACACAACGCAAAGGTCGTGGGTTGCTCTTCACGGCTGCTCAGGAGGCTGCACTAAGAGCCTCCGTGAGCTATCACTCTGACTATTATGCAGGCCGCAGACAAGGTTACCAAGCTAGGCCAAAAGCCCAAGCTTGGGGGACTACGATTTCCACCAACGTTACATTCATGTTCACACATTGCATTCCAGTTGTCGGTGCTCACACTTTTTCATTGTACTATCCATGTGATACGTCTCCAATGTAACTATAATTTTTTATTGTTCCTCGCTATTATATTATCTATTTTGGATGTTTTATATGCATTAATATGCTATTTTATATTATTTTTGGGACTAACCTATTAACCTAGAGCCTAGTGCCGGTTTTTGTTTTTTTCCTTTTTTTGAGTTTGGATGTAAAAGGAATACCAAATGTAGTCCAAGTGAAATAAAACTTTCGCAATGATTTTTCTTGGACCAAGACACCCAAAGAAATTGGAGAGTGGGCCAGAAGATCCCCGAGGAGGCCACAAGCCTTAGGGGCACGCCCCAAGGGGGGCCCTGAGGGCTTGTGGGGCCCTCGGAGGTCTCCTAACCCTAATTCTTGTTCTATGTATTCCCAAATATTCCCAAACGACCAGAAGCGTCCACCAAAATACCATTCCGCCATCGTAATCCTTCTTTTCTCGTGAGATCCCATCTTGGGGCTCTTTTCCTACATCCCCGCCTCGAGGGGGATTCACCACGCAGGGTTTCTACATCAACTCTATTGCCCTTCCGATGAAGCGTGAGTAGTTTACCATCGACCTAAGGTGTCCATAGCTAGTAGCTAGATGAATTCTTCTCTCTCGATCTTCAATACATGTTATCCTCGCTGTTCTTGGAGTTCTATCCGATGTAATATTCTCTTGGGGTGTGTTTGTCGAGATCCGATGAATTGTGGATTTATGATCGATTATCTATGAACATTATTTGAGTCTTCTCTGAATTTTATATGCATGGATTTGATATCTTTGTATTTCTTCTAATTATCGGTTTGGTTTAGCAAACTAGATTGGTTGTTCTTGCAATGGGAGGGTGCTTAGTTTTGGGTTCAATCTCATGCGTGTCCTCGCCAAAGGACAAAGTAGGGGTAGCGAGGCACGATCGCATCGCTGCCATCATGGATAAAAAGATGGGGTTTTCATCATATTGTTTGAGTTTATCCCTCTACATCATGTCATCTTACTTACATGCTACTCCATTCTTATGAACTTAATACTCGAGATGCATGTCGATAGCGGCCGATGTGTGGAGCAATAGTAGTAGATGCAGCAGAGTTTGGTTCACTTGACACGGACGTGATGCTTATATTCATAATCATTGCCTTGGATATCGCCACAACTTTGTGCTTTTCTATCAATTGCTCGACAGTAATTTGTTCACCCACCATGTTGTTTTCTTTTCAAGAGAGAAGCCTCTAGTGAAACCTATGGCCCCCTAGTCTATTTTCCATCATATATTTTCGTATATATAGTTTCAAAAACCCAAAAATACCTTGCTGCAATTTATTTGTTTTCACTTTGTTTTACGCTTTAGTAATCTTTTATATCCATCTCTATTAGATCTCACTCTTGTTCGAGACCGTGAAGGGATTGACAACCCCTTTTTTGTGTTGAGTGCAAGTGTTTGTTAGTTTGTGCAGGTGCATAGATTTGGGACTTGTTTGTGTCTCCTACTGGATTGATACCTTGGTTCTCAAACTGAGGGAAATACTTATCTCTACTTTGCTGCATCACCCTTTCCTCTTCAAGGGAAAAATCAACGCAAGCTCAAGAAGTAGCGCCATGCTAGTTTCATTTTCTCGCTTTCTTCGTGGTGTTTGAAAAACTTTGAGAAAATAAAAAATATGTTTCTTGCTTCTTTCGGTTTTTCTTTCTAGTTTAGCTAGTCAGAGTATTAAAAAGAAAACCCAAAAGACTTCCTCTTTGTTCTTCTTTTGCTTGTTGGGAGTTTTCCTGTAAATAGTTTTTTTTCTCGCTTTTGTTTTCCCTTTTTCCTTTAATTTGCTTTCTTTCAAGAAAAACAAAAACTCCAAAAATATTTCAATGTGTTTCTCTGAAATTCTTTTCTTTTTGTTGAGTCATACCTAGGAGAAGACAACGACGAAAAATGTTGAGGGGCTCTCATATGCATTGATATTGATTTAACGTAAGAGCCCATATTACCTTTGTCTTCTCCCTTGAATAAAAAGTTTGCGTATTCCAAATTAGTCCACGACACTCTTGCACTATTATTATTTTCAGATCATTCGGTCGCAAGTGAAAGGCAATAATGACTATATTTGATGAACTAGTTGTGGCAGAGAGAGAAACAAGTATGAACTCAACTTGTTCTGTTTTTTTAAAATATGTTTAACCTAGTATCCATGATTCAAAGATATTATGATCAAACATGTTTGCCAAGTGACAACTAGAGATTATAGTTTCTCATGCCATGCTTAAGTAGCTAGGAGTGGATAATGATCTATCTTGGATATCAACATGCATTAAAATGATTGTGATGTGGTATGATGATATGGTATCCTCCTACTAATGTTTCGAGTGGCTTGACTTGGCACGTGTTCACACATGTAGTTGAATCAAACCAACATAGCATCTATGATATTTATGTTCATGGTGTTCATATCCTACTCATGCTAGTATTATATGTTTATTATGCATAACACAAGTTCATGACCTGCTGGCCTCTAGTCTGGCCGCTTCTCAACCTATTTGCTAGCCTTCATTGTACTATGGAAATGCTGCCAGTAATCGCTACCTCTTGAGCTTATGCTGGTTTTTCCCTTGAAGAGGAAAGGGTGATGCAGCAAAGTAGAGTAAGTATTTCGCTTTAGCTTTGAGAACCAAGGTATCAATCCAAAGAGGAGACAACGCGACAAGCCACCTAATCACCGCACAAACAAAACACCAACTTGCACCTAACGTGATAAAGGGGTTGTCAATCCCTTCACGCTATTTGCAACGTGAGATCCGATAGAGATGGATAAACAATAAAGTAATATTTTTGGTATTTTTGGTTTATGGAAAGTAATAGATTGCAAAGGAAGTAAATAGGAAACTAAGATTGTAGATCGGAAACTTGTATGATGGAAAGTAGAAGATTATATGATGGAAAATAGACTCGGGGCCATAGGTTTCACTAGAGGCTTCTCACGAGATAGAAATTATTATGGTGGGTGAACAAATCAACCGCCGAGCAATTGATAGAAAAGCACAAAGTTATGACGTATATTTAAGGCAATGATCATGAATATAGGCATCACGCCCATATCAAGTAGACCAAATGATTCTCGATTCATCGCTATTACTCCACACATCGACCGCTATCCAAAGATGCATCTAGAGTATTAAGTTCATAAGAACAGTAGTAATGCATTATGCAAGATGACAGGATGTAGAGGAATTAACTCAAACAATAGGATGAAAACCCCATTTTTTATCCTCGATGGCAAATAATACAATAAGTGTTTGCCTCCCTTCTATCACTAGGATCGAAAGCACCGCAAGATTGAACCCAAAGCTAAGCACTTCTCCCATTGCAAGAAAACCAATCTAGTTGGCCAAACCAAATCGATAGTTCAAGAGACTTGCAAAGATATCAAATCATGCATATAAGAATTCAGAGAAGATTCAAATAATATTCATAGGTAAGTCGATCATAAATCCACAATTCATCGATCTCGCAAACACACCGCAAAAGAGTATTATATCGAATAGATCTCCAAGAAAATGAAGGAGAACTTTTTATTGAGAATCAAAGAGAGAGTAGAAGCCATCTAGCTACTAGCTATGGACCCGTAGGTCTGTGGTAAACTACTCACGCTTCATCGGAGAGGCAATGGTGTTGATGTAGAAGCCCTCCATGATTGAATCCCCCTCCGGCAGGATGCCGGAAAAGGTCCCTAGATGGGATCTCATGGGTACGGAAGGTTGCGGCGGTGGAAAAGTGGTTTCGTGGCTCCCCTGGATATTTCTGGGGTATAAGAGTATATATAGGAGGAAGATCTAGGTCAGGGGGTCACCGAGGGGCTCACAAGGTCGGGGGGCACGCCCTACCCCCTAGGCGCGCCCTCCACCCTTGTGGACGCCTCATGGCTCTTCCTTGCCTTGCACTCCAAGTCTCTTGGGTGTCTTTTGGTCCAAGAAAAATCATCACTTAAAGTTTTATTCCATTTGGACTCCGCTTTGGTATTGCTTTTCATGCTAACTCTAAAACAAGGAAAACAAAAACTGCAATCGGCTCTAGGTTAATAGGTTAGTCCCAAAAATCATATAAAATAGCATATTAATGCATATAAAATCCAAAACAGATAATATAATAGCATGGAACAATAAAAAATTATAGATACGTTGGATATGTATCAAGCATCCCCAAGCTTAATTCGCTCGTCTCGAGTAGGTAAATGATAAAAACAGAATTTTTTATGTGGAATGCT
The DNA here is from genome assembly GCA_021605145.1 of Aegilops bicornis. Taxonomy (NCBI): domain Eukaryota; kingdom Viridiplantae; phylum Streptophyta; class Magnoliopsida; order Poales; family Poaceae; genus Aegilops; species Aegilops bicornis. The sequence continues at coordinate 598,038,270 of CM038670.1, forward strand.
ACCTAACATATTTATCCATGTAATTCTCTTTATTGTGGCATGAATGTTCAGATCTGTATGATTCAAGACAAAAGTTTAATATTGACATAAAAACAATAATACTTCAAGCATACTAACAAGATAATTATGTCTTCTCAAAATAACATGGCCAAAGAAAGCTTATCCCTACAAAATCATATAGTCTGGCTATGCTCCATCTTCATCACACAAAATATTCAAATCATGCACAACCCCGATGACAAGCCAGGCAATTGTTTCATACTTTTGATTTTCTCAAACCATTTCAACTTTCACGCAATACATGAGCGTGAGCCATGGACATAGCACTATAGGTGGAATAGACTGTGGTTGTGGAGAAGACAAAAAGGAGATAGTCTCACATCATCTAGCAGTATCAAAGTGCTATGGAGATGCCCATCAATAGATATCAATGTGAGTAGGGATTGCCATGTGTCTGATCTTGGTTTCCGACAAAACCCTAAATGTTCGAACACTGGGGTGCGCACGAAGATCTTCCCCTACCAAATCTCGCCTTAACCTCGCCATTTATATCTAAGGCTAGCTCAATCTAACTCGCAACGCAAGAGACACAAGATTTATATCGTTCAAAGCACTGCTAAGTGTAATACCCTACTTAGTGTGGTGTGGTGGATTGCCTTCTGGCCGAGGATGAACAAGATAAGGGAAGAACAGCCTCTTGAGGTGAGGTGTTCTTGTGCTCGGTGGATGTGTGGGTGATCTAAATCAGCTTAGGCCCAGATCGAGACCAGTTTCCTTCTACTGTGGTGGCTAGCCCTATTTATAGAGGCTTTGGTCCTCTCCCCAAATATTGAGCGGGAAGGGAGCCAACAACGTCCAATTTGAAAGGGGATAGCTAGTACAAGCTATCCTAACAAAAGTAGTCTTCGCCTGCAAAAAGCTCGTGGTGACGCCGCCTTGGGCTCCATGGTGACCTCCGTCTTGGCCGCCATGCTGGTCTTGGTCTTGTTGCACCGATATGGAAACCTTTGCTTGACGCCTCGGTGCATTTCTCGCATCAAGGCTTGCCTCCTTAGCACCAAAGAGGAAACAAGTGACACTGTGGCGCCAAGCGCTCGCCGATCCCGGATCGGCATGACTTCACGCCATTGGAACCTCAATGAGGTTTGCCTTGCCTTGAACTCTCCGCTTCTTCGCCAAGCCAGCCACCGGTGAGGCTGCTCCGTGCAGGAGGTCTTGTGTCGCCCACCATGAGACTTGGCCCTCACGAGGGTCTTGAATGCTTGTCGGGTGAAGATGGGTCAGACGGGCCCGCTCACAGAGCCACACCGGTGGCCGCAGTGTGCATGTTCGGGGACCCCTGCCTCTGCACGCCGACAAGAGGCCCCGCCCAAGGCGCTGGCTTGGCTTTGAGGCGGTTAAAGGCAAGTGCGAGCGCCTGGGTTCTAATAGCTCATGCCTTGGTCGACGTGATGGCGCATTGATTGGACGTGGGGCGCCCCTCGCTTCCCCATGCCGCCTCTAAGAATCGCCTCGATTTGACGGAAGTCACCGTGCATGCAAGGAAAACCATCATTACCGTGGATCGTGGGGGCGCCGTTGGCCTTCTCTCGCTATAATGGGGAGGGGCAGAGCCCCTGCCGCCCATCTCTTCTCAAGCCGCCGATTCTTCCTTCTTGCTCCATTGCCGCAAAGCAACTCCAATGGCGCCCATCCAAAGGTTTTCTGCCGCTGGAGAAAGGAAAGACCTTCGTGATTTGAGCCGGGCCACTCCCCGCCAAAGAAGAGGTTGGTCCCCATCGCGACGCAGCGGGCGGCGCAGGTGGTGACTAGGCCTGGTGCGGAAGCGCCTCCGTGGTACCCACTTCACCTCAGACGCCCAAGCCGAGGGCTCAGGAGGAAGAGGCGCCGAGCGGCGCCACAGCACGCCGCAGCGCCACGATCGCCGCATCAAGGTGGCGCTGCCGCTGCCTTCGGGTCCACGCCAGGACTCCTCGCGATCTTGTGTCAGGCGTATGTGATGCCTCCAAGTACTTGGATCCGCTCTTCCTTCTTCTCCGCCGAGATGCCGCCGAGGGGACCTCTCGAAGCTTTGAGTTGCAAAGACGCCGATCGCGACGCTACGGGCGACCGGAGCGGAGGTTGAGGCTGCCTCCTCGAAGATCTTCATGACCCGAGGCTAGGTGAAGTTGCTCGGTGTGTCGTATGGAGGGCGCCTCGAGGGAGTCCTGGACTACAGAACTTCTGGCCGCCCAAACTGCTTTTCTATGGGCCGGACCGATGGGTCAGGAAGACACGAAGATCAAGACTATACCTGTTCGGTTTGGACTCTCCTTGGCGGAAGGCAAGCTAGGCGACTCCTATTATGAAGATTTCCTCCTATGTAACCGACTGATGTAATCCTAGATCTCTCCGTGTCTATATAAACTAGAGAGCATCGTCCGGATAGGACAGATTCATTACCATATTCACATAGGCTAGACTTCTAGGGTTTAGCCATTACGATCTCGTGGTAGATCAACTCTTGTAACACTCATATTCATCAAGATCAATCAAGCAAAGAAGTAGGGTATTACCTCCATAGCGAGGGCCCAACTCTGGTAAACATCGTGTCCCCCATCTCCTATTACCATCGATCCTAGATTTACGCATACCGACCCCTACCCGAGATTCGCCGGTTTTGACACCGACATTGGTGCTTTCATTGAGAGTTCCACTGGGCTGTCGATGAAAGGTTTGATGACCCCTTCAATTATCAATAATGACATTGTCCAGGGAGGGACCTTCCTCCCCGGACAGGTTTTTGTGTTCGCGGTCATAAGACTACGGCCAACTCGCTGGCCATCCGGAGAAGATCGATAGTTACGCTCGCCACCAAGTCAGGTTCTAAGCTTGAACCACGCTATGTATATCCGTGGAGACTTGATCTTCGAGGGATTTGAAACCGCGGCGATCGCTCCCCCTTTGTCCGAAGAACATGAAAAATCTGACATCGGAGCACACCCAGGAGATGGATCATGTTGCCGCAATGCCTCGCATCAAGCGTATCATCCTCCGAGGCCATAAAGACCGCGCTGAAGCCGCACACGAACTCGCCATCCCGCAATGCTGGCATCAATGGAACTCCGGACTCGCCTCCGGCTACATGTTCCGGATCAAGTGTGCCTGCAGACACCGAGCTGGATCAGTTATCGATTTTTGAATTTAGCGCCGCAGACATCTTCCAGCATTCGCCTTTGGGTGACGTACTAAATTCTTTGAAGAACTTGTCCTTGGAGGAAGACTCGCAAATTTAACTATGTTCGGTTCGAGCTAGAGGCTATCGATTTGAGGAATTTTGCTTCCCACCCGCCACCCACTTCATAGCCAATTGCGCATTTACTTAACCGATGTGCTTGACTATGGCTTCAAGACATCACCGTATGTGCTACCTCTTGAGCACTACGCTGGTTTCTTGAAGAGGAAAAGGGTGATGCAGCAAAGTAGCGTAAGTATTTCCCGCTTTTGAGAACCAAGGTATCAATTCAAGAGGAGGCTACGCTACAGTCCCTCGCACCTACACAAAACAAATAAATCCTTGCAACCAACGCGATATAAGGGGTTGTCAATCCCTACACGGTCAATTACGAGAGTGAGATCTGATATATATGATAGGATAATATTTTTGGTATTTTTGTGATAAAGATGCAAAGTAAAATAAAAGCAAAATAAAAAGCAAAGGAGATAACTAAGTGTTGGAAGATTAATATGATGAAGATAGACCCGGGGGCCATAGGGTTTCACTAGTGGCTTCTCCCTAGAGCATAAGTATTTTATGATGGGTGAACAAATTACAGTTGAGCAATTCATGTAATTGGAGCATAGTTATGAGAATATCTAGGTATGATCATGTATATAGGCATCACGCCGAGACAAGTAGACCGACTCGCATGCATTCTACTACTATTACTCCACTCATCTACCGCTATCCAAAGATGCATCTAGAGTATTAAGTTCATAAAAACAGAGTAACGCCTTTTTAAGCAAGATGACATGATGTAGAGGGATAAATTCATGCAATATGATAAAAACCACATCTTGTTATCCTCGATGGAAACAATACAATACGTGCTCTTGCTGCCCCTATCACAATCGAAAGGACACCGCAAGATTGAACCCGCTAAGCACTTCTCCTATTGCAAGAAAGATCAATCTAGTAGGCCAAACTAAACCTGAGCAATTCAAGAGACTTGCAAAGATAACCAATCATACATAAATGAATTCAGAGAAGATTCAAATATTGTTCATAGATAATCTTGATCATAAACCCACAATTCATCGGGCCTCAACAAACACACCACAAAAAGAAAAATTACATCGAATAGATCTCCACGAGAGAGGGGGAGAACATTGTATTGAGATCCAAAAGAGAGAAGAAGCCATCTAGTTACTAACTATGGACCCGAGGGTCTGAGGTAACCACTCACACTTCATCTGAGGGGCTATGGTGATGATGTAGAAGCCCTCCATGATCGATGCCCTTCCCATGGAGCTCCTAACAGGCCCCAAGATGGGATCTCGGCCGTAAGTTTATGTAGTGGAATTAGGTTTTTGGCTGTGATCTCCATCGCTTGGGGGCAATGAGGTATATATAGGAGGAAGGAGTATCGCCGGTGGAGCAACAGGGGCCCACGAGGGTGGAGGGCGCGCCTCGGGGTAGGCGACCCCCCTCACCTCGTGGCCTCCTCCTTGTTTCTTGACGAGGGTGCAAGTCTCCGGATCATATTCTTCCTAAAATAACGCTCTCGGGTTTCATTCCGCTTGACTCCGCTTGATATTCCTTTTTATGAACTCAAATAGGCAAAAAACAAATAATTTCGGGTTGGGCCTCCTGCTAATAGGTTAGTCCCAAAAATAATATAAAAGTGAATAATAAAGCCCAATAATGTTCAAAACTGTAGGTAATATAGCATGGAGCAATCAAAATTATAGAGATACGTTGAGATGTATCAAGCATCCCCAAGCTTAATTCCTGCTCACCTCGAGTAGGTAAATGATAAAAACAGAACTTTGATGCGGAGTGCTACTTGGCATAATTTCAAAGTAATTCTTCTTAATTGTGGTATGAATATTCAGGTCCTAAAGATTCTAGATAAAAGTTTAATATTGACATAAAAAATAATAATAATTCAATCATACTAACTAAGCAATTATGTCTTCTCAAAATAACATGGCCAAAGAAAGTTATCCCTACAAAATCATATAGTCTTGCTATGCTCTATCTTCCCCACACAAAATATTTAAATCATGCACAACCCTCGATGACAAGCCAAGCAATTGTTTCCATACTTTTGACATTCTCAAACTTTTTGCAATCTTCACGCAATACATGAGCGTGAGCCATGGACATATCACTATATGTGGAATAGAATGGTGGTTGTGGAGAAGACAAAAGGGAGAAGATAGTCTCACATCAATCTAGGCGATCAACGGGCTATGGAGATGCCCATCAATAGATATCAATGTGAGTGAGTAGGGATTGCCATGCAACGGATGCACTAGAGCTATAAGTATATGAAAGCTCAACAAAATAAACTATGGGTGTGCATCCAACTCGCTTTTGCTCACAAATACCTAGGGTATTTTGAGGAAGCCCGTCATTGGAATATACAAGCCAAGTTCTATAATGAAAAATTCTACTAGTATATGAACGTGACAAAATGAGAGACTCTCTATCATGAATATCATGGTGCTACTTTGAAGCACAAGTGTGGTAAAAGGATAGTAACATTGTCCTTCTCTCTTTTCTCTCATTTTTTATTTGGGCCTTTTTATGGCCTCTTTTTTTCGTCCGAGTCTCATCCCTAACTTGTGGGGAATCATAGTCTCCATCATCCTTTTCCTCACTTGGGACAATGCTATAAAATGAAGATCATCACACTTTTATTTTCTTACAACTCAACAATTACAACTCGATACTTAGAAGAAAATAGGACTATATATGAATGCCTCCGCCAAGGTAACCGAGATATGCAAATGAATCAAGAGTGACATGTATGAAAGAATTATGAACGGTGGCTTTGCCACAAATACGATGTCAACTACATGATCATGCAAAGCAATATGACAATGATGGAGCGTGTCATAATAAACGGAACGGTGGAAAGTTGCATGACAATATATCTCGGAATGGCTATGGAAATGCCATGATAGGTAGGTATGGTGGCCGTTTTGAGGAAGGTTTATGGTGGGTTTATGATACCGGTGAAAAGTGCGCGTATTAGAGAGGCTAGCAATGGTGGAAGGATGAAGAGTGCGTATAATCCATGGACTCAACATTAGTCATAAATAACTCATATACTTATTGCAAAATCTACAAGTTATCAAAGCAAAGTATCACGCCAAGATGCTCCTAGGGGGATAGATTGGTAGGAAAGACCATCGCCGTCCCCTAATCGCCACTCATAAGGAAGACTATCAATAAATAAATTATGCTCTGACTTCATCACATAACGGTTCACCATAATGCATGCTACGAGAATCACAGAATTCTAATACAAGTATCTCTCAAATTCACAACTAATCAACTATCATGACTCTAATATCACCATCTTTATATCTCAAAACAATTATCAAGCATCAAACTTCTCATAGTATTCAACACACTCATAAGAATTTTTACTATTCTTGAATACCTAGCATATTAGGATTATTTAAAAAAATTACCATGCTATTTAAGACTATCAAAATAATCTAAGTGAAGCATGAGAGATCAATAGTTTCTATAAAACAACCACCACCGTGTTCAAAGATATAAGTGCAGCACTAGAGCAAAACTATATAACTCAAAAGATATAAGTGAAGCACATAGAGTATTCTAACAAATTCCAAATCATGTATGGATATCTCAAAAGGTGTGTACAGCAAGGATGATTGTGGTAAACTAAAAAGCAAATACGCAAATCATACAAGACGCTCCAAGCAAAACACATATCATGTGGTGAATAAAAATATAGCTCCAAGTAAAGTTACCGATGGAAGTAGATTTAAAGAGGGGATGCCTTCCGGGGCATCCCCAAGCTTTGGCTTTTTGGTGTCCTTAGATTATCTTGGGGGTGCCATGGATATCCCCAAGCTTAGGCTCTTGCCACTCCTTGTTCCATAATCCATCTAATCTTTCACCCAAAACTTGAAAACTTCACAACACAAAACTCGCCAGAAAATCTCGTGAGTCTGCTAGCAAAAAGAAAACAAAAGACCACTTCAAGGTACTGTAATGAACTCATTATTTATTTATATTGGTGTTAAACCTACTGTATTCCAACTTCTATGATTTATAAACTATTTTACTAGCCATAGATTCATCAAAATAAGCAAACAACACACCTAAAAGAGAATCTGTCAAAAACAGAACAGTTCTGTAGTAATCTGTAACTAACGCAAACTTATGGAACTCCAAAAATTCAGCCAAAATAGGTCGACCTAGAAAATTTGTTTATTGATCAGCAGAAATTGAATAAGTATTTTATCACGTTCTTTTGATTTTTAACAATCAAGCTGTGAACAGAAAGTTTCTGGAAATTACAGCAAGATCAAATAACTATCATCCAAGAAGATCCCTATAGGTTTAACTTGGCACAAACACTAATTAAAACATAAAAACACATCTAACCAGAGTATAGAACAATTATTTATTCCTAAACAGAAGCAAAAAAGCAAAATAAACTAAAATAAAATTGGGTTGCCTCCCAACAAGCGCCATCGCTTAACGCCTCTAGCTAGGCATAAAAGCAAGGATAGATCTAGGTATTGCCATCTTTGGTAGGCAATCCATAAGTGGCTCTCATGATAGATTCATATGGTAATTTTATTTTATTCCTAGGGAAGTGTTCCATGCCTTTATTTAATGGAAATTAGAATCTAATATTCCCTTCCTTCATATCAATAATTGCACCAATCGTTCTAAGGAAAGGTCTACCAAGACTAATAGGGCATGAAGGATTGCAATCTATATCAAGAACGATAAAATCTACGGGCACATAATTCCTATTTGCAAACAATAAGAACATCATTAATTCTTCCCATAGGTTTCTTAATAGTGGAACTGCAAGGTGCAAGTTTAGAGAGCAATCATCAAAATCACGGAAATCTAGCAAATCGCACAAAGTTTTGGGAATAGTGGAAACACTAGCACCCAAATCACATAAAGCATAGAACTCATGATCCTTAATCTTAATTTTAATAGTAGGTTACCACTCATCATAAAGTTTTCTAGGGATAGAAACTTCCAACTCAAGCTTTTCTTCATAAGATTGCATCAAGGCATCAACGATATGTTTAGTAAACGCTTTATTTTGACTATAAGCACGAGGAGAATTTAGCACGGATTGCAACAAGGAAATACAATATATCAAAGAGAATTTTTCATAATTAAATTCCTTGAAATCCAAAATAGTGGGTTTATTAACATCTAGGGTTTTGATTTCTTCAATCCTACTTTTATCAATTTTAGCATCAAGATCTAAAAACTCCGAATTTTTGGAACGCCTTCTAGGTAGAGGTGGATCATATTAAGTCTCATCATTATCAAGATTCATATCGCAAAACAAGGATTTAATAGGAGACACATCAATAACTTTTAGATCTTCATCTTTATTTTCATAGAAATTCGAAGAACACGCTTTCATAAAGCAATCTTTCTTAGCGCCAAGATCCTAGCGTGTTCTTTCTTTGCACTCATCAATGGAAATTATCATGGCTTTGAGAGACTCATTGATATCATGCTTAGGAGGAATAGATATAAGTTTTAAAGAATCAACATCAAGAGAAATTCTATCAACGCTCCTAGCCAATTCATCAACTTTAAGCAATTCATCTTCAAGCAAAGCAGTTGAAATTCTTTTTGTGAATTCATAAACTCTTTAACACTAGTCTCAAATTCAGAGGGCATCTTATTAAAATTTCCATAAGAGTTGTTGTAGGAATTACCATAGTTATTAGAGTAATTACTAGGATAAGGCCTAGGATTAAAGTTTTCCTCTATAATGCCGTTGTTACCAAAATTATTCCTACCAACAAAAATTCACATCCATAGATTCATTATTATTCTCAATCAAAGTAGACAAAGGTATATCATTAGGATCGTAAGAAACACTCTTAGTAGCAAATAATTTCATAAGTTCGGCCCATATTTTCACTCAAAACATTAATTTCTTCTAACGCATGCACTTTTTTTATTAGTAGATCTTTCAAAGGTGCCATTGAGAATAATTAACCATAATATTATCTAGGAGTTTAGTAGCTTCTCCTAATGTGATTTCCATAAAAGTGGCTTTCATGTCAATCTAAAAGATTTCTAGAAGCAAAATTCAATCCGCATAAAAAAATTTGTATAATCATCCACAAATTCAAACCATGAGTAGGGCAACCACGTATCATTAGTTTCATCCTCTCCCAAGATTGTGCAACATGTTCATGATAAAGTTGTTTAAAATTCATAATATCATTTCTAAGAGATATGATCTTAGCGGGAGGAAAATACTTAGAGATAAAAGCATCTTTGCACCTATTCCATGAATCAATACTATTTTTAGGCAAAGATGAAAACCAAGCTTTTAGCACGATCTCTAAGCTTAAAAAAGGAAATAGCTTCAGTTTAACAATATCATTGTCCACATCTTTCTTCTTTGCATATCACACAAATCAATCTAAGATATTTAGATGAGTAGCGGCATCTTCACTAGGAAGACCGGCGAATTGATCTTTCATGAAAAGATTCAACAAAGCAGAATTGATTTCACAAGATTCAGTATTGGTAAGAGGAGCAATCGGAGTGCTAAGGAAATTATTGTTGTTGGTATTGGTAAAGTCACATACTTTGGTATTATCTTGAGCCATCCTGACAAACAAGCAATCCAACACACGAGCAAACAAAAAGCAAGCGAAAAAATGGCAAACGGAAAAGAGAGGGTGAATAAAAGGGCAAGGGTGAAGTGGGGGAGAGGAAAACGAGATGCAAATGGCAAATAATGTAATGCGGGAGACAAGGGTTTGTGATGGATACTTGGTATGTTGACTTTTGCATAGACCTCCCCAAGAATCTGCACTGTAAATCCTTCTTGCTACCTCTTGAGCAATCGCGCTGATTTCTCCCTTTTTGAATAGGAAAGGGTGATGCAGCAAAGTAGCTGTAAGTATTTCCCTCAGTTTTGAGAACCAAGGTATCAATCCAAGAGGAGGCTACGCATGAAGTCCCTCGCAGACCTACACAAAACAAATAAATCGTCGCAACCAACGCTGAGCAAGGGGTTGTCAATCCCTTACACGGTCACTTACGAGAGTGAGATCAGATATATATGATAGGATAATATTTTTGGTATTTTTGTGATAAAGATGCAAATTAAAATAAAAGCAAAATAAAAAGTAAAGGAGATAACTAAGTGTTGGAAGATTAATATGATGAAGATAGACCCGGGGGCCATAGGTTTCACTAGTGGCTTCTCTCGAGAGCATAAGTATTTTTACGATGGGTGAACAAAATATTGTTGAGCAATTGACGTAATTGAGCATAGTTATGAGAATATTCTAGGTATGATCATGTATATAGGCATCACGTCTCGAGACAACAAGTAGACCGACTCCCGCCTCGTATCTACTACTATTAGCACTCATCGACCGCTATCCAAAGATGCATCTAGAGTATTAAGTTAATAAAACAAGAGTAACCCCTTAAGCAAGATGACATGATGTAGAGGGATAAATTCATGCAATATAATAAAAACCATCTTGTTATCCTCGATGGCAACAATACAATACGTGCCTTGTCGCCCCTAATCACACCGGAAAGCACACCGCAAGAGTGAACCCAAAGCTAAGCACTTCTCCTATTGCAAGAAAGATCAATCTAGTAGGCCAAACCAAACTGATAATTCGAAGAGACTTGCAAAGATAACCAATCATACATAAAAGAATTCAGAGAAGATTCAAATATTGTTCATAGATAATCTTGATCATAAACCCACAATTCATCGGTCTCAATAAACACACCGCAAAAGAAGATTACATCGAATAGATCTCCACGAGAGAGGGGGAGAACATTGTATTGAGATCCAAAAAGAGAGAAGAATCCATCTAGCTACTAACTATGGACCCGAAGGTATGAGGTAAACTACTCACACTTCATCGGAGGGGCTATGGTGATGATGTAGAAGCCCTCCATGATCGATGCCCTTCCCATGGAGTTCCTAACAGGCCCCAAGATGGGATCTCGTGGGCATGCAAGGTTGCGCTGTGGAATTAGGTTTTGGCTCAGATCCCAGAAGGTTGCGGCGGTGGAATTAGGTTTTGGCCCAGATTCCATCGCTTGGGGTACGTAGGTATATATAGGAGGAAGGAGTACGTTGGTGGAGCAACAGGGGGGCCACGAGGGTGGAGGGCGTGCCCTGGAGGGTAGGCGCGCCGCCCTACCTCATGGCCTCCTCCTTTGTTTCTTGACGTAGGGTCCAAGTCTTCTGGATCATATTCTTCCTAAAAATCACGCTCCTCAAGGTTTCATTCCGCTTGGACTCCGCTTGATATTCCTTTTCGCGGAACTCAAATAGGGAAAAATCATATTCTGGATGGGCCTCCTGCTAATAGGTTAGTCCCAAAATACTATAAAGTGAATAATAAAGCCCAATAATGTTCAAAACAGTAGATAATATAGCATGGAGCAATCAAAAAATATTGATACGTTGGAGACGACAAGATGGGACGATTTATGCCGAATGAGCAAGGCTAAGACCCGCTATTCATCGGACGTTGGACGGCCACCTCTTCGCATTTACATATATACATGGTTGATACACCCAAAGGATCTCAAGCATTTACAAAGAAGAGCCAGATAAGAATAAACCTTCGAGACTCGGCCCAAGCACCGCGCCTTAAACGCCGCTCTAAGCCTCGCCGCTCAAAAAGATAGCAACACCGGTACCGAGAAAATAGCACCGGGCGACGCCTAAAACACGAAGACTTCGCCGGTGCTGCATCCAAACAGGAGGAACATGACGACAGGAAAGACAACCCTAATGAGCAGGCCATAGAAGATGACTCGGGGGACGATAGTTACCGTCCACCCTCCAAAGAGGAGACAAGCCTCGGCAACGAAGATTTCATCGTGCCTGAGGACCCTCTGGAGAAGGGGCGCTATAAGCTTCAACTCATAGCCACTGCAAGGAGCCTGAAAAAGAAACAGCGGCAGCTTCTAGCTGAACAAGATCTGCTGTTTACGATGGACCGACGCCCCATACCGAAGAATACGCCTCACGCGCCAGCCAAGAGCTACACCCAAACGCAGACTGCTACCAATTTGATGAGGAGGCACCGGAGCACACATCTCCCTCGCGCAATGCGGAACGACTCACCACGTGGTCGAGACAGGCGGCCGACCGCCACCACGCAGCCGGATAAAGCGGCAACTCAGCCGAACAGCAGCCTGCCCAACCGCCCCGCAAAAATAAAGACGGAAGAGTTCGGGGTCACATGTATGACCTCCGGCAGACCCTGGACAGTAGAGCAGGACATACAAGATCGATCTACGGATCGCGAGGACGTGCCTCGAGGCACGGGCTACCTATTCGGATGTGAAAAACCTAACCACGCCCGGTCTGAATGCCACAGACGGACTCCATCAGAGCTACGCCGCGACACGGCCCGGTGACATGAGGTGTCAAGACACCTCTCTCGCTTCACGTACGAGGTACTAGATCACGAATTTCGAGGGATTCAAGCCCGTCAATATTGAATCATGCGATGGCACAACCGATCCCGCAGTATGGATCGAGGATTTCATTCTCCATATTCATATGGCTCGAGGAGATGACCTCCACGCCATTAAATACCTCCCACTCAAGCTCAAAGGGCCAGCTCGCACTGGCTTAACAGCTTGCTCTGAAAATTCTATCAGAGTCGGAGGACTTGAAGAAGCTTTCCTAGACAACTTCCAAGGAACCTATGTCCGGCCACCAGATGCCGATGGCTTAAGCCACATAGTTCAACAACCCGAAGAATCAGCTAGGAAATTCTGGACTAGGTTCCTAACCAAAAAGAACCAGTTCGATTGATCGCTCGATGTCGAGGCCTTGGCGGCCTTTAAGCATAGCATCCGGACGAATGGCTCGCCCGCCACCTCGCCAGAAAAGCCGAGGTCCATGGCAGCCCTCACGGCACTCGTGGACTTTTGTGCGGGAGAGGACAGTTGGATGGCTCGCAGTGCAAACACGGCCAACGAAACAAGCCCCTCCGAGGTAAAAAAAACAGCATCGGCAAGCTACGGTGCAACAGAAACAAACGCCGAAGCAATGGCGATAACACCGATGACACGATACCATGCCGGATTCAAGGCCTCCAAGTCCGCCAAATAAAGAAGCCCTATAAAAGGAGCAGCGAAACCATCCAGCTTGGACCAAGATACTTGATCGCCCTTGCCAAATACACGACACCCCAGACAAACCGGCCAACCATACTAACAGAGATTGATGGGTCTTTAAACAAGCCAGCAAGGTAAATAGCAGAAACAAAGAAGGGGAATCGCAGAGCAAGGACAATGACGAAGAGCCCTGGCAGCCGAACACCGGGGGCCAAAAGAAATTTCCCCCTGAAGTCAAAACGGTGAACATGATATACGCTACACATATCCCCAAAAAGGAGCGCAACGCTGCACTCGTGGACGCCACGCCAGAGAGCCCGTCGCCCCGAAGTTTAATCCGTGATCATCATTCCCGATCACCTTCAACCGCCGAGACCATCCGACTAGCATCCGGCATGGCGGTTCAGCCGCACTGGTCCTCGACCCAATCATCGATGGATTTCACCTGACTCGAGTCCTAATGGACGGTGGTAGCAGCCTCAACCTGCTCTATCAGGATACAAGACATAAAATGAGCATTGACCTCACGAAAGTTAAGCTTCATGAAGACTACCTTTAAAGGAGTCATACCAGTGTAGAGGCCCATTGTACGGGCTCAATAACCCCGAGGTAGTGTTCGCCCCGGATAACTTCCTCAAGGGCTTAAGAACTAATCTTCGATATCGTCTCCATTTCGCAGCGGGCTATCACGCATCGCTTTGGACGAACCGTGCATTCGCTTAGATTCAACACGGTGCCGCATTATGCTTATCTCAAGCTCAAGACACCCGGTCCACGTGGCGCCATTACGGTAAATGGAAATACGTAACGCCTCCCTCCGCATAAAGGAGCACACCGCCACCCTAGCAGCAGGCGGCTGCAGTGGCCTTCTCAAGCAGCACTATAATCCAGCTGCCGAGCCCCTGGACATCATTAAGAGGGTCCGGACTACACTGCAGCAGGACAGCTCGACTCGTCACAAGCCCTGACAAGGCAATGGTGTTAGTCCCACACGCATTTAAACTACGCACTCGAAACCCCATGGGTACGGATGGAGGCACAACTCGCTCGCGATCCACAATACGGCTTGATAGACCCTGGGATTCGCACGCTCCTGCTTTTTCTTTTTACGGGGTTTTCTTTTCTTTTTCAAGGCCTATACGGACGACCCGTTTGCAGAACACACCAAGGAGGCAACGAGCTCTGGCGTACAAGGGAACCCCCAGGTGGTCTCTAATAAACGATTAATATACTTGTTTTACATACCCGCATGCAGCTCGCCCTTGGTTACGGCATGTTAAATAGCCTCACATGCTTATCGCATTATTGGTACAAAGTACGCCTCGACGTACTGATTACAACACAACGGTGAATAAATGGTGGCGCTACCATTACTTAATCCTTTCTCGCTTCTCACCTCAAGATCTATTACTCATTGCACACGCATATCATGGTATCGCATTTAGTACGCCACGGGCTTCATTATACCTCGCATCACGCAATAAAAGTCCGAACACTTTTTCAAGATAGTTCGCACCCCTAACGAGATAGCATTATATGCATCGGCTCAATCATATCTTTGGTCAATAGTTGGGTCGCCGTTCCTCGTGCTTACTACCTTACGCTGCCCGCTTATATCGGCTAGGGTAGTAAGGAGAACTATCGCGATTGTGTCCCGGTTCTTCCGGATGAGCACCTCAAGAGAGAAAGCCGAAACCGACCGGCTATGATGCAACGAGAGCCGGTCACTGCTCGTGAGGTTCCAAACCGTTGGAGATTTTTTTCGCTTCTTGTGAAGAATCGGTTCTTCCGATTTGGCATGTATAGCGCCCCTAATTCGGCCTTCCGAACACCAGGGACTTCGCCAACTTTATTAATTGTCAAACTCCTATGGCTAAGTGGGGTCCAGAAGGCCGCATAGTCCGATTGCCTTGTTCACCGTAAGCTAAACACCTCCTTTAAGGACCGTAATGTGGAGTAAAGAGTGTTTAGATTTATCCCAACACCCCTGCATTCATCTACATGGGGAAGAAGCCACATCGGGTCATCCCTCAGATTAATAAACGGCCGCACAGGAGGTAAAATTTAAAATCATAAACATTATACTACATAACATCTTTGTTCCATATTACTGGGCAAGATAATACACATGTTCTTATGGGAATACAATATCCTTTGAACATTGCTCCGCCGCAAGGCGGGACCCCTCCAGGACACCATCAAAATATTGCTCGGGTCGACGATGCTCCTTGCTCCTCCCGCTCTTTCTGGTCATTAGCTTCTTGGCATCCAAATTTCGCCCTGTATGCGCTCGGGACGCTGAAAAGCCATATGCGCACCTTCAATGCAGACCAACCACTTCACGGCTTCGAGCCGTGGACAGGCACTCACAAGCCGCTGCACAAGTCCGAAATAGCTGCCAGGTGTAGGATCGGTAGGCCACAGCCGGACTATCTGGTCCTTCATGGCCATCTCTGCCGACCTGTGCAGCTCGACCAACTGCTTTAGCTGGTCGCCGAAAGGGCACCGGATGTTCGGATCCCGTATATTGGGACCGTAATTGCGCTCCATAGACATCCCTTCTTCGGCTCTATAATGCTCGGCCACGTCTTGCACACTGTGCGGCAGACCTGGAAAACCAAAATTCAGGACAAGTACATAGGACGTTTTATCTACATACTTGCTCGGCATGGTGAAAGACTCACCCGCCGCAATCTTCTGGGCCACTTGAATCTCCTGGAGGGCGCTCTGGGCTTCGGCTCGTGCATCTCAAGGTGCTCCGCGAGCCTTCGCCAATTCGGACTCTTGCGCCTTTAAAATCGCGGCTCCAAGGACTCAAATTTCTATAGCGCCTTTTTGAGTTGTTGCTGCGCCGCCAACCCGGGCCTCGTGCTTCTCGCCAAGAAGCGCTGCCTCCTTGGCCGCTTTTTCCTCGGCCTTGGCTAGCGCCTTCTTAAGGGTTGCCACCTCGGTCGTGGCCCCTAATAAAGTTTATGACACTTTCAAATCCGTCGGACTATTCATTTTTTTCGAATGTACCCACGGGTTATCGACACCTTGGCTATCCTCCAATCGCTTCTTCACGCGGCCGAGCTCCTCCTCACCGCTGCTCCACTTCGCTTCAGTCCGAGACCTCCACAAGATGAGCAAAGGGTAGCCTGCAGCAATACCTTCTTATTCACATAGACAACTCATGTTAGACTCCTGCGATTTTTTGATCCTCTGTTAGGCTTTTCTTCCTGAATACCAAAAAGGGTATCAGGGGCTACTGTCTATACTGTGATATTTTTCCTATAATCACATTACTTACCTCAAAGCCTGTTAGAAGGCTAGTATAGGCTTTCAATACCCACTTTTAGCAAACCGAACCTTCTCTATTATCGTGTCCATACTGACATGATGCTCATCCACGATAGAGGCGCCGCAGCGCCACTCAAAGAGATTATCCGTGCCTCTGGTTGGACAGAGGTCACCAGTGGAACAGCACGCCTCCTTGGGGGAATGCCATTCACCGACCCCGGAGTCAGATAGATTTCCGGAATGGTATCCTGAGGTCCCAAGGGAACTCGACCCCGCCATCAGCCTTCATGGGGGCTTTTTCCCGTGTGTCCGGCGTCCGAGGAGTCATCTGGGCGCCACCTCGATGATCTCCAAACCTCCCCAGCCAGAAGGCCTTTTTGGACACCACCTCGCCATCACCCCTGGTGAGACAGAATGAGCAGGTGTGGCGGAGATATGCTAGCCATCTCCTCTCAGGTTCAGTGAATCCTCCGCCGAGGATCGTGGGAGTCACCGCTACCGGATCGCAATGTCAAAAGTTTACAATATGTCAATATTATAAACCAGGAAGGCCAGACTTTTTGCACTCGTACTTATGAAGCGGCCCGAGGCTTGGTCTGCGAGGTTGTTCCGGACTGTCATTGCCGACGCCCCACGCTGGAGTTATCTCGCGAGGGAGCCTTTAATCCTTTTAGGCGCTTCCGCCCGGGCTTGTGGGGCCGCCTCTTCTTCCTCACCGCTTGGTGGGAGTCGTTTTCTTCTTCCTCTTCATCGCCGCTTGACGAAGAGGAAGTCTCGCTTCAGACGCCTCGTCTGGAGGTACTTCTCCGGCGAAGGATTCCTTCTTGGCCCCTTGGGCCGCTGTTTTAGTCGTCTTCTCCAAGATCTCATAAGGTGCGTGGAATAGCATCTTCTCCAATAATGGAAATTCTTGGCCCTCGGGCATGGAATCTGGACAATTAATCTCCTCGGCCAACTTAATCCAGCTCGAAAATAGGGAAGGAAGCTTAAATTTCCTCTCAAAATATGCTAGTAGGGGATGCTCCTTGAAAACATTAAAGGAACTGACCGGTTAGGGTCAAGCGCTTTAAACTAAGCCCGCGGTCTTCGGTCATAAGGCGCATGCCTCGCCGCCTTGAAGAGCACCTTCCATTTCTTTCGCAAGGCCATGTCAAGAGCTCCAAAGAGTCTGGTGCTTGGCCGGCTCGAACTCCTACAAATTACAAGATCGACGTTGGCATGGAAGGACCCGACGAACAAACATGACCTGGACCAAGTTGACGAGCTTGATTTTCCTTTCTATCATGTTCTGGATGCACGCCCGAGCCTGGCCAAATTTCGGCCCGAGGGACCCCAGGTTAGGCCCCTCTCTTGCCAGGAGGTGAGCTGCATCGGGATTCCGGATCAGAATTCGGGGGCCGCCAACCAGTCAGCATTACGCAGCTCGGTGATGTAGAACCACCCCGATTGCCACCCCTTCACCGTCTCCGCATTCGAACCTTCGGGCCAGGTGACGTTGGGCATCTTGCCCACCATAGCGCCTCCGCATTCTACTTGCTGGCTGCGCACCACTTTCGGCCTCACATTGAGGGTCTTCAGCCACAGGCCGAAGTGAGGCGGGATGCAGAGAAAAGCCTCACAAACGATGATAAACGCCGAAATGTTGAGGATGAAGTTGGGGGCTAGGTCATGAAAATCCAACCCATAGTAAAACATCAACCCGCGGACGAATGGGTGAAGAGGGAACCCAAGCCCGCAGACGAAATGTGTAAGGAACACAACCCTCTCGTGGGGCTCGGGTGGGGACGACCGTCCCTTGGCCGTGAGTCGATGAGCGATCTCTTTGGCCGAGATATCCGCCTCCGGAGCTCCTTGATGTCCTTCTTCTTGACGGAAGAGGCCATCCACTTACCTCCAAATTTCCAGATCCGGAGATCTTTTGGAGTATTTTCTCGAAGAGAGAGAAGCTAAGGCTTGGGCGCTGAGATCAAGGACGATGTATAGGGCTGAGGAAGAAAAAGGGCGTGGGTGGAAGAAGGGAGTCCTTACCCCTTATAGAGGCCATGAATGCCAAACGCCCCTACTCGCCTTTAAACTCGCCTATTCCCAAAGGTCGTAAACGGAACGTTGGGTTACCCATGCCCGCATTGATGAGAATCCTGTAATAGGGGGACACGATCTCGCTCGACAAGACGTGCCAAGAGTAAACCGTGTTTTGAAACGTGATGGCGTAAGAAAAACGGTTCAAAATTATGACCGGACGGGCGTGATATCACGTTGCAGGAAGCTGTCAGCGGATAGAACTCATGTGAAATATATATATTCTCTCTGCGGTGGAATATGGTGTGTAACAAGTCCAGATACAATCAGCACATCCGAAGACTATCTTGGAGTTCGGAAGGAGGGGAACCCGCCTTTGCAATGTCAAGACAATCATGCCACGGACTCCTCGCCATTGAAGCCAGTGTTCAGGGCTACTGAGGAAGTTCTGGACTAAGGGGTCCTCGAGCGTCCGGCCTGTTATCTATGGGCCGGACTGATGGGCTGTGAAGACACGAAGACCGAAGACTATACCCGTGTCCGGATTGGACTCTCCTTGGTGTGGAAGGCAAGCTAGGCGACCTATTATGAAGATTTCCTCCTATGTAACCGACCTCATGTAACCCTAGATCTCTCCGGTGTCTATATAAACCGGAGAGCATAGTCCGGATAGGACAAATTCATTACCATATTCACATAGGCTAGACTTCTAGGGTTTAGCCATTACGATCTCGTGGTAGATCAACTCTTGTAACACTCATATTCATCAAGATCAATCAAGCAGGAAGTAGGGTATTACCTCCATAGAGAGGGCCCGAACCTGGGTAAACATCATGTCCCCCGTCTCCTATTACCATCGATCCTAGACACACAGTTCAGGACCCCCTACCCGAGATCCGCCGATTTTGACACTGATAGTGCCCTCGCGATTCATTTCGAGTACGATGGCGCCTCCACGCTGTTCTTCAAGGTCTTCGACGCAGAAGGCCGCCGCCTGGAGTGCTACTCCAGAAGGGGCCGCCAGGACGGTGTTGCAGCAGGGCAGGGCTCACGTCCCTGCCGCCAGCCGCTCCCCTAGAGGTAACAAAGAATACCGAGTTCAAATGATTCTCCGAAGTTCTATGAGACTCGAGACGAGCGACAACAAATACGTTCGAGCTCGCGCCGAGCACGAAAGCAGGGCTGCAGCCGCCTTGGCCACCGCCACGCCGATCCGGATGAGGTTGGGCGGCTTCATGTGGCCCACCGTTGATGATGGCGTCGGCCATCGGGCGTGTGTAGATAGGACTTCTTAAGGTTCTTTCCTTTCGCTCCTGCGAGGAATCATAGAAGTACCCATGGGGCGGTAAAGGGTCCGCAAGGTTCTTATTGATATTATCCTGATTATGAAGTTGTGCGTGTGCGTGTCCTGTTTCGGCTCGGTTTCCCCTTTCCAACCTCGCGACGGTTTGGTGCTCTATGCTGATAGGTCTGGTCCCCAGGCAGGCTTCAGCCATCGCTGGTATGCCAGGTCGCGATGCCGTGGTCAAGGCCAGGAGGTGAGCGGCCCGAGGTCCAGTAAGAGTTCCTAAGGTGCGATGCTCAGGAGGTCCCCTTTAGCTCCCAAGAGACCGCCGAGAGGTAAGAAAGGGAGACTACGTTGCCGTAGCGGGGCAGCACAAATACGAACTTCATGTCAGATCGATTGGTTGAGCATGAAAGTTATCTTGGCAGCCCGGTCGGTCCTTCGCGAGATGCCAGGCTCATGCTCAAGCGGTCGTAGCTTAGCCAGGTTAGGCGTGCACAAGTCTTCCTCCCCTCCCATGCCCTCCTTCGTGCTCTACGTCCTCAGGTCCCGGCCCTCGAACGAGCTCAGCCGCCGCTAGTATGCCAGGTCGCGATGCTGTGGTCAAGGCCAGGGGGTGAGTGTTGGGGAACGTAGCAATAATTCAAAATTTTCCTACGTGTCACCAAGATCAATCTAGGAGATGCTAGCAATGAGAGAGAAGGAGTGCGTCTTCATACCCTTGAAGATCGCTAAGCGGAAGCGTTACAAGAACGCTGAGTTGATGGATTCAGATCATGGCGATTCAAATCGCGGAAGATACGATCTAGCGCCGAATGGACGGGCGCCCGCTGCTCAACACATGTACAGCCCGGGACGTATCCTCCTTCTTAATCCAGCAAGGAGAGAGGAGAAGTTGAGGGAAAACTCCAGCAAGACGACGGGCGCAGGCGATGGAGCTCGTGGTTCTCCAGCAGGGCTTCGCCAAGCACTACGGAGGAGGAGGAGGTGTTGGAGGAGGGAGGGGCTGCGCCAGGGGAAGGGTGTGGCTGCCCTCCCACCCCCTCAATATATATAGGGGGAAGGGGAGAGGGGGACGGCCCTCTAGATGGATCTAGAGGAGGGGCGGCGGCCGTGGAAACCCTAGATGGGTTTGGGCGCCCCCACCCCCTAGGAAACTTGCCCCCCAAGCCGGGAGGGGAGGCTGCCCTAGGGGTGGCGCCCCTACCTCTCCACGTTACGTAAGATGGGGTGGGAGGGGCGCTCAGCCCCTTAGTGGGCTGGTGTGCCCCCTCCCCTTGCCCCATAAGGCCCCCCAACGCTTGTCGGGGCCTCCGAAACACCTTTCGGTCACGCTGGTCGTCACCCGGTACTCCCAGAACAATTCCGGACTCCAATACCCTTCGTCCGATATACCAATCTTCACCTCCGGACTATTCTGGAGCTCCTCATCACGTCCGGGATCTCATCCGGGACTCCGAACAACCTTCGGTAACCACATACTATTTCCCATAACAACTCTAGCGTCACCGAACCTTAAGTGTGTAGACCCTACGGGTTCAGGAACCATGCAGACATGACCGAGACATCTCTCCGGCCAATAACCAACAGCGAGATCTGGATACCCATGTTGGCTCCCACATGTTCCACGATGATCTCATCGGATTAACCACGATGTCGAGGATTACATCAATCCCAGATACAATTCCTTTGTCAATCAAGACGTTACTTGCCCAAGATTCGATCGTCGGTATCCCAATACCTCATTCAATCTCGCTATCGGCAAGTCACTTTACTCGTTCCGTAATGCATGATCCCGTGACTAACTACTTAGTCACATTGAGCTCATTATGATGATGCATTACCGAGTGGGCCCAGAGATACCTCTTCGTCACACGGAGTGACAAATCCCAGTCTCGATTCGTGCCAACCCAATAGACACTTTCGGAGATACCCGTAGTGCACCTTTACAGCCACCCAGTTACGCTGTGACGTTTGGCACACCCAAAGCATTCCTACGGTATCCGGGAGTTGCACAATCTCATGGTCTAAGGAAATGACACTTGACATTAGAAAAGCTTTTAGCAAACGAACTACATGATCTTGTGCTATGCTTAGGATTGGGTCTTGTCCATCACATCATTCTCCTAATGATGTGATCCCGTTATAAATGACATCCAATGTCCATGGTCATGACTCAGGAAACCATAACCATCTATTGATCAACGAGCTACTCAACTAGACGCTTACTAGGGACATGTTGTGGTCTATGTATTCACACATGTATTACAGTTTCAGTTAATACAATTATAGCATGAACAATAGACAATTATCATGAACAAGGAAATATAATAATAACCATTTTATTATTGCCTCTAGGGCATATTTCCAACAGTCTCCCACTTGCACTAGAGTCAATAATCTAGTTCACATCACTATGTGATTGCAATGGATCCAACACCCACTGGGTTTGATCATATCTCGCTTGTGAGATAGGTTTATTAGTCAACGGATCTGAACCTTTCAGATCCGTGTGTGCTTTGCAAATATCTAGGTCATCTTGTAGATGCAACTACTTGGAGCTATTCCAAATAACTGCTATACTATACGAATCCGGTTTACTACTCAGAGTCATCTGGATTAGTGTCAAGGTTTGCATCGGCGTAACCCTTTACGACGAACTCCTTTACCACCTCCATAATCGAGAAAATTCCTTAGTCCACTAGTCACTAAGGATAACCTTGACCGCTGTCCTGTGATCCATTCCCGGATCACACTTGTACCCCTTGACTGACTCATGGCAAGGCACACTTTATGTGCGGTACACAACATAGCATACTTTGGAGCCTACGTCTAAAGCATAGGGGACGACCTTCCTCCTTTTTCTCTCTTCTGCCGTGGTCAGGTCTTGAGTCTTTACTCAATACTCACACCTTATAACACAGCCAAGAACTCCTTGTCTGCCGATCTATTTTGAACTCCTTCAAAATCTTGTCACGGCATACTTATTTGAAAGTACTATCAAGCGATTTTGATCTATCCTCATAGATCTTGATGCTCAATGTTCAAGTAGCTTAATCCAGGTTTTCCATTGAAAAACACTTTTCAAATAACCCTATATGCTTTCCAGAAATTCTATATCATTTCCAATCAACAATATTTCAACAACATATACTCATCAGAAATGCTATAGTGCTTCCACTCACTTCTTTGGAAATACAAGTTTCTCATAAACTTTGTATAAACCCAAAATCTTTGATCATCTCATCAAAGCGTACATTCCAACTCCGAGATTCTTACTCCAGTCCTTAGAAGGATTGCTGGAGCTTTGCATACTTGTTAGCATCTTTCAGGATTGACAAAACCTTCTAGTTGTATCACATACAACCTTTCCTCAAGAAAATCATCGA
This sequence comes from Aegilops bicornis, assembly GCA_021605145.1. Classification (NCBI taxonomy): domain Eukaryota; kingdom Viridiplantae; phylum Streptophyta; class Magnoliopsida; order Poales; family Poaceae; genus Aegilops; species Aegilops bicornis. Next base: position 598,061,605 of record CM038670.1, read on the forward strand.
GGAAACAATGTTTTGACATCCTATCTGCAAGATTTCATAAATAATGCAGTAACTGCTAATATAATTCCAACAGACTCTTAGCATCGCTACGAGTGAGAAAGTCTCATTGTATTCAACTCCTTGAACTTGTCGGAAAACATCTTAGCGACAAGTCGAGCTTTCTTAATGGTGGCACTTACCATTTAAAAATCCATCTGTACCCAACAGCCTTACGACCATTAAGTAGTTCTTCCAAAGTCTACACTTTGTTTTCATACATGGATCCTCTCTCGGGTTTTATGGCCTCGAGCCATTTGTCGGAATCCGGGCCCACCATCGCTTCTCCATAGCTCGTAGGTTCATTGTTGTCTAGCAACATGACCTCCTAAGACAGGATTACGTACCACTCTGAAGTAGTACGCATCCTTGTCGAGCTACGAGGTTTGGTAGTGACTTGATCCGAAGTTTCATGATCACTATCATAAGCTTCCACTTCAATTGGTGTAGGTGCCATAGGAACAACTTCCTGTGCCCTGCTACACACTAGTTGAAGTGACGGTTCAATAACCTCATCAAGTCTCCACCATCCTCCCACTCAATTCTTTCGAGACAAACTTTTCCTCGAGAAAGGACCCGTTTCTATAAACAATCACTTTTGCTTCCGGATCTGAAATAGGAGGTATACCCAACTGTTTTGGGTATTCTATGAAGATGCATTTATCCGCTTTGGGTTCGAGCTTATCAGCCTGAAACTTTTTCACATAAGCGTCGCAGCCCCAAACTTTTAAGAAACGACTAGGTTTCTCTAAACCATAGTTCATACGGTGTCGTCTCAACGGAATTGCGTGGTGCACTATTTAAAGTGAATGCGGTTGTCTCTAATGCCTAACCCGTAAACAATAGTGGTAATTCTATAAGAGATATCATGGTATGCACCATATCCAATAGGGTGCAGTTATGATGTTCGGACACACCATCATACTATGGTGTTCCAGGCGGTATTAGTTGTGAAACAATTTCCACTATGTCTTAATTGTGTGCCAAACTCGTAACTCAGATATTCATCTCTATGATCATATCATAGACATCTTATCCTCTTGTCACGACGATCTTCAACTTCACTCTGAAATTACTTGAACCTTTCAATAATTCAGACTCATGTTTCATCAAGTAAATATACTCAGAATCTACTCAAATCATCTCTGAAGTAAGAGCATAACGATATTCACTGCGTGCCTCAGCACTCATTGGATTGCACACATCAAATATATTACTTCCAATAAGCTGCTCTTTTGTTTCATCTCACTGAAAAAACGAGGCCTTTCAGTCATCTTGCCCATGTGGTATGATTTGCATGTCTCAAGTGATTTAAAATCAAATGAGTCCAAACGATCCATCTGTATGGAGTTTCTTCATGCATATATACCAATGGACGTGGTTCACATGTCTCAATCTTTTCAAAGACGAGTGAGTCCAAAGATCCATCAACATGGAGCTTCTTCATGCGTTTTATACCAATATGACTCAAATGGCGATTACAAGTATGTGGTACTATCATTACTATTTTATATCTTTTGGCATGAACATGTGTATCACTACGATCGAGATTCAATAAACCATTCATTTTAGGTGGAAGACCATCGAAGGTATTATTCAAATAAATAGAGTAACCATTATTCTCCTTAAATGAATAATCGTATTGCGATAAACATAATCCAATCATGTCTATGCTCAACGCAAACACCAAATAACAATTATTTATGTTTAACACCAATCCCGATGGTAGAGGGAGCGTGCGATGTTTGATCACATCAACCTTGGAAACACTTCCAACACATATCGTCATCTCACCTTTAGCTAGTCTCCGTAGCCTTTTATTTCGAGTTACTAACACTTAACAACTGCATCGGTATTTATTACCCCGGTGCTACTAGGATTACTAGTAAAGTACACAATAATATAACGATATTCAAAATACTTACACGACCTTGCCAGCCTTCTCATCTACCAAGTATCTGGGGTAGTTCTTCAGTGACCGTTCCCCTCATTACAGAAGCACCTAGTCTCGGGTTTGGGTTCAACCTTGGGTTTCTTCACTAGAGCAACAACTGATTTGCTGTTTCATGAAGTATCCCTTCTTTCCCTTGCCCTTCTTGAAACTAGTGGTTTTACTAACCATCAACAATTGATGCTCCTACTTGATTTCTACTTTCGCGGTGTCAAACATCGCGAGTTGCTCAAGGATCATCATGTCTATCCCTGATATGTTATAGTTCATCACGAAGCTCTAATAGCTTGGTGGCAGTGACTATGGAGAACCATCACTATCTCATCTGGAAGATTAACTCCCACTCGATTCAAGCGATTGTAGTACTCAGACAATCTGAGCACATGCTCAATAGTTTGCAGGCTTAAGAAACTTGTCAGATGTCTCATACCTCGTGACATGGGCACTAGTCTGAAATCCCAATTTCATTCTTTGGAACATCTCATATGTTCTGCGACGTTTCAAAAACGTCTTTGGCGCCTCAATTCTAAACCGTTAGCATTACGCACTGAACTATCACGTAGTCATCAAAACATGTATGTCAGATGTTCGCAGCATCCACAGACGACGCTCGAGGTTTAGCACACCGAGCGGTGCATTAAGGACATAAGCTTTCTGTGCAGCAATGAGGACAATCCTCAGTATACGGACCCAGTCCGCATAATTGCTACTGTCAACTTTCAACTAAATTTTCTCTAGGAACATATCTTAAAATAGTAGAACTAAAGCTTAGGCTACGACATAATTTGCAAAGACCTTTTGGCTATGTTCATGGTAATTAAGTTCATCTGATTATTTAATGAACTCCCACTTAGATAGACATCCCTCTAGTCATCTAAGTGATACATGATCCGAGTCAACTAGGCCGTGTCCGATCATCACGTGAGATGCATTAGTCATCATCGTTGAACATCTTCATGTTGATCGTATCTACTATAGGACTCATGTTCGACCTTTCAATCTCTTGTGTTCCGAGGCCATGTCTGTACATGCTAGGATCGTCAAGTCAACCTAAGTGTTTCGCATGTGTAAATCTGGCTTACACCCTTTGTATGCGAACGTTAGAATCTATCACACCCGATCATCACGTGGTGCTTCGAAACAACGAACCTTCGCATAGCAGTTGCACAGTTAGGGGGAACACATCTCTTGAAATTTTAGTGAGGGATCATCTTATTTATGCTACCGTTGTTCTAAGCAAATAAGATGTAAACATGACAAACATCACATGCAAAATCATAAAGTGACATGATATGGCCAATATCATCTTGCGCCTTTTGATCTCCATCTTTGAGGCGCGGCACGATCACCTTCGTCACCGGCATGACACCATGATCTCCATCATCATGATCTCCATCATCGTGTCTTCATGAAGTTGTCTCGCCAACTATTACTTCTATACTATGGCTAATGGTTAGCAATAAAGTAAAGTAATTACATGGCGTTTTTCATTGACACGCAGGTCATACAATAAATTAAGACAACTCCTATGGCTCCTGCCGGTTGTCATACTCATCGACATGCAAGTCGTGATTCCTATTACAAGAACATGATCAATCTCATACATCACATATATATAATTCATCACATCCTTTTGGCCATATCACATCACATAGCATACCCTGCAAAAACAAGTTAGACGTCCTCTAATTGTTGTTGCATGTTTTACGTGGCTGCTATGGGTTTCTAGCAAGAACGTTTCTTACCTACGCAAAAGCCACAATGGTGATATGCCAATTGCTATTTACCCTTCATAAGGACCCTCTTCATCGAATCCGATCCGACTAAAGTGGGAGAGACAGACACCCGCTAGCCACCTTATGCATCAAGTGCATGTCAGTCGGTGGAACCTGCCTCATGTAAGAGTACGTGTAAGGTCGGTCCGGGCCGCTTCATCCCACAATGCCGCCGAATCAAGATAAGACTAGTAATGGCAAGCAAATTGAACAAATCATCGCCCACAACTACTTTGTGTTCTACTCATGCATAGAATCTACGCATAAATCTGGCTCTGATACCACTGTTGGGGAACGTAGCAATAATTCAAAATTTACCTACGTGTCACCAAGATCAATCTAGGAGATGCTAGCAACGAGAGAGAAGGGGTGCGCCTTCATACCCTTGAAGATCGCTAAGCGGAAGCGTTACAAGAACGCGGTTGATGGAGTCGTACTCGCGGCGATTCAAATCGCGGAAGATCCAATCTAGCACCGAACGGACGGTGCCTCCGCGTTCAACACATGTAGAGCCCGGGGACGTCTCCTCCAGCAGCACGACGGCGTGTTGGCGATGGAGCTCGTGGTTCTCCGGCAGGGCTTCGCCAAACACTACGAAGGAGGAGGAGGTGTTGGAGGAGGGAGGGGTTGCGCCAGGGGAAGGGTGTGGCTGCCCTCCCACCCCCTCAATATATATAGTGGGAAGGGGAGAGGGGGGCGGCCCCTCTAGATGGATCTAGAGGAGGGCGGCGGCTGGGAAACCCTAGATGGGTTTGGGCGCCCCACCCCTAGGAAACTTGACCCCCAAGCCGGGAGGGGAGGCTGCCCTAGGGGTGGCGCCCCTACCTCTCCAGGTTACGTGAGATGGGGTGGGAGGGGCGCTCAGCCCCTTAGTGGGCTGGTGTGCCCACTCCCCTTGGCCCATAAGCCCCCCCAACGCTTGTCGGGGCCTCCGAAACACCTTTCGGTCTCGCTGGTTGTCACCCGGTACTCCCAGAACAATTCCGGACTCCAATACCCTTCGTCCAATATACCGATCTTCACCTCCGGACCATTCCGGAGCTCCTCGTCACGTCCAGGACTCCGAACAACCTTCGGTAACCACATATTATTTCCCATAACAACTCTAGTGTCACCGAACCTTAAGTGTGTAGACCCTACGGGTTCGGGAACCATGCAGACATGACCGAGACTTCTCTCCGGCCAATAACCAACAGCGGGATCTGGATACCCATGTTGGCTCCCACATGTTCCACGATGATCTCATCGATTGAACCACAATGTCGAGGATTCAGTCAATCCCGTATACAATTCCCTTTGTCAATCGATACGTTACTTGCCCGAGATTCGATCGTCGGTATCCCAATACCTCGTTCAATCTCGTTACCGGCAAGTCACTTTACTCGTTCCGTAATGCATGATCCCGTGACTAACTACTTAGTCACATTGAGCTCATTATGATGATGCATTACCGAGTGGGCCCAGAGATATCTCTGCGTCACACGGAGTGACAAATCCCAGTATCGATTCGTGCCAACCCAACAGACACTTTCAGAGATACCCGTAGTGCACCTTTACAGCCACCCAATTACGTTGTGACATTTGGCACACCCAAAGCATTCCTACGGTATCCGGGAGTTGCACAATCTCATGGTCTAAGGAAATGATACTTGACATTAGAAAAGCTTTTAGCAAACGAACTACACGATCTTGTGCTATGCTTAGGATTGGGTCTTGTCCATCACATCATTCTCCTAATGATGTGATCCCGTTATAAATGACATCCAATGTCCATGGTCAGGAAACCATAACCATCTATTGATCAACGAGCTAGTCAACTAGAGGCTTACTAGGGACATGTTGTGCTCTATGTATTCACACATGTATTACGGTTTCCAGTTAATACAATTATAGCATGAACAATAGACAATTATCATGAACAAGGAAATATAATAATAACCATTTTATCATTGCCTCTAGGGCATATTTCCAACAGTGAGGGCTGGAGAGCCAGTAAAAGAGCTCCTGAGACGCGATGCTCAGGAGCCCCCCTTTTAACGCGCAAGCAGATTACATGAGAGGAGAGGGAGCCCGCGGTGACGCCTGTCATGGTCCTCAGGAGGTTCCTGCAAATCAACACGAGGTAGGGCGCAGATTGCCGTCATGATAGCCGAGCGACCAGTGGTTGCTTCGCCAGAGAAGGGAGGCACTGAGGGCCTGGTGAGGTGGCGCGCGCGGCCAGAGCTCGGCCGCTCAGGTTTTTCGACGTTGCAGGGACGGACCCAAGTACAAGCGCCGTGCCAGAGTGAGCAGCTCCCGGGGTAGATGACAATCAAGCAGGTGATAACCATAGATAGATTAAGCATGGAAAGCAAACTGGCTTAAGTAAACGCAGGGGAGGTACATGCCACTGGGTCAGGCCCGAGCGGCTTGGGGATGATGCAGCCCGAGGGGCACCCCCAACAAGGTAACCTAAAGACATAAAAAGGGATACATGCCACAGGGACGGACCCACGCGGCATGGGAATGATGCGGCCCTGAAGGCGCTCCCAGCTAAATAAACTTGAAAATGTCACCTGGTTCTGTTGATGAAGGAATGTTGGGGCAGCTGAAGGTACGCGGCAAAGGGGTTGCTCCTCACGAGCCACCGTGGCCCTGAGCCTCGGGAGGCTCTGGGGGTCCACACGGTTCCTTGAGGACCGTCTCCATCTCCGCCAGGACTGCGTGGTGCCTGGCCTCCTGAGCCGCCATGATGCGCCGCAAGTTGCGTTGGTAGGCGGATGCCACGCTCGGCAGGCCAAAAGGCATGCGAACGTAGCTGTGCGGTGGGCCCTCGCAGCGTCCCACGTGCGAAGGCCAGAAGAGCTCCTGAGATGCAGCCCTGTTGAGCCCTGGGACGTCGATGCAGACGCGCAGCCCGGCACCCTCGCCTAGATGGGGGGTTGCGCCAGGTGAGCGGCGATCACCGCGCATGGTCCTCGCATCCTGCAGTTCCTGAGTGCTCTTGGTAACGAACTCCTGAGAACTGGACGCTCCTCGCCCTGTGTCCTCTTGAGGGAGTTGTGTCGCGAAGCACTCCTCCAAATGGTGCCTGAGCGCCTCCCTCGTGATGTCAGCAAGGACCGTGGCCCTCTAGAAGAGAGACCCCGAGCCTTGCCCGAGAAGGGCACCAGGCGCGCCTTCCTATGCGATGGAGGGAGGCGCCCCAGGCGCGGGCGCCAATCCAGTCATGGTGCTGCTTGAGGCGCGGCTTGCCTGAGGCCCTACGCGGAGCAGCTGCTTCTTCTTCTTCGGGATGGCCTCAGGAGGGTACTCGCCCTTGTTGTCGGGGTCGTCGATTGCTGCAGCTTGAAAGGCACGCTCGAGGGAGCACACCGCATCTCTTTCTTGGCATGGGACTGTGATGATTCCGCCCCTTCCTGGCATCTTGAGGACGTTGTAGCCGTGATGGGTCACCGCCATGAACTTGGCCAGGGCTGGATACCCGAGGATTGCATTGTACGGTAGACGGATGTGGGTGCTGTCGAAGTCGATGAGCTCGGTGCGGTAGTTGTCGCGCTGTCAGAAGGTGACTGGGAGGTGGACCTGTCCTATCGGGGTGGTGGAGCCGTCGGTCACTCCTGAGAAAGGCTTGGTAGGCTGAAGCTGATCGTAGGGCACTTGAAGGTTGTCGAACATCTCGACGGGCAGGACATTAAGCCCTGCGCCACCGTCGATGATAGTCTTGGTGACTTGCACGTTGCTGATGACGGGTGAGAAAATCATTGAGAGAGCGCCAGCGGTGGCCGCGGACTTGAGCTAGTCTGCTGAGCTGAAAGTAATAGCGCACTTGGACCACCTGAGCGGGCGTGTAGCCTCGAGCTTGGGGAGGACTGCGTTCACCTCGCGAGCAAACTATTTGAAGATACGCTACGAGGCTAGGGCTTGAGCTCCACCCAGGATGCAGGCAATGGCACGTGGCCCCTGGAAGCCCCCAGCCCCCTCGTCCTGATGGTGGTGGTCGTTCCTTCTTGGTGGTGGCGGCAGCGGAGGAAGCCCAGCATTTCCCTAAGGACGATCTTCGCGAGGCTGATCCCTCCAGGCACCTTCGCGAGGTTGATCCTGCCAGCGGTCCTCACGAGGTCGGTCGCGCCACTCCTGGCATGGGCCCCAGTCGTCCCAGCGTCCTCCGCCACGTCCTCCTCCTTGGTCGTAGCCTCGGTCATTGCGCTCGAGGTGTCGATCAAAGCGTCCTCGTGGATGGCCCTGAGCTCTTGACAATCGTTGGTTTTGTGACTGTGCCTGTTGTGGAAGGCGCAGAACGGTCGACTGCTCTTGGATGACTCAGGTTGGTCCCTACCGCGCTTCGTGTCCGGCTCTGCCGCGAGTACGGCCGCTCCCTTGCGCTTCACGTCCTTGACCTTGGCTTTCTTATCCTCCAGGTCGACAACTGGGAGCTCAAGAAGGGAAAGGCGCCCTTCCTCAGCCCTTGCGCACTTTGTCGCCAGGTTGAACAGCTCTAGGGATGTGCACAGCTCCTCGTGGATGGCGAGATCCTCCTTCATCTTGACGTCGCGGACGTCATCGGAGAACACAGAGATGATGGCCTTGTCCGTCACCTTGGGGATCTTGAGACGAACGTTGTTAAAGCGCTGGATGTACTTCTGGAGAGTCTCTCATGGTTGTTGCTTGACGCGGCGCAGGTCACCCACAGCCGGTGGGCGGTCGCGAGTGCCCTGGAAGTTGGCAACGAAATGGTCGCGCATCTCGTTCCAGGAGGAGATCGAGCCTCGAGGAAGGTTTTGGAGCTAGGAGCGGGCACCGTCCTTGAGAGCCATGGGGAACCAGTTCGCCATGACTTTCTCGTCGCCGTTGGCCGCCTCGATGCTCGGCTCGTAGAGCTGCAGGAACTCCACAGGGTCGGGGGTGTCGTCGTAGCGCGGAGGCAGGTCTGGCTTGAACTTGCTCGGCCAAGCGACACTACGCACCTCAGGGGTGAAGGCGCGGCAGCCCGCCGTGGGCACTGGAACCCTATGCTGGTACGGAACCTGGTCTTGAGGCCCGCGCGCCGCCACCGCAGGCGGCGCACGGTCCTATCGTAGCGGCGCCGGGAGCGCAGAAGCATTTTCTTACGGTCGAGGGACTTCTTGGCAGCTTCTTTCTTCGCGCACGGGCGCCCGACATGGTGGGTCACGCCAGGGGGCCGCGTGCCTTGGCGCCAGGGCGCCGTCTTGTGGCTGAGGTGGTGGAGGCGCTCCATGAGCCATGTCACCCGCAGCTGGCGGAGGGCGAGGAAGCGAGAGGGACGGCACAGGGGAGCCCCCTGCGGCACTGACAAGCTCGGCGATGCGGTCGAGCCAGTCCTCGTAGAGGTCGTCGATGGGGCGATAGCGCAGGAGTTTGCGTGCCATGCACAGCGCTGCCTCGACATCCGTGGGAGCGCAACGGGCGTGAGATGACGAGCCGGCCGGGGTCAGCGATGGAGTGGTGGTGCGGCCGTCCCGCCGCACTGTGGGGTGCAGCGATGATGCTTGCTGCTCGTTCCCGGGCCAGGCGATCTTTGGCGTTCTGGCGGCGACGGAGAACGACGGGTGGCCCGCGCCGGCGAGACGGCCCGAGCAGTGCGGGCGGCGAAGTGCGGCTCGGCGCTTCGGAAGCTTCGGCGAAGCGTCCGCCATGGAGATGACGAAGCAACGGGACGCGGAGTGACAGAAGGGAAGCTTCGGTGCACTCCTACCTGGAGTGCCAAATGTCGGATCTCGGGTTCCGTCAAAAGCCTAAAGGTTCGAACACTGGAGTGCGCATGAAGATCTTCCCCTACCAAATCTCGCCCTTAACCTCGCTATGATCTCTAAGGCTAGCTCGACAAACTTGCAACGCAAGAGACACAAGATTTATACTGGTTCGGGCCACCGTTGCGGTGTAATACCCTACTCCAGTGTGGTGTGGTGGATTGCCTCTCGAGCTGAGGATGAAAAGTACAAGGGGAAGAACAACCTCCTGAGGTGAGGTGTTCTTGTGCTCGGTGGATGTGTGGGTGATCTGAATCAGCTTAGGCCCAGATCGAGACCAGTTTCCTTCTACTGTGGTGGCTAGCCCTATTTATAGAGGCCCTGGTCCTCTCCCCAAATATTGAGCGGGAAGGGAGCCAACAACGGCCAATTTGAAAGGGGACAGCTAGTACAAGCTATCCTGACAAAAGCAGTCTTCGCCTGCAAAAGGCTTTGGTGGTGATGCCGCCTTGGGCTCCATGGTGACCTCCGTCTTGCCGTCCTGCTGGTCTTGGTCTCATTGAACCGATATGGAAACCTTTGCTTGACGCCTCGGTACTCCTCGCATGCGCTTGCCTCCTTAGCACCAAAGAGGAAACAAGGACACTGTGAGCGCTGGCGCCCGCCTGATCTCGATCATCAAGGCTCACGTCATTGGAACCTCGCGAGGTTTGCCTTGCCTTGAACTCTCCGCCCCTCGCGATCCAGCCTGGTGAGGCCGTTCCCGAGGAGGTCTTGTGTCGTCCGCCTCGCGAGACTTGGCCCCTCGCGAGGGTCTTGGATGCTTGCTTGTGAAGATGGGCCGTACGGGCCCGCTCGCAGAGCCACGCCGTGGGCCGTAGGCAGGCAAGTCTGGGGACCCCTGTTCCCAGAACGCCGTCACCATGCAACGGATGTACTAGAGCTATAAGTTTATGAAAGGACAAAAAGAAAACTAAGTGGGTGTGCATCTAACTCGCTTGCTCATGAAGACCTAGGGCATTTTGAGGAAGCCCATTATTGGAATATACAAGCCAAGTTCTATAATGAAAAATTCCCACTAGTATATGAAAGTGATATCATAGGAGACTCTCTATCATGAAGATCATGGTGCTACTTTGAAGCACAAGTGTGGAAAAAGGATAGTAACATTGTCCCTTCTCTCTTTTTCTCTCATTTTTTTGTTGGGCCTTCTCTCATTTTTTTGGCCTCTTTTTCTTCTTATTTTTTTGTCTGGAGTCTCATCCCAACTTGTGGGGGAATCATAGTCTCCATCATCATTTCCACACTTGGGACAATGCTCTAATAATGAAGATCATCGCACTTATTTACTTACAACTCAAAAATTACAACTCAATACTTAGAACAAAATATGACTCTATGTGAATGCCTCCGGCGGTGTACCAGGATGTGCAATGAATCAAGAGCGACATGTATAAAAAATGATGAACGGTGGCTTGCCACAAATACGATGTCAACTACATGATCATGCAAAGCAATATGACAATGATGGAGCGTGTCATAATAAAAGGAATGGTGGAAAGTTGCATGGCAATATATCTCGGAATGGCTATGGAAGTGCCATAATAGGTAGGTATGGTGGCTGTTTTGAGGAAGGTATATGGTGGGTTTATGGTACCGGTGAAAGTTGCACGGTACAAGAGAGGCTAGCAATGGCGGAAAGATGAGAGTGCGTATAATCCATGGACTAAACATTAGTCATAAAGAACTCACATACTTATTGAAAAAATCTATTAGTCATCGAAACAAAGTACTACGCGCATGCTCCTAGGGGGATAGATTGGTAGGAAAATACTTTCGCTCGTCCCCGACCGCCACTCATAAGGAAGACAATCAATAAATAAGTCATGCTCCAACTTCATCACGTAACGGTTCACCATATGTGCATGCTATGGGACTCACAAACTTTAACACAAGTATTTCTAAAATTCACAACTACTCACTAGCATGACTCTAATATTACCATCTTCATATCTCAAAACAATCATAAGGAATCAAACTTCTTATAGTATTCAATGCACTTTATTATGAAAGTTTTTATTATATCCCTCTTGGATGCCTATCATATTAGGACTAATTTTATAACCAAAGAAAATTACCATAATGTTCTAACGACTCTCAAAATAATATAATTGAAGTACGAGAGTTCATCCATTTCTACAAAATAAAACCACCACAGTGCTCCAAAAATATAAGTGAAGCACATAGAACAAAATTGCCTAGCTCAAAAGATATAAGTGAAGCACATAGAGCATTCTAATAAATCACGATTCATGCGTATACATCCCAAAAGTTGTGTACAGCAAGGATGATTGTGACAAACTAAAAATCAAAGAATTAAATCATACAAGACGCTCCAAGAAAAACACATATCATGTAGTGAATAAAAATATAGCCTCAAGTAAAGTTACCGATAGACGAAGATGAAAGAGGGGATGCCTTCCCGGGGCATCCCCAAGCTTAGGATCTTTGGACTCCTTGAATATTACCTTGGGGTGCCTTGGGCATCCCCAAGCTTAGGCTCTTGCCACTCCTTATTCCATAGTCCATCAAATCTTTACCCAAAACTTGAAAACTTCACAACACAAAACACCAACAGAAAATCTCATAAGCTCTGTTAGTATAAGAAAATAAATCACCACTTTTGGTACTATTGTGAACTCATTATTTTTATATTGGTGTAATATCTACTGCATTCCAACTTTTCCATGGTTCATACCCCCCCTCCGCCCGATACTAGCCATATTTTCATCAAAATAAGCAAACAACACGAGAAAAACAGAATCTGTCAAAAATGTAATGCAGTAGTAATCTGGATATTTCGAATACTTCTGCAACTCCAAAAACCCTGAGAAATTAGGAAGTCCTAAGCAATTTGTTTATTAATCTTCTGCAGAAAGAATCAACTAAAAAGAACGTTTCCGTGATTTATTAAAATTATTTTCGTGAGTGCAAAAGTTTCTGTTTTTCAACAGGATCAAATCAACTATCACCGTAGGCTATCCCAAAGGTCTTACTTGGCACAAACACTAATTAAAATACAAAACCACCTCTAACCAGAGGCTAGATGAAATACTTATTGAAGAACAGCAAAGAGAAATATTGGGTTGTCTCCCAACAAGCGCTTTTCTTTAAAGCCTTTTTAGCTAGGCATTGAGATTGCAATGATGCTCACATGAAAGACAAGAATTGAAGCACAAAGAGAGCATCATAAAACATGTGACAAACACACTTAATTCTAACATACTTCCTATGCATAGGTATTTTATAAGCAAACAAACTATCAAGGAAAGAAAAAACTAGCATATGCAAGCAAGAAGAAGGAGACAATAGCAATCTCAACACGAAGAGAGGTAATTTAGTGACATGAAAATTTCTACAACCATATTTTCCTCTCTCATAATAATTACATGTAGGATCATAAGCAAATTCAACAAAATAGCTATCAAATAACATATTTTCAAAATGATACACATGCATGCAAAGTTGACACTCTTCCAAAATAGTGGGATTAACATTAATTAAAGTCATGACCTCTCCAAACCCACTTTTATCAAAAATTTCATAAGATTGAACATTCTCCAAATATGTGGGATCTAAAGTTGACACTCTTCCAAACCCACTTTCAATATTATTCATCATGGGGCTTAAAGAAATCTTCAAGATCATACGAAGAATCACCCCAATCATGATCATTGCAACAAGTAGTGGACATAGCAAAACTAGCATCCCCAAGCTTAGGGTTTTGCATATCATTAACACAATTTACATTAATAGAATTTATAATAACATCATTGCAATCATGCTTTTCATTCAAGGCACTATCATGAATCACTTTATAATTTTCTTCTTTCAACACTTCATCACAATTTTTAGATTCACAAATTTCAAGCAAAACCACATAAAGATAATCTAGTGCACTCAACTCACTAGCAATTGGTTCATCATAATTGGATCTCTTAAAAGATTAGCAAGTGGATGAAGATCCATAAACCTTAGGTTCTCTGATTTGAAATAAATACACAATTATTCCAACCAAACAAGTAAACGAGCCAAGTAACACATAAAGGAAAACGAAAAGACGAATGGAAAGAAGGGCGAAGAAAAGGCAAATCTTTTCGAAAATCATTTTAGAAGTGGGGGAGAGGAAAACGAGAGGCGAATGGAAAATAATGTAATGCGAGGGATGAGAGTTTATGATGGGTACTTGGTATGTCTCGGCTTGGCATAGATCTCCCTGGCAACGGCGCCAGAAATCATTCCTGCTACCTCTTGAGCTTGCATTGGTTTTTCCCTTGAAGAGGAAACGGTGATGCAGCAAAGTGGAGTAAGTATTTCCCTTAGCTTTTGAGAACCAAGGTATCAATCCAGTAGGAGACAACGCGACAAGCCACCGAAAACCTGCACAAACAAACACCAACTTGCACCCAACGCGATAGAGGGGTTGTCAATCACTTCACGGTTATTTGCAACGTGAGATCTGATAGAGATGGATAAACGGTAAAGTAATATTATTGGTATTTTTGGTTTATGGAACAGAAAGTAATAGATTGCAAAGAAAGTAAATAGGAAATTATTTTGTATATTGGAAACTTGTATGATGGAAAGTAGAAGATTATTTGATGGAAAATAGACCCGGGGGCCATAGGTTTCACTAGAGGCTTCTCTCAAGATAGAAATTATTACGGTCGGTGAACAAATTATTGCCGAGCAATTGATAAAAAAGCGCAAAGTTATGACGATGTCTAAGGCAATGATCATGAATATAGGCATCACGTCTGCATCAAGTAGACCGAAACGATTCTGCATCTACTACTATTACTCCACACATCGACCGCTATCTAGCATGCATCTAGAGTATTAAGTTCCTAAGAACAGAGTAATGCATTAGGCAAGATGACATGATGTAGAGGAATTAACTCAAACAATATGATGAAAACCCCATCTTTTTATCCTCGATGGCAACGATACAATACGTGTCGGTTCCCCTTCTATCACTAGGATCGAGCACCGCAAGATTGAACCCAAAGCTAAGCACTTCTCCCATTGCAAGAAAAACCAATCTAGTTGGCCAAACCAAATCGATAGTTCGAAGAGACTTGCAAAGATAACAAATCATGCATATAAGAATTCAGAGAAGATTCAAATAATATTCATAGATAAGCTGATCATAAATCCACAATTCATCGGATCTCGGCAAACACACCGGAAAAGAGTATTACATCGAATAGATCTCCAAGAACATCAAGCAGAACTTTGTATTGAGAATCAAAGAGAGAGAAGAAGCCATCTAGCTACTAGCTATGGACCCGTAGGTCTGTGGTAAACTACTCATGCTTCATCGGAGAGGCAATGGTGTTGATGTAGAAGCCCTCCGTGATCGAATCCCTCCCAAGCAGATCGTCGGAAAAAGGTCCCTAGATGGGATCTCACGGGTACAGAAGGTTGCGGTGGTGGAAAAGTGGTTTCAAGGCTCCCCTGGATGTTTTTGGGGTATAAGAGTATATATATGAGGAAGATCTAGGTCAAGGGGTCACCGAGGGGCCCACAAGGTCGTGGGGCGCGCCCTCCACCCTTGTGGCAGCCTCATGGCTCTTCTGACTTGCACTCCAAGTCTCCTGGGTGTCTTTTGGTCCAAGAAAAAATATCGCGAAAGTTTTATTCCATTTGGACTCCGTTTGGTATTCCTTTTCTGCGAAACTCTAAAACAAGGAAAAAAAAGAAACTGGCACTGGGCTCTAGGTTAATAGGTTAGTCCCAAAAAACATATAAAATAGCATATTAATGCATATAAAACATCCAAATCAGATAATATAATAGCATGGAATAATAAAAAATTATAGATACGTTGGAGACGTATCATGCACCAAAATCCTAAAACCCAATTTATTCCAGATGATTCCACCATACCTACCAATATGGGGTATTACTCTGTCATTCTAAGTAAACTTGCATGTGCCACGTTTAACATTTCAAATGAATATCTATTTTTCGTGTGCCTGGATTGTTTATAAAGCGATAGGGAGTAGTCAGTATCTTCCATGCTAAGCAAGTTATTCTGATGATGAGTATTTATTGACTCGTCCTTGCACGAGAGGGGTGGTAATAGGGATTCCCAGTCACGAAATAAAAAATTGTAATTAATTAAACAAAAATCCCCTAGGACTGATGTTGGTATGGACGGTACCTGTGGATTCAGCTAACCTGGAGTGTGTTTGTTAGTGGAGGGGGAGTAAACCATTACTTTTATCGCTTGGGAACCGCCACTAATGTGTTTAGCATGGAAGATATTGATAACTTTTGGTTGTGAAGTAAATAGGAAAGGTGCATTTCCCAAAATTTCATTTATCTCTAATTTAAGCTTCGAGCTCTGGCACCTCTGCATATCCCTGCTTCCCTCTGCGAAGGGACCATCTATTTACTTTTATGTTGAGTCATCACCTTCTCAAACAAGCGCCAGATCTGAGAGCACTATTGTCATCCTCATGCATTGTGTATAGTTAATGTTGAATGCATCATGACTGGATCTTTTCTAACATGAATTACAATGTTTAGTCACTGCTTGAACTTTGGAGGTGCTCTGCATTTATGTTTTGCAGTCTCAGAAAGGGCTAGCGAGATACCAATATTGTCATATTATATCATGGTTGTTTTGACAAGCGTTGTCACTTGAGATATCTTATTATTGCTCGCTAGTTTTTACATGTTATTGTTGACTTGGTTAGTCATAATCTTTGCTGAAAACCTGGGTGCTACTTAAGCTTATTTATGTAAACAAGAACAAAAGAGTTCGTAAAAGGTTTTCTTTTTCACTTTCAGTTTATCAACTGAATTGCTTGAAGACAAGCAAAGGTTTAAGCTTTGGGGAGTTGATACGTCTCCGTTGTATCTACTTTTCCCAACGCTTTTGCTCTTGTTTTGGACTCCAACTTGCATGATTTGAATGAAACTAACCCGAACAGACGTAGTTTCTAGCAGAACTACCATGGTGTTATTTTTGTGCAGAAATAAAAGTTCTCGGAATGGAACGAAACTTTTTGGAGAATTTTATACAATAAAAGAAGAATACTGGAGCCAAGAACTACTGGAAGGGGGGTCCCTGGGGGAGCACAACCCACCAGGGCGCGCCCCCTCCTGGCGTGCCCTGGTGGGTTGTGCCCACCTGGTGGCCCCGCAGACCCTATCTCTGACACTATAAAATCACATTTTCGGAGAAAAAAATCAGGGAGAAAGAATTATCGTGTTTCACGAGACAGATCCGCCGCCGCCTCCTGTTCTTCATCGGGAGGCCAGATCTGGAGTCCGCTTGGGGCTCTGGAGAGGGGGATCTTCGATCTTCGTCATCACCAACCTTTCTCCATTGCTAATTCCATGATGCTCCCACCGGGAGTGGGTAATTCCTTCGTAGGCTCGCTGGTCGGTGAGGAGTTGGATGAGATTCATCATGTGGCCAAGTTAGTTTTATTAGGGCTTGATCCCTAGTATCCATTATGTTCTGATATAGATGTTGCTATGACTTTGCCATGCTAGGAATGCCAATGTTTTTGAATGATCCCTAGTATCCATCTTTAACTAGAATTCCATAAAGAAATATCCTATGCACTTGGTTCATCATGATAGGAATTTGTAACATCCCAAAATTTAGAATTTTGGAATGTTATATTAGATAAATAACTATGCTTATTATGCGATTGATGGTTTGATTGATTGAGTGAAATCGATCGAATTTGAAAACTTTTGAAAGTTGAATGAGAGGGAATGAAATGACTTTCCCAAAACTTTCCCATCTGTCTTTTGGATCCCAATGAATTCAAGTTCATTCCAACACCAAACCCTAGAGTGAAGATGACATGACTTCTTCCATTTTGAAATGAATAGGGTTTTTGAAAAGATTTGAATTTCATTTGGGAATATTTCAAATTCAAAGCTTTATGCAACTCAATGACTTTCATGAGGGAAGATAAAATGACTTCTTCAATTATATAAAATATGAGTTGGAAGTTAAAAAGTATCAAATTGAAAGTCATTTGAAAGTGCCTTGAAACCTCTTTCAAATTTTGAGTTTTGAATTTGAATTCAAAACTTTGGCAAGTGGGAAACATTTCAAAAACTAAACCTGATAAATACTTGATCAAAAGTATGAGAGGAGCAAACATGACACTCCAAATATGTCAAGAAAACAATGCCAAAAGTTTTGGATTAAAATCTGAATTTTATTTGAATTTGAAAAAATGGATTTTTATAAAGTTTGGATTTTGCCTTTGGAAAAATGTTCAAATGATAGGAATATTCCTGATCATTTTGGTATATATATACCCTATATAAAATATGTATAGATTATGTTTTATATCTGTTTTTGTTTTATTAAAAAAATCAAAAAAAATAGAAAACCCCCCCAGGCGCCAGCCAGCCACTGCCCAGCCCGGCCATTCACCAGCTGGCCCGGCCAGCCCACTGCCAGCCCCGAGCTGCCCGGCTCTCCTCACCTCCTCACCGAATCCCTTCGGGTCGCCCACTCCTCCCCACCTCTCCCTCTCATCGACTGTGGGCCCCGCCCCATCTTCTTCCTCCCCGCCCCACGCCACGCCGCTGTCATGGATCGCCGGATCCCGAAGGATCCGGATGCCGATTTCTCCCCGATCGCCTTCCTTCCCGACGAGGCCCCGCCCTATAAAACCCGTGCCCCCCACCCCCATTCCCCTAGCCTCGCCGGACCCCTCTCCTCGCACGAGCTCATGGCCCGAGAGCCGCCGCCACCATTAGCCTGCTCCGGCCACCCAAACCACCCCGAGCTCGCTCGAGACCACCTCCGGACTCCCTCGCCGACCACACCTCCCGTGCCCTCGCCTGAAGCTCCAGATCCGCCGAACACCGTCGCCGTCGATCACCGAACGCCACCGCCGCCTCGAGCTCGGCTGCCGACCGACTCAAACCACCCCGATCTCCCCGACTCCACTGCACCTCCCGAGCTCCCGCATCCTCCCGGCCACTCCGTCGACCTCCCCGACGACAGGAGCCCTCAACGCACTCTCGCCGCCGCCGCCGCCATCGCCGAACTCCGGTGAGTCACCGGAACTCCTCCCCACCGTCGGATCTCACACCAACGGTGTAGATTAGAACCCCGAAGGGGTATTTCTTTTTATAAAAACCGCCCGGTTCGGCCGGTTAGTTACGGTTTATTAGTTAGGGTTTTTAGTATTTAGCCGGCCCGTCTTTAGTTTTAACCCAAGGCCCGTTTAGACTATTTGGCCTTTCGAGAACGCGATGTCGGCCCATTAGGACTTTTTCTTTTATTTTGATTTTCTGTTTTAGCAGAATAGTTTCTGTTTTGAAAAATTGATATCTTTTACTCTGTTTATTATTTTTAGATGATTCTTTTTTTCTTGGATTGCAAATTTTATGTAATTTCTGTAGAATATATATTTAGCTATGTTAAAATTAAT
Organism: Aegilops bicornis; assembly: GCA_021605145.1. NCBI lineage: Eukaryota > Viridiplantae > Streptophyta > Magnoliopsida > Poales > Poaceae > Aegilops > Aegilops bicornis. The sequence continues at coordinate 598,080,539 of CM038670.1, forward strand.
TAAAATTGCTTTAATTTAGTTTTAGTCAGAATAGTAAATCTGATATAACTTGAGTTAGAAAAATTATTTTTGGATGATTCTTTTGTCCCAACTTTATTTTGACATTGCCAAACCATAGAAATTAATTTGGGTATTTTAGGATTAATAAATAATTAGTTTTAAGCAGAATCTTGTTAATCCTAATTAATTAGCTAGTCTTTGCTTTTCCTATTAATTTAATTAGTAAATAAATTTATTTTTAACATGTGATTGATTATTCTAGGATAGTTTCTGTCACTTTATAGGATGAACTTTTATTTATAATAAATAAAAGTTTTATTTTATTTTTCTTAATAGAAATTGGATTAGGCCTAATAGGAGTTTCATAATAGGTTTTAAATTAATTCTTTTTGCTCCTAGTTGATTAGTGAAATCTTTTACATTAAGTTAACCTAAACCATGATTAGGTTATGTTAGAATTTTTTTTGTTATATAAAACTATTTTTGTTGTTATTTGAAGTAGGAAAAACTTGAGTTGGTTTTCTTTGAGTTTTCCCTTTGGGTTTTGATTCGTTTGTTTTGGTGTGTTATGTTACTATGCTATTGTGTTAAGTGATCATATGCTATATGCTTATTGTGATATTTGTTTGTCTCGGTAGAATTTCCTGAGTGACGAATAGTTCTACCAAGTCATTATTCGAGAGTGTTGTTATCTTCATCAACTTACCGTGCAAGTTCACTTTGATCATTGCTTTCATACCTATGTTTTTATTGCATTTAGTGGCATCCTTGCAACCACCCCTCAAAGAGTGTTATTGAATCCTTGTAGTTGAGTAGTATGCATGAGGTAGGAACCCATCACCCCTGTTACCAAGCCCGGACGTTATTTATTTTAATGCTACGCTATAGTAGACGGGTTTGGTATGAGTGCTCGAGGAGTGGTGTGAGAATGAAGGATCTACGCCAATGACGACAACACCATGATGAAAGCTGCAAGGATCTGCATCTTCAAGGCCTCAAGACTTCAAGACTCGAGACAAGAATTCAATACACACTCTTTGGGTGAAGGACGGTTGTGGGCACCCTGGAGAACCCAGTGGTTGGCCGGGATGCATGGAGAAGCGCCATGACATCTTGCGGAAAGCTTCACCCAGGACTCAAAGAGACGGAAGAATACTTCATGACCGGAAGCTTACCTGCAACCGCAAGTCATTATGGGCTCGCTTGGTTGACCTTAGTAGTGACTCTGGCCGGGACGGTACTAGCAGATGTAGAACTACGGTAGGATGGGATGAGTACCGGACGGTGGTCGAGGAACTCTTTGGAAGACCATGTTTGGTCATCTTGTTCTCAAACACTCTGAAGTGCGAGAACGTAAAGAGAGGGATCGAATCTTGCGGGTAAAGTGTACAAACCTCTGCAGAGGGTTTTATAACCTAATCGATTAGCCGTGTCCCTGCTATGGACAATTTGAGCATCTGGACTTGGATCTATCTCGGAACTCTCAACACCGGATTGATAACTTAATTGTGGGCAACATATGATGAATTTTTGGGCTATGAGACATCGGTTGGCGGAACCATGTCATGATAGAAAACTCCTTAGTACAGACTTCATTCTATTCCTTTGATGTAGGTAAAATAAAATCAGCATTTACGCAAACAAAATTCAGATACTGAGCCATAAAGCCATATTGCATATAGTATAGTTTTATCATCTGTTTATTCATGTTGTGATCTTGCTTAAGACATTCAATGTAATCGACCTACACGGCTGCAACGTATCATGTTGCGTATATTTCCTCGACGAGTAAGAGTTACGGACAGGTTACGGTCTACACTCAACCCGCCGATGGCGTTGATGGGACTCCACACCCGTTTGATTGTTTCCATTGAGTATTATGAGGTATATATCATTTTACGTTATTTATACATGTGATTGCACTTTGATATATACATTGATGTACCGTGTGTGCCAAAGATAATCTTGATCCGAGGATGGCACAAGAATACGTAGGCTTGACCGTCTGAGGTCGGGTCGCTACAGAATTATATTTATAATTTTTGGCCTTCTGAAGGAGAAAGTATCGCTCAAGCTTGGGGGAGACTTAAATACATGATGCTCAAATGCCCCAATCATGAGCTCCTGAGAAATATTATTGTTCATAATTGTTATGCTCGGCTTTCTCATAATGATAGCTTGATTCTTCTTATGTTGGTTCTTTCTCAAAAGGAAGTATTGAATTAAAATGGGATCTTATTAAAAGAATTAAATGCAACTCTGAAGATTCGGAGGTCGATAAAGGTATTGATTCAGGTATAAATATTGAATATGAATGTGTTAAGTCTTTTGTAGAAACATATGTTTTTCATAGACTTAGTGCAAAATATGGACTTTATTCTGAGATAGTAGCTACATATTGTTAATCTTTTGGTGCTCATGTGAAGAACCAATTATTGCTAATATTGAAATACTTGCTTACATTGCACATCTTGTTGTACCTACTACTTATATCGAGAAATCTCCTTTCCATGTTAGGATCAAGGAACATTCTAAGGCTACAACCGTGGTTCATAAAAGTAATGTTAAAGCACCTAACCCTCTGAACAAATTAATATAGAACCTCCTATTGCAATGGTTAAAGATCTCCGGGTTGATAATATTGATGGGCATGTTATTTATTTATGTGATGAAGCTGCTAGAATTGCTAAACCTATTAGAAATGAACATGATAGGTTAGATAATAATTAGGAAGTTTTTGTCATGCGTGTTGTTTCTTTTAAGATTGGAGATTATTGTTATCATGGTTTATGTGATATGGGTGCTAGTATAAGTGTTATTCCAATTTCTCTCCATCAAGAAGTCATGCATGATATTTCACCTGCCAAGATAGAATAGATTGATGTTACTATTAAGCTTGCAAATAGGGATACCATTTCACTGCTTGGGATTGTTAGATATGTTGAAGTCTTGTGTGGTAACATTAAATACCCTACTAATTTTCTAGTACTTGGATCACAACAAGATAATTTTTGTCCCATTATATGTGGTAGACCCTTCTTGAATACTATTAATGTTGAAATTAATTGTGTTAAAGAGAAAGTTAAGATTAAGTTTGGTGACTTATGTCATAAATTTAATTTTTCTAAGTTCACTAGACAACCTGATGACAAAGATTTACCTAATAAATATGATATCATTGGTCTTGCTTCTATTGCCGTGCCGCCTACTGATCATACAGAGCAATATTTGTTAGATCATGAAAATGATATGCATATGACTGAAAGAAATGAAATAGACAAACTATTCTTGAGGCAAGAACCTATCCATAAGCATAATTTGCATGTTGAAATTTTAGGAGATCCTCCTCCACCTAAGGGTGATCCTATGTTTGAATTAAAGAAACTCCATGATAGTTTGAAATATGCTTATTAAAAGATCGTGGATGTCGCGTAGAGGGGGGTGAATAGGCGCTTTAAAATAATTACAGTTTAGGCTTGAACAAATGCGGAATAAACCTAGCGGTTAATTTGTCAAGCACCAAACCTACAACAACTAGGCTCACCTATGTGCACCAACAACTTATGCTAAGCAAGATAAAAAACAAAGTGATAGCAAGATATATGAAAAGAAACAATATGGCTATCACAAAGTAAAGTGCATAAGTAACGGGCTCGGGTAAGAGATAACCGAGGCACGCAGAGACGACGATGTATCCCGAAGTGCACACCCTTGCGGATGCTAATCTCCGTTTGGAGCGGTGTGGAGGCACAATGCTCCTCAAGAAGCCACTAGGGTCACTGTAATCTCCTCACGCCCTCGCACAATGCAAGATGTCGTGATTCCACTAAGGGGCCCTTGAGGGCGGTCACCGAACCCATACAAATGGCAACCCTTGGGGGCGGTCACCAAACCCGTACACTTTGGCAACCCTTGGGGCGGTCACGGTGCACTCAAATTGCTCGGGGCGATCTCCACAACCTAATTGGAGACCCCGACGCTTGCCCGGAGCTTTACACCACAATGATTGAGCTCCAAACAACACCAACCATCTAGGGCGCCAAAGCACCCAAGAGGAACAAGCTCTAGGGTGCCCAAACACCCAAGAGTAATAAGCTTCTCAAACTTCACTTCCACGTATCACCATGGAGAACTCAAACCGATGCACCAAATGCAATGGCAAGGGCACATAGAGTGCCCAAGTCCTTCTCTCCCAAATCCCACCAAAGCAACTAATGCTAGGGAGGAAAATGAGAGGAAGAACGAAAGAAGAACACGAAGAACTCCAAGATCTAGATCCAAGGGTTCCCCTCACTTAGAGGAGAAAGTGATTGGTGGAAACGTGGATCTAGATCTCCTCTCTCTTTTCCCTCAAGAACTAGCAAGAATCATTGGAGGGATTGAGATTTAGCAAGCTCGAAGAAGGTCAACAATGGGGGAAGAACACGAGCTCAAAGTTCATTGGGGAAGAAGACCCCCTTTTATAGGTGGGGAAAAATCCAACCGTTATGCTCACAGCCCGCAAAGAGCGGTACTACCGCTCGACCTCATGGTACTACCGCATGGGGTAGCGGTACTACCTCAAAGGGTAGCGATACTGCTGCTTGCGAGCGGTACTAAAAACATAAATCCGTGCCTACCACGCACGACTTGTGACGAGTTTTTGGTCCGGAGCGGTACTACGGCTGTGGTAGCCACGGTAGTGCCGCTCTGGAGCGGTGGTAAAAAAATTACATTTGCTCCTGTCCGTGGTAGTACCGTTGCAGCCTTTTCAGAACACCAAAACTGCCACAACTTCTGCAAACGGACTCCGAATTCAACGAAACCAAGTTTGTTGGAAAGCTAGCGACAAGGGCTAACACAATCTTGATAGAACTAACAATAAGAAGGAAATTAGAAAAGTCCCAAGAGAAAATGGTGAGAACCCTTCCTCAAAAAAGACCGGTAAAACCTCCAACACCGAAAACGCGATAGAAGAAGCATATGAAATCCGTTTTCGATGTACTAGAGCTTGTCACGAAGATAACTAAAAGCTCTAAAACCTCAAAAGAAAATACAAATAAGAATCAAGAAAGATGATGCAAGGATGCAATAGTTTGAGCTCTCGACAAACGATACGATCACGCTACTCACTTGAGAGCCCCCCTTGATAGTACGCCTATCGATCCTATAACCCGGTCTCCAAACTATCACCATGAGACCGGTAAAATATAAAACCTATCAAGGGCAAACCTTTGCCTTGCACGAAGTCCACTTGAGCTAGATGATGACGATCTTGACTCCCTCAAGTTGGACCACATTTCTTGATTGTGTTGGGTCGATGAAGAGTAGATGATTGCTCCCCCATACTCCACTATGGGTGAGCCACTCTTCGGCACATCTTCACAAGTCCATTAACACCACAATGGACGGCAAGCATCAAGCACTTGATCTCTTCGTGATGCTCCACTTGAACTTGCGCATGGCAATCTTGATGACGATCACCACTTGATGTCATCCTCTCCATTGGTTGAGTGATATCTTCCTCTTGACGCAAGCCCATGAACACGTACCTAACCCCACATAGAACTCTCATATAGACCATGGGTTAGTACACAAAGCACAATGGACAATGTTTACCATACCATGAGATCACTTGATACCACTCGGTGTATCTTCTACGCTTTGTGTGATGATCAACTTGAATCACTCTCTGTACTTAGTCTTGATCAACCTTGACTCTTTCCAACTCTATGACCAATCTTTGGATAATTCCTTAATACCACCTTGGCCAACTCATAAACTCCTTGAAACCAACACATGTACTTCAAGAAATGCCTAAGGACAAATCCTTCAAATATAACTCAATGCAACCATTAGTCGATATAGAATGTCATCAATTACCAAAACCATACATGGGGGGCACCGCATGTCCTTTCAATCTCCCCCATTTTGGTAATTGATGACAATCACTTTCAAGAGAGTTTATATAAGGAATTATGCATCACCATGCAATGCAACAACCAATGATGCAGGAGAATGAGATGCAAATGCTTAGGAACAAAACCAAAGCAAGGAGAAGACTCTGAAAACCTTCTCCACAAAACTCTCTGAAACTTCTCCCCCATTGGTTTTTATTGCCAAAATGGGCGAAAAGCTTAGAAGGCCAATATAAAAAGTGTTCCTCCATAAATTGTGTATTTCTCAACAAGATAGTGGAATGCCATACACATATCCAAAGGTAAATATTTGGAGGAACACAAACTATATTGAGGCACAAAGATTGCTAAAGAATGATATGCCACAAGGACATAATAAAGAGAGACACAAGCAATCAAGCAATCAAAAGATACCAATTGAAGCAAGCAATCAAAGGATATCAATTGAACCAACTAGACCAAAGATCATACGAGCCATATGAATAAAGGATATTATGATATGAGCAAAGGAGTGTTCTAAAGAAACTAGAGAAGCTCCCCATGATTTGTGCACACATAAGAATATTTGTATTTGGATACAAAGTGCACAAAATAGGATCATAGCTCCCCCAAAATCAATAGAAACTTACAACAAGTGCAAATGAGCATATATGAAACAAAGCCTAGCACTCGCAACAAACAAATGGTTGAGCAATCATGTAAAAGAGGCAACTAAGAATAGGCTCAACCAAAATGATGTGTGTGAGTCATGGCAAAGCACTTGAGAAGACTAAGATAAGGATGAGCATTAAGCATCAACATAGTCTTGGAAAAATGAGATACACGGTGCATGACATGTCCTCTCCACACACACCCAACTAGCAAATGGGTTCACAAGCTCACTAAAATGATAACAATGAAGCTTGCGACAACCCATGGTAAAGATAGAAGATGAAGGCCTCATCAAGACGAGGGATACCAACTAAGATGGCAAAGCCTCGTAAAGATAAGCAAGAGAAAAAATATCTTCACCACAATAGAGTGCATCAACTACAGATGAATCCTTTCATATAACCACCAAGGAAAGGTGGACGTGAAAGAATAAGGATATCAACTACAGGTGTAACTTCTCTCAAGTGTATAAGATTCTAGGTAGATGAAGATCATGATGATATCAATCCACAAAGTAGGATCCACACACAAAATACTTAAAAAAGGAAGGAATAAGATATCCACATGGAAGTCATAAATATACCAATAAGATATTTGCTTGAAGGCATAGCACATGGCTAGATATGGTCTTATTGTATATAAATGAGTTCCAACCACACGAGCATCAAAGACATCACAACTGGCAACAAGAGATCATTGTTGGGATGCTTTGAGAAAGGAACCAAGTATCACAAGAAAGAATGAATTACATGTCATGATACAACCTACACAAGGTTGATGCAAGAAATATGTGCATGAAGTAGATAATGATACTTGTTATCGAGATACCATTGGAAGGATGTAGTAGATACCAATTGAAGGTAGATAGTAGTTCATTGATCATCCTAGCTTGACTCCAATAAGCACATGGTGACAACACCTTCCTTGTGAGTGAGCCGAGCATCCAATGCATCTCCAAATGTTCCTAGAAGAACAACACAAACTAAATGTTACCCAAACTCATTGGGACCAAATAGTTAGAAACACCAATACATAGGACAAACTCCACATAAATATGTGCATATAGATATGAAAATGAATTTCATGCAAATCTCATCCAATTTGAGACTTGGTGGAGTTTCCCTTATATATTGGGTCAAAGAAAGAAAGCATGCCCAAGAAAATACATGAAGTAAATATGCATGCTCAAAACTTTCAAGAACCGATACCAAATGAAAAAGAAAAGCCAAGTGAAAAGGATACCAAATGGAGAAATCATCACTTGGAAGATATCATTAAAAGATACATCAAGGAATGAGATAACCATTGAAACACGCTAAATAAAAGATATCAAGCTCCCAAAAGAGAGGATGGTTCCAAACAAACCAAGCTCTCTACAAAGTTTCATGATGGCACAAAGTACCAAAAAGAAAACGGCTTGCCTTCCACCAACACACACTTTGTAGGATCGCAAGATGAGTGTTTTATAGAAAATATGATAGCTCCCCCAAGACTAGTGCATTATAGAGAATTTGCATTGAATACAAAATTCACAAGGTGGGATCACCACTTTCACTATATCTAGAAAACACTAGACAAGATCAAGAAATGAAAAAGATCCACAAGTGGTATGGAATACAAAGGGAGTTGATACATTCCTTGGCAAGAGAAAAGGCAAATAAAAGCAAAAGCCAATGTAACATGATCAATAAATTCTACCACACAAGAGAGTACAAATTGTCAAAAGACAAGAAGTAAATGGAAATAATTCCCGGTGGTAGATAGCAAGGATATCTGACATCATCTTCACACGAAACCCATAAGAAACTTGCAACTTGTAGAGCTAGCATGCCACCTAGGAAACAAGATAATTTACAATATCAACTCTAGGTGACAATATCTCAAATGTACACATTTTCTAGGCTAGTAATATACACATAGCATATTACTCACCCAGAATGTGATACCAATTAAAGATAAACAAGAGGCAAAATAAAGATCCAACAAGAGATAATTAATGGACAATTTAGAATTTGAATTTCTCATGAGTAGACATACCACATAGCGACTAGATAATCTTGTAATATCAATACTAGTTGGTATTCCTCATGTACACACATTTATAGGATTTTGAAGTGCACAAAGCACATCACTCCCCCAAAATGGGATGTTCCATTAATCTCTCACAATAGCCAACTAAGATACAAACAAGATTCACAAAGGCTCAACGTACGACACACATGTACATGATGTGCAAACCAACATACACAAACTTGATTACTCAAGATAAGCAAGTTGGAAGCACAACATATACAAACACATGCAAGGAACAAAATCAAAACATGCAAAGGGGCAAGTAACTTTCAATGTAAACAATCTAAGTACAAGTTACCGCAAGGAGGCACATTGGATATAAGATAGAAACTTGATAATCCAATTGACTTGGCTTGAGACAATAAGAATGATGAAGTCCCCTTAATTCTTCATAATGTAGCCAAGTATCCAATGCCCTCCAATAACACCTATTGATCAAGTTTGAGCTTGGTGGTCCCCAACCAAGTTGGGTCCTAAGAGGTTAGTCACAATAGGCTTGGCTACCCAAATGGTTCTTTTCTTGACAACACTTTGAGTACCAACAAACTTGGAAAACACATTGCTAACCTTATCCTTCCCAAGAGAATAGATATCATCAATAATAATTGGGTTGGATAAGTTACCACTAGTGCATGAAGAAGCGACATGACCTTTCTCATGACATATGTAGCAACGTATACTCTTCACTTTCTTCTCACTTGATTTCTCAACTTGAGAAGCATTAGCTTGAGTCTTCTTGGGAAGAGGCCTTCCTTCAACTTGAGGTTGAGCATGAGAATGAACTTGTGGCCGCTTCCCTTGTTGCTTGTCATTAATGGGCTTCTTCTTCAATGGGCAAGATCTAACATGATGCCCTTCAATTTTGCACTTGAAGCAAATAATCTTGGCCGAATTATTGACTTGTTATTGGCCCTTCTTCTTGTTTCTCTTGGACTTATTCTTCTTATTGGAGTTGAATCCAAGTCCACCTTTGTCATTGGGGGATTTTTGCACACTCAAGATATTGTTGAGTGTGGACTTCCCTTCGTTACACTTTTCCAAGTCTTGCTTCAAAGAAGTGACTTGAGCCTTGAGCTCTTTAATTTCCTCTACATGGTTAGTATCAAGACAAGTACTAGAGGAAGTATAAGCTTCATCATTAGAGAAACAAGGCAAGGAGAGTAATTCATCACAAGAAGTACCAATGTTATGAGTAGACGAATTACAAGGACTAGCACATGGCAAGATAGCATTTTGACTTGAAGTAGTGCTAGTATCCACATGCGACTTACTAGAAGTTACCTTAGACATAGCCTCATGATCTATCTTTAGCACATTATGAGATACTAGAAGATCATCATGAGAGCTTGTGAGCTTTACATGATTTTCTTCCAACTTCTCATATTTTCTAGATAGCAACTCAAGTTGAGCCCGTAGCTCAACATTCTCCATCAAAATGGATGCTTCACCAGAAATAGAGTTAGTAGCACAAGCATCATCAATAATATAAAGAGGAGAAGGCAACTTGGCAAGCTCTTTAGAATATGAAGCTTTAAGTTGTGCATGAGACTCGGTGAGTTTGATGAGCTCACTCTTAATGACCCTTGAGCCATTTTAGAGGTTCCCAAAGTCCTCAAGGAGTTTAGCATGCGCAACTTCAAGCTTCTCTTTTTAATTTCAAAAGGACAACCCACCCATACAGACAACCTGCGGGGAGGATGGCACTACTGGCAAAGACCGTCTGGCAAAAACGCCGCAGGCGCGAAGCGTGGTGGGCCTGCGCCGGGGGAGCATAGGGAGGAAAGGGAGCCCGGACGGTGGAGGCCACCTCAAGAGCTCTATCATGAGATTCCTTCACTCTATATAGTTCTAGAGCAAAATTCTCCTCAAGAGATTCGGAGGTGGTTTATTCATGTTCAAGAGCTTGAGATAGCTCCGCGGTCTCATTTGCATAATCACGCTCATGAGCTTCCATTTTCTCATTGGTGACCTCATGCTCCTCTAGATGATATTCCAACTCCTCAATGTATTTCTTGCCCTCAATGGCAATAGACATGATTTCTATGAAGTTGGAACGAGCAAGTTTATTTTTGTGAAGAGCTTTAAAAATCATTTCCCCCTTAATTTTTAAGGAAGCAATATTATCATTCTCTTCATCATTATCCTCATCATCATTAGCATTAGCGTCATCATCAAGCGACATATTGTTGGAAATATGCCCTAGAGGCAATAATAAAAGGATTATTATTATATTTCCTTGTTCATGATAACTGTCTTTTATTCATGCTATAACTGTATTATCCGGAAATCGATATACACGTGTGAATAAATAGACCACAATATGTCCCTAGTGAGCCTCTAGTTGACTAGCTCGTTGATCAATAGATAGTCATGGTTTCCTGACTATGGACATTGGATGTCGTTGATAACGGGATCACATCATTAGGAGAATGATGTGATGGACAAGACCCAATCCTAAGCATAGCACAAGATCGTGTAGTTCGCTTTTGCTAGAGCTTTTCCAATGTCAAGTATCTCTTCCTTAGACCATGAGATCGTGTAACTCCCGGATACCGTAAGAGTGCTTTGGGTGTACCAAACATCACAACGTAATCGGGTGACTATAAAGGTACACTACGGTATCTCCGAAAGTGTCATTGGGTTGACACGGATCGAGGCGGGATTTGTCACTCCGTGTTACGGAGAGGTATCACTGGGCTCACTCGGTAGTGCATCATCATAATGAGCTCAAAGTGACCAAGTGTGCAGTCACAGGATCATGCATTACGGCATGCGAGTAAAGTGACTTGCCGGTAACGAGATTGAGCGAGGTATTGGGATACCGACGATCGAATCTCGGGCAAGTAACATACCGATTGACAAAGGGAATTGTATACGGGATTATTTGAATCCTCGACATCGTGGTTCATCCGATGAGATCATCGAGGAGCATGTGGGAGCCAACATGGGTATCCAGATCCCGCTGTTGGTTATTGCCTGAGAGCCGTCTCGGTCATCTCTACGTGTCTCCCGAACCCGTAGGGTCTACACACTTAAGGTTCGGTGACGCTAGGGTTGTATGAATATGAGTATGCAGTATACCGAATGTTGTTCGGAGTCCCGTATGAGATCACGGACGTCACGTGGAGTTTCGGAATGGTCCAGAGGTAAATAATTATATATAGGAAGTGGTATTTCGGCCATCGGGAAAGTTTCGGGGTCACCCGGTATTGTACCGGGACCACCGGAAGGATCCCGGGGGTCCACCGGGTGGGGCCACCCATCCCGGAGGGCTCCATGGGCTGAAGTGGGGAGGGGAACCAGCCCATAGTGGGCTGGTGCGCCCCCCTTGGCCCATCCCCTGCGCCTAGGGTTGAAACCCTAGGGTGAAGCGCCCACTTGCCTTGGGGCACTCCACCCCTTGGCCGCCCGCCCCTTGGGAGATGGGATCCCCAGGGCGGCGCCCCCTGAGGGCCTATATAAAGGGAGGGAGGGGCAGCCGCACTGAAACTCCGCGCCTCCCTCCCCTGCTACACCTCTTCCTCCTCCGTCACGTGCTTGGCGAAGCCCTGCCGAGTCTTTGCTCCACCACCACCACCACGCCCGTTGTCTTTCTGCTGGAGCCATCATCATCAACCTCTCCTTCCCCCTTGCTGGATCAAGAAGGAGGAGACGTCTCCCATCCCGTACGTGTGTTGAACACGGAGGTGCCGTCCGTTCGGCACTCGGTCATCGGTGATTTGGATCACGGCGAGTACGACTCCATCATCCACGTTCTAGTGAACGCTTCCGCACGCGATCTACAAGTGGTATGTAGATGCAACCTCTCTCCCATGACTCGTTGCTTAGATGAACTCATAGATTGATCTTGGTGAAACCGTAGGAAAATTTTTAATTTTCTGCAACGTTCCCCAACAGTGGCATCATGAGCTAGGTCTATGCGTAGTTCTCTATTGCACGAGTAGAACACAATTTTGTTGTGGGTGTAGATCTTGTCAACTTGCTTGCCGCTACTAGTCTTATCTTGCTTCAGCGGTATTGTGGGATGAAGCGGCCCGGACCAACCTTACACGTACGCTTACGTGAGACCGGTTCCACCGATCGACATGCACTAGTTGCATAAGGTGGTCAAGGGTGTCTTCTCTCCCACTTTAGTTGGAGCGTGATGAAAAGGGTCCTTATGAAGGGTAAATAGAAGTTGACAAAATCACGTTGTGGTTATTCGTAGGTAAGAAAACGTTTTTGCTAGAACCCAATTGCAGCCACGTAAAAGATGCAACAACAATTAGAGGACGTCTAACTTGTTTTTGCAGCAATTGTCATGTGATGTGATATGGCCAGAAGTTGTGATGAACAATGAATGATATATTGTGATGTATGAGATCATGTTCTTGTAATAGGAATCACGACTTGCATGTCGATGAGTATGACAACGGCGAGAGCCATAGGAGTTGTCTTTATTTTTGTATGACCTGTGTGTCATTGAAGAACGCCATGTAAATTACTTTTACTTTATTGCTAAACACGTTAGCCATAGAAGTAGAAGTAGTCGTTGGCGTGACAACTTCATGAAGACACGATGATGGAGATCATGGTGTCATGCGGTGACAAGATGATCATGGAGCCCGAAGATGGAGATCAATGGAGCTATATGATATTGGCCATATCATGTCACTACTATATAATTGCATGTGATGTTTATTATGTTTATGCATCTTGTTTACTTAGAACGACGGTAGTAAATAAGATGATCCTTACAAAAATTTCAAGAAGTGTTCTCCCCTAAGCGTACCGTTGCTTAAGTTAAATGCGTTTGAAGCACCACGTGATGATCGGGTGTGATAGATCCTTACGTTCACATACAACGGGTGTAAGACAGTTTTACACATGCAAAACACTTAGGGTTAACTTGGCGAGCCTAGCATGTATGCAGACATGGCCTCGGAACACGGAGACCGAAAGGTCGAACACGAGTCGTATGGAAGATACGATCAACATGAGAATGTTCACCGACGATGACTAGTCCGTCTCACGTGATGATCGGACACGGCCTAGTCGACTCGGATTGTGTAACACTTAGATGACTAGAGGGATGTCTAATCTGAGTGGGAGTTCATTAAAATAATTTGATTAGATGAACTTAATTATCATGAACTTAGTCTAAAACCTTTGCAAATATGTCTTGTAGATCAAATGGCCAACGCTCATGTCAACATGAACTTCAACGCGTTCCTAGAGAAAACCAAGCTGAAAGATGATGGCAGCAACTATACGGACTGGTCCTAACACGAGGATCATCCTCATAGCTGCCGGGAAACAATATGTCCTAGAAGGACCGCTAGGTGATGCACCCGTCCCAGAGAACCAAGACATTATGAATGCTTGGCAGTCTTGTGCTGATGATTACTCCCTCGTTCAGTGCGGCATGCTTTACAGCTTAGAACCGGGGCTTCAAAAGCGTTTTGAGCAACACGGAGCATATGAGATGTTCAAGGAGCTGAAACTAGTTTTCCAAGCTCATGCCCGGGTCGAGAGATATGAAGTCTCCGACAAATTCTATAGTTGTAAGATGGGGGAGACCAGTTACATCGGTGAGCACATACTCAAAATGTCAGGTTGCACAACCGCGTCCCACTGGACATAAACCTCCGGACGAGGCGGTCATTGACAGAATCCTTGATCGCTCCCACCAAGCTACAAGAGCTTTGTGATGAACTACAATATGCAGGGGATGGTGAAGACCATTCCCGAAGTATTCTCAATCTTTGAAGTCGTGAGAGGTTGAAATCAAGAAAGAACATCAAGTGTTGATGGTCAATAAAACCACTAAGTTCAAGAAGGGCAAGGTGAGAAGAATTTCAAGAAGGACGGCAAGGATGTTGCCGCGCCCGCAAGCAAGTTGCCGGAAGAAGTCAAAGAATGGACCCAAGCACGAGACAGAGTGCTTTTATTGCAAAGGAAGGGCCACCTGAAGCGGAACTGCCCCAAATACTTAGCGGACAAGAAGGCCGGCAACACTAAAGGTATATTTGATATACATGTAATTGATGTGTACCTTACCAAGATCGTAGTGACTCCACAGGTATTTGATACCGTGTCGTTGCTCATATTTGTAACTCACGGCAGAGCTGCGGAATAAGCGGAGGCTGGCGAAGGGCGAGGTGACGATGCGCGCGTCGGGAATGGTTCCAAGGTCGATGTGATCGCCCGTCGGCACGCTACCTCTACATTTACCTACGGGATTAGTTATAAACCTTAATAATTGTTATTTGGTGCCAAGTTTGAGCATGAACATTGTATCTGGATCTCGTTTGATACGAGATGGCTACTCATTTAAATCTGAGAATAATGGTTGTTCTATTTATATGAGAGATATGTTTTATGGTCATGCCCCTATGGTCAATGGTTTATTCTTAATGAATCTCGGCGTAATGTTACACATATTCATAAGCGTGAATACAAAAAGATGCAAAGTTGATAACGATAGTCCCACATACTTGTGGCAATCGCCGCCTTGGTCACATTGGTGTCAAGCGCATGAAGAAGCTCCATGTCGATGGACTTTTAGAGTCTCTCGATTATGAATCATTCGACACATGCGAACCATGCCTTATGGGCAAAATGACCAAGACTCCGTTCTCCGGAACAATGGAGCGCGCAACCAACTTATTGGAAATCATACATACCGATGTGTGCGGTCCAATGAGCGTTGAGGCTCGCGGAGGATATCGTTATGTTCTCACTCTCACAGACGACTTAAGTAGATATGGGTATGTCTACTTGATGAAACACAAGTCTGAGACCTTTGAAAAGTTCAAGGAATTTCAGAATGAGGTAGAGAATCAACGTGACTGAAAAATAAAGTTCTTACGATCAGATCGTGGAGGAGAATATTTAAGTCACGAATTTGGTACACACTTAAGGAAATGTGGAATCGTTTCACAACTCACGCCGCTGGAACACCTCAAACAGAACGGTGTGTCCGAACGTCAGTAATCGCACTCTATTGGATATGGTGCGATCTATGATGTCTCTTACAGATTTACCGCTGTCATTTTGGGGATACGCTCTAGAGACAGCTACATTCACTTTAAATAGGGCACCGTCTAAATCCGTTGAGACGACACCGTATGAATTATGGTTTGGGAAGAAACCTAAGCTGTCGTTTCTAAAAGTTTGGGGATGCGATGCTTATGTCAAGAAACTTCAACCTGAAAAGCTCGAACCCAAATCGGAAAAATGCGTCTTCATAGGATACCCTAAGGAAACCATTGGGTATACCTTCTACCTTAGATCCGAAGGCAAGATCTTTGTTGCCAAGAACGGATCCTTTACGGAAAAAGAGTTTCTCTCGAAAGGAGTAAGTGGGAGGAAAGTAGAACTCGATGAAGTACTACCTCTTGAACCGGAAAGTAGTGCAGCTCAGAAAATGTTCCTGTGGTGCCTACACCAACCGGAGAGGAAATTAATGATGATGATCAAGGTACTTGGATCAAGTTGCTCTTGAACCCAGAGGTCCACTAGGACACGCCCGCACTGCAGTGGTACGGCAACCCCGTCACGGAAATCATGTTGTTAGACAACGGTGAACCTTCGAACTATGAAGAAGCGATGGCGGGCCCAGATTCCAACAAATGGCTTGAAGCCATGCAATCCGAGATAGGATCCATGTATGAAAACAAAGTATGGACTTTGACAGACTTGCCTGATGATCGGCAATCGATAGAAAACAAATGGATCTTTAATAAGAAGACGGACGCGGATGGTAATGTCACCATCTATAAAGCTCGACTTGACGCTAAGGGTTATCGGCAAGATCAAGGGATTGACTACGATGAGACTTTCTCTCCGTGGCGAAGCTTAAGTCCGTCTGAATCATGTTAGCAATTGCCGCATACTATGATTATGAGATATGGCAGATGGATCGTCAAAACAGCGTTCCTTAACGGTTATCTTAAGGAAGAGCTGTATATGATGCAGCCGGAAGGTTTTGTCGATCCTAAGAATGCTAACAAGGTATGCAAGCTCCAGCGATCCATTTATGGGCTGGTGCAAGCATCTCGGAGTTGGAACATTCGCTTTGATGAGATGATCAAAGCGTTTGGGTTAGTTTATGCGACTTATGGAGAAGCCTGCGTTTACAAGAAAGTGAGTGGGAGCTCTGTAGCATTTCTCATATTATATGTAGATGACATACTTTTGATGGGAATTGATATAGAACTCTTGGACAACATTAAGGCCTACTTGAATAAAAGTTTTTCAATGAAGGACCTTGGAGAAGCTGCTTATATATTAGGCATCAAGATCTATAGAGATAGATCGAGACGCCTCATAGGTCTTTCACAAAGCACATACCTTGATAAGATTTTGAAGAAGTTCAAAATGGATCAGTCCAAGAAAGGGTTCTTGCACTGTCTTTGCAAGGTGTGAGATTGAGCTCGGCTCAATGTCCCACCACGGCAAAAGATAAAGAAGATATGAGCGTCATCCCCTATCGCGCCGCCATAGGATCTATTATGTATGCCATGCTGTGTACCGGACTGATGTAAACCTTGCCGTAAGTTTGGTAGGAAGGTACCAAAGTAATCCCGCAAGGAACACCGGACAATGATCAAGAATATCCTGAAGTACACGAAAAGGACAAAGGACATGTTTCTCGTTTATGGAGGTGACGAAGAGCTCGTCAGAAGGGTTACGCCGACGCTAGCTTCGACCACGATCCTGATGACTCTAAGTCACAAACCGGATACGTGTATATGTTGAATGGTGGAGCGAAGCTGGTGCAGCCGCAACCAGGCGTCGTGGCGGGATCTACATGTGAAGTGGAGTACATGGCAGCCTCGGAGGCAGCGCATGAAGCAATATGGGTGAAGGAGGTCATCACCGACCTAGGAGTCATACCCAATGCGTCGGGGCCGATCAAACTCTTCAGTGACAACACTGGAGCTATTGCACTTGCCAAGGAGCCTGTGTTTCACAAGAAGACCGAGCACATCAAGCGTCGTTTCAACTCCATCCGTGAAAATGTTCAAGATGGAGACATAGAAATTTGCAAAGTGCATACAGATCTGAATGTCGCAGATCCGCTGACTAAACCTCTTCCATGAGCAAAACATGATCAACACCGTAACTCTATGGGTGTTAGGTTCATCACAATGTAACTAGATTATTGACTCTAGTGCACGTGGGAGACTATTGGAAATATGCCCTAGAGGCAATAATAAAAGGATTATTATTATATTTCCTTGTTCATGATAATTGTCTTTTATTCATGCTATAACTGTATTATCCGGAAATCGTAATACACGTGTGAATAAATAGACCACAATATGTCCCTAGTGAGCCTCTAGTTGACTAGCTCGTTGATCAATAGATAGTCATGGTTTCCTGACTATGGACATTGGATGTCGTTGATAACGGGACACATCATTAGGAGAATGATGTGATGGACAAGACCCAATCCTAAGCATAGCACAAGATCGTGTAGTTCGTTTTGCTAGAGCTTTTCCAATGTCAAGTATCTCTTCCTTAGACCATGAGATCGTGTAACTCCCGGATACCGTAAGAGTGCTTTGGGTGTACCAAACGTCACAACGTAATCGGGTGACTATAAAGGTACACTACGGTATCTCCGAAAGTGCTGTTGGGTTGACACGGATCGAGATCGGATTTGTCACTCCGTGTTACGGAGAGGTATCACCGGCCCACTCGGTAGTGCATCATCATAATGAGCTCAAAGTGACCAAGTGTCCGTCACGGGATCATGCATTACGGTCTGAGTAAAGTGACTTGCCGGTAACGAGATTGAGCGAGGTATTGGGATACCGACGATCGAATCTCGGGCAAGTAACATACCGATTGACAAAGGGAATTGTATACGGGATTGTTTGAATCCTCGACATCGTGGTTCATCCGATGAGATTATCGAGGAGCATGTAGAGCCAACATGGGTATCCAGATCCCGCTGTTGGTTATTGCACGAGAGCCGTCTCGGTCATGTCTACGTGTCTCTCGAACCCGTAGGGTCTACACATAAGGTTCGGTGGCGCTTAGGGTTGTATGAATATGAGTATGCAGTATACCGAATGTTGTTCGAGTCCCAGATGAGATCCCGGACGTCACGAGGAGTTTCGGAATGGTCCGGAGGTAAAGAATTATATATAGGAAGTGGTATTTTGACCATCGGGAAAGTTTCGGTCACCGGTATTGTACCAGGACCACGGAAGGATCACGGGGTCCACCGGGTGGGGCCACCCATCCCGGAGGGCCCCATGGGCTGAAGTGGGGAGGAACCAGCCCATAGTGGGCTGGTGCGCCTGGCCGATCCCTGCGCCTAGGGTTGAAACCCTAGGGTGGGGGCGCCCACTTGCCTTGGGGGCACTCCACCCCCTTGCCGCCGCCCCTTGGGAGATGGGATCCCCAGGCCGGGCGCCTGAGGGCCTATATAAAGGGAGGGAGGGGCCGCACCACTGAAACTCTGGCGCCTCCCTCCCTGCTACACCTCTTCCTCCTCCGTCACGTGCTTGGCGAAGCCTGCCGAATCTTTCTTGCTCCACCACCACCACGCCCGTTGTCTTGCTGGAGCCATCATCATCAACCTCTCCTTCCCCCTTGCTGGATCAAGAAGGAGGAGACGTCTCCCGTCCCGTACGTGTGTTGAACGCGGAGGTGCCGTCCGTTCGGCACTCGGTCATCGGTGATTTGGATCACGGCGAGTACGACTCCATCATCCATGTTCTGGTGAACGCTTCCGCACGCGATCTACAAGTGGTATGTATATGCAATCTCTCTCCCATGACTCGTTGCTTAGATGAACTCATAGATGGATCTTGGTGAAACCGTAGGAAAAATTTTAATTTTCTGCAACGTTCCCCAACACATATTGGGGTTCAAAGTAGGAGATACCTTTGACGCCTTAGCCATAAGGCAAAAAGCAATAGATGATGATGTAGGATCCCTTGAGGCACCATTCAAGACCACATCTTGTTCCATGGAGTGTTGGGTTTCCTCTACATTGTTAGCACAACAACTAGAGGAAATACAAGCATTTTTATCATGGCAACAGGACATAACAAGCATATCATCATTTGATTTAGTCAAGCAATTTCTACATGAAATGCAAGGACTATCAACATAAGCATGTGAAACATTTGGAGTGCTCGAAGTGTTAAAGTCCAAGAAGAAGCATTGCAATAAGATAGTGGTGAAGGATCATCGATAATAAGCACACTATCATCATTGCAATGATCAACACTACTCACCATATCATTACCTTGTGGAAAACCACATGTAGGTGAAGTAGAGGCAGTTGAGAAGACAACACGGCCGGAGGTGGAGGGAGAACAATCATCCCCACAAAACTTGGACACAGCATATTTATCTTGAAGCTTTGTCCACAACTCATGAGCATCTCGGAACGACATGAGTTGAAATATAACTACATTGCTCAAAGCATCGAAAAGCACATTAGAAGTGTGAGCATTGAGATAAGATTTTTTTCTCATCCTCTAAAGATAATCTTTGGGGATCCTTTGGAGGAGAAAAACCCATATCTACAATTCGCTCTAAATTTTGGTGCATGACCCTAAAGAGATTAAGCATGCGAATTACTCAAACATCAAAATTGTGCCATCGAAGTGTCAGAGAATCCTAATCCCCTAGTCGACATCTTTACTCTCTAGGCGGTTAAGCCTAACAAAGAGAGACGAGGCTCTGATACCAATTGAAAGATCGTGGATGTCGCCTAGAGGGGGTGAATAGGCGCTTTAAAATAATTACAGTTTAGGCTTGAACAAATGCGGAATAAACCTAGCGGTTAATTTGCCAAGCACCAAACCTACAACAACTAGGCTCACCTATGTGCACCAACAACTTATGCTAAGCAAGATAAAAAACTAAGTGATAGCAAGATATATGACAAGAAACAATATGGCTATTGCAAAGTAAAGTGCATAAGTAACGGGCTCGGGTAAGAGATAACCGAGGCACGCGGAGATGACGATGTATCCCGAAGTTCACACCCTTGAGGATGCTAATCTCCGTTTGGAGCGGTGTGGAGGCACAATGCTCCCCAAGAAGCCACTAGGGCCACCATAATCTCCTCACGCCCTCGCACAATGCAAGATGCCGTGATTCCACTAAGGGACCCTCGAGGGCGGTCACCGAACCCGTACAAATGGCAACCCTTTGGGACGGTCACCTAACCCGTACACTTTGGCAACTCTTGGGGGCGGTCACAGGTACCCGTCAAATTGCTCGTGGCGATCTCCACAACCTAATTGGAGACCCCAACGCTTGCCCGGAGCTTTACACCACAATGATTGAGCTCCGAACAACACCAACCGTCTAGGGCGCCAAGGCACCCAAGAGGAACAAGCTCTAGGGTGCCCAAACACCCAAGAGTAATAAGCTTCTCAAACTTCACTTCCACGTATCACCATGGAGAACTCAAACCGATGAACCAAATGCAATGGTAAGGGCACACAGAGTTCCCAAGTCCTTCTCTCCCAAATCCCACCAAAGCAACTAATGCTAGGGAGGAAAATGAGAGGAAGAATGAAAGAAGAACACGAATAACTCCAAGATCTAGATCCAAGGGGTTCCCCTCACTTAGAGGAGAAAGTGATTGGTGGAAATGTGTATCTAGATCTCCTCTCTCTTTTCCCTCAAGAACTAGCAAGAATCATTGGAGGGATTGAGAGTTAGCAAGCTCGAAGAAGGTCAACAATGGGGGAAGAACACGAGCTCAAGAGATAATGTTCATTGGGGAAGAAGACCCCCTTTTATAGGTGGAAAAAAATCCAACCGTTATGCTCACAGCCTGCACAGAGCGGTACTACCACTCGACCTCATGGTACTACCGCAAGGGGTAGCGGTACTGCCTCAAAGGGTAGCGATACTACTGCTTGCGAGCGGTACTAAAAAAATAAATCCGTGCCTACCACCGCAGGACTTGTGACGAGTTTTTGGTCCGGAGCGGTACTACAGCTATGGTAGCCACGGTAGTGCCGCTCTGGAGCGGTGGTAAAAAATTACATTCGCTCCTGTCCGTGGTAGTACCGCTGCAGCCTTTTCAGAACACCAAAACTGCCACAACTTCTGCAAACGGACTCCGAATTCAACGAAACCAAGTTTGTTGGAAAGCTAGCGACAAGGGCTAACACAATCTTGATAGAACTAAAAATAAGAAGGAAATTATAAAAGGCCCAAGAGAAAATGGTGAGAACCCTTCCTCGAAAAAGACCGGTAAAACCTCCAACACCGAAAACGCGATAGAAGAAGCATATGAAATCCATTTGCGATGTACTAGAGCTTGTCACGAAGATAACCACAAGCTCTAAAACATCAAAAGAAAATACAAATAAGAATCAAGAAATATGATGCAAGGATGCAATGGTTTGAGCTCTCGACAAACGATACGATCACGCTACTCACTTGAGAGCCCCCCTTGATAGTACGACTATCGATCCTATAACCCGGTCTCAAAACTATCACCATGAGACTGGTAAAATATAAAACTTATCAAGGGAAAACCTTTGCCTTGCACGAAGTCCACTTGAGCTAGATGATGACGATCTTGACTCCCTCAAGTTGGACCACCTTTCTTGATTGCGTTGGGTCGATGAAGAGTAGATGATTGCTCCCCCATACTCCACTATGGGTGAGCCACTCTTTGGCACATATTCACAAGTCCATTGACACCACAATGGACGTCAAGCATCAAGCACTTGATCTCTTTGTGGTGCTCCACTTTTACTTGTGCACGACAATCTTGATGACGATCACCACTTGATGTCATCCTCTCCATTGGTTGAGTGATATCTTCCTCTTGACGCAATCCCATGAACACGTACCTAACCCCACATAGAACTCTCACATAGACCATGGGTTAGTACCCAAAGCACAATGGACAATGCTTACCATACCATGAGATCACTTGATCCCACTCGGTATAATTTATCCTATAGCTGATAGTAGATGGGTAAGTCATGTTCATTGTGTCCCTAATAAAGCGGCATAATTGTTGTCCTAATGATAAAAATGAACTTATTTCACAAAGAGTTGTTAGGGGTTATAGGATGGTAATTGATTTTAGAAAATTGAATAAAGCTAATAGGGAAGATCATTATCTTTTGCTTTTCATTGTTGAAATGTTAGAAAGATTATCTAAGCACACACACTTTTGTTTTTTAGATGGATATTATCGTTTTCTCAAATACCTGTGTCACTAGAAGATTAATAGAAAACTACTTTTACTTGTCATTTTGGAACTTATGCTTATAGACGTACGCCTTCTGGTTTATGTAATGCGCCTGCTATATTTCAAAGATGTATGACTGCTATTCTCTGATTTATGTGAGAAAATTATTGAGGTATTTGTTGGTGTCCTAGACTAGAGGGTGCTTACCACGCCGGCCCATCGGTTATGGGTCGGGCCGAGGACCCACCAAAGACTGATGAATGGGCCATGCAGGATCCTTGCATAGTTTTTGACATGTGATTTAAGCCATTATAAAACGTATAAAGGATTAACCATTCCTCCATTCCATGATTTGGACAATTTCTTGTAGCTTCTTTCATCCTATCCCACGCGAGCGCTAGTGGGTCATATTCCTCCTACTTGAAACCTATAATCTGAGAACGTAATTGCATAATCTTTGCAGGTGGAAAAAACTTGGATAAAAATTTACTGCAATAATCAGCCCAAGAAGTTATATTTCCCCTAGGTAGAGCTATAAGCCATTCGTTAGCTTTTCCTCTCAGAGAGAAAGGAAATAGACACAATTTCAAAGCGTGAGGGTCATAATCTTTAATGCGTGTCATGTTGCACAATCCGGTAAGATTATGCAAGTGCATACCGGCATCCTCAGAAGCAGAGCATCAAAATTGGTCCTATTGAACCATGGAAACTAAGTTTGGTTTGATCTCATACTCAGCAGCTGCAACCTCAGGTTGTGCTATAGGTTCACGCATGAAGTTGCGGCTGGGAGTAGCAAAACACCCAAGATTACGAGCCATAGTAATCTTTTGGTTTTTCTCAATTGACAAGACTTGCAACAAAAATAAAATTTAAACTAAAAATAGAAAAGTAAAAACAAAGGCTGAAAATTAACTTTAATAAAAACACTAAACACAAAGACTATGAATACTAAACTACTCCCCGGCGACGATGCTAGAAAAAGGGCTTGATACCTTCTTTTATTGATCTAGTAATGGAACAGAAAAGTGTATACCACACCTATTTACCCAGAGGTGACCCTGGGTTACCGAACCCATGAGAGGAAGATTCCCTTGAAGTGATGGTCTCTAGCAAGCTTTTTTCAAAGTGTCAAATCCAGCTTTTGACCGGATCAAGCAAGCAAATGGTGATTCAAACACTGGTAATAAAAATAGTTACGTGTATGAGGTCTTAGTGCCTAAAATCTTGCATTTGCGCTGGGATCAAATAAGATATTAATTTGTGTGTTGGAAGACACCCATCGAGATGTGCTTGTTACAGATTGAAGTGGGGATCTGTCCAAATAACATCTTAACCGGCACAAGTCCTACATCAAGAATCAGTTGTCCTATCGTAGGCCCTATCCATCGCGCGAGGTTGCCTTGATAATTAAGATAATGAAATCATACAAGCGCTTTGGACGTTTAATGACTACGCCTCATTTATCCCCAAGGATCATTTATCCCCAAGGATATGATCCATGTTACCCTACTAAACCTTACTGTTATTAGTGTTCGGTGTAACACTTCACGGTCTCCTTTCTCCAAGCCTCACCGATGCTCGATCTCCATGATCCTGGGTACCTGCAGGGATGAAGATTGCGGACAAGACAAGAGACATCTATGAAACAATTTTATTTCACACATACGAGATGTTATGTCAAAGCCCTTCTGTTGATCCCCTCACCAAATACATCGGGTTGCAAGGCTCATGCCTCAACCCATACCCTACCGAACTCGTGAGAAGAGAACATTGAAGAACACATCTTGGAGATTGATTGATTGCAAAAATGTCTTATAGTGGATGCCTTGTGTGATGGACATAAACAAGTATGAACTAGATGAGGAAGCACTAAGCTGGTGGCGATGGCTATGGAGATGGAAATGGCGGCGGCTAGGGTTTGTGGATAAACATGATGATGAAGATGTTGTGGCTGCTCCCGTGCTCGCCTTGTTGACATTTCGATGGGGTCCCCTTTATAAAAGTTGTATAGGTGGACGATATACCTTGGTTTCCATGCCAAACCGGCGCTCATATGGGCACGTGCGCCCATATGGAACGCCGTCTTTTGCACTGCCTTCGCGCAGACGTCTCTTGTTGATTCCTTCTTCTTCCATTATCCTTCCTTTCCATTCCCACACGTGATTTCTTCCCTTTTTAACCCATTTCCTATGAAAACCCATCAAAGAGAGGATTTGTGGAATCCTTTGCATTCGTTAGTCATTAGTAGCAATATCGGAGCGAAGGCGGACATTCGGACATTCGGACGCCGTGGTGGTCGGGTCCACCGTTGCTTTATCTTACTCGGTAACCGATTTTGCTTCTCAGACGCTGCCTGGTGATGGGATTCATGTTCTACTACCATCCTGGTCGTTGGGTACACGCGGTTTATTTGTTGGTGGGTAAGTGATTTCAATAGTAGGCTCCCAACCACCTTCTAATTTTCTAGGTGTAGAAACTTCTTCTTCATGTTTTTCTTCCATAGCTTTTATAACAGTTTCATTTAAGCAGAGGCCAAACTTCTCTACCACGGACGTTGTAAAGAGCAAGATCTCGACGAGGCTCCTCCGCGTCCTACGATCTGCCCAGACACCGCGCACCCGGGCAAGTAGGTTTTGTCCAATCGACGACAACTCACGCGATGATGGTGAAGGAAATATGCCCTAGAGGCAATAATAAAGTTATTATTTATTTCCTTATATCATGATAAATGTTTATTATTCATGCTAGAATTGTATTAACCGGAAACATAATACATGTGTGAATACATAGACAAGCAGTGTCACTAGTATGCCTCTACTTGACTAGCTCGTTAATCAAAGATGGTTATGTTTCCTAACCATAGACATGAGTTGTCATTTGATTAACGAGGATCACATCATTAGGAGAATGATCGATTGACATGACCCATTCCGTTAGCCTAGCACTTGATCGTTTAGCATGTTGCTATTGCTTTCTTCATGACTTATACATGTTCCTGTAACTATGAGATTATGCAACTCCGTTTACGGAGGAACACTTTGGGTGCTACCAAAGCGTCACAACGTAATCGGGTGATTATAAAGGAGTACTACAGTGTCTCCAAAGGTACATGTTGGGTTGGCGAATTTCGAGATTAGGTTTTGTCACTCCGATTGTCGGAGAGGTATCTCTGGGCCCTCTCGGTAATGCACATCACTATAAGCCTTGCAAGCAATGTAGCTAATGAGTTAGTTACGGAATGATGCATTACGTAACGAGTAAAGAGACTTGCCGTAACGAGATTGAACTAGGTATTGGATACCGACGATCAAATCTCGGGCAAGTAACATACCGATGACAAAGGGAACAACGTATGTTGTTATGCGGTCTAACCGATAAAGATCTTCGTAGAATATGTAGGAACCAATATGGGCATCCAGGTTCCGCTATTGGTTATTGACCAAGAATAGTTCTCGGTCATGTCTACATAGTTCTCGAACCCGTAGGGTCCTTGCAACAAGGTTTCGATGATAGTTATATTATGAGTTTACATGTTTTGATGTACCGAAGGAGTTCGAAGTCCCGGATGAGATCGGGGACATGACGAGGAGTCTCGAAATGGTCGAGACGTAAAGATTCATATATTGGATGATATGTTTAGGCCAAGGGGTCAAGCCCATGAGGCTTTAGGTCGGTGCAAAAGAGTTTTTGCGGAGGCCGGGGCCAAACGCCGGAGACCTGGCGTCGGCCTGGGCGACGCCGAGGCCCATGGCGTCTGGGCGACGCCAAGGATTGTGGCGTTTGGTCCTGAGTCCGAGTGGGACTCTTACCTTTCGGGCAAAACCGACTTTGAGGAGGCTTTTGCTCCAAGTTTCGACCCGGGCTCAACATATAAATAGAGGGGCAGGGCTAGCACCAAAGACACAACAATTGATCCCTTGGATCTCTTAGCGTGTCTGGTGCCCCCTCCACCATATTCCACCTCGGTCATATCGTCGCGGAGTTTAGGCGAAGCCTGCGCCGTTAGAGCATCATCATCGTCCTGCGCCGTCATCTTGTGGAACTCATCCCGACACTTTGCTGGATCGAGTCCGGGGATCGTCATCGAGCTGAGCGTGTCTGAACTTCGGAGGTGCCGTCGTTCGGTACTTGGATCGGTCGGATCGTGAAGACGCGTCTGACTACATCAACAGCGTTGTCATAACGCTTCCGCTTCTGGTCTCACGAGTGCGTGGACATACACTCTCCCCTCTCGTTACTATGCCATCACCATGGTCTTGCGTGTGTGTAGGAATTTTTTTGAAATTACTACGTTCCCCAACAGTGGCATCCGAGCCTAGGTTTTTATGGTTTGATGTTTTGCACGAGTAGAACACAAGTGAGTTGTGGGCGATACAAGTCATACTGCCTACCAACATGTCATACTTTGGTTCAGCGGTATTGTGAGATGAAGCGGCCGGACCGACATTACGCGTGCAGCTTCTGCGAGACTGGTTTCACCGTTCTGAGCACTCGTGCTTAAAGGTGGCTGGCGGGTGTCTGTCTCTCTCACTTTAGTTGAACTGAGTGTGGCTACGCCCGGTCCTTGACAAAGTTAAGCGGAGTCTATTGTGAAATATCGTTGTGGTCTTGATGCGTAGGTGAGATTGGTTCTTGCTTAAGCCCGTAGCAGCCACGTAAAATTTGCAACAACAAAGTAGAGGACGTCTAACTTGTTTTTGCAGGGCATGTTGTGATGTGATATGGTCAAGACGTGATGCTATATTTTATTGTATGAGATGATCATGTTTTGTAACCGAAGTTATCGGCAATCGGTGGAGCCATATGGTTGTCGCTTTATTGTATGAAATGCAAGCATACTGTAATTGCTTTACTTTATCACTAAGCGGTAGCGATAGTCGTAGAAGCAATAGATGGCGTGGCGACAACGATGCTACGATGGAGATCAAGGTGTCGCGCGGTGGCGATGGTGATCACGACGGTGCTTCGGAGATGGAGATCACAAGCACAAGATGATGATGGCCATATCATATCACTTATATTGATTGCATGTGATGTTTATCCTTTATGCATCTTATTTTGCTTTGATTGACGGTAGCATTTTAAGATGATCTCTCACTAAAATTATCAAGTAGTGTTCTCCCCAGTATGCACCGTTGCCAAAGTTCGTCCTGCCGAGACACCACGTGATGATCGGGTGTGATAAGCTCTACATCCATCTACAACGGGTGCAAGCCAGTTTTGCACGCCTTGAGAATACTCGAGTTATACTTGGACGAGCCTAGCATATGCAGATATGGCCTCGGAACACGGAGACCGAAGGTCGGCGTGAATCATATAGTAGATATGATCAACATAAGATGTTCACCATTGAAAACTACTCCATCTCACGTGATGATCGGTTATGGTTTAGTTGATTTGGATCACGTGATCACTTAGATGACTAGAGAGATGTCTATCTAAGTGGGAGTTCTTAAGTAATATGATTAATTGAACTTTAATTTATCATGAACTTAGTCCTGGTAGTATTTTGCAAATTATGTTGTAGATCAATAGCTCGCGTTGTTGCTTCCCTATGTTTTTATATGTGTTCCTAGAGAAAATTGTATTGAAAAATGTTAGTAGCAATGATGCGGATTGGACCCGTGATCTGAGGTTTATCCTCATTCTTTGCCTGTAAGAATTATGTCCTTAATGCACCGCTAGGTGATGCACCCTATTGCAGGAGCAAATGTAGGCGTTATGAGCGTTTGGCTAGCTCAATATGATGACTACTTGATAGTTTAGTGCACCATACTTAACAGCTTAGAATCGGGACTTCAAAGGCGTTTTGAGCGTCATGGACCATATGAGATGTTCCAGAATTGAAGTTAATATTTCAAGCAAATACCGAGTTGAGAGATATGAAATCTCCAACAAGTTCTATAGCTAAAAGATGGAAGAGAATCGCTCAACTAGTGAGCATGTTCTCAGATTGTCAGGTACTTCAATCGCTTGAATCAAGTGGGAGTTAATCTTCCGGATAAGATAGTGATTGATGTAATTCTCTAGTCACCAACACTAAGTTACTAGAACTTCGTGATGAACTATAGTATGCAAGGGATGGCGAAACGATTCCCGAGCTCTTCGTGATGTTGAAATCGACGGAGGTAGAAATCAAGAAAGAGCATCAAGTGTTGATGATTGACAAGACCACTAGTCTCAAGGAAAAGGGCAAAGGGAAGAAGGGGAACTTCAAGAAGAGCGGCAAGCAAGTTGCTGCTCGAGTGAAGAAGCCCAAGTCTGGACCTAAGCACGAGACTAAGTGCTTTTCTTTGCAATGGAACTGGTCACTAGAAGCGGAACTACCCCAAGTATTTGGCGGATAAGAAGGATGGCAAAGTGAACAAAGGTATATTTGAGATACTGATTATTGATGTGTATTTTACTAGTGTTCGTAGCAACCCCTCGGTATTTGATAATCTTGGTTCGGTTGCTAAGAGTAGTAACTTGAAAGCAGGAGTTGCATAATGAATGCAGAAACTAGTTGAAGGGAAGTGAAGATGAGTGTTGGAAGTAGTTCCAAGATTGATATGATCATCATCGCACACTCCCTATACTTTCGGGATTAGTATGGAACCTAAATAAGTGTTATTTGGTGTTGAGCATAAGTATGATTTGATCATGTTTATTGCAATACGGTTATTCATTTAAGTAAGA
The DNA here is from genome assembly GCA_021605145.1 of Aegilops bicornis. Taxonomy (NCBI): domain Eukaryota; kingdom Viridiplantae; phylum Streptophyta; class Magnoliopsida; order Poales; family Poaceae; genus Aegilops; species Aegilops bicornis. The sequence goes on from CM038670.1 coordinate 598,110,017, forward strand.
GAATAAATTGTTGTTCTGCTTACATGAATAAAACCTTATATGGTTACACACCCAATGAAAATGATTCATTGGATCTCGATCATAGTGATACACATATTCATAATATTGAAACCAAAAGATGCAAAGTTAATAATGATAGTGCAACTTACTTGTGGCAATCGCCGTTTAGGTCATATTGGTGTAAAGCGCATGAAGAAAACTCCATGCTGATGGACTTTTGGAATCACTTGATTATGAATCATTTGATGCTTGTGAACCGTGCCGTTTGGGCAAGATGACTAAAACTCCGTTCTCCGGAACAATGGAACAAGCTCTTGACTTATTGGAAATAATACATACCGATGTATGCGATCCAATGAGTGTTGATGCTCGTGGCAAGTATCATTATTTTCTGACTTTCACAAGATGATTTGAGCAGATATGGGTATATCTACTTGATGAAACATAAGTCTGAAATAGTTGAAAGGTTCAAAGAAATTCAGTGAAGTGGAAAATCATCGTAACAAGAAAATAAAGTTTCTGCGATCTGATCGTGGAGATGAATATTTGAGTTACGAGTTTGGTCTTCAATTAAAATAATGTGGAATAGTTTCACAGCTCACGCCACAGAACACCACAATGTTATGGTGTGTCCGAGCGTCAGAATCGCACTTTATTTGATATGGTGCGATCTATGATGTCTCTTATCGGTTTACCACTATCATTTTGGGGTTATGCATTAGAGACTGCATTCACGTTTAATAGGGCACCATCTAAATCCGTTGAGACGACACCATATGAACTATGGTTTAACAAGTAAACCTAAGTCGTCGTTTCTTAAAAGTTTGGAGTTGTGATGCTTATGTGAAAAAGTTTTCACCGATAAGCTCAAACCCAAATCGAGAAGTGCGTCTTCATAGAATACCCAAAGGTAACTATTGGGTACACCTCCTATCACAGATCCGAAGGCAAGTTTTTCGTTGCTAAGATGGATCCTTTCTAGAGAAGAAGTTTCTCTCGAAAGAAGTGAGTGGGAGGAAAGTAGAACTTGATGAGGTAATTATACCTTCTCCCTTATTGGAAAGTAGTTCATCACGTAAATCAGTTCCAAAGTGATTCCTACACCAATTAGTGAGGAAGTTAATGATGATGATCATGAAACTTCAGATCAAGTTGCTACCAAACCTCGTAGGTCTTCCAGAGTAAGATCCGCACCAGAGTAGTACGGTAATCATGTTCTGGAAGTCATGTTACTAGACCATGATGAACCTACGAACTATGAGGAAGCGAATATTGAGCCCAGATTCCGTGAAATGGCTTGAGGCCATAAAATCTGAGATATGATCCATGTATGAGAACAAAAGTATGGACTTTGATTGACTTGCTCGATGATCAGCAAGCCATGTTAAATAAATGGATCTTCAAGAGGAAGACGGACAACGATAGTAGTGTTACTATCTACAAAGCTCGACTTGTCACAAAAGGTTTTCGACAAGTTCAAGGTGTTGACTACAATGAGATTTTCTCAATTGTAGCGATGCTTAAGTCTGTCGAATCATGTTAGCAATTGCCACATTTTATGAAATCGGCAAATGGATGTCAAAACTACATTCTTTAATGGATTTATTAAATAAGAGTTGTATATGATGCAACCAAGGTTTTGTCAATCCTAAAGGAGCTAACAAAATGTGCAAGCTCCAAATGATCCATCAATGGACTGGTGCAAGCATCTCGGAGTTGGAATATACGCTTTGATGTGTTGATCAAAGCATATGATTTTATGAGACTTTTGGAAAGGCCTGTATTTACAAGAAAGTGAGTGGGAGCACTACAGCCTTTTCCGATAAAGTATATGTGAATGACATATTGTTGATTGGAAATAATGTAGAATTATTCTGCAAAGCATAAAGGAGTGTTTGAAAGGAGTTTTTCCAAAGAAAGACCTCGGTGAAGCTGCTTACATATTGAGCATCAAGATCTATAGAGATAGATCAAGACGCTTGATAAGTTTTTTCAATGAATACATACCTTGACAAGATTTTGAAGTAGTTCAAAATGGAGCAGTCAAAGAAAGAGTTCTTACGTGTTACAAGGTGTGAGATTGAGTAAGACTCAAAAACCCGACCACGGCAGAAGATAGAAAGAGAATGAAAGTCATTCCCTATGCATCGACCATAGGTTCTATAAAGTATGTCATATCAGGTACTGGATCTATTGCATACCCTACCACTAAGCTTGGCAAGGAGTGCAATAGTGATCTAGGAGTAGATCAATGGACAGCGGTCAAAATTATCCTTAGTATAATAAGGATGTGTTTCTCGATTATGGAAGTGAAAAAGGTTAAATGCGTAAAGGGTTACGTCGATGCAAGTTTTAAACACTAATCTAGATGACTCGAGTCTCAATCTGGATACATATTGAAAGTGGGAGCAATTAGCTAGAGTAGCTCCGCAAGTGCGAGCATTGTAGACATAGAAATTTGCAAAATACATACGGATCTGAATGTGGCGGACCGTTGACTAAACTTCTCTCACAAACAAAACATGATCACACCTTAGTACTCTTTGGGTGTTAATCACATAGCGATGTGAGCTAGATTATCGACTCTAGTAAACCCTTTGGGTGTTGGTCACATGTCGATGTGAACTATGGGTGTTAACCACATATAGATGTGAACTATCGATGTTAATCACATGGTGATGTGATCTAGATTATTGACTCTAGTGCAAGTGGGAGATCAAGGAAATATGCCCTAGAGGCAATAATAAAGTTATTATTTATTTCCTTATATCATGATAAATGTTTATTATTCATGCTAGAATTGTATTAACCGGAAACATAATACATGTGTGAATACATAGACAAACAGAGTGTCACTAGTATGCCTCTACTTGACTAGCTCGTTAATCAAAGATGGTTATGTTTCCTAACCATAGACATGAGTTGTCATTTGATTAACGGGATCACATCATTAGGAGAATGATCTGATTGACATGACCCATTCCGTTAGCCTAGCACTTGATCGTTTAGTATGTTGCTATTGCTTTCTTCATGACTTATACATGTTCCTGTAACTATGAGATTATGCAACTCCCGTTCTGGGAGGAACACTTTGGTGCTACCAAACGTCCACAACGTAATCGGGTGATTATAAAGGAGTACTACATGTGTCTCCAAAGGTACATGTTTGGTTGGCGTATTTCGAGATTAGGTTTTGTCACTCCGATTGTCGGAGAGGTATCTCTGGGCCCTCTCGGTAATGCACATCACTATAAGCCTTGCAAGCAATGTAGCTAATGAGTTAGTTACGAATGATGCATTACGTAACGAGTAAAGAGACTTGCCGAAACGAGATTGAACTAGGTATTGGATACCGACGATCAAATCTCGGGCAAGTAACATACCGATGACAAAGGGAACAACGTATGTTGTTATGCGGTCCGACCGATAAAGATCTTCGTAGAATATGTAGGAACCAATATGGGCATCCAGGTTCCGCTATTGGTTATTGACCAAGAATAGTTCTCGCCATGTCTACATAGTTCTCGAACCCGTAGGGTCCCACGCTTAAGGTTTCGATGACGGTTATATTATGAGTTTACATGTTTTGATGTACCGAAGGAGTTCGGAGTCCCGGATGAGATCGGGGACATGACGAGGAGTCTCGAAATGGTCGAGACGTAAAGATTCATATATTGGATGATATGTTTAGGCCAAGGGGTCAAGCCCATGAGGCTTTAGGTCGGTGCAAAAGAGTTTTATGCGAGGCGGGGGCCAAACGCCGGAGACCACAGCGTCGCCTGGCCAGACGCCGAGGCCCATGGCGTCTGGGCCGACGCCAAGGATTGTGGCGTTTGGTCCGGAGTCAGTGGGACTCTTACCTTTCGGCAAAACCGACTTTGAGGAGGCTTTTGCTCCAAGTTTCGACCGGGGCTCAACATATAAATAGAGGCGGGGCTAGCACCAAAGACACAACAATTGATCCCTTGGATCTCTTAGCCGTCTGGTGCCCCCTCCACCATATTCCACCTCGGTCATATCGTCGCGGAGTTTAGGCGAAGCCCTGCGCGATAGAGCATCATCATCGCCACCACGCCGTCGTCTTGTGGAACTCATCCCGACACTTTCTTTGGATCGGAGTCCGGGATCGTCATCGAAATGAACGTGTCTTTGAACTCGGAGGTGCCGTGACGTTCGGTACTTGGATCGGTCGGATCGTGAAGACGTACGACTACATCAACCGTGTTGTCATAACGCTTCCGCTTACGGTCTACGAGGGTACGTGGACATACACTCTCCCCTCTCGTTGCTATGCCATCACCATGGTCTTGCGTGTGCGTAGGAATTTTTTTGAAATTACTACGTTCCCCAACAGATGGTTGGTTTGTATTTTTGTATTTTTTTGTAGGGGACCATGACAATTTCTTGTATGTATTTTTTCTTTGCAACTGACCATGCAAAATTGGCAATCCATGTACTCCCTCCATTCAAATATATAGGGCCTAATACGGTTTTTGAGGTTGCATTTGAGCACGAGTTAGAGTAATATGATATGGCATCTATGTTACACAAAGCATACTGTCAAATTCGTATTTGAAATGAATTTCTGACGATGTACTTTTTATGTCATACATCTAATAATTTAATAATTAAGTGGTTGAAGGTAACCTCAAAAAATGTATTTGGCCCTATATATTTGGATGGAGGGAATAGGGTTCTCACAAAAACGTTGCCCTTTATTGTGGGAGAACATGTTTTTTTGTAAGGTTGCAATGTTATGATTTTCAAAATAAATTCTATGTTTTACCTTGTTTTAGAGAAATTTTTAGAATTTTTGGCTATAGTCACATGGCAATTTTATAAATTTTGATCCATAGAACATGGAAATTTATGAAATTGAGTGAACCGGTCACATGGAAATTTTATGTATTCCATGTTCTCTAGAATGTGGAAAATTACATACATAACCGATGGCAAAATTGTAAGGAATCTATTTTTATTACTCAAATTGGCAAATTTTGGCAAATTATTTTTTAATGAAAAGGTAGAGTCGTCTCTACGTTATATATTTCATAACAAGCCAAAGCCTGGAAGACCGGTAGGTCTATTACATGAAAGGCAAAGTGTTGATGCATTGTAATGCAACCGACCCTTGCAAAGCCATGAAACAAGAAGAGGCAAAGCCCTCAGGCAAAGACAGGGGGAGAGAAAGGGGAAAGTGACTAACTAAGTGAACTTATGAATTGAGTCTTCTAGCCCAATGATGAAGGATCTCTTTCTCATTTTGTAGTTTGGCACGATGACTACATAACAACAGAAGCTCGGGAGCATACTGTGCCACATATGTAACTGGCCACTAATTGTTTTCAAAAATTCTTGCATTGTGCGCTCTTCAAAGGGCAACAACCACAATTGTGAAGAAGATGTTTCATAATCTTCCAAACCTCTAGGAAGTAGAGGTTGTACTGCACAAAATCTGAAATTCCCATGGATGATGAGGTTGTAGTGGCCATCCCCATCTTCTCCCAAATAAAGGAGGCTGTCCGGCATCCAAGGATGATATGCGAGGTTGTTTCTGCAGCCTGACACGCATCACAACCGTCATGAGAAGTAAACTTGTGTCAATTCTTGTTAACCATGTTTCTCCTGGTGTTGAGACGGTCTTTAGGAGTAAGCCATAAGAATAATTTATGCTTGAACGGATGATAGGGTCCCAGACAAAGTCTAAAAATTGCCAAGTAACACCTCTGAAAGTGAGTAGGCTATAGAAATATGCAGTGATTGGGTTAGAGCCTTGAATATATGAGTATCCGCTGTAGAAAACTTCTAGTTGCACGTCGTACCCTGTAGGCATGCCATCAGAGAGAGGAGCTCTCGAATGGCAATGGCTGTTAGGTTAGGTAGCAGTTGGATGAGCCACCTATAGTTGACATCCTGCGAGGCAACATTGCAGAATTTGTCTTTAGCAAAGGAGAACAGAGTGGGGTGCAAGAGAAACAATCTACCGCGTCCCGTCCAGTCGTCATGCTAGAAATAAATGTGTGACTCGCTTCCAGTCCTGCATTTGTGCCTTGGAGAAGTGTTGGAATCATGGATTTGATGCACTTCTAGATCACCGTGTCTTTGTTATTACTCTTTAGTGGGGTGGATTGTTGACAGTATCTTGCACCAAACCATTCGAAACAAGGGACCTGACTACCCTGTAGAATCTTAGCTGCAAACTTGCAGATCATGGATCTGTTATGAGCCTCTAGGTCCTTGATCCCAAGGCCACCCTCTTGCTTGCTTAGGCAAATGTTTCCCATGCTACCAGGCACTACCCTTCCTTGGCTGAATTGGAACCTTGCCAGAGGAAGCCCCTCAAAATCTTTGTCAAAAGCTCTAGCGACCCTTTAGACCAAAGGAAACATAACATGAAGTAGTGTGGAATGGATGCTAGGATGGCGTTAATCAGGGTTAGACGCCCTCCCCAAGAGGGAAATAGTCGCTAGTACTACTTATTGACAACCCCCCCCCGCGTTTTACATGTATCCTTCAATATGCAATTACCCGAACTTGGCAAATTTTCCTAATGTTAACGTTATATACATGTCCTAAATTAGAGCATGTTAATTTTATTATCGTAGATACCTTGGCACATTCATTGAATATACCATGATAAAATTTTAAATCAGAGGATGGTAGTTTTATAGAGTGTAGCATGTCATTTGTTTTTATATGTTTACACCATGACAGTTGTAAATTTATGCTTCTCTTATTTTTATGTCAGATTTTTTTATTGATGGCAATTTTTTTTCAAAAGATGAGCTAATTGAGCCTACCTTTTTCTTTTCATGCGCGTTACATGGGCCAACCTATGGTCACGCTGCAATCGCACTACAACGAACATACTACAGAGGGATGCCGGTTCGCATGATGGAACCTTCCCCAACTAACGTTTTGTTCACTCCGGAGGTGCTTTCCTTGGGAATGTTCGCCAGCTATTGCCGTATGGAGTACCAAAGAAAAGTTGGACCCAATATTACTAACATCACAAAAGTTACACTAGGCCATAATATACCAACACTATATCATACTCCTTCCGTTCCAAATTACTCGTAGCAGAAATGGATGTATCTAGAACTAAAATACATCTAGATACATCCATACTTGCGACAAGTAATTTGAAACGGAGGGAGTACGACATAGGGACGCCGGTTTGCCGGATGGAGCTTTCCCCAATTAACATTTCGTTCACTCCGGAGGTGCCTTCCCCGAGAATGTTCGCCAGCTATTGCCGTATAGATGAGTACCAAAGAAAAGCTGGGCCCCACTATTATTAACATCTCAAAAGTTACACTAGGCCATAATATACCAACACTATACAAGTATAGTATTTAAACGCATTAGCATGTGGCCTGAGAAAAGAAAACATTGCGCAATCACGTCTGCGTATGTAGTATGAAGATAAAGTTCCATCTCCAAGAAAGTTGGCAATAACAATTAAGAACTTCCGAATTCCAATCAATACCGCGTTTGGTATGAATGAATCCGATATATAAACAAATTAAATATGAAGAAACAAAACGTGGATCCGTGTCATCAACTCCACACCCAAAACCATTTAAAAAAATGAACTCCCCACCCAAAAAGTAACAAAACGCCGCCAAACACCCAACAGCTCCGTTCGCTTTCCGCACCCAAACTGGTGGCGCACGAAGCGCCTACGTGGCCCGATCGTGGTCGTCGGCTCAGCAGCCTGGCTCAACCACCGCCGGTGGTTTCCCTCCGTCGGCGTCCCATGAGATCACCTCGCTGACTCAGATCCTCCTCTTGGAGTCAAATCCTCATCAGCCTCGACGCATCAACGGCGGCGATTAGCTAATTATTTCCGTCCAAAATAACGCGGCCCGCTCCCAATGATCATCCCGTCCCGTTGTTCCCGTTGCCGTCAGTTGACGATAGCTGTGCACGCACTGTGCTACACGTTGTCGTCGGCTACCTTTGTCCACGACACTATATAGCTGTCGCTGAGCTCGAGACTTCCTCTCATTCTCTTTCCACATCGCCCCGAGATCCATCTGCTCCGTTTCTTGGGTTTCTCGGTGCTTTGGTGCTCTGCTACGCGTCCCGTTGCCCTTGTTGACACCAGGAAAAGTCGGAGGCTTCACGAGGGGGCTAGCTAGCTGGACTTTGGAAGCGATCAAAAATGACGATCTGCGCGGGCTTCGACTCCTACCGGGCCTCGCCGGCGGACATGCGGGTCGTGACGTCGGACGGGCAGAGCATCGCCGCGCATTCCTACGTTCTTGTAAGCCACTCTGCCGCTTGTTTGATTTATGCGGCGGATCTTGCCTTGTGCGTTCTTGTTGAATCGTTGGCTAATTCCAAATCGGGCGGCGATATGCAGGCCTCGGCGTCGCCGGTGCTGGAGCGGATGATCGACAGGGCGCAGCGCGGGTGGGGCGCCGAGTGCACCATCCCCGTCCTCGGCGTCTCCTTCGACGCCGTCCACGCCTTCATCCACTTCCTCTACTCCCCCAAGTCCAAGGTGGTGCCCGCGGAGGAGGAGGCGGTGGGGGCCAACTGGGCGCAGCTGCTGGCGCTGGCGCACGCGTACCGGGTGGGGTGGCTGAAGCGGGCGGCGGAGGCGGCCGTGTCGGCGCGCCTCACGCCGGAGCGCGCCGTGGACATGCTGAAGCTGGCGAGGCTCTGCGACGCGCCGCGGCTGTACATGCGGTGCGCGCGCCTCGCGGCCAAGGAGTTCGCGGCCGTGGAGCAGTCCGACGGTTGGCGCTTCGCGCGGCGCCACGACGCCGCGCTCGAGCTCGAGCTCCTCACGCTCCTCGACGACGCGGACCAGCGGAACGAGCGGTGGGCGCGCGAGAGGGCCGCGCAGGAGGCGTGCCGGCAGCTCGGCGAGGCCATGGCCTCCCTCGAGCACATCTTCCCCGGCGACTCCGGCGCCAAGGCCGCCTGCGCGGACGCGGACGCGCCGTGCGCGAGGGCAGGGTGCACGTGCCGGGGCCTGCAGGTCCTGATGCGGCACTTCGCGACGTGCCCGAAAAAGATGGCGCCGGGCGGGTGCGCGCGGTGCAAGCGCATGCTGCAGCTGTTCCGGCTCCACGCCTCCGTCTGCGACCGGCCGGACCGGGCCTGCCGCGTGCCGCTGTGCAGGTGAGAAAACGCATTTTGAGAAACACACTTTCCATCAAACGTGGCGCTTTCCGCAAACGCACGGTAGATCGGCAACCGAGAACCAGGCTGGCGAGATCGGTGCCCGGCGCCCTATCCGGGAAAGGAAATCGGTTCGTACTTGACAATATACAAGGAAATTGGACGTACTGGCTTTCGTCCTCTTGCATGAAAGCGACTTGGACGGCCATGGCAACGCCGCCAATAGAGCGCCATGCAAACGCACATGACGGATCTGACGCACGCCTAATAATACTACTACTCATCGTTTGTTTTTACGTCTGGTGACGAAGTGAGATCTAACGTTTCATCGTGGTTGGCTGATTTTTGCAGCCATTTCAAGGCCAAGGCGCAGAAGGGGAAGGCGGACAAGACGTGGCGGCTTCTGGTGAAGAAGGTGACGAGGGCGAAGGTGATGTCCTCCCTGGCCGAGAGGAAGGTGGTGCCGGAGGTCGTGGCCGAGTCATGGGCGAGATACAACCGTAGAGGAGCCAAGTTGAGATGAAAAGAGTCATCTCTCTCGTCTTGGTCGTGTAGTTTAACCTTTGTCGTTAGCAACGAGGTGTAGTGAACTCAAGTTGTACTATCTATCGTCTAGTAGTTCTAGCTAGTGATAGTCTACTTAGCACATGTCACTTATGACTTGCGATGATTAAACTTTTTTTTTGCGATGGTTAAACTATAGTGTTTACTGCGCATCCATGCTTTGTCTGAGAGACAGACACCCGTGCTTCTCAACCTCGAAAGCACACCCATGCTGCTCTTTTCCGGTCGCATGCGGCACGGTTACCATGCGTCGGAACTGGTCCAGCACGATCCGCCGACATGCCCGACCCCACGGTGCAGTGGGTGCGGCCAGCGATTCTTCGGCTCACCCAACAGGCAACTCACCAGAATATGCTCGCTCGCTGTTACTCTTTGTTAGCAGGAATCATGTAACGTGACTCCTACTCCCTGTTACTCTTCGTCTGGTCCATGCATCCAAAATATGCTCGTCGTAACTGTTACTTCATCAGGCTTTGGCCTGTTTTGAAATATAAGGTCGGCAGCCTGCCAACTTCTTTGTTTCAAAAAATATATATGCTCGTCTCGGTCTCGGCCTAGGACTAGCTGCTGCTGCTGTAAGCCTGTAACCGTGCCAATGCCGCAGCTTGTACGTACAAGGGTTGGCCGATCTAATGAGACCTCCCGTTATGAAGAGGAGAGGGAGCCAACTGGAGTCCCACAACACACATGCCAGAGAGACAGCCCCACCGGCCGGGTCCGTTTCTCCCGGACAGATCCGGAGAATCACCGTGCGCGGATCCGCCGAGGTGCGTGCATTCATTCGCATTCGCATGCAAAGCTTTCATCTCCTTACGCTGCCTGCTGGTGTCGACATCTACGGAAAGAACGGTGCTCCTGGCTCGCGTCCCCACATGTACTATACGTACGTGTACAGTGAACATAGTACACTACATAGAACAACGCCGCACGTCGACGGGGCCAGGTTTAAGGAGCACGGCCCGCTCGCTCTACCCTACATACAGCCATACAGGAGAAAACAACAAATTGATTGCCTCGACGCGCGCATGAAAGCGAGATGCGTTCACCAGCATGACGAAGAGGTGGCACCGCACCGCCGTTTCGTCGCGACCTGTTCACCTCAGCATCACGATCGACCCCTCCCCTCGAATGCACACGAGAAATACAAGAGCGCACAGATACAGATAGCCAGCGACAGAGACTTGGCTTCAGCTTGGAAAATATCATCGACCCAAGAAGGGAACATTGCCATGCCGTTGATAGTGTGGTACTGCACCACCCTGTCCTCTTCATCACCGCGAAGTACTCCAACAGCGACGTACACGGTGCACCGAACGTCTGGGAGGAGTCGTGATCGTGCTAAGGTCGGCTATTTTCGCTGCAGGTAACCAACGGTCCAGTATATCGCGCGCGCACCCCACCTTGGTCGATCGATCAGGTGGTAACCGGTGCAGGTTGGCGCGCAGCTCTAGTTTCATGCTGTAAGAGGACGACGTCTTGTTTTCGGTCGCCGTCTGGGGCCTGGCTGGAGCCGCCGGCGTGCAGCGGTTGGCAACAGCAGGTCTATTGCCCGCCGTTCGTACTAATGTGACGCACCCCTGGCTTGATGCGCTCACCGTGATCTCGTGACGCGCACTGAAGCTGATATCGTACCTGGCCTGTCTCGACCTATATTCCAATCACGCGATGGGCTATCAGAGTGTCATCTTCTCCACACTCACTTGCAGTTCAGAATTCTGTCAACGACGAGATTTAGTACTTTCTTGCATATTCATAAGTCGTCAAATGCCGAGTAGGCACAAATTCCCCCAATTACTTCTCTGTTGCAATTGACATCAACTAAACAAATGAAATGAAATGGAAATTCCACTACAAAACAGTCCAACTTTACTCATCAGACACAAGAGCTCACTTTACTGCTACTGCATACTCTCCTTACACATGCTGCCACTCCGATACATACCCAATCTCCGTCAAAAAATAGTGTGACGGAAGCCGTTATAAACAAACTATAACTTGGCCAAGCAATGATCGATGCTAGCTAAGTAACTACTCAAGTGGTACAGCAATGTTCTCCTACGTACATCATTCCTAGCTTACCGGTTACAAAAGAGAGATTGCTGGTCAGCTTATACACATCACCGACTGCCAAGGCGAAATGGAGGCCAGAAGAACATATTACCGCTACTTCATCAAATGGGATGGAAGGCTATCTTACGACGCGCTGCGGAACGTGAGCCGAAAGAACTGCACACAACAGGCGGGAAGGAGTCAACACTAGCAATTACTATACGAGTAAAATTGTTGGCAAAAAAATCTATCAACTGGATGTTACCTTCAGCTATGTTGAAGGACAGCTTCTGTGCAAAAATTTCTCTGGGGTTTAATGCTTTATTGGATAGTAAGATGTTATCCAAGTTTTCCTTTCTGCAAATTGAACATGAAGACTCTCATTAATAGGCTCAAGTTAATATGCAATACCAAGCGAAAAGGAACCCCCAAAAAACATTTTTATATATTCAAAAGAAAAGTTAGCAAACGGTAGTATGCCATTTATTCAAGGACCACAGTGGAAAATACTTTCAGTTTGCTGTTCACATTGAAATGTTTATCAGTATTAAAACAGAGAATCCTGCTGTCAGTTGTGTGCAAAATTCCATAGTCAGTTCACGTGCATCGAGCCCAACAAGGAACAAATTTCCTTCTGCGCCTTGCTTCTTGTACATGTTCGTCGTAATCATCCTCATCCTCATCATCAGAATCTTTATACGGAGTCATTGTGTAGGACTGGCAAGAGTTTCATTAACATCAGAGCAGAGGATTCAAAAATTAGAGTGGTTGCTGATACTAGAGTGAAACAATGAAAAGCACTACAAACTGATACTAATGTCAAACGAGAAATCGAACAGCTCAGGTTGACAACCTATTTTTGCTTTGTCCCAACTGTGATGACGCTACATATGTTTGTGTGTTCTAACAATTTTGCCGCATTCTAAGAATTATTGCCACAAATGGAGAGAAAAATATTTAGGGTGCCGTTACTCATGTCTTCCAAAGTCTTCTCTTAGCATGTTAATAACAAACTGATGAGCATGCATTATGGAGTAGAAGCCACTATCATGTGACCATTCCAAAAGAACTTCCATTAGTATATCTGTATACAAGTATATTGACTACTAATAATTGTTTATTATTTGCAGACATGTAACATAATAGCCATGTCAATATCAAAGATGAATTAGTACCAACATATGCAGATTTACAAACGACAACATTCTGCATGATGAAGTTAAATAAAAAGGCATACCTCCTCGAGAACGTTCAGGATATTTTCCTTAGCATCAGATCCAAAACTTGCATTCCTGTCATCTACTGCAACACCTTTCTCGTCCTTACTTTCATTGGCCTTGTATCGAAGGGCATGTTCGGTAGTCTCATCAGGTTTAACTTGGTTTTTGCCTACATCAACCAAATTCTTCCTTGGCTCCATATTATCCTGCCATGATATTAATTAAATATCAAAAAACAAACCCCCCCTCTGTTCGAGTATATATCACATACATTTTGAAAGCCCTACGTATATCTAATATTACAAATTCCATATGGTCAACCAGAGAATTTTGCCACTCAAATTACAAAAAAAACATATATTTCTAAACAGAGTACTGTTTGAGGGGGTGGGGGGTATAAATAAGATATATATACATTATAGATAGGGAAAATTCATCCTACCACTAGGTGGTACTTATCTCCATCTCATCCACCGTGCATTTATTCCAAGATTCATGCAACCTCATTACCCTTTTGGGCGCATGAAGTAAGCGGGTTCAATAAAAAATCCAACCCACAAGGGCGAACTACTCTGACTATATTCTAGGGATATCTATCTGGACGGAAATTAGGATAAGCAAATGACTAAGGGCCTGTTTGGTTTACAGCCTAAGGTTGCCACGCCTAGTCGTGCCACAACATCTTAGGCATGTGTTTGGTTTGTTGCCACACTTGTGGCTTGCCACACTTTTCTAGTAACATGGTCCACATGTCATAGGCTCAATTTTTTGCCAAATTTTGCCACACTTGTGGTGGCCATTTTGTTGGCCACACTTTTTGTGGCAACCACACTTTGCCTAAGCTTAGCTGTGGCAAAGTTGGTCATGAACCAAACAGGCCCTAACAGACTCTTTCTCTCTGGATGCACGGATGTTTCTTGATTCAGAGTTCTGGCCATGCCGTCGCCATAGATCAGAGACAAACTGATTGTCGGCGTCACGTTACTCGGCACCATTTGCCGTCGGCGCTGGCGGCTACGTTGTTAACACTCCAGGTCTGTGCTACACGCGTCTACTACTAGGCATGCATCGAAAAGCATATATGCATGAGACTATGCACTTGAGTTTTCTTTCTACTACATGTTCCAATGATACATCGCTTCACTTTGAGGTTTGAACTCTCATCTGGTTCATGTAGATCAAAAGGCTATGATGCCAGGTTAATCCGACACAGTGACTGCACCGGTGACAGCAGCGGATACTACCAGGAAGGCATGAAAAAAAGATCTAATTAACAAAGTACATACATAAAGAAGATATGGTGCATGGTGGATCACGATTTGCTGATGATAACGACCTTGCAAGCATGACACGCCATACTACTTTTTCCACATAATCCATACTTCTTTTTCACATAATATACTTAAGTTAAATACACCATACTATTGCCTTGTATATACTTCATACTACGTACTTCCCTTTTACAATACTTTATTCCTTTTTTTGTGTGGCACAACGACTAACTTTACTTGGCCTCAATGTGCATACCACCTTCTATAAGAATTCCAGGAATATATATTCTACACATGTTAAAAAAAGAACATATATTCTGCACTACTTGCCCGCGAAAAACAGCTCCATACTACCTTATCATACTCTATACTACCCTATCAAAAGTGATGTGTACGTGCATACTACCCTATTTAAACAAAGTAAAATATAAAAATTATATAAGTTGCTCCATCTAGTCTTGACAAAAAAAACCAGTGGAAGGTTGAACTAGCACGTACATTTGTTATTAGATTAAATCACATGATATATACTCCCTCCGTTCGGAATTACTTGTCTCGAAAATGGATGTATCTAGAACTAAAATACGTCTAGATACATCCATTTCCGCGACAAGTAATTCCGAACGGAGGGAGTATATATGTAGCTTATACTCACAGAAGCTTTTTGACGAGCATCTTTTTCATCCTTCGTGCCTCGTTGTCTATCCATAGGCTGCTTCTGTTGCTTTCGAGCTTCATCCATGCATTTTCTTCTTTTCATCGTTTCCCTCTTTTCCCCTTCTTCTCTCTGCCGCTTCTTAGCGGCCGCATCAACTTCTCGTCTCTTCTTTTGTTCCTCTTCAAGTTTTTGTTTTTGTTCCTTCTCTTGCTTCAGTCTTTCACGCTCTGCTTTTGCAGCCGCTTTGCGCTTTTCTTGCTCCTTTTGTTTCTTCTCTTCAAGGCGCTTTTGCAGCTTCAGCTGCCTTGAGTGCCTTCACCTTAACATCTTTTTAACTGCAACACAGCAACCCCATTTGTAGAGGCCATTTATGAGCACCATCTAACAGTTTCTATAAACATCATTAGTGGATTTAGCATGTAGTTCGAAATAAATAATACAATTAAACAAATAAAACTTACCGCACACTGTTGTAGATTGCAACTTTTGTTTTACAAGAGGTACAAAAGATGTCACATTGGCAACAATATTGCTAGGCTTAGATTGTCTGTCAACATTTGCTTCACTCCTGTGTCTTCCATTTTTGCTATTGAGTAGTTCTGCGGTGCCTTGTTTGTCAACATTTGCTTCACTCCTGTGTCTTCCATTTCTGCTATTGATTATTTCTGTCGTGCCTTGCTTGTCAATATTTGCTTCACTCCTGTGTCTTCCACTTCTGCTTTTGGTTATTTCTTTCGTACCTGATCTGTCATGAAGAGAACGGGATACTTTTCCTTCTCTCTTAACTGAAGTAGGGTGATTGTATCTTGGCTTAATGCTATCATTTCTGATATTTGAATGATGAGTGAGCTCACTACTGACAGATTCTGCACTCAAGTCTATGTTACCTTTATCCATGCTTCTCATCGAATGAGACGGAGAATTTCCATTGTTTTGACACAATCCAGTAATATCCTGAAGTGCTGTTCCCCCAGATTGTCGCTGGCATGAGCAATTCACATCTACAGATCCAGGAACCATGTCTTGGTACTCATCTTCTTCCGGGATGCTGTTGTCTTCATCAATTCGGAAGACTTCAAGTTCAGGAATAGAACCCATATGTTCTGAACCAGATCCAGATCTTAATGAAAGTTTCTGGCTATACTTTTCAACAGATGGAGTCAAAGGAGTTTCATTGATCTCTTGTCTGCTGCTAGCATTTGAAGAGCAAGAGGCTACGCCATCAGAAATAAAAAACGAATCAAGTCCACATCCGAAGGAGTCCATACCGCTGTGATTGTTACTAGCACTGTATTGTAGATCATCAGAGAGGGGACAGTTTCTGGGTTTCCCAGACATAGTAGTTGTCAATAGCGGATGCAAACTACTCGCTGTGTTAGTATTATGCTTGTTTGGAGGATCTGAGCAAATGGTGCCTAATTGGTGAGAATCGTGAAGGGACTCAAATGACGTTTTTCCGATAATTGGGCTGTCCAGTTGATCAGAGACATCAAAGATCTCCATTACTGGCATTGAACCATCACAATCAAAAGATTCATCACCCAATTGTCCCTTTGGATCATAACTTTTATATTTCCTAACACATTCATTCGAGTCATACCATAATTTCTCATGAAACAGTGCATTAGGAGCAGATGCTTGTTCATAACTCGGGAATCGAGTAAACAGTTCTGTTCCAGAATAATTTTCTTGATGTAATATTGCAATTGGAGATGACAAGTCATCCATCTCAGGAGCCATTTCCTGGTCTGCCACACTCGCAGCCGTGACATTTAGGTTCTGACCTTCAAAGCAAGTACCTTCCTGCCAACAGAAAGAACAATAGTAAATACGCTAGGACTCACTGGCACACATAAAATAGCAAGTGCAATATAGACTGAAGAGTGGACATTACCCAACTCTACCAATTATAAATGCCAATAAAGTCATATCTAATACTAACAGGTAGCTTATTCCTCTGGCCACTGCACCGGAGCCCGGCAGCTAAGCATGCAGTGGCACAGCCATTCCCTCCTCTTTCTCTCTCTCTCTCTCTCCCGTGCCGCCGGCCTACTCCCTCATCAATTGAGTCGGCCCCGGTTCACCTCCATCCGCTCATCGCTTCTCATCTTTGTCTCATGGATGATAGCGCCGGCTGCAGGAGCGCAAGGTGTGGAAGGCGACTTCCTCAAGAATCTTGCCGAGGTGAAATATTGTTTAAACTAAAGTGTCTTTGTTTTTTGCCATCTTCAAAGTATTGTTCACACTACTAAGCCTTCATCTGCAAATATCTATGGGTCTAAAGTGAAACCTTGCGCCATTTGACCAAGAGTTTTCTTAAAGTGTAAACTACAAGAGATACTAAAATGTTGTTACAAGTACCAGAGCCTAAGTGATTGCTAAAACCAAATTTTAACAAGAAAGTCAAATTGTTTCAAATAACTCCGGTGTGAATTTAGCCTTGCGCCATTGGCACAATCTAGTTTGTAACGTTAATCACTCATCAGTACAAAGCGGTGATGAAATACCCATGAATATTCCCATCGGCTATCCCATAAATAAAAACAGGAAATAGAGAACCTACATGACTGGATTCGAATTTGTCAGACCAAAGCATCCAAAGAAAAGGCTCCACCAATAATGCAGCCAGACTGAGCATTACCACTAGTTTACTACTTCATGACATACAATTTTGCAATAAAAATACAACTGGTTCTTTTGGAATAAAAAAAACTTCAGAGAGGAAAGGGAACTGGTAGTCTGGTACGCTTGTTGAGCACATACCTGCTGTGTGCAGTTTTCCTCATTACGAGATAGGATGCCAGAGCAATCAGGCAAAGCAGCAGTTGTCAGAAACTCCACTTCCAACTTATTTTGTTTCTGTTCTTGAGAATTTTTTAAGACCCGTCCTTCCAATGCACTCCTGCTGGTGCTTGCGGTAGGAGAATTATCAAGGATGCCACTTAATAGGCTAGTTGTATTTCTTCTTCCACGTGAAGAATTCCCATTTCCATAAACATCACTTGCAGCATTCCCCCCCTCTGACACCAGAGACATGCTCTTGCAGGATCCTGAACTCCTTGTGAAGTAAGGACCTGAAGGATGGGATTTCTCTGAGAAATTTGTCGCGGTTAACATATGGCTAGAAATGTCAAGCTGGTGGTTCAGAGACAATGAATTTGTGCAAGGAGTCCCGGAAAGGTCAAAGTCTGATCGGTGCCTTATTCTTCTCCTTTTAGATGACAAACTATCACTTACTTCAACTCCATCTTGTACTGACCTCTTCTGGTCACAAGCAGCACTGCTTCTGTCTGACTCGAGTAGAATATTTTTCTCATGTGATGCACTAGGTAAGAAGTATTGAACAGAAGGTTGTGGAGATTTCCGTTTATTGTTTTCTGCTGTACATGAATTAACATTTTCTTTAACAGCATTCTCAATAAGAGAGGTGTCTTGTTCTGTTCCTGCAAGATAAGAAACGATGTAAGGACATGGCACAATAACTTTTGCTACAAAAAAACTAGCAAATATATTCTACAAATAGCAAGCATGGTACCATTTTGTTGCAGATCTTCGGCTGAAGTCATACTGTTCCTTTCAGTTGAGTGCATTTCGCTGGTTCTTCTAGCTGAAACACTGCTCATAACTTCTGGCACTGCAGACTCGTCCTTTTTGTTGCTGACAGAAATGTTGCATGCTTTGGTCAAAGCTGATAATTTTATCTGAACATCGCCCAGCTTTCCTGAATGGCAGTTGACTGCATCATATGCTGCCTTTCCATTGAGCGTCTCGTTTTGTGTAACCGGGGAAGTGGGGCCCAAGGGAGTCTCCGCATCGGTCTCCTTGAATTCTAAAGATGTTCTGGCCAACAGATGTCGCTCCTGAGGAACTTGAGAATAGCTGGTAGAAGACGGGTCTTCATTAAAGGGATGTGCCTCAGCAAGATCAAGATTGGCACCTTCCAGGGCACATACTGGTTGCTGCATCATCTGTTCACTTGCAGGATTCATGCAAACTGATTCAACACCATCGAATTGAAGTTTTTCGGCTCAACCGACAGATAAGTTTCAGGGAGTGCATGGCACACAGAGCCTGTAACTTGCACTCCAAAAGAACTTCTAACAGAAACCTTGACATTATTATCAGAATTGACAATCTGATTTTGAGAACAATCTAACTTAACTCCTTGATTTCCAAGATCACCATCTTTACTGCACTTGGCCAATTCAGTTGATCTATCCTGATTGGCATAAAAACCTTTCTCCAGACCTGGCAAAGAGGTCGTTGTTCCAGCATTGTTTTCACCGTCACCACATGGTTTGGAGGATAATGATGCAGTTGTTTTGTTCGAACCTGCAGTTGCAAGTTCAGACCTCTGCATCCTGTCTTGCATAACATCCCTGATTCCACTATTTGTCGCTTGACCCTTCTCACGCGACCGATCTTCAATATGCCGCTGCCTTGACCTGGAACGCTTTACCACAGAGAACATGTTGACTTCAGAACTAGGCTCAAATATCTCCTGGTCAACTGAAACCTGCTTTTGCTGAGGCACTTCATGTTGGTTAGTATCCACGGTGTCACAAATAGAGTCTAGACCAGCATATCCATTTGGAACCCCCACATTTCTGAGTGAAATGCTAGGAACAGCTCGTGGCTGAAAGAAGGTTCTGTTGGTTGCTGGTGTAGTAATCTGGCTTCCAGCAAAAAGTAAACCCGGAACAATAGGTTTGCCATTTAGCTCTACAAGTGAACAAGCGATTCAGTTAACGAATAAAAGGTGTAAAAAGCAATGTGCAAAGGAGTAAAATCAGATATCAATGGTGAACAAAAGGCTAAATAAACAACGAATCGGTGTATTTCTGAATCACTGACAATCAGTTAGCAACTCATGAACGCTCATAACCCGCACCCTTAAGGTGTGCCCCTCTTGGGTACTAATAAAAAAACAAGATGTAGGATCAACAGCACCAAATTGGCACTCTCGAAATTCCCCAATGCAACACCTAAAAAAAATTGCCCAGCAAAACAAAACGGCTAATCCTGGACGACATGTTGAACAACACTGTCTACTATTCGCAGGATTTACGGTGACATCTCGGGTAACCCAAATGACCAAGAGAACTGGAAAATGAGATTTGTGATGGGTCTAAGATACTGGGATCAGTGATGAACCTGTCTTAAGATGTCTGACTCTCAACAGGAATTTCTTTCCAAATAGATTAGCTTTCCTTAGTTGTCTTTTCAGGTACACATATTTGCCTTCAAAGTGTTTTGATTACATTCGCAAAGTTGCAGGCTTGCAGCACATTATAGCATGGTATTTTTCCAACAGTGACCAAGCATACATTTCACTGTTTATCAAATAAGCCAATAATATTACAATTACGGGCAGGTTTTTCTCTTCTTTCTTGTTGGTACTTATCTTTCACTCTGCTCCATGCAACTGCAGTATATGTTGCCAAGATAACATATCTATACCTACTAATAAAGGGGTTAGTGCTTCTGCCCGTCCGTCATCAAATTGCCCTTGAAGTTGGAAAAAATTACCCCCTATTGCCCGTGGTAAGTAAAACAACGTTTCGTGGCGGAAGAAAAGAAGACCCAGCCCAAATCCCCAACCCCATACTGGTCCATCCCCCACCTACCCATCGTCTCCCTGCCCCGACCCCTAGCCACCCCGTGCCTCCTCGCGGCTATGCCGCAGGCGATGTGCGCTGCCTCCGGACACGCGCCCCTCGCCTCCTCCTGTCCACGCAACTCCTCCCGGCTCAACTCCCAGTGTCGCGCCGCCCCGGCCACGTTGGCATACACACCTCCCGGCTCCAACCCAAAGTGATTTGCGCAGCTCCTCCTCCCCATCTACTGCTGGTGAAAGCTCCGGTTGCTCCTTTGGTTCGTTATTCTACCCAGCCATAAGATATTTGTTTTTGCATCAAGTTGTAGGACATCTGTTTGATAGAATGTCCACAAGAAATATTCATGTGTAGCGAACGCTGCAGCCCCATCTCTCTCTCATACAGTATGCTACGTTTTGCAAGTTTGTGCTGGCCACCTATTTGTTAATATGCTTCTCAAGGTCTAAAAATATTCTCTCTCTCATATGTTCTGTTTTGCAAGTTTGTGCTAGCCACCTATTTGTTAATATGCTGCTTCTCATGGTCTAAAAATATTTTGTCAGATTTCTCACATTGTACAAGGGTTATGGTGAATAAATTTTAAAGAGCGGAATCACATATCCAAAAGGCCAATTCATATAGAGGCAATGAGCTACTGAACGTTGCTAATAATGATGCTACTATTTTTCAGAATAAAACCGAACCTACAGGAACCATATAGTTGTGGTGAAAAATTGGATAGAGTGATAAACAACTTTTATATTTTTCTTATTCAGATTGAAGGAACCTCATTCCCCCAGCTACTTGACAAAAAATAACATGTATGCATGCGCCAAGTCCAAAAATTAATCCTTGTGTGGGTCCAAATATTTTGTCATGAGAAGTCTGGATGTTCAGTTTTGGAAAAGTATACCTCCCGCTGAAAGAACAAGGGAAAGATCATTTCGTTGACGGTGAGTTCACCCTGATGCTGATCACCAGCGCTCGTTGGCAGTGTCATGCTGCCTGGCCGGCGCTGCAATTGCACGGTTAAGCAGGAGGTACGTGAAGTGAGCCTGAGATCTGGAGCATCCATGGCTGCGTGGACATGACGGCGGCCATGTAGCAGCGTGTTGATTTTTGTGTGTGTAGGTTTTTTCTGGTAGTGACACCTATGAAGAAAGTTAGGCGATCAAGAACATGTGGTTGTGGTGCTTCATCTTCCTTGCCTACAGTTTATATCTTAAGCTTCCCTTGCTGTGTGTAATATGGCTAGGTAAAATCTGCATATGACAAGACACGCATATCAATGGATAAGCAATTGACGTTACTTGCCAACCAATTGATGTTTGCAAACTCATCCTGATAGTAACTTCTGTTTCAATCTTAATTGTTCAAGAATCAACATTTGCACATTGAGGTGTATTCATTGATCTTTTTTTAATATGTTCATTGTTCTTGCAGATTAGTTGCTGAGAAATAACCCAGTACATTTGGCTTGACCATCTATGTTTGATTAATGTTTAATGAAACGGTCCATGTTCCAGCAGATCTTTGCATTTTGTGGCACCTACAATACTAGGAACTGCAATCCGAGGGGCATGGGAGACAGCGGCGCTGGAGCAGCTGCATCGTGTGATTTGGGTGTGACGCACATAGCATTGTCTGTTCGTTTGTGTTTCTGATGATGTGTCTACACTGGCTACTACCTGCTGCTCTCCAATCTATACACAGCAAAGAAGCAGTACTCTGAAGCAGCTTTGTTGAGGAACGAGGCCAAGAGCAGGAAGCTGGTGAAAACACCAGGGTGTACTCTAATTGAGATAGGTGAAAAAACGACATTTCTTCATGGCTGACATACTTCATGCTTTAGTTTGATATTACCATATGGTTTAGTTCATGAGTCCACAGGTTAGGTTCATGATCCTCTTTAGTCTCCGGTGTATTTGGCTAGCCTCACTTATGAATTAGTAGTATCGCTCAACATCATGGCCACACTACGTGATATGAGCTTAGCTTTTCATATTGAACACTTCACTGGATTAAAACTATAACTGGGTTTCTGATTATTCGTCGGTATATCAAAGGTAAGGCTCTCGGCAGTAAAACCAGCATGCATCAGGTTCTTAAGACATCACTACATTTCTTACAAAATGTGTTTTGCTTATTCACAACACTTATCAAAAGTTTGCTAATGCCAACACAGATCGGAAGACCAAATCAAGCAACGTAGCTAACTGAAGCAAAGTCACTCTGTCTTCATCATGCGAGTAGGCTAATGTGGCCAGAAATTAGATAATAGAGGAATGCTAGCAAGTCATCAACTCTGAAAGCACACAAAATGTTTCAGTTTTCAGGCCACTACTTGGTTTTGAATAACTATTTATGTGAGCTTTTTCTATAGCGTGGGACTACAATTTTCGGATAACACTAAGTAGCATATTCACACACACACCCAGAAGTAATAAACATTAAACATTAGCTTTCTTCCACTGAGGACATGAGTGCGGCTTCTTGAGCTCTAGGATCCATGGTTCATACAACCCATAGCATCGCACTGGCTCCATCAATATCAGCACTGCATTTATAGTTTCCTCGATGTCCATGATCCAAGAGCAAGATTTTTTTTTGTCTCCGTTGCAACGCATGGCCATGTTTGCTAGTAGTATATACTAATGCGCTTACGCGGAGAATAACAAAGCAATTAGCACAACTGTATTATCCAGTTTTATGAGCTAATTTGGAGTAGCTCCTGATGTCCACTGTGAGGTTAAATTATGTTTTGAGGAGGAAAAAGGCTCCAACAGGGGGGGGGGGGGGGGGATAAGCACCTTGCAGACCGGCGGCGCAGGAGGGGAGGAGCCACGGCGGGGGGCGGTGGCCGGCAGCGAGGAAGGCGCAGGCTAGGGACTCGGCGTGGGAGTCGACCTGCTGGCGCATCTGCCCGGTGACCCAGTCCCGGCGCTCGAAGACCTGCATGAAGAGGCCCTCCATGGCCGGCTGCCGGCGGTCGCGGAGGTGGCCGGGGGAGGAGATGGGGGCCTAGGGTTTGGGCATGGAGATGGGTCGGCAGCAGGGTGGGAAGAAAGATGGCCACCGAAATTTTTGAGTCCGGGAGAGGGGGAAGAGGAAGATCTGAGGGTAGTCGCCTACGGCCGTCCGCCAGCGCCAGCAGCCAGGAGCGAACGATCTGTTTTTTTTTTTTAGAAACTTTTTTTTTGCGGGAATTTTTTTTTTAGAAACTCGCCATCTTTATTCAACCAAAGCAAAGGTCACAGGTACAAGGTTTGGGTCATGAGAATTGTCCAACCAAATATGTCGACCTACACCTAAATTACAAGCGGACTTGGCGAGTTTGTGAGCCTCGAAGTTAAAGTTTCTACGTTCATGTATGAAAGCACTAGAAGTAAAACTATTATGACGAGCCGATATTTCATATACTATGGCAGCATTAGGACCCCATGTCCCTTTGTTGATGTTGTTCACCGCTTCTTGACAGTTTAAGGCCACCAAAATATTTTGCACGGCGAGATCCTCCGCAAGAGCTAGAGCTTCCCGACAAGCATACGTTTCCAGAATCAGTGGATCATTAATTCTTTGGAAGACCACAGCCGAAGAACCCAAGTAAAGTCCTGATTGGTCTCTACACAGGGCCGCCACAGCTCCTCCACGGCGTGATCTAGCGACTGCTCCATCAACATTTTTTTCACACAACATGCGGGTGGAGGTAACCACCGTTCTGGAGGGATTGTTGAAGCAGCTCTTGCTTCATGGCGCACTCACTGTTAGAAATTTGTCCCAGCTCTGCGATAAAATTCTCCACAAAGTAGATAGTTTGCTGGGGACTTTGGAAGATAGATTCATAAACTGCCTTTCTTCTCACGTACCAAACCGACCAAAGTGTGACAGCCATCCGAGTAAAAGCTGTCATGATCCATCTCATCACTAATTTGAAATAGCCATAACCTTGTATTGGGCTCCTCATTAGTCATCATACGGAGACAAGCTCGTCATCGACAACGCCCAAATACACCGGACATGGTGCATGATACTAGGGCATGCCTCCAAGAGTCAAGACAACCGCACAACGGGCATATATCCTGGATCGACATGTTGCACCGCTTGAGAACATCGATCGTGGGGAGAGTGGTGTGCAAGTCGCCACAAAAGATTCTTATCTTCGACGATACTTTCATTTTCCACAACGAGCTCCATGATTTTCCGTCCTTCTGGACATTAGATGATCCTCCTCCCCCTCTAACCATTCTTCCCGCTGCAACTTAGTTTTGATCAAGAATTTATAAGCCGGAGCAACTGAAAACTTGCCCTTTCTGTCCGGATACCAGGCCCAGAAGTCCTCCGTGTTGTTAGTGCATGTGGGTAACTTCAAGATCGCCTCCGCATCTACCAGTAAGAACACCAACCGCACCAGTTGTTCATTCCATGTCGTCGTGGCTGGCAACGGTAATTCAGACACCATTACAGGTGGGTTCGCAACAAGGCTGGCGATCAGTCTCGGTGTTGTCTCCTTAGGAATCCAGTTGTCGGTCCAAATATTCGTACTCTGGCCATTACCAATCCGCTTGATTAAGCCTTGTTTCAGCAAGTCACGTCCCTCGAGTATCGCCCTCCATATCTGGGATGGCCTGGACCCTAGCTCCGCCTCAAGAATGCTACTATTGGGATAGTAGGACGCCTTCAAGATCCTCGCACTCAGCGTGTCTGGCTCTTGCATCAACCTCCATGATTGTCTTGCCAAGAGAGCCAGGTTAAAAACTTCAAGATCTTTAAAGCCGAGTCCTCCCATGTTTTTGGGTCATGTCATCACGTCCCATGAGACCCAGGCCGGTTTGCGTTGTCCTTGTTTACATCCCCACCAAAATTTCTGTATGATGGATTTTATATGATCACATAAACCCCTTGGGAGCTTGAAACAAGACATCGAGTACACTGGAATGGCATGTGCTACTGATTTGATGAGGACGTCTTTCCCTCCTACAGACAAGCATTTGCCCATCCAACCCTTCACCTTGTCCCAAACTCTGTCACTAAGTATTTAAAAGTTCCCTTTTTTGAGTGCCCCACATCTGTTGGAAGGCCCAAATACCTGTCACTCAAAGATTCATTAGGAACATGGAGGTAACCCTTAACTACATTACGCACTATCTCCGGACAGCCCCTGCTGAAAAAAATCGAGGACTTTTCTCTGTTTACTCTTTGCCCCGAGGCCATACAATATGAATCCAATAGGTTAGATACCTCCTCCGCTCCATTAACACTTGGCCTGAAGAACAACAGGCAGTCGTCCGCGAATAAAAGATGGTTCACCGTCGGGGACGGCGGTGCCACCTTAATGCCGCTGAGCCAGGACGACTAAATCTGAGATTTTAAGAGGCACGAAAGGCCCTCCGCTGCTAACAGGAAAAGGTAAGGAGAGATAGGATCTCCCTGTCGAATACCTCGTGTTGGCTTGAACACTTCTAGCTTACTTCCATTAAACATCACCGAAAAAGAGACTGAGCTCACCATGTTCATCATTATAGAAATCCACGGTGTTGCAAAAACCAACTTCTCCATAATTGATTTTAGATAAGACCACTCCACCCAATCATATGCCTTCATCATATCTAGCTTTAGGCTGCAAAACTGTTGCTCTTGGCTCTATTCCGCTTCATGAAATGCAGGCGCTCATATGCAGAAATAATGTTGTCAGTGATGAGTCTCCCTGGTACGAACGTTGATTGCTCCTCGGAGATGATATGAAGAATCAACTTAAGGCGGTTTGAGAGCACCTTCGAAGCAATCTTATAGAAAACGTTGCATAAACTGATAGGACGGAATTGAGAGAGCATCGTGGGGTTCGATACCTTAGGAATCAGTACCAACAAAGTGTCATTCACGCATGTTGGGCTTTCTTCTCCCTTCACAATGCCTAGCACGGTTTAGTGACCGCCTCCCCGCAGACGTCCCAATGCTTCTGAAAAAAATGGGCAGGGAACCCATCCGGACCTGGAGCTTTAGTTGGGAACATCTGGAAAAGCGCCGTTTTGACCTCCTTAGCATCATAAGGGGGCAACAAAATATCGTTCATCGCTGGTGTCACCTTGACAGGTACATGTTCAAGCACATCCGCCACTCCTTGCACCCCTGAGGTATACAAGTTCTTATAGTAATCAAGCGCGGCTTGCAGCTCGCTCATGTCATCATCAACCGCCCATCTCGCATTTGTAGTGCCTTAATCAGATTTTTTTCGTCGCCTCATAGATGCCCTTAAGTGAAAAAAATTGTGAGTTGTGGTCGCCTTCTGATAGCCATTGAACACGGGACCTCTGTCTCCACATTATTTCCTCGCGCAAATAGAGTTCAATGAGACGATCATTAATTTTAACTTCTGCATGGGACGGACCCGCTCATGATGGATCACTTCGAAGTCGCTCAAACTCCTTCTTCAAGCTTCTAATCTGCCCCTTGACACTTCCAAAAGTGGACCTTGACCATTCACCAAGATTATTAACAAGAACCTCAAGATTGGCCCGTACCTCGGCTGTTGTTAGGCTATTCCCGCCAGGATCCCACGAGTGTTGCACCGTAGCTTTCAGGTCTGAGTGTGTGTCCCACATAACCTCGTATCAAAACAACCTTGCTTGTTTAGCCGGATGTGCAAGTTGTAATAACAGGGGAGAATGATCTGAGGTAGCCGTTGTGAGGTGCTCCACATAGCAGTAGGGAATTTTTCACACCACTCGGGCGTGCCGAGGACTATGTCTAGGCGGGCGCGTGTGAAAGCGCCTCCTACAACCTTCTTTTCAAATGTCCACCTCATCCCTTTAAAGCCAAGGTCAACCAAACCACAAATATCCACTTCATCTCTGAAGCCTTGAATCTGAGCTTGACTTCTGTTGCCAATTCCGTCATGCTCATCATGCATTAAAACTTCATTGAAATCTCCCATGCATACCCAGGGCAGATTGTGTAACATAGACATATTTTTCATAGTATCCCAAGTTTGATGACGAAGGTGGGTTTGCGCATCACCGTAGAAGCAAGATAGCCTCCACGGATCCTCTAAGTCACTAACTTTTGCATCTATGTCATATTTCGAATAACCCAAAATCTCAATCTTTATTTCATCATTCCAAAAAATAGCTAAACCTCCGCTTCTACCGGAGGAGTCAACAGCAAAAGAATTATCAAAATCTAAAGTACACTTTAAACTTTCAGCTCTTTCTCCACTAATTTGAGTTTCAACTATTTCGAGCACTTTAGGGGCAAACTTTCTCGCGAGTTTGCGCAGCTCTTGAATTATCGAGGCGTTGCCAATCCCACGACAATTCCAGCATAAGAGATTCATTGTGCCCGGCGGTCCTCCGCCGGGGAGGCCGCCGATCTTGCATCAATGTTTTTGCCCATTGTATGGGTCTTCTTAGTACCACTGTTGTTGCTTTTCTTGTTTTGCAAAACAATCTTAGACCTCTTGGGATCTTGTTTCGGTGGTGGACTCAGAGGAACAGCACCACCATTTGTCTTGGGCACAAGGGCGAGCTCCCGTCCAGTTACCGTTTGCTCAGGCACCCCAACCACTTGGTCTGAAGATCGTTTGGAGCCAGCGACTGGCCAGGCCGAAAGCCCACGAAGAGCATATTGTGGCCACTGGTGGGCTCGTGTGTAAAGGCTTTCATTTTTTTCTTTGCTGGGTCCTTGAAGTAGCAATGATGGGTCTGTTCGATGGTGAGAGATGGCCTTTTTTTCACTGCTATTCCGATTTGTGTATTTATAGAAGCGGTTTTAGCTTTCCATAAAAAGAAGAAGAAGCAACAGTTTTAGCATGTACAGGGAGCATTCGTAAGGGAAAATCATACTTTTGCAACTACATAAATTCTGAAACAAATATGACAATTGATCATGGTGTGAGCATCAAGTCTCACGCACATTTCATAGAACAATAGTCTCACATTTTGCATAAAGTTTGCAAATCAAAAGGGGCTCATACATGTCTCTAACATCAACCATACATTACCAACTTAGAGCAATGGCAGTAGCTAGTTCCTGTCTAAACACATCCATGTATGTACCATTATCAGCTATAGTCAATGTATCTGATGCATTTGGAGGAACAACGTATTTCTTGTATCATTCTGCAACTGTTGGCACATAGTCCAGGTCCTCTCACACCGAACAAAGTGAATGTCTACTTCATCATGAAAGCGAACATAATTGTGCAATGTCATAGTAGCGGCAACAATCATCTTTGGGGTTTCATGGAGTAGCTTGGCATCTTGAGTGGAATCTACCAATTCATCTTCCACACTCCAAAGGTTCTATCTATGCAATTGTGCTTGGACGAGTGGATCCCATTGAACTTCTCTTTACGGGTATTGGGAAGGACACCTCTGTGAAAGTCAGGGATATGGCATCTTTCGCCTTTGTACGATGCAAGATATCTCTTTCTTTTAGGACTGCCAACATCTACAAGATAGTACTTGTCTAAGAAGAACAAAGAGAATAATTAATGTTAGTTGTAGCATAGATGAAATGAGTTGTAACTAACATAAATGCTCACCCTTTGGAGGATTGGGGGGTGTCCTTGTTCGCGTGCATTTGATGAAATAGCACATTTGTGTCATGCATGGAACCAGGTTGTCCAATTGAAGCATATGTGAAATGCATATCAAAGTCACAAATTTCCATCACATTCTGGGTGATAGCACATGTCTTCCAATATACCTAATTTGCCTGTCTTTAGGAATATAAGCTCTAGAGTCCCATCTATTGCACCAATGCAGTCTTTCATGTGTTGATATGCTCTTTTATCACCATGAATCCTTTGATGCAAATTGTGAAAATTGATTTTTTTTTGGCTTGAGGTAGTGAGAAGACATCCTTACCACACAATGTAGTACCTCATGGAACTTACGGTGGATAGTGAAGTGATTTTGGGTCCTTCTATTTGATACACAAACCCCAAAGTCCACAAGAACATAGCAAGAGACTCTTATATGCTCAGATGAATAAATATAAGCATTTTTCTCTTAATTATCATCACTACCATCGCCACTACCAATGTCAGATGAAATCTACACATACATAATCATTCATCATTAGATGCAAAATATCATCCAAGTGGCAATAACAAACCAAATAGCATCAAGATAGTGGCAATAATTCGTTAAAATTGCAAACGATGGTTCAATATTACATATCATTCAAATAGTGCATACATAAATATGGTTCAATAGCTCACACATAAACATTGTTCAATAGCTCACACATGTTTGCCAATAGTGCATAGGCAAAGAACATAAGAAACCATGTAATTGAACCAACTACTTCTCATACTTCATGGTAAACTTCCTATGAAGCTAATCCTTACGTGCGCCAACACCCATGTGCAAAAACATCTCTCTTTGCTCTCTTTTGATGAATAACTCGGTAGCAATGCGCAGTAATATTTTTTATGAATGATTGAATAGTTTGTTGGGACTCCTTAGCAATGTTTTTATCTCTCTAATCCCATCATGCATGTGCAGTTCTAGGTTTCTTGTGCTTCTCGTCAGTGCTTTTTCCAAGCCTCTTATTCATCGATGGAACGTAAGGAGAAGATGGCACCATAGGAGAAGGTGGCACTTGGTAATCTTCCACAAATCAACATCTATGATGGCTTCAAGATCAATGGTGGATGGTATTGCTGCACTAGAGGAGGGGGTATGCTAGATGGAGGATTCCAATGATCTGTCCCATCACTAGTGATGTCCTAAAATATAACACACAAGTTTTTGCTTCATTGTGAAGTCCTTTCTTTTGGAAATTGCAACAACCTAGGAGGTCATGCGAGCCATTACAAAAGAAATATTAGATTTAAGAAAAGTACGAATTCATTAAAAAGAAATGCAATGCATAAACATGACAACTCACAATTTTTTCCTTCTTCCACCACTCGGGATCTTTTTTATAGTGTTGAGCACAAAGTCACATCCCCCTCCGGTCTCCCTCGATTTGAGCTTCTTGAATAAATTATATTCGGCTTTCAGATTGTCCCATTTACTTTCAGCCGGGCTCACGTGTAGTTCAATCTGGTTCTCACTTTGCATTGCCACTTCGTTATATGCATTGGGGGTCAAGTAGGTGTTTGGCCTATGTCTAGCCCGCACTTGCACGACAAACAACTCGGTAACAATCCTAGTGTTCTCTTCACTCCACTCGGCAACCATACTCAAACTTGACTATACAAAATTCGTGCTTTTGTTTTTGTCGTTCGTACTAGCAATATGCACTGGTTGTTATCGTTACACTACTGCAGGATGCTCTTAACGCAACACTACAATCAGAGACCCTTCGACGAAACTGTGTGTGATGCATTAACTGCAAAAGGTGATGTAAAGAAAACGTCAAAAAAGATGCAAAACGTTTGCGATGGCGGATACATTAAACACGGTTCAGATTTTAGTTGCGTGTGCGATGCGGGGCATACGGTTCAGTTCAATGAGCTGTTTGCGATGAGGAAGAAGAACAAAAACGGGCAGCCAAATGAAGGCGTGTGTGATATACAACATACAGTTCAGTCAGATTAACTGTTTGTGATGAGGCGGAACAACAGAAACGGGCAGCCAGATGAAGGTGTGTGCGATTGAGGGCATACACTTGCACGGATGAACTGCTGCGATTAGGCAACACGATAGAAGCGGTCGGCCAGATCAACGTGTATGCGCGATTGACGGCATACACTTCACCACGGATGAACTGTTTGAGATTAGCCGCAACAAGCGAAGCGATTAGGCGGATCAACGTGTGCGCTTAGACAGCACACATTCTAATTAAAAGAAGCGTCGCGATGGTAATAACGAGCACACAAGGTTGTTGGAAGAAGGCGTGTCGCGACATCGCTTATTGAGGTGCACCCTATGGTGCAAACGCCACGCGTCTGTGATCGAAAAGCGTGCCCACGTTACGCCGTCCGGGAATAGTGCCGCACTTAGAAATTATAGAACCGTCAATAAATTTTGAGCATGCGTCCCGTCACATTCCAAATTACTACCATGCTATATTTAATTGCAAACCTGTTCACACCGATCAAAACCTAAATGGTTTCCCACTTAAGAGCGTATTAATACTCGGTTATAAATACTACTACTCCAAGATGACGATGACTGCACATTCCTCCTCAACTCCTCATCCACAAAAACAAACAAGTCATTCATCGTCGTTCCCTTGCGTCTGCCATGGCCAGCGTGAGTCCTGGGTTGAGAGATTACTACCAGGGAGATGCGAGCATGGAAGCATAAGCACGAGAGATGTCCCTCCTCGTCGCGAAAAGCAGCCGACATGTCCCCCTGCGCGGCCGTAGCAGCACAGATGTCCCGCCGCACCGCGAAGCAGCACAGAGGTCCCGCCGCACCGTTGATGCAGCAGACTTGTCCGGCCGCAACGCGGAAGCAGCAGAGATGTCCCGCCGCACCGTGAATGTAGCAGAGATGTCCTCCCGCGCCGCGGCGGCCTGTGAAAATGTCTCGCAGGCAGGCGAGGACTTTCAGAGGCGCATGCGTGCTATGCTCGATGACCTGATGGGTCAGATCTCCGGCTGGATGAAGCAGTAGGACGAGATGAATGCCTCATTTGAAAATGCTACCAACGTCATCCGAGGACTAGGGAGGACAAGGCGAAGCTCCTCACCGAGCGTGACCTGCTGAGGGCGAAGATCGCCAGAATGACGAAGCAGCACGAGGAGACCACTGCCTTGTTGTAGAGGACCGGCGTCATCGTCAAGAAACTTATGGACGAGAATGCCATGCTCCGCATCGAGTGCCAAAGGCTAGTGGAGGAATCCGTGGATGCTCTCAAGCAGCGTCTTGAGGATATGAAAGAGTTCATCTCCGCTCGCCGCGGAGACTAGTTCCCGCGGCCTGCAGCAATGCATCATGAAAGTAGAGATCAGCGAGCCAGATCGGTCTCTTCCTTCTTCTTTTGCCCTTGTGTATTTCGGGCATTGGCGCATGTGGCTTTTTTAATTATCTTCCTAAATACTCCCTCTGTTTCAGAATATAAGGTGTATTGGTTTCCGTGCAAGTCAACCATTTGAAAGTTTGACCAAGATTATAGAACAAAATAGAAAGAGTTGCAATACCTAGTAGATAAAATATGAAACAACCTTTCATGATTGATCAAATTATATAAATTTCATATTGTGGATATTGATATATTTTTCTAAAAACTTGGTCAAACATGCACTCGTTTGACTTTTGAAAAAACAAATGCACCTTATATAAAGGAACGGAGGGAGTATGTAAGACAATTATTATCCACTTTCATCGTCCTTATATTTATCAGTCTTGCTATAAGTCGCAGTCGATGCTATATAGGTCCGTTGGATCTTACACTACAAAAAAAAGACATATCCATGACATTTTGGGTCGAACGAAAAAATTACTGTCATACATATGACACTTCTATGACGATAATTGTGAAAAAACCCGGTATCATCATAGATGTGGTGGGCTCCTACTTCTATGACAAAAAATCATGTCAGAAAATGGGCTTTTCGCCCTGGGCGGTAGGAGACGCAGCCTGCATGACATTCTTTGGGCCGTCCATGACGGAAAAACCGTGGTAGAAGCGAGGGAGGAAAATTTCGGGATTTGCCGGTTACGGGAGGTCGGGGTCGAAGCGATGCGCTTTCTCTCGTGACAGTACGCTGCAGCGTGTGCGAGGCGTTGGCTCTAATCAACCCGAAGCGAGGCGTTGGGCTCTAATCGAACCCGGCGATTACAGACCGCAGGCTACACGTTCTTGAACCCGAGGGATCGATCGATGGTCGTTAATCAACCCGATGGAGCGATTCGCCGCTCATCGCCGCTAATCAAGCCGATCGATTGGATGAACAAAGGAGCGCTATGCGGGGGGGGTTGGATGAGCGGTGAGTGGTGGCGTTGCCTCTGGATGAAACAGGACCCGTGGTGTGGAGGGCTGGATGAGCGATGAAGCGGTGGAGGGGTGGGCTGTGGAGGGGTGGTTGAACAGGACCCGTGGTGTGGAGGGGCTGGATGAACAGTGACGATGGAGGGGTGCCCGTGGAGGGTGGTTGAGCGATGGCGGTGGAGTAAGCGCCGGTGGAGGCTGGATGAACAGGAGCCCGTGGAGGCCGGAGGAGGTCGACGGTGGAGATGAACAGTATCCCATGGAGTCCTGTTTTGCGACGCCACACCCTCCCGATGAACAGGACCCCGTTTCGACCAGAAGCGCTCCAACACAAGTCCGTTTAAATCCGTTTTGCGGTGCGCCACACCCTCCCGATCAATAGGACCCCCATTTCGATCGTAGGAGGTCCGTTTAAATCCGTTTTCTGCGGTGCGCCACACCCTCCCGGTCAACAGGACCCCGTTTCAACCGTAGGAGGTCCGTTTCCTCCGTTTTGCGGTACGCCACACCCCTCCCGATCAACAGGACCCGTTCCGAACGTAGGAGGTCCGTTTCCTCCGTTGTGCGGTACGCCAGGCCTCGTTTCCATCGCCTGTTCCGTCCAAGCCCTCCCGATGAACACGACCACGCATTCCTTCCGACCCAGCCGGTTGGCTCCCCAAGAACACGGCGACGACGCTGTTTCTCCGTTCCGACCCAGCCATGTACGTATGCGCGATTAGGCGTTCCAGACCCTGCCCGTATGTACGTACGTGGCCGTATTTTCTTTCCTGCTCCCTCGCCGTTGTACGTACGTGTACATGCTACGTGCGCGTCTCTACATCTACGACACGTGCGCGCCTCTACATGGACCAGTATGTACGTACACGTTCGCGACCAGAATGACAACGCTACGTACGCTTCGACCAGGTGGGTCCCGACCGCCGCACTTCCTTGCGTCGCGAAGATGTAGCTGGTGGGTCCCAGCAATGTGGGGGCTAATCGCTTTTTTTTTCCGGACACACTTCCTTGCGTATGCGAAGATGTAGCTGGTGGGTCCCAGCGGTCGGGGAATCGCTTTTGCGGACGCACTTCCTTTGCGTCGAAGATGTAGTCGGTGGGTCCCAGAAGCGGGGCGAATTGTTTTTTCGCGAAATACGGTGGCCCGTCTGTGGGTCCCCGCCACGCGTGGAGGAATAATTATTTTGCACGTAATAAGGAGGCACTTCCTTCTTGCTGCGGCCGTGGACCAAGCTGTCGACCTCTCCACGTCTGATCCACGCCCGATGGAAGACGTTCCTTGACCACGTTGACCACGCCGCGCCGAGAGCACCAGGGTGGTGGACGACGGCGAGGCCTAGGAAGGGGACGACGCGGAGTCGGGGAAGACGCGGCAGTGGATGCTCACACGTAGAGGAGTACGAGGGTTCACTGGTTCGCTCTGATGTGAAATTGCCGTCGCCATGAGAATAACAGGGGTGTGGGTGAGTAGAGGGATGGCACGGCGGCCGGTGGGAGTAGTAGGCGGTGAGGCTTCCGCCGCATCGCAACCACGGGAGGCAGAGCACGAGGCACGACGGCGCTGGTTTGGGCGGTGGAGCAAGAAGGCCGAGGTTGAAGAAGCACTACGGCCGTTGGATGGACATCGTCTGATCCTTTGGAGCTAGAATCGTGCATATTGACTAAGTTGACAAAGCCCTCCGTCCCGTCAACTTAGTAGGCCCTAAGTCAGCCTGCCACTATACTGGGTCCCATTAACAGAGTATTCATTTTTTGTGCGTAATAAGGAGGCACTTCCTTGCGTGCGAAGATATAGTCGGTGGGTCCGAGCGGCCGGGTCAGAACGTTTTTTTCATGAAATACAGAGGCCCTTTCGGTGGGTCCCTGATGTCAGGTGGACGAATCATTATTTTGCTCGTAATAAGGAGGCATTTCCTTGCGTGCGGCCGTGGACCCAGCTGTCGGCCTCTCCACGTACAATCCCCTTCAGATGCATGTCGGTCGTTGACCATGTTGACCAGGCCGCGCCGAGAGCACCAGGGCGGTGGACGACTGCGAGGCCTAGGAAGGGAACGACACAGAGGCAGGGAAGACTCAGCAGTTGTTTCGCGCGCGGAGGGGCGTACGACTAAACAAGGGTTTCTTGGTTAAATCTGCGTCATGGGAGAATAACGGCAGTGTGGGTGAGTAGAGGATGGCTAGGCCAGCGATGGGAATCTGATTGGGGCGGTGAGGCATGCTTGGCAAAGACAACCCGGCCTTGGAGGAGGGAAGCGAGCAGTCCCATGGCACTTGTTTGAGCGGCTGGAGCAGGAAGAGCAGAGATTGAAGAAGCACGACGGCCGTTGGATGGCCATCCAATAGTCACTGCTTGTGCGTCAACCTTTTTTTAGGAAAGCCTCAAATCTGTGGAAAACAGCATACGACCCATCTGCCATTATTTCTAATAATTTACAGCCCATTTGCTAATTCTTAAGGTTTTTTTGGAGCCCATATTCTTTTAGTTAGCATTACAGCCCATATCGTGGCCACGGTTAAAAATTATCTGAAATTTTGCATATTTGATGCGGTCTGAACTGTTTTAATCCCGAAATTTTGACTCACATTCAAACTGATTTTAAAAAATAAATGTATATCAATATAAAATCCAACAAAATCTCCACGCATAAAAATTAATGTAATTTAAAATCTCGAAATGAAAAAAAAGATATTTGAAACTAATTGCCGGTTTGATGTGTTTTAAAATGTATAGCCCATTTCTCATTACCGATGGGCCATTTTCTCGGCCGAATGAAAGCTCTCCTCGTCTTGAAAGATTTGCAGCCCAACAGCCCGACAAAGCGACTTACTTGGCAAATAACAAAAAAAGCGGGCGTGGCCGTGGACCCACTGTCGACCTCTTCACGTCTGATACTCTTCCGATGGAAGTCGTTCCTTGACCACGTTGACCACGCCACTTGAGAGCACCACGGCGGGCGGACGACGGCGAGGCCTAGGAAGGGGACGACGCGGAGCCGGGAAGACGCGGGCAGGAAGCCCGCATGAGAGAGAGTACGAGGGTTCACCGGTTAATTTGCGGTGTGAGGTTGCCGTCGCCTAGGCCTGGCCGTGGGAATAGTAGGCGGTGAGGCCTCCGCGGCAACCTGGTAGCCACGGGAGGCGAGGAGCATGAGGCACGACCGGCGCTGGTTTGGGCGGCTGGAGCAAGAAGACCAGAGGTTGAAGAAGCACTACGGCCGTTGGATGGACATCGTACAATCACTGGAGCTAGAATCGTTCATATTGACTAAGTTGACAAAGCCCTTCGTCCCCGTCAACTTAGTAGGCCCTAAGTCAGCCTCCCACCAAGGTGGGTCCCAGCTAACAGCGGGAGTATTCATTTTTTTGTGCGTAATAAGGAGGCACTTCCGGTGGGTCCGAGCTGACAGTGGGGGGGCGTTTTTTTCGCGAAATACGGTGGCCCGTCAGATGGGTCCTAGCAGTCAGGGGGCAAAAGTGTTTTCGCAAAATACGGTGGCCCATCCAGTGGGTCCCTGCTGTTAGTTGGAGGAATCATTATTTTCCGCGTAATAAGGAGGCACTTACTTGCTGCGGCCGTGGACCCAGCTGAGACTCTCCACGTCTGATATACTTGGATGGAAGTCGTTCCTTGACCATGTTGACCTCGCCGCGTTCCGTTGCATGCATGCGTCCATGGGCGTGGTGCGTTCCCACCGTCGACCTCTCACGTCGATCATCTTCCGATGACTCTCGGTTGTTGACCACGTTGACCACACCATGCCGAAAGCGCACCTGCATCGAATGACCCGGAGATGGGGAAGACGGGCGGTGGAGTCGCAGATGGAGAGGTGGGAAACTTCACTGGGTTGGTCTTGGCGGCGGCCCATGATGCCGCAGGAGATAGGAGCAAGAACAGAGGTTGAAGAAGGAGCACGGCTGTTGGATTAACATCCAATGGTCCAGCTGCTAGAATCATTTGTTGATTAAGTTGACAAAGCCGTGCGTACACGTCCGCTTAGCAGGCCCACAAGTCAGTCACCAAATCTGAGGGGTCCCAGCTGTCAACGGGATGAATAATTTTCGCAAAACAAGGAGACACTTCCTTCCGTGCGAAGATACAGCCAGTGGGTCCCAGCTGTCAGGTGGAGGAAACATTTTTTCAGCGTAATAAGGAGGAACTTTCCTTGCGTGCAACCATGGACCTCGTGGGTCCCAGCCGTCAGGCTCTCCACGTACAGTCCTCTTCCGATGACTCTCGTTTGTTGACCACGCCGCACCGAACACAGCCGAGTATTTACGACGGCCGAGGCCCGGACGGGAACGACTTCGGAGATGGGAAAGCAGCGCGTGGAGTCGCAGATTGAGAGGAGGAGAAGGGTTATAACTGGTTCTATTGCGGCGTGGGGCTGTAGTTTGTGGAGAATAATAGGAGGTGTCGAGGGGTGGAGGGATAGCCTGGCCGGCGGTGGGGTAGCGCTTCGCAGCGATGCGTGCTAAGCAGAGCCGCTAGCCGCCGGAGGCCGGACCAGGCGGGTGTTGGATATAAATCCAATGGCTGTGGATGACACAATCATTTGTTGACCAAGTTGACAACGCCTTGCGTAGGCTTCGACCTATTGGCCCACATGTCAGCCTGCAAAAATGTGGCATATATTTAACCCATGTTTTCTGGAATCTACAGTCCATTTCTTTGGGCTGGGTGAACAAATAATTTCGCGTCAATCAGGCCCATTTATATTTTCTAAGAAATCCCAGCCCATTTGCACTTCTTTGAAATACACGTATTAGGTGGGCTCGTTATATATATAATGTTATGTTAGAAGGAGCAATTAATATCAAAGAATAAACCGGAGAGGCACATTATATATATATATATATATATATATATATATATAAATTAAGAAATTAGCGAGTTATTGCTCAAAAAAAAATGAGCGCGTTATTATTAAATTGGTCCTTAAAATCTTCGCAAGCTTTTGTATGCATAATCACCAGGATTGTCCTTGCCTGTGAGTCAAAAACAACCAGGATTTTCCGTTAAACATTTACTTTTATAAGTTAATAACACGTGGGCTGTTTTTATAATGTATATATAAGTCCCTATAAAATATACGATAATAGTAATAATATAAATATATATAATGTGGTTAGAAGGGAAAACATAAGTTGGACACAACATTACTTTTATAAGAGACCTGTGTTTTATACCCGACAGTAGGCATACTAACAAGTTCACACACAAATACAACAGAGAAGGTAAACATTCATATCAAACTCAGGTTCACAGGACACGTTCATATTCATAGCCAACATTCACTATCAACAACTCAAAAGATTCATATATACACAAGCTCAGCATATCTATGCATCCAAATGATTGATAGATCACACGACAATATTCATACATAATTCACAAAAGATTCAGATATACACATGTTCATTATGTTTATGCATCCAAATGATTGAGATCACAGCCAATATGATCCATGGACGAACTTTAATTACCTAGGGTACAGACTGGTAAATGGTGTTCAATCGGAGGTACTTCTTGCTAAAATTAGTTCTTGTACGAGTAAACTTTCGAGTACATAAGAGGCAACACATGCATAATCTGAACTTTGCTTGTAGGTTTATCCTCAAATAGTGGCCTCGTCTTGGGAGGTTTGAGCAACTTGGCCACTACTTTCATCCAACTAGTTCTTGGCTCATCTTGGTCCTGTATCTCGCCAAAATTCTACATTGCGTATTTAGAAAGGAGGCGGTTGAGAAAATGAACCACCCAAATTTTTTGTGCAGTTCAACCGAAATGGAGCATCCTTGGCGTGCAGAACTTATTAAGTGCCGGATGAATATCTGCGACAACCAACTTGTCCGGAATCTTTAGACTCCATGCCATATAGTTCGCTACCATATGTGCCGATAACCAACCGCACAAGTTGGGACCAAAGATGGATCTGCGTTTTTACGGGCTATGCACCAAGCAATATTTTTGGCGTTCACTCTCCTAATACTTGAGTTTGACAATTGGTTGACGCCTTGGTCAATACTGAATGAATATAGGCACTTCTTGTCAACATCGATGCTTATCTGAGTGAACTTTGGAGTACATAGCAGCAGCATAAGTACCTATCCATCTGATCATTTTGTGCAGTTCTACTGAAATCACCCGATGTAATGATTTGCCTGCGAGTTCAGGCTCCAAATCACTCCTTTATGAAATCGGCAAACAGTAGCACAATACCAAGGTTAGCGACTGACAGGAAAGGACGGAAGCTGTCGAGGAAATGACTCCATGCGACTGACAACAAAGGAAGAAAGCAAGCGGAGATTAGCGACTGACAGGAAAGGACGGAAGCTGTCGAGGAAATGAAGCACCCAAAGTTTTTGTGCAGTTCCACCAAAATCGAGCATCCCTGTTGGCACATATATTGAGTGAGATTACTGTAATAGTGGGACTAGTTGATGAAACATACACTAACAAATAGAAGCACCCTCATTATCTTAATGGGTAAAGTTAGCAACATAGTAGTCTTGCTTAAAGAGAGGTATTAGTTTATTTAATCAGCGCTAATTAGCTCAACTCAACACTCAAAGCATTGCCATTTAT
This sequence comes from Aegilops bicornis, assembly GCA_021605145.1. NCBI lineage: Eukaryota > Viridiplantae > Streptophyta > Magnoliopsida > Poales > Poaceae > Aegilops > Aegilops bicornis. The sequence continues at coordinate 598,149,985 of CM038670.1, forward strand.
CATAGGTTGCAAAACTTAAAAGTGCAAAGATAAAGGAGTTTCTCATGACAGTATCATGATACAAATAGAGATGACAGCAAACTAATATGGATGAAGGCCTTAGGCCCGTACCAACTGAGAAAAAAGCTTATTCATGTAGTCCCATAAGAGATGATAAAGCACTCACCGAATCACACAATAGTAATATTTTTGTGCACTTCAAATGTATGGTTGAAATCGCTCTTGTTTTGCCGATCTTTGAGATTATATCGAAGATTATCAAGAACTTCCAGCAGAAAGTTAAAGCACTTTGGTGGGATACGATTCATTGTATTGTCTTGTGTAATTCCACTAAAATGTATGATTGGCACAACATGATCCCTGTTTGCACAAGTAGGAACAAGGTGAAACCTTCATTAGCTTAGTGAGAAAGGATAGGAAGACATTAGCATATTACTCAAACAAGTAGCATCAAATTCATGATGGACAATACGCAAAACATTGCCTCATTGAACCAATGGCAATAAATTGGCATGCAAAACAATAGCACTATTATGTCATGACACTAATAATATTCCCTCCTGCTCCACCACATGATTCACCTCCATAGAAAAACATTCACACGTACATGATTCAAAGATAGGGTCCTACTAAAGATTTGTTTAACCCCAACAGGAAAATTAGGCGAGAATAAATTAGTGGTACTTAAGTACTCCTAATTAATTAAGTGAGACAACGTAAGTGGAAGGGCTCCTCGGAGGATCGTCTCACATGTAAGGTAGTCGCTGCGGAGCCCTTGAATAGCCTCGACCGAGGCCTCAGCTTCAAAGAAGATCGCCTTGGCAATCGCTTATTCTTCTTCTTCTTCCTCTTCATGCTCTGTTTCTCTTTGTCCTCACCAGTTGGTGAAACCAAGTACATGATTGGCCTTCTAATTCAGAATTGGTTTTGTCGTTGATGGAGTACAAGTGTACTAGTAAAAAACAGCATTATTTTCTCATGGCGTTCGGAAAATAGAGATGAACACATGCATTAAATATCATTCTTACCTAAAGGAAGGTCATGGCGCCAATATGGATGATGAGGATTGGAACACAGATCTCCCTTTGTGCAGTTCCGCCAAAATGAACCAACTGTTCCATTCTGACATTCCAGTTAAACAAAGACAAAAGTCACTTCTTTTAAGAAGAGTTTTGTGCAAGTGCACCAAAAGTCACAACAAAGAACTGTGTGAATTGGATATCCCTGTTTGCACAAAAAGGCAGAGAGGAAACCGTTAGAGTCTCGAACAATTACATGCAAAAACATTTGGCTAAACTTGTCAGAGTCTCAAACAATTACAGGCAAAAACAGTGGCATGGCTTCATTTTTACCAGGGACATTATATTAAGAACAGCTAAGGCTGCGTTCGGTTCACAGGTTTGGTGCAGGATTTTCGTAGGAACACAATTCCTACGATATTCTTTCCCTTCCAACTGTTCGGAACACGGGAAAGGTGAATAGTGTTTCATAGGAAAGCTGGTCTGGTAGTACTAATTCCATCGGATTAGAAACATCCACGGGCTGCTCATTTTTTGGGCGGAAGCCCGAGGCAGGCGCTCGCTGCCATGCGTTAGACAGGTTGTTGTGCTGTGTTTGCCCGAATAAAAAAATCAACCTATGTGTGGTACGTGAGGTGAGGACAAGAGTAGTCACCGTGCAGCTGAATAAACAAATAGCATCTCATCTTGCCAAGCATGCTACTCTAAAAAAACAAATCTGAACATTTCGTAGTCCATCCGAACACATTCTCTTGAGAGTTTCCTCCGGTTCGCTGTTCCATAGTTTTATACCTACATTCCTTTCCTATTTCGGTCCTCTTTTCTACCCCTTTATTCCGACCGGAGCCTAAATATTTGGTATAAGGGCATGGGACAGTGGGTGCACCAGCAGTACATCACCATGTACGTAAACAGGGGCATAAAGTGGTGATTCATAGTTTGTTGTCCCGAGAAACAAACATCCAAGAAACATATCTGGGTTGGTCCCATTTTTGTTCACTCTAGCCACCTACTCCTATGTGTGGATAGCAAATCTAGTCCTGGTCATACCACTGTGTGCAGCGTTACCCCTATATTTCCGTTTTCGACCAAGAGACCGGTTGGATGACCAGTCTGTACTACTTTCATCCCCTTTCCTTCCTGTTTGTACCAAGTCCGATGTACATACTAAATTCCCCCACCCCCACTTTATTTCAATGACAAGTATTTTCGGACGGAGGGAGTACAAGATTCAACTCCATGAAGTAGCTTTACCTCTAACAATAGAAGAAGAAAAAGGTGACGTTGGACCATCCGATCGAGAGGGGTGAGAGGTAGAAAATGATGCACATGCAGGACGTAGCAAGTCGGGGAAGTAGAGCTAAGGCGGTTTCGAACGAAGATATACCAAGGTCGTCGGGATGTGGATAGGTGGGCGGCGGGAGGCGGATCCGCCCACAGCAACGCATTTAAGGGATCGGAGGACCTCCTGCACCGGCGCTCGGCCAGAGATAACGGTGCGGCCGGTAGTGGGTCTCCTCCCTCGCTGTCGAAGACGGCCTAAACGCTGCCCCTCCTCCCCTTCACCGGCGGAGGGGGATACGTCTGAATTTGTAACCAGCGGTGAGGATAGAAAGCCAGTGTTTTTGAAGGGAGAAAGACAATGTTACTACCCCTATCTTGTTTAGATCTGGAGAGGATGAGAGTGTGTGAATAGATCAGCCCTAGCAAGCAAGCACGGAGGCTCCGGCCTATATATAAGTAGTGGGGTAGTTTTCCTTTTTCACTCCATCAAAAAAATCGTTTAAAATTGTGTACTACTACATGCCAGGTCGCGGTTTTTAGTTGTTGATTGTTTTTGAGATAGCTACCCGCTTGTTCCAAGTGGTGTTACGGTGTGCCAGGTCGCACTTGTATCGTTCAAGTCTGGTACTACAAGTCCCTCCATTAAATGAACAACCACCCCCTCATAAAAATTGTGAACAAGCCCACGGCTAAAATTAGCGGAAACGTGGGTTGCCCCAACATGCATTATTATTTATATTTTCTACTCCCTCCGTTCCTAAATATAAGTCTTTTTATTAGCCACACCTAAGACAAGATTTTTTTTATTAGCAGTGAACCCCACATGTTATAGACACAAAAATTGTGGCAAGATTCCCTTAGGCAAGCCAAACTGTGTCTAACAATTTGAGCAACTCAGGTTAGGCAAGTGTGGCAAGTGTGGGAAAAATAATGTGGCAACATAAGACAAACATAGTCACAATCCAAACAGCCGCGTAATTTTTTGTGACATGCATGAAAATTTGGTTAGTTAAATTTATAGTCAAAATTTGGCAAGGTGCATCAAATCAACACATGCAAGTATCAAAAGGAAAGTCACGGCATGCATGCATGCGTTGTACTCCCTCCGTTTCCAAATATAAGTCTTTTTAGAGATTGCAACAAGTGACTACATACGAAGCAGAATATGTCTACTCCTACATACGAAGTAGCCCATTTGAAATGTGTAAAAAGACTTTTATCGAGCGCAGTGCTTTGATGTGTCGCGTCAACTCGTACAAGACCAAGAAATTTGATTACTACGACGCCCTCTCCCTCGCGGACGAGCTCCGATGCCTTAACTGCACCTGCCTTTGGCTGCATGATAGGTGGGCCAACCACCTGTTGGGCCCACCTATCATAGACGCAAAGGCAGGAGCGGTAAGTAGAAGCTTTCTCTACACGCTATCTCTCCCGCACGAGGTGGACGGACATGCAGCAGTGGATTCAATACTGTAGAAGTAGGAGTAACATCATTGTTCGTCTTCTTGAAGAGGCGAAGAGCCAAGCGCAAACCGAACGTGGCGATTCTTGACGCCGCGTGGTGCGGTTCCTTGGAGTACTAGCCGTGCTCTTGCATGAGACAAAATTGCTATTGTTTAACAATTAAACTCCATTATCCATTGGTTGATACTCATTACGCATAGGTCCACGCGCTTAGCACCGTTTCCTCCCTGGGGTCACCAATGTTTATTTGCTAATTAATAGCATTCCATGCAATGAACTAGCCATTGCAAGTCATTAAAAGCATGCACACCTCTCATCTCTTGTTGGTTGATACGTATGTCAAGAAACAAGAAACAAGGTAGAAATTAATGCACCGCCTAAGTGTTTTGGGACTATTTGGTTTTCGTAAGATGACTTACACACCTAGACGGAGGGAGTAGTATAGACCATAAACCGGAAAGGAGTATTTGCCTTTCTAGAGATTTCAACAAGTGACTAGACTACACCGTGTGCAAGACCCTCCATTCCGGTTTATAGGGCTCAAATCTCAAATCTCATGAACCAAGGCATTTTGCGATTGAAGGAATGTATCAGATCTCGTACTTTACAAAACTACCCTAATTAAACTCATGCATTAATTACGTAGTTCTCTCGCTTTCCTCTCCGCCTTGGTCGTGGTGCACAATATTGAGCACTCCTATATGACTAGCCGCTCTATCAACATGCAGGACATTTCAAAGCATCCGGCCCGCGTGCCATCCACCAAATCACAATGAGGTGCTACGATGAGACTCACCTTTCACCCGGTGTGGCTGCCATGACCCGTCATATCACAAAACCCACACCTTTACCAAGCGGTGGTAAGGTGGCCTCCAAGTTGGACCGGACGAAGCAACCATCATTTCATTGGAATGCTCGTTCAAGCCCTTTCTTCCCTTTCTTGAAGAAAACCTCACTCCGGGCTACTCGCTTCGCCATTTTTCTTCTCTACCGACGAAGAAAAGGTGGGCGAATCGATTATGCTGCTATATTTTCATTCCAATAATCTTCTTTTTGCGAAGCACCGACCGATTCTCACATCCTATTCTTTTCCCGTTTTCATTGCGATTGTGGTTTCCTTTCGATTGCTTTTTGTTTGTCAGTTCATTGATGGATCCTAGAGCACTAGGCAAAGAGTTGCCGGCGGACAAGCCACTGGAGACAGCGATCTCCGGGAAGTGAGCACCGACCAACGAGTTGACCATGTTGGCGGGCCAACCCATGGAGACGAAGAACTCCAAGAAACAAGCACTGGCCAAAGAGTTGAGGATGTTGGCGGACAAATTCCTCAAAGAAAGTTGGAAGAACAGCAAGGGCCCCACCATGCCTACCCCAGGAACTCTGATTGCCACCTATGTGAGGCTCAAGACCGAGTTTGAGGAGATAGTCGCCGTTGAGAAGCAGTATTCCCCTGGCAAGGTGATGGCCCCCATCGAGGATGAGGAGATGTCCCTCGGAGGGATGAGATCCCCAGGTGAGCTGCACAAGGTAAAAAGTAATGGCTTATTACCATAGTTGTTGTTTTTGATTATTTGCAATGTGCTTGCTTTTTGATTATTTGCAATGTGCTTGCTAATATGTTAGGGTTGTGCAGGTGCCGGTGGACGTCCTTGATGATTCCGATGTCGTGGCCCGTCCTGTTGGCATCACCCCGGAGATCGATTCCGATGCCGCTGTCCATCCTGTGGACATCACCCCAGAGATCGATTCCGATGTCGCGGTCAGTCCTGTGGACATCGCCCGTAAATCGATTCCCATGCCACCGTCTGCGTCTTTGTGGTCATTGCCCGAGAGATCGATGGCAAGAAATAGTTGGTCGCGCTTAATCCTTCGTAGTTTGCATTGCCACGTGTTTAATTACCAGAACGATGCGTGTTATCAAACCATCTTAGGGCTAGTGCACTGTCTTGTGTGGGCGGATCTTGCTACTTTTGTTTGATAGTGAATCATGTGAACCCTCTCCAAGTTATGAAACAGATGTATCCTCACCAGCTTTTGATGTAATATATGGCATGCTTAGATGTAATTTTGAACTGTTTATCATATCGCCAGGCTTGTTTGATGATTCTTGGTGTTAGTAGGCTAGCTACCGTGGTGAGCTATAGTACTTGCAAAACACTCACCGAAGAGAAACGTTGGGGCTGATGAGCTCGTGGTACGCTTATACTTATCCCTCGTCGATCGACCAATAGCCCTAGCTCCTAAAATTATAGGCTTAGCGACCGATCAGACAATAGTCGACATACATTCAGGCCTCATTTGGTTCATAGGGTAGGAAAATCGTAGCAAAAGAACAAAGAACATGCAACGCAAAATCATAGCAGTGCAGAGACGTACTCCCTCCATTCCAAAATAGATGACCTAGGCGGGCTAGTTTGGCCTAGTGGGTTTTAGTGATATGACGTGGTACAGTGCAGTCCAGTCTTCGCATGTGGTAGTTGTATTGCGGGTATAGTAAGTTTTCTTGAAGAAGCGGCATTCAACGAAGTCATTATGGTTCCTTCGTCCGAACAACTTATAGTGGGAAAGGTTGGGCCTGCGATATGACCGGGGTAGACCAGGATAATTTTGTGCATGGCGTGTGGACGGGATGGTCGACGTCCCACATGTCGGCGAATGAAAGTATTATTTCCGATATAGAGGACGCAGCAACGAGTATTCATTGTTTATTTTGATGAAAGCTATTGTCTTGATCACACTCCTTGACTTTGTCAATGCCTCTCTCTCCTCCACATAAGCGGGGACTACTCGATATGCATGCAAGGCATTTGGCGTCTTGAGGGGACAGGCGGTGAGAGCGGGCTCGAGCGGTCCGGACTCCAAAGATGGCCCACCTCACATTATCACCATATATTTCTTGGAGTCCGTCTTGGCGGGCGGGCGATCTCTTCTCCCTCCCCCGTTTCTCTCTTCTCAGCCGACGCCCGCCGAGCGATTAGATTTCGGCTATCGACGGTTTATTCAATTACGGTCCCACATGTTAGTGAAATTGCAAGACAACGCGTGTCCCCTCTGGTGAGCGGCGTGCGAGCCGGACTATCGGGGTTGCGGCGCGCTCTGAGTCGTAAGTGTGCCGCCTTTTCCTTTAGAACTTGGCGGCGTAACATTTTTGCGTGATCGATCGATAGAAATCTAGAACAAAATGACGAGGGCGGTGCTTTCCGCCGTTAGGCGGGCTAGTTCGAGTGATATGACGTGCTACAAGGCCGCCCACTTGCTCCATTTTTATGTAAGCAAGAGTTTACACTCTTACGCTGGAGGAGTGCGAAACACCATGGATCTGATTTTGATCGAGGGATAACTGTTCCCTGCCAAATAATGGATGATTGTTAGCGATTATAGCATGATAGTTAGGGCATCTCCGGCGCTGGCCCACAAATTTACACCGGCATCTGTCTGAGGACACTGATGGATGCCATCCGATGCTGCCCGCATACCTTTCGACAACTATATGAACTAACCGGACGAAATTCGTGCAAACAAAGCAAATTTCAAATTGACCGGATGAAATTCATTACATTTCGAGAACTTTTCCTATAAACTGGATGAAATTCATTACATATTTCGCACAAACCGTACTAAAACCTCAGAACCTAATCTAAATGATCGCCGGGCCCCGACCACCATGTCCGGCCATGAACCCGAGAAAGCAGGCCATTGCCTTTGCCTCCTCCTTATCCGCCTTGATAACCTCCTCCTCCGGAGCACAAGGTTATGAACATTTCCGCCTCCACGTCGCAATCAAGCGGCTAATCGGCCGCCGATCTTTATCCCACCAAGCTTGGCGTCGACTGAGTGGAGGAGCGGTGGCCTTCCTAGGACCAGAGCGGTGGCGACCTACCGTGTACTACTCTTCCTCGCTGCCGGCTGCGCCCGCGCACGCGCGCCGGCTTCGTGGTCGTGGCGGCGGAGGGCGGCGGGGGGGGGGGGGAGCCGGCGATCTCCTTCGTCTGCTCTTGCGACAGTACGTCAAAGAGAGCTTTGGAGCATGCCCGGAGCGGAGCCGCCGATGTCCCTCGTCTGCTCCTGCGACAGTACGTCCAAGAGAGCTTCGGAGCGCTAGGAGGCCATGGTTGAAGTGGTGCCGACAGAAGGAAGGGACCGGAGGAGAATAAGTGATGGTCTTTGGCTATGGCTGGGAGCTGGGGCTCAAGTTAATATAGCGGGTGAATGGCAATGAGCCGTGGCAGACGGATGGACAACTGGCGCCGGAGTAGGTTCGTCGGGCGTGAATGCGGATGCTGCTTCAGTGACTTAACTGCAGATGCGTTTGGGTTACTGACATGTGGGCGTAATCGGTGTCCGCCCGCATGTCGATGACACCAATTGCATCTGCAGTTAAGTCCGATGAATGCGGCATTGACATTCTAGAGAGACGGTGACCGTTTCAGGCGGGAAGCGCGCGCTAGCGATGGAAGGGGTTTCGGTGTGCAGTGGCACTAAGATCGGTCACTCACGATAGTACATACTCCGTACCATACTACCATAGTACCCTCTCTAGCTTAGGCTGTTTTATAGATTGTCGTTGTGATGGACGATATACATGAGCAAGGCGGTCCGAGTATGACCGTTGGTGTTCAGCCAGGTGAATACATGCTCGGCGTTCGCGTAGGCCTCCATCAAATGTCTAAACAGTAATGTCAGGCAACACCGGGGCGCGCAGGTGATGGGCTCGCCGTTTGCTTTGCGCCATGAGCAGGACTTTGATTTAGAGGGCGACGTGCATGCATTAGCATGCTTTGACAACATGAGCGTGAGTGTCTGATGCGAAGTATTTCATTTTCATTTGGCTGACGAGGGTGCGTTGCAGCGACGAGTCCGTGGTTTGATTCCCCACATATGCAAAATTTTGGTTTTTATAGTATTTCTTTCTCCATTCACAGGTAGGCCCGCGTAGATAGATAAAGAACACGAGATGATGAGGCGCATGCGGACTGTTTGACTGGTCAACCAGACAAATACGGAGCTATACGCTGAGCCAATGACCGTATAATCACCATATCTCGTATACAATGATCAAAGTGAGCTATCAAGACAAGTTCGATGACCGCCAATGCATTTTACTCGGTAATAAATGACCAGGATTGAAGGGGAATCCTAATTTGCTTCGTCTTCTATCCTTGAGCTCTTGACAAACCAATGCACTATACGGTTGTCCGACCACTCCACCCGTAGCTCTCACTGGCGTCATTCATGCCACCGCGCCGCACACTAACCGGTAAGGCAGCGATGGCATCCCGCCGCCGAAGTTCCTCGCCGCCACGAACGCACACAAAATGGTAGGGAAGCGATGGCATCCGCCGTGCCAAGTTCATCGCCGCTCGCGACCTCACAACTATGTGGGAGGAATTTGAAGATGCCAAGGCCGAATGGGCGGAAGAGCAAGAGCGGCCAAAGCCGCATGAGAGGGAGCGGAAAAGTCGAAGCACTCAAGAAAAGAGAGGCCTGCCGCCGCAAGAAAGAAAAGGATGCACGCGCTGCTGCGGAGAGGTCGGCGGAGATCCAAGCACGGTGGGGTGTCGCCGACAAAGCCGGGAAGGAGAACGACGGCGTTTGGCCAGCATGTGAGAAGTAGTAGTACTAGTAGTTAGTGTGTGTGCGTATGCGAGTACGAGCATGTACCAGACTACTAGTTACTCAGTAGTTTTTAGAGCAAATTACCGAAGACATTAGCCTAGACTAAATGGAAACATTCCTATCCTATGCATCAAATGGCATCTCTTTCTCTATAGGAATTGAGATGCATGTCATCTCACTTCCTATGATTTTCATATTCCTATCCTATGAACGAAAGGAGGCCTCTGTTGGAGTAAATCATCGTAGCTAGCATCTTTCTTTGATACAGTAGTTTTCTTCAAGAAGCGGAATTCAACGAAGTCATGATGGTTCCTTCGTCCAGCAACTTCAAAGTGGGAAGTGGGCCTGTGATTTGACGACTCATTAGTCATTGTTATCATGCGGCGTGACGACCAGGTGACTCTCCCTTGGAGTTCTGCGTGCATGGCAAGTGGACCCAGATGGTCGACGTCCCACATGTTGGCGAACGGAAGTATTCTTTCCGATATCGAGGAGCAAGGAAACGCGTGGTATAGTATCACTGCTGATTGGTTCGCAAAAAATAGTATCACCGCCGATTTATAATTATTTTTATTTCTAATGAATGCTAGCATTTCAACTCTTACGACGAAGGGTGCCAAAGACGACGTCTTTGGATGTCCCACACGTCAGTGAAAGGAGTGGGACATGAACAGCGTGGTAGAGCCCAGCGTAAAAAAACAGCGTGGTAGAGCGTCTCCACTTCTTCCACTTCTGGGTCGGAGACCACACATAGTAGTACTTAGTGGTATGAACGATACAAAGTGCGACCTGGAGAGAAAGACACGTCTAGTTGGAAGGTCTCGGGGCATACACATAAACAAATATAAAAGTTAATATGTGCCTCCAACTAATATAGTAGTAGTAGAGTACTTAGGCATGTACTCCATAACATCATCAGTGCATTGCACGTACAACATTTAGTGGTAGTACGTAGTAAGAGACAAATGCCGCCCAAGAGTTCCCTTCTCGACCTACACTTTTGGGTGTTTGGTAGAGTGTATGGAGGGTGCATGAGTCCACACTAGTTTAGCACAAATACACTAGAAGCATGCATGAAGAGAGCATGCATGAAGAGGGTGTTGAGTTGAGCATGCATGAAGAGGGAACAACTATGCTTTGAGACGAGAACGCAACCAAACACACCTCAGTATGCCACGCATGTTCATACCATTTGTGCCTTTCTACTTCACTTCTGCGCTACATTACTCGTGTTAAATGCGTCCATTCCTGGGTACATGTCCGTCTCGTAGTTCCAGTCCCACGTGTTCTTCATATAGATGGAACGATCATTGCATAACACGTGCACCTTGATGCTAGATGTCTCGCGTGTTGGCAAAAGGATGAACAAAGCTCACGTAAAAAAATAGAGTGGAAGAACCATAGATTAGGATGACCGAGAAGGAGCAAGGAACCTCGTGGTGGAGCGTCTGCACTCATAATATTTAATATTATTCAGCGATATAAAATTAACCAATCATCTCCACATTGGATTTGGAAGAGTACGAAACACGGCAGCCCAGTGTAGTTACATCATACTAGTACATGGCTAACCCACGCTATCACCATATTTATTGGCTTCCGTGCGACACCTATCTCTAGTAATCCAGCAGCCTGTATCGCTTCTCCCTCCTCGTCTCTATCAAAGTGCGGCGGGCTGGCGTTTCTGCCGTCTATTGAGGTTGGTTAACTATCACATGTTAGCGACATGCCAAGAGCATTCTAAAAAATTCCTTTCATGTTCCGCTTTCAAAAGAAAAAAAATCCTTTCACGCATTTAATTTGCTCGTATGCTTTGAGCAACTTGAATGTCCTATATCGCTCCTGTTTGATACTCTAACTTAGCTAGAGGTTAGACTAACTCATGACTAACGCCGAGCTAATCAGTAGCCAAAGAGGTGTTTGGGTGACAGGGTTAGATTGACAATAAATGCACTTCATGGAGAGAGAAAAGTGATTTTTCGGTCCCAATGAGAACTATCTCCGATTAGCACCTCTTGGGTGGGATAGTTTTTATGGTGGGTTCGGTGCAACTTGCTCCAATTTAAACCCTCATGCTTGGATACTTTAGGGCTATTTGAGCCCCAACTAGCTCAAACTAACTCTAACCCATGGATCCAAATAGGGCCTATGGCCGATCTCGACGCCGAGCGATCGCGTGCACCGAAGCGGCGCTTCTCTACCGTCAGCGCCACTTCAAAGCCGGCACTGTGAGAGGTCGCCTCCGCTCTGGCCGGGCATTAATGCGGCATCGACGCCCAGTATGACGCTAACTGCTTCACGCTGAAGCGCCAGACCGCAAGGGAGTATAGGTTTTGAACCGTTTCGTGTAGTAGTAATGGTAGTTTGCAAAACTACTCAATTATTGCACTCGGTTCCTAAGAAATTGTGGTAAAAACGTTACTCCACAGCCCGCTTCCTTCTCCTTCCTACTCGTGATTTACGTGGCCATGTTAACGTGGTTGTGTCAAAAAATGTCACTTCCTGCCGTGATTTGCGTTATATAATTACAAGCAAGATTATCGTGCATTGCGCGAACATCAATATGCATTCTTTTACAAAACACACTGTTGTGATTGACCCATGCAGGAGTAATCCCATGTGTAAAAACTAATGATATCTCGAGAATTTTATTGGAAAACTGGTATCTCGAGAATGTCATCGAAAAATGAAAGATGAGAGATAAGGCGAGGAGGAGTGGGCGTGGTGGTGACCGGTGGTCGGAATGGGCAGAGGCATGGGGATGGATTTGCGCCAGCGCCAGCCGCCACCATGCATGCTAGATTGTTCCGTAGACTTATTCCTTTTTATTTGCTGAGCAATGAGGTTGCGGAGATAATGTTGTGGAGAGAGGTGCGGGTATCTTTTGTAAAATTATCATAGTTTGCTTTCTATCCGCCGATATAGATCATACGGTGCAGATTACAAAATGGCGGGCACACCATCATCGCCAACTCGTTTTTTATAAGGGTACAGATGATAAGTTTGCTGACTACTAAAGTAAAGTGGAATCTGTCCATGTTATGCAAGTAAATAAAGGTGATTGTTTATCATACGGGTAAGGTTGGATGAAGGGTGGTAGGAACAAATGCTCTGCCTAGAGCATGTGTGTGTGAGATGGAGTCTTAGTGTGTGTGTGGGGTGTGTGTGAGAGAGAGAGAGAGAGAGGGGAGAGATAGATAGATGGAGTCTTAGTTTGTGTGTGTGTGTGTGAGAGAGAGAGAGAGAGATGGAGTCTAAGTGTGTGTGGGGGGAGGGGTGCATGCGTGTGTGTGTGTTTGTGTGTGTGTATGAGAGAGAGAGATGGAGTCTTAGTGTGTGTGTGTGTGGGGGGGGGGTGTGTGCGTGTGTGTGTGCGCGTGTGTGTGTGTGTCACGGGGTCCTCTGTGGCGGATGTAATTTAAGTGTGCATGGCTTCATCATAGAGAGGTGATGTGTATGGCAGAGGCCACCAACGACGGGGTGCGAGAGAGAAAATGCCCGTAGAGAGGGAAGAGAAGGTGCGTGCGCGTGAGAGGAGTCGACATCGAGAGAACGTGTTTGTTCGGGAGACACCAAGGAATACTACTATATATCGATGGTGCATGTAGGCGGGAATTAAACAAAGGGATGGTCTTATTGGTTTCGGGGATATATGGTAAGAGTGAGAGGCGCGCGGGGGGGGGGGGGTAGCTAGAAGGAGATTGTTAAGTGTGAGTGTGTGTTTTTCCCATCCATGCGGAAGTTATGTGCACAAAAGAGGAGAACGATTCGATGTGGCGTTAGGATTGAGACCCTGGGGGACAGAGTTTGTGTTTGTGTGTGATAAAGGGATATTGAAGAGGAAGAGTCGTAGGTTCTCATATCTAAGGAGCGAAAGATATCTCTGTATGAGGGGTGTGCGAGTGGCACACATGGGAATAGTTGAGAGAAATGAGACCCCAGGAGACAAAGGTTTGTGTTTGTGTGAGAGAAAGAGATTCCACATGGAGAATCATAGCTAGAGACACATAGCAGGGAGCGAGATATACTTAGAGAGAGATAGAGTGATGAAGGTCGAGGGAGAGAGTACCGTCAGTGTGTTACGAAGATAAAAGATCATTGTCGACATACAAGTAGCACGAGAGATGCCTAAGAGACGATGAACGCGTATAGGTCCAGAGAGATAGTCCTATATAAGCATGAGTGATAGCTATATGAGACGAATATCTGGATTAAAGGGGATTCAAATATTTAAACTGGAGATCACGACATCGATAATATCATAACGCAAATTGGTGTATCAAACATGCATATTCATTTGAATTTGGGCACACGTGCAATGTTATATAGTTTATCAATATTGGTGATCCAAAGATTCTTCAATTACAAACAATGCATGGTTTATATGCAATTAATGTCTACACGGGATTAAACTATATGTTGCGTGTGTGAAACACATTATACATGTTTGAGAAGTTAAAAAAACCCGCATGAAACACACATTACTTGGAGACAGTTAGCGAGGAATGCATACATTGGATTTCAACATAAAGTGGTTTCAAATATTTGAAAATCCAAATTGATGGATACAACCTTATGAATCTGAGATCATGCCATTTGTAAACCATATTTATGTATAAATGGTGTTGTGCTTTTGAAAGTATATATAAAAATGATGTATATAGAATGTAATTCCAATTAAAAATGGACCCTTAAAAAAAATAGTAGAATACAAACGGGATTCGAATTGAGTTGGCACGGTAAACGCGTGCATGTGCAAAATTTGAACGAAGCGGGGAAAGTCGCGATGAACGCTCAAACCAAAATCATGCGAGATTGAAATCACTATCGCCTATCCTCGCCACGCAAAGCCTGTCTGCTGGATTTCTATAGGTTTCGATAGGGGTAGGTTTGTAATTTCACCCAAACATGACGTAACCGCCTCTCACCGGATTCATACACGGTGGGCGCCAAAACACAAGGTGCCTCTACCAAATCGACTCCTCCCGATTCATATTCATACACGGTGGGCGCCTAAAACAAACTCGTCGGCAGATATTCGTGTATGCGAGATTACCGTCCTATCCCCAATCGACTAATGTTGCTTTGTGATGTAGTAGAAATCTGAAAGCGGGGCTAAGTTTGTAAATTTCCTCGCATTTGAGACAAGCGCGCATGAGATACATGGTTCCCCCTTCCTCTCTACCTCCCTTTTCCCCATTCGTACTCCGTGGGCGCCAAAACACCCTCTCCACTCCACCCTCCTCCGTCCACCACCGTCCGCCACCCCATCCACCGCCGTCCTCCTCCACCATGCCGGAGCTGATACCCCGATGCCGCCGTCCATTACAAGAAATCGACTTCTCTCATCCATGCCTTCGGACCGGGATCCTTGCATCCCGTCCTCTCGCTTCATCCCCGCCGTCGTCCACCTTGCCGGCGCCGCTCCTACGACCTCTCGTCCACCGCGCCCCGCCACCACCGTCTACCCTCCTAGATCTGCTTCCACGCTGCCGACAGCCATCGCTACCAAGAACACCGCTCAAATTCTCAGCAGACAATCAGACACGGCGCCGCACTGCAGGCGGTACTCTTTTGTATCTGCTCAACTTATTTATTGCAGCAAGAAAATAGATCGCCACTGCTTTACTCTGATTTCTTGTCTTGGTTGCTAAGTTGCCTTTGTCCAGTTTGCACCTTCAGATCCGCCATGGCACGCTCAACACTATACTCCCAATGCTTATGGTTTTCCCTTTTATATTCCACACTAGTTAAATCACAAGAGACTAAATTTCAAAATTGGGTCACCGATTTTTCAGAGCTCGCCGGAGTTACGGTGCGATCCAAGGGGCTCAGCGTGGTTGTGGGGCCTCGCCGAACGAAGAAAACTCGGCGGGTGGGGGTGGGGGTGGCGGAGGAACACATGCAATGGGGGCGGTGGTCCGGCCGGCTGCAAGGTGTTCTCAGATGGGAAGAATTAAGATACGAGGAAGAAGAAGGGTTAGGAGACGTGGGATCTTCATCCAACCTTTGAAATGGTCGAGACAGTGGGAGTTGCATTCTGAATGCGCTCTGGTTCATCTTGTGTGGGCAATGCGCAACCAACATTTTATTATCCAAAATCTGCTTGCTCTTCTTTACCATGTTCGATAGTGCTGGCCTGTACGTGATCGATAGGCCTTCAATTACTAGCGGAAATACAACACCGTATTTTCAAGCCAGTTCCACTTTCCCGATTTATATATCGTGGTTATGGTGTACCCCTGTTATGTACACTATGATCTGCCTAGTTCTTTGTGTGCTCTTGTTATCATGGTTTGGCAATAAACTCAGATACGATATATTATGAACCTATCATCCGCCAAATTATCCTTACTTTTGGAGCCTATTTTTTGTGTACTTGTGCGGATTATATAAATGCACTCAAGATATTATAGCACACATGAGCTCTCTCATCGTAATCCAGGATAGCACATAAGTGTTTACAGGGCGCCCTATATTAGAATATCATCTGCATTACAAAGATAATCTCACAACTATTTATGTTTTCATGGTTCTCGATATTATACGCAATTACGGAATATCGTAATCTGCGCATCAAAAGAATATTGTGGAACACTGCAATGACTTACAAAATTGGCACCAAGGCATTGAGTGCCATTCGAAGCAATGAAACTCGTGACGCTCCCCACCTGTTGATTCTTGTTCGTAATATCATCCTAATGACTATTCTAACCTCGAGGAGTCAAAGGCAGATGGCCTATCCTGTTCACCCATCAAGGTGCCTGTTCTAATTTGGCAAGGTTTTATTGATTGTGCATATCTTGCATATGTTGTCTTGCATTTCTTCTACTTTGTTGCACCACCATCTGCTTAGTTTACTCATCATATAACTCGAGATGCCATGCCCATCCATTATCAATACATATTCCATCTGTCGTCATACCATGTTTTTCCACTCAATTGCCGTTCTTGTGCATCAAACATCAAAAAGGAAGAGGGTGATTGCCGAACCTGAAGGAGCACCGGAAAGTCCTTGAAAACGTGGTGGTGCCGAGAAATCGACAAAGACACCCACTTATATTGGCTGTACAACCGGTGACACAAAACATACGACCGACTCCAGCAGACTGTACCCATACTTCACTGCCACACCACTAGCCCCACCACACAGGACCTGCACTCCAAAGAAATGTATACCGATTTCATTTGCCATAGCACCAATTGCACTACGTAAAAAATCCCACTCCAGCAAAAAGTACAACAAGTCCATCGGCCGAAGACCTATCCCAACCGCAGAGACGGCCAATTCCTGCAGATTGGAACCCCATTCCATTTATTCCTAGTTTAAGAGACAATGCTTTCAATGTTGTTAGGGACTACGTGCATATATTCCCATCATGGGAAGATTATAGTGAAGACAAACACCATTTTCACATCCTCCTGTCCAACTTACGTGTAAGTGCTATTATTCATGGTTATTATTTTCCCGTTTTACGATCGAACACATCAATGATTTACATTACATTGTTGTAACTAGGTGAGGGTCAATCTGGATAGTCATGACGAGCAAAGCTTGCTTGTGCTTTTCAAGGAAGCATTGCGGCGATGTCGGTGTTACTGAGGAAATCACACTTTGATGGCAAGTCTATAAACGAATTTCCGTGAAGTCTCCGTGCTAAATTTAGAAGACATTGAATGGAAAAACCTTGTTATGCAATCGTCTCGTTCCTGTGATGAGGTAATCGCCTATGAAATCACATGACAATTTGAACTTCTACTTTTCCGCATGTGCCTTACGGATATTTTTTGTAGGAAATCTGCTCGAAGAAGAATTCCGGTTTGAAAAGAACGACAAGATATCGCAAATATGCTGCCCGCTGCTTTGCTCTTGTTAGTACCTGTTGTCCTGTATCACCGCATTCTGCATACATACCTGGTTCATTATGTGACAACAAGATGCATGATAGCTTGCTTATCGCTTGTTCGCTCCAAATTATCTCGATCAGTATGAATGGTTACATTAGTGTAGAATATATCCAATGCCAATGAAGTTTTTTAGCTCTGCATTGTTCTTGTAAGTACATGTCGTCCTTTATCGCTGTACTTATATTGACAGTAGTTGTTCATGTACCATCACTCTGCTGCTTATTTTCCTTTGCCCTTCATTTTCTACACATCGATCTATATTTACTCTTACCATAAGGTTGGTACTAAAGAAGTTTAGTGTGCATTGCTCTTGGTCAGGCCTTTTGCCTGTCATTTGCACATACATTTATAGCTACTTGGTTATGTAGCCTCACTCTTCATCTTATCTTAAATATTCTCCATTTTTTCGTATATTATCACATCTATATTTACTCTTAACAAAATGTAGAATAAAGGGAATGCTTATGAAGAACATTCTGCTAAACTTCTTGAATTGCCCCCCATCGGCATGGACAAGGGCTTTATAGAGCCTGTCTTCACCCTGAATCTAAGTTTGTCCTACTCAAGCCTTCAAACTTTGTTGTGTATATTTGGTTATTCATTACATAAAAAGCTGTTTATTTTTGGTGTTTGCATCAAATTTCATGTTTAAAGTTTATTATGTAGTTCATAAACAAAAGTTTGTCCTTCTCAATTTAAGTTTTCAGTTGTACAACCAAGTTCCTTCTTCATACCATGTAAATTAAACTATACAGAGCAAGTGATCTTCTTTTGCAATCGCATGTATGCTTCATTCTTCATCCGTAATCCAAAGGTGTGGTGAACCTACCCACTATAACACAATGTCATATTCGCAATGTCTTAACTATGAACAATGTCATATCACCCGCAAAAAATTCTACTACTCCTCCAGATGCGAAAATACTTGTCATTGAAATGGATGTATCTAGATGTATTTTAGTTCGACACATCCATTTTGATGACAATTAATTCCGGATGGAGGGAGTATTATTTAAACCGCCTCTTTATTTGCCAATCTGAAATGGGATAAATTGACAAAGACACTAACCATTGATACTTATGAGTTCTTGATCTGTAATCCGGTGGTGTCGTGAAGTCGCCAACTCCTTCACAATGTCATTTCCTGCCATGTCTTGACTGAACAATACCATATTGTGTTAATGCAATTTTAAACTGTGCCACTTTATTTGTCAAGAAGAAATGTGATGAATTGTCAAGACGATACTTTTATGTGCAAAACACATCATCTATCGCTTGTTTATCTTTCAGAGTGAGGAAGATATAAGTGTTGAACAAGCGCTTGATCTCATCATCTTGCTCATTTGCTTGTTGCAGCTCCCAATGAGGCTAACCTTTCTTGAACTCTATTGAAGTCTTTCGGCTTTGTATATTACTTTGTTGGCGTGTTTATTTGCACCGGTGGCGATCTTTGATGCCCAGTGTATGTAATCTGCTTTATGCTTGTGCTTTATTATCATAGTGGCGAACTTTGATGCCCAAAGGATGTAATATGCCGTAATTTCTTTATTGTATAGTCTAGGTTTTTCTTATTCACAATGCTGCGGTTATTTTATCGCATATATATCCTGCCTTCGCGATAAACCGCCAAACCGTAAAATTACGGTACATAATCGGGCCGTCATGCAATCACGATGTATGATCCGCATCATGGGCCCGTCAAGCGGCCCACTAGTAGATTCAGGCCTTTAATAGGCCGAGTAACCCGACCCTCTTTTTCAAGAAAACTCAATGGGCTTTTAGGAGGCGAGAAGTAGGTGGACACGAAAGCGTGCCGATTAGCTCACGGGCCGGCAGCAGCCCGAAATGGACCCCGGCCCATGATTGTGTGAATCAATTCACGGGCTTTTAACAGGCCAAAGTTGTCTCGGTCCTTGTTTGGCCCAATCAAATATAGGTCATGCGAAAGGTGTCGGATGCAAACCGGCCGTAGTTAGGCCCAACTATATGACGGGCTTTTTAACAGACGAAATTAATATAGGGCCGAAATGTTAAATGGGCCCTTAACATGCCGAAACTAATATCAGGCCGAATTACTAAATGGGCCTTTAGCAAGTGGGCCCAAAAGCATAGCGTCCAGTCAATGGGCCGAATCTGATATGGGCCATAATTGAGCCAAAAGCCTCTTAAAGGGCCGGACCTGATTTGGGCCGTGATTTGGCCCAGAAAGTGGGAGGCTTTTAACGGGCCGGATCTTATATGGGCCATTATTAGGCCCGGAACGTGGCAGGCCATTAATGGACCGGATCAAATATGGGCCGTCATTTGGCCCAAAACATGACAACCAGTTAATGGGCCGGACTACTAGGGTCCTCAAAATCTTGTGGGCCTACAGCTGGGCCGACCCATTAATGTCGGCGAAATCTCATGGGCCTTTAAGTGGTCGCCCATTATGATCCGCATAAGAATTTTGTGGGCCTTTACAGGCCGACCCATTATGGCACACAAAATCTTGTGGGCCTTTACTAGGCCGCCTAATATGGCCCGCGAAATCTTGTGGGCCTTTAGCTGGGCCACCCGTTATAGTCCGCAAAATCTCGTGGGCCTTTAACTGGGCCGGCCCATTATGGTCTGCAAAATCTTGTGGGCCTTTAGTTGGGCCAACCCATTTAAACTTGATGGGCCGTGCCACGTGTCGACGTATCATAGGCGCCTTCTGTCCAATGTGTGGATGACATCTGTCCCAACGATGAACTGACACGTGTTTCCTCCAGCCAATGATGATTTTACACGTGGAAATTTCCCATTGGTCGGGGTTGTTAACGGGTTTTCGGATCCAAAATCCGACCCGATAGCTTAACGGCGTTCCGTTATGGTGGATGCCACGTGTCGGTCACCCTTGACGAAAGCACTTCTATGACGCGAGATTTATCATCATGGAAGTGGACACTTCCGTGATGATAATTTTGGTAATGTCATGGAACACTTCTACGACAGCACAGGTATGTCTATCTTGATTCTGTCATAAATTTGTCATGGATGTACATGCATGACAAAAAACTCGACCTACTGTGACAAACACGTATCATCACAAAAGTGTATTTTTTTTGTAGTGTTATATCAAGATCCATGAAAAACTTTCTTTTCAGATTTTCTTTTTTCTTTCTTAAATCTCAGTCGAGTGAGACATATCCACGCCATGAAACAGGGGCTCGGGCGCCATTAACGGAGACGTTGGGAGCAAGGTGGGCGGCGGATAGAGGTCAAAGGGCTCTCCTCCCGATGAGAACGCGTAGGGGTCTGATCGCACGCCTCCCGTACTCAAATAGCTACCCCGCACGGCACCTCCTAGCCAATAAAAAAGGGGATGCATGGCAGCATGTAAATGGTAAGTAGAACACCAACGGTTTCAATAATACTTGTGTTTCCAATTTGTAACGCGACAACACTTGTTCTAAAATGACTTTGTTGATTGTTAATGTGTGCGCCTTCGCAAACCGGACAAAAAATTTACCACAGCATGTTGGTGCCATGTCATGACACCATGCCAAGTTTCATGATTTTCAAACAGTTTTGGATTTACGGGAATTTTACAACCAAGTTTCTCGATGTTTCCGGTCGAGCCAAGACGCCCAGATGTTTGAATTCCATTCCCACTTCTTCCATGGGACCTAGAAATTTGCCAAAGTACACATAAATGATTTTCCAACTAACTTTTGCGCACTGGAGCAAGCGCTTGTAATTCAAATTTGAATTATGTGCATTAAATGCCTGGAAAATCAATTAATATATAAAAAAGGCCAAACGAGCTCAGAATAATTCCAAATATTAGCATGAAACTCCTATTTGGTCTAAGATGCCTATGAAAAAAAATCAAGACGACAGAAGGCAATGTATGTCGTTTCGCACACGGAGGTGACACGTTCCCTCTCGGAACCGCGAGCCTTCTTAAGAGAAGCTCCGGTTTGCAAGAAGCTTATACCAAAGCTTGTCCCAATCTGGCCAAAAAATTTACCACAACATGTTGGTGCCATGTCATGACACCATGCCAAGTTTCATGATTTCCTAAAAAACCAAGTTTCTCAATATTTTTGGCCGAGCCACGACGCCTAGATGTTTGAATTCCATTCCCACTTCTTCCATGCGACCTAGAAATTCACCCAAGGACACACATGCGATTTTTCAACCAACTTTGGTGCACTGGAGCATGTGCTTGTAGTTCATCTTTGAATTATGCACATTAAATGCGTGAAAAATCAATTAATGTATAAAAAAGGCCAAACGAACCCGGAATAATTCCAAATTTAGCACGAAACTCCTATTTGGTCTAAGCTGCCTATGTAAAAAAATCAAGGCGGCACAAGGCAGTGTATGTCGTTTCGCACACGGAGGTGATACGTTCCCTATCGGAACCATGAGCCTTCTTAAGAGAACCTCCGGTTTGCAAGAAGCTTATACCAAAGCTTGTCCCACTTCGGTCAAAAAATTTACCACAACATGTTGGTGCCATGTCACGACACCATGCCAAGTTTCATGATTTTCAGGCGTGTTTTGGATTTATAGGAATTAAAAGAAATGAAGTTTCTCAATATTTCCGGCCGAGCCATGACGCCTGGATGTTTGAATTTCATTCCCATTTCTTGCATGGGACCTAGAAATTCACCCAAGGACATACATGTGGTTTTTTCAACCAACTTTGGTGCACTGGAGCATGTGCTTGTAGTTCAAATTTGAATTATGCACATTAAATGCCCATAAATTCAATTAATGTATAAAAAAGGCCAAACGAACCTGGAATAATTCCAAATATAGCACGAAACTCCTACTTGGTCTAAGCTGCCAGTGTAAAAATATTAAGGCGGGAGAAGGCAATGTATGTCATTTCGCACACGGAGGTGACACGTTCCCTCTCGGAACCACGAGCCTTCTTGAGAGAAGCTCCGGTTTGCAAGAAGATTATACCAAAGCTTGTCCTAATTCGGCCAAAAAATTACCACATCATGTTGGTGCCATGTCATGACACCATGCCAAGTTTCTTGATTTTCAGACGTGTTTTGGGTTTGCAGGAATTAAGAAACGAAGTTTCTCAATATTTTCGACCGAGCCACGACGCCCAGATGTTTGAATTTCATTCCCATTTCTTGCATGGGACCGAGAAATTCACCCAAGGACACACATGTGATTTTTCAACCAATGTTGGTGCACTGGAGCATGTGCTTGTAGTTCAAATTTGAATTATGCACATTAAATGCCCAGAAATTCACTTCATGTATAAAAAAGGCCAAACGAACCTGGAATAATTCCAAATTTTAACACGACACTCATATAGTTCTATGTTGCCTCTGTAGAAAATCAAGGGGGAGGCAGCGTATATCATTTCACACACAAAGGTGACACGTCCCCCCATCGGGAACCACAAGTCTTCTCGAGAGAAGCTCTGGTTTGCAAGAACCTTATACCAAACTTGTCCAAATGCGGCCAATTTTTTTACCACAGCATGTTGGTGCCATGAAATGGCACCATGCCAACTTTCATGATTTTCAGGCAAGTTTTGAATTTACAGGAATTTAAAAACCAAGTTTCTCAATGTTCCTGGCCGAGCCACGATGCCCAGATGTTTGAATCTCATTCCGATTCTTGCATGGGACCTATAAATTCACCCAAAGACACACATGTGATTTTTCAACAAACTTTGGTGCACTGGAGCATGTGCTTGTAGTTCAAATTTAAATTATGCACATTAAATACCTAGAAACTCAATTAATGCATAAAAATGCCAAACGAACCCGAAATAATTCCAAATTTAAACACGACACTCATGTAGTTGCATGTTCACTGTACATAAATGTTCTAGCAATTCAAACACCGTCCTTTCCCTCCGTAACACCATTTGACTTTCAAAACATAACGAAAAAAATGAGGTATACCAGAAACAGTTTACTAGCAAGAATCGTGTGGGATGCGATATAAAATATCCTGGCACATCGTCTTGTCTGGCTTACGCAGGAAGCTTCGTCGTCTACAGTCCATCGCCCGAGCTTGAACCATACTTGTGCGCCAGTTTCTCGCGGCACCGAGCGAAAATTTTCTGCCACGGCGGGAATATCTATCTCCCCGCCCCCTCCCTCCCACCAAAAGCCACATTTCCACTGTTCCTCCTTGCTTTCCAAGTTCAAAACTTCACTGCTGCTTACTGGCTGCTCAGCCTCCTCACCGACGCCCCTTCTTCTTGCAGCGCTGCCTCCTCGCTGGCGACCTTTCTTCTTGCAGTGGCGCCTCCTCGCCACTGACCCTTCTTCTTGCTGCGCGGCCTCCTCGCCGCCAACCGTTCTTCTTGCTGCGTGGCGTCATCAATATAGTTAGGTAATCCACACCCCACCCACACCATCCTCATCCTTCCCCGTCACACATGCTCCGACCGATGGCGCGACACCTTCCACCGAAATCACTGGCCCGGTCCTCCAATTAAGCACCACCCACATCCATTTTGCATGTAGTATAACGTGGAGCTCAGTAGCATCTGGCAGCGGAGAAGCAAATCGCGGCCGCACACACGCATGAGGTCGCTATGGCTGCCATGCATGCCGACCGCCAGATCTTGGAGGAGCACCTCGTTTTCGAGGCCACCGTCGACACCGTCACGCGGTTGTCTACTTTAAAATATAGTTCATGCTGTTTTCTCGAGGCCACCGCCAGTGCCTTCTAGTGATTTGTCCTCCGTAATGTTAATATGCAATCTGATGTTCAGTTAACAGTTTGGTCCTCTGAAATGTAATGTTCGATTAACGATTTGGTCCAACAATTGCTACATTTCGAGTAATCGTTTCTCAAGCATTCTTTGTTTTGTTAACTATCTTATCTTCCAAAGACATGTTTCTATTACGCAATGTCGTGCTCGATTAACTGCTTTTGGTTCATTTGGTCTCATTCATTTAACTGTTTGGTTCAATTCTGCAATTTAATTTTGATTTGCTGTGGGTACAATTTTGTATTATTATGCATGTGAGAAATAAATCAAATTTGGCTGTACTCAATGCATATTCTACTGATAGTATGGCAACTCTCAGTTAACCTGCTCAAGATCTTCCTTATATGTGTTGCAGGGAAACAATGGGAGACACTGCGGTTTACCATCAAGGTTTGATCATGCATGGTCCTTTCACTAATAATACATTATTGTGCAGTTGCAGGAATCATTCTAATATTTAGGTTTCTTACAATTTGGTCTTACACATGTAGGTCCTGCTGTCAGAGGCTTAGACCCACTATTCGACCCATTTTGCATATGGCGAAATGAGATGTCCATGAATATCGGTCAAGTCAAGAAACTCGTAAAGATTGTTAGGATGAAGAAACTTGCGACGAATAATAGCAAGATCTTTGTTTGCACAATGAAGAAGACATCAGTCAACTATAGGATAGTACTAACTCTTTTACCTTGTTTTTACCCCTTGCGCCATTTCAAAATTTATAACAACAATTTATGCATATCTTTGTTTTCAGTACTTTTCAAAGCAGTTCACCGATGATTACCACTTAAACTACATGCATGGTCAAGAGGCGAGGAAGGTATTCATTCAACACCCACGGTACAATATTGAAGTCTTCCTGAAGAGGACGAAGGTTGGGTGGGAAATTATCCATAGCCACTGGCCTAAAGTTGCAAGGACATTCAACATCACTGAAGGCTCAATATTTGCCTTCCGCTTCTGCAGTTTCCAAGATGAGATTCATCTGTCTATTTACCGTGTATGATGCTACTTTCCAAAGGTTTTCAATGTTGCATATGAAACTTGGTGCTGTTGTGTAATGGCGTAACTGAGTGTTGAAGCTATTTGATGTAACTTGATTATGAAATCCTGGTTGCTACTATACAGATATGAAATATTTGGTGTGTTTTATAAGAAATGTCAATTTGATTACTACATGGATTATCAATAATAGGCTAATTACCCTGCTTATTGGGGTTTTCTATTGCAGACGGTTACTCAGACACCACCATGGGCGATGAACTCAAACAACCCACACAGTTTCTAGAAAGTAGGCGTGTTGGATCAACTAACAATCAACACGGCTTCCGGTAGAGAACTGTTTGCGTTAGGCCACCTTGCACAAATGTTTCCACACAAAAAACTGCGTGTGATATACATACTAACAGAAATGTTTTTCTAGGATTCACCATGTGGGATCTAGATACGAACGAAAATGATTAGGTTTCGATGCCTCACCCGATCACACACGAGCTCATTTTGCCCCCGCCTGTGTGGCCGGAGGGCCTATCCCTGATGGTTTCTGGGTCGTGTGGGAAGGACCCCCCTATCGCACACACTCACTAGGTGACGGTTTAAAACTCCGTCGCGGAAAGGAGGTAAAAACCATT
This sequence comes from Aegilops bicornis, assembly GCA_021605145.1. Taxonomy (NCBI): domain Eukaryota; kingdom Viridiplantae; phylum Streptophyta; class Magnoliopsida; order Poales; family Poaceae; genus Aegilops; species Aegilops bicornis. Next base: position 598,175,635 of record CM038670.1, read on the forward strand.
TGTATAGCACGTCTCTGCACCAGTGTTATCTACTAGGAAAATGCATCGGGATATCTACTAGTAGGACATGCACACACAAATAAGCAAAAATAGGGACATATCTATGGGCAGCTCACATCACACACACATGTACAAGTCAACAAAGATGTCATCATCCATATGGTAGTAGCAGTACCATTATCCTCTGCATTAACTCGCCCGTGGGAAAATACGCACATGAACCAAGTTTTTCACTATACAAGATATTGATGCACACTCTAATCAAGACCGCATTAACAAGAAACTCTTGGTAATAATTTTATTTGTTTCAGCATTTATAGTATTGTGTTTGTTACTTAAAATGGGCCATCATACCATTTAACAATTGTGTTATTGCAACAAAGACTTCCCGATTGTGTTCTGTCTGACCAGATGGATTGACAAGGTGAAATGAGAATTATTATCTACCATGACACCGACTTATGGTTGATATACTATATGCTAAAAAAAGATGGATGCCTCATAGTGGATGGGTGGAAGGATTTACTTTGCTGTATGAAATGGCAGTTGGAGTCAGGCTGGTCTTCAAAAATCCTCCATGGAAGTGATGAGGTTCTCCTCTTTATCACACCCATGCCCGAGTATTTTGTTTAATCTGGAAAATCTGATGAAGAGTAATTTTGTGTTGTTGCTCTTGTACTTCATGTTCATGCTCGACCACTCCTATTGGTGATGTGCGATACTTTTGGGGATGAGGTTGCTGATGTACCAAATATTTTGTTCTAGGTTTGAACTTTTAATGCTATATTACTCTCATGGTTATATTTTCTATTTCATGCGTTATTTTAGAATTAACATAGCATTTCATAGTTTAGTAAAATGAGAGCATTTATGAAAAAAAATCAATGGGTTAATATGCTCAAAACTATACCACGGTAGAGAAACCAAAACTATGTTTTGAAGACCACCGCACCATTTTTGTATCCTTTCTCTAACCCATCGAACATTTTCAATGATGCTACAAAATGTCGCATAATGTGAACATACCTAGTGAAGGCCAAACATGTCGCCTAAAAACAGGCCAGAACGTCACCAAGGTACCAGAGGGGGCTCATTCGGGAGAAAATCAGCTGGTGACGGACAACCATCACAAAAAATAATCATAGGTGACGGTTTGTGGTTCGTCATTAAGATTTTCGTCACAAAATAGCACATATTTTGTATTGAATAGAATAAGATGAGATCAACCTACGCAAAAAAGGGGTCACGAACTAGTTGATCAATAAGTGATCCTGCACACCTGCCTATGATTCCATACATCACCCACTGTGTCCTCTTCTTGCTTGCATACCCACAAGAAGAAACAATCATGGTACACACATGTTGATCAAGTTTTTATTAGTTCAAACCACGTGTAGTCATATTTGACACATATTTTATACATTATAATAAGGAAATGTTTAGGATTGGTCGATCAGTCACTGCTTTCTCCTGTGCAATGCCGCCATATGTCGGTCACCCATTCCCCTATCCCTTGCTGGTCTCCACACATCAGTTATCAAGACTGTGGCTGGCATCCGCAAAGGAAGTGCCGCGTGCGCACTACCAGTCTATACAACCTAAGATTCCCTGCGGCTCTGGCCCTACCTTCTTCACCAGGCAAGCACGCACAACCATCGCTGACACAAGCTGCTGTAGCACCCGACTGCCCTTGTGATTGCGAAGCCGGCTATGTGGTCGCTGCAACCGGGATTCATCCATGGCCATCCACATCCATCCGCTCATCCTCCCCACACCATGGTTGGTTGATTCAAAGAGAGCAAGGGGCCTGGGATGTTGCGACCGCCTGCATCGGGTGTTGTGACCAGCAGAGCCAGAAGCTGCAATGGGCGTGAGCAATGACATCGTGGATGGTGCAACAACAACTTCTAAGAGTTGGTGCTAGGAGTGGATCGGCTGGTGGAGCTGCTAGTGAAGGAAATATGCCCTAGAGGCAATAATAAAGTTGTTATTTTATATTTCCTTATTCGTTATAAAGGTTTATTATTCATGCTAGAATTGTATTGATCACAAACTTAAATACATGTGTGAATACATAAACAAATACTGTGTCCCTAGTAAGCCTCTACTAGTCTAGCTCGTTGATCAAAGATGGTTAAGGTTTCCTAACCATGGACATGTGTTGTCATTTGATAACGGGATCACATCATTAGGAGAATGATGTATGGACAAGACCCATTCGTTAGCTTATCGTATTGATCGTTCAGTTTATTGATATTGCTTTATTAATGACAAATCCATATTCCTTCGACTATGAGATTATGCAACTCCCGGATACCGGAGGAATACCTTGTGTGCTATCAAATGTAACAATGTAACTGGGTGATCATAAAGATGCTCTACAATTATCTCCTAAGGTGTTTGTTGAGTTGGCATAGATCGATAGGATTTCTCACTCCGAGTATCAGATGGTATCTCTGGGCCCTCTCGGTAATACACATCATAAGCTTGCAAGCAAATGACTAAGGAGTTAGTTATGAGATGATGTATTACGGAACCAGTAAAGAGACTTGCCGGTAACGAGATTGAACTAGGTATGAAGATACCGACGGTCGAATCTCGGGCAACTAACATACCGATGGACAAAGGGGATTACGTATGTTGTCATAACGGTCCGACCGATAAAGATCTTCGTAGAATATGTAGGAGCCAATATGGGCATTCAGGTTCTGCTATTGGTTATTGACCGGCGAGGTGTCTCGGTCATGTCTACATAGTTCTCGAACCCGCAGGGTCCGCACGCTTAATGTTCATTGACGATATAGTGTTATATGTGAGGGAGTCCTGGATTAGGGGGTATCCGGACAACCGGACTATATCCTTTGGCCGGACTATTGGATTATGAAGATACAAGATTGAAGACTTTGTCTCGTGTCCGGATGGGACTCTCTTGGCGTGGAAGGCAAGCTTGGCGATACGGATATGTAGATCTCCTTCTATTGTAACCGACTCTGTGTAACCCTAGCCCTCTCCGGTGTCTATATAAACCGGAGGGTTTAGTCCGTAGGACCAACAACAATCATACCATAGGCTAGCTTCCAGAGTTTAGCCTCTACGATCTCGTGGTAGATCAACTCTTGTAATACTCATATTCATCAAGATCAATCAAGTAGGAAGTAGGGTATTACCTCCATAGAGAGGGCCCGAACACAGGTAAACATTGTGTCCCTTGCCTCCTGTTACCATCCACCTTAGACGCACGCTTTGGGACCCCCTACCCGAGATCCGCCGGTTTTGACACCGACATTGGTGCTTTCATTGAGAGTTCCATCAGATCGTCGCTACAAGGTTCGATGGCCCCTTCGATGATCGACAACGATGCGGTCCAGGGTGAGGTTTTCCTCCCCGGACAGATCCTCGTGTTCGGCGGCTTCGCACTGTGGGCCAACTCGTTTGGCCATCTAGAGCAGATCGAAAGCTACCCCCTGGCCATCAGGTCAGGTTTGGAAACTTGAATTACACCGCCGATGTCCGCGGAGACTTGATCTCCGACGGGATCGGGCACATGCCAGGTGTGCCGCACGATCACGACGAGCACGATGTAGCTCTGCCGTCGGACGGTGTTCGGGAGATCATGCCAGCAACTACCCCGACCTCTAATCCGGAGCAGATTGCGCCATCCAAGGACGGGAGGATAGACTCCACCACGGAGGCCGCGCCCTCAGTGGAGATAGAGCCGAATACTGACCTTACCCCTCACGAGAGCCATGTCGCCGAACTACTGGACTTGTCCTCGGCCACGGACTCCGTACCACCCGCGCCCATGCCTATCGAATCCGATTGGGCACTGATCATGGAGTTCACCTCCGCAGACATCTTTCAGCACTCGCCCTTCGGCGACATACTGAACTATGTCCGGCTAAAGTGGGATGCGGACGACGAAGAAATTCAATCCCCACCCACCACCCACTTAGTAGCCACTGTCGACGATTTAACCGACATGCTCGACTTCAACTCTGAAGACATTGATGGTATGGACACCGATGCCGAGATTTAACAGAACCATCGCCACGTGGCATCGGACCACCACCTCGCCATATGACGATATATGGTGGATACGCCCAAAGAAAATAATAACGAGGATGCAATAAAGATAGCTCCCACGACAAGCAATCAAAAGCGGCGCCGTGGCGCCGCTCTAAGTCCCGCCTTGGCAAAAACAGTGACAACAATAAGCAACAAGAAGCCAAATTGACCCAGCGATAGAGCGGGGTAAGCCGGCGGATGAAGAACAAAGTGCGGAGTCATTGTCCGAAAGCATTGCCACGCCGAGCATCAAGACAACCAACCCATCTCCGGTCAGGAGAACAGTCCGGACGACAACGAGCGCTTCATCCTAGAAAGGCAGCTGGAGCAAGAAAGTCTTATGGCCACTGCAAGAAGTCTGAAGAAGCAGAAACAAAGGCTCAAGGCCGCACGAAACACACTCAATAGTAGATGGAATAAAGTGCTCAACACGGCAGAAAAGTACGGTGGCATTCGCCCCACAAAGAGCTACCCAAAGCGGAAGCTGCTGCCGGAGTTTGATGATGAGGCATTCGAATCCTCATAGCCGAAAAACAAAACCGCCGATCGGTCGGATCGACGACCTCGTGGCCGCGATAGGGCGGCCAACGAGGCCGCACATAAGTCAGTACATGACCAACGCGAGGACCCGCATCAACGGGCCGGCGCAACCAGATCCATCTACGGATCAAGGAAACACGCTCCATCTCTCCGCCAACACCAAATACCACATCCGTCCGAACACCATGGCACAGCCAAATACAGGGGTGCCGCACACCCCCTATGCTTTTCTGACGAGGTATTGGACCATGAATTTCTAGAAGGGTTCAAACTAGTTAACATAGAGGCATACGACGGAACCACAGACCCTGGGGTCTGGATCGAGGACTTCATCCTCCATATTCACATGGCTCGTGGAGACGATCTCCACGCCATCAAATACTTACCCCTAAAGCTCAAAGGACCAGCTCGGCATTGGCTGAAAAGCCTCCCCAAAAATTCCATTGGAAGTTGGGAAGAGCTCGAGGACGCTTTCCGGACTAACTTTCAAGGGACTTATGTCCGACCCCCGGATGCTGATGATTTGAGTCATATAATTCAACAGCCCGGAGAGTCAGCCCGAAAACTTTGGAACAGGTTTCTCACTAAGAAGAACCAAATTGTCGACTGTCCGGACGCTGAAGCCCTAGCAGCTTTCAAGCACAGCGTTCGAGACGAATGGCTTGCCAGACACCTTGTCCAGGAAAAGCCGAGAACAATGGCAGCCCTAACAAGCCTCATGACCCGCTTTTGCGCGGGTGAGGACAGCTGGTTGGCTCGCAACAGCACCAGCGACCCAAGCACATCCAAGGTCCGGGACGGCAATGGAAAACCGCGACGCAGTAAAACCAAGTGCCAGAATAAAGAAGACAACCCAGACAACACGGCGGTAAACGCCGGATTTAGAGGCTCTCGTCCGTGTCAGCGGAAAAAGCCCTCTAAAGGCAACAGAGATGAACCGACCGGCCTAAACAAAATTCTAGATAAACTATGTCAGATCCACAGTACCCCTGGCAAGCCTGCAAATCATACCCATAGAGATTGCTGGGTCTTCAAGCAGGCTGGCAAGCTAAACGCCGAACACAAGGGGGAGGACACTCCGAGCGAGGACGAGGATACACCTCGCCAAAGAAGACACCGGGGACGAAAAATTCCCGCCGTAAGTCAAAACAAGAATGTTGTCCACGTGATGAGTGGAGAGGCAAATACGCACTCCGAAATACACGAGCCATAGAGCCCGTCACCCATGAGTCCTGCCACTGGTCGGCCTGCCCGGTCACTTTTGATCGCAGGCGTCACCTAATAGGTATCCGGCAGGAAGGATCAGCCGCCTTGGTGCTGGACCCAATAGTAAACGGATACCACCTTACACGAGTCCTTATGGACGGCGGCAGTAGTCTAAATCTGATATACCAGACACCGTCTGCAAAATGGGGATAAACCCAACAAACATCAGACAAAGTAATACTACCTTCAAGGGAGTAATACCAGGCACAGAGGCCCACTGCACGGGCTCTCTAGTGCTAGAGGTTGTGTTCGGCTCGCCCGACAACCTCCGGAGCGAAAGGTTAACCTTCGACATTGCTCCATTATGAAGTGGCTATCAAGCACTACTCGGATGAGAGGCTTTCGCCCGTTTCAACGCCATACCGCATTATGCTTTACTCCAACTTAAAATGCCCGGTCCGCGCGGTACCATCACAGTACATGGAAATGTTGAGCGTTCATTCCGAGCAGAAGAATGCATGGCTACTTTAACAACCGAACACTAGACGGCCTCATCACTAGAGACGATGACCGGTCGTTAGGACCGCGGACACGGTTAGACGAGTCTAGCCAATCATTGATAGATATTGGTTCAATGGTTACACCCGTATAGACGGTACCAGGGGCTTCGCCACAATAATTTGGCTCATCTTTACCCATCTCGAATTTTTCATGGTTTATTTATAATAACCAAATTTTTGTACCACAACTTTTCACTAAGCACCTCTCTTTTACAGATGACGATTGTGCTACACCCGTCCAGGACACGGCACAACAGAGACACAGGCGCTGACGTGTAGCAGGGACCTGAACAAAGGTTTCTCTTTAGATTAAGACCCTGCATAAACCTTTTTTACTATCTTTTGTTGTTGACATCCTCCGGATTCTTAATATAACCGAGAAGGATGCTGACGTCTTGGCATGTGGCCATGTCAGAATATTGCTCGTACCTGGACAGTATGGGTTCATTATCCAAGGGCATCACCTAAGCCTAGTATATGCTTCAAAGACCGAACACCTTAGGGAGTGTTCGGCGTCGCGAGTTAGGCCTTATATGCATCAGCTCCGAATCATGTCTTTGGTCAAATGCTGGGTTTGCCTAGCTCCTGTGTTTTGCTACCTTATGTTCCGCTCTATCGGCTAAGGTGGCACCAGGAGAACTACTGCGATTGTGCCCTGGCTAGTCCGGACGAGCACCTCAGTAGAGAAAGCCGAAAACTGACTGTCATGATAAAGCGAGAGACTGGTCAACCACTCGATGACGTATCGGAATCTTAGGGATTCCTCCACATTAACAAAGGGCCGTTTCCCGGCCAGGAATGACCGCGCCCCGTATTCGGATGAGCGCGGAGCCACCAAGGGCTATATAGTAGCCCCACTGTCAAACTCCTATGGCTAAGTGAAAGTGTTAAAGCAATATAGTCCGATTGCCTAGTCTCAAGCGCTATCACCTCCTTAATGGACCAAGACGTTGGATCAAGTGAGAACATGCGTCTTTCAAGACACCCCCGCATTGTATGCGTAAATTTGAAGCCGATTTTGCAAACTTTCGTGTTATATAAACATATACATAAACGGCATACAGAGGCATCATAACACTTTTAGGCAAAAGTATAAAAATAGACTTTATATAATTTCGTAGAACATCGTTTTTCAATGGGAATACATGTCATTCGAACATAATATTCTTCGACCAATGCGCTTCTATTGAACGAGCACCTTCAAGGACCTCATCAAAGTAGTGCTCGGCAGCTACTCGGCTAATTGCCGAACTAGGGGTTGCAATTGCAGTGGCTTCCATCTCCGCCCAGTGTGTTTTGACACGGGCAAGCGCCATCCGTGCACCCTCAATGCACACCGACCTCTTCATAGCGTCGATGCGCAGCACAACACCAAGGAACCGCTGCACCAAGCTGAAGTAATCGTTTCAGCCTTGGCCCTGCCGCCACAGTGATCCACAATGCACCTCATGGCGAGTCCGGACAACCTATGGAGCTCGGCCCATTCGGCCATTCACTCATTCAAAGGAAGCGGACGCGCTGGACCATTAAATTGCGACCAGAACAGCTTCTCCACTTCACGATCTCTTTGATCCTTGAAGAACTCGACCGCATCAGCAACACTCGCTGCCAAATCCAGATAGGCGTCTGCAAAACTCCATAGCCGGTCCAGAGGACCATACTTAGGATCTACGAACTTCATCCGCAGCATAAAGGGCTTCCCAGCCGTGATATCCCCAGCCTGACGCATCTCCTCCTTCATCGCTCTAATTGTAGAGCGGGATTCCTTGGCTGCTACCATGGCCTTCTCCAGCTCCGCAGCCTTCGCTCGGCTTTCCTTCTCAAGAAGCCGGTATTGGTCGGCGGTGTCACTTAACTCAATGGACATCTTGGCCATCTTCTCCTTACTTTGTCAATGGGCAGCTCGTTCGGCCCTCAACTCTTCATCCGCCTTTAGAGTGGCCGCATCACTTTTCCTGGCTTGCTTTTTGTCTTGGGCAAGTTCCGCCCGAAGGGTCTCCACCGCCGCAGATCCATCTGCATTTCACAACATGTTCAAGATACTGGCGTTACGCTCCTCTTACCATATGTTGAAATCCGAAGAAATTACATACCCTGCGCCTCGTCAAGCCGCTTGTTGACAAGCACGATGTCGGCATCTGCCGCTTCAAGTCGCCGCGTTAGCTCGGCAACCTCACAAGTCCGGCTAGCCACCGGACCTCCCGCCACCTGCATATGAAGACGCCTGGATTATTACCTGCGACTATGATCCTCTGTTTACCGCCGTTTCCGACGGCAACCAGAGTCTCAGGGGCTACTATCTGCACAGGGCACATTTTAAACATGTGTGGTACTGTTAAAAATACACGCCACTCTGCGTACCTCAAAACCTTTCAGCAGACTCATGAAGGCTTCATGCAACCCGCTTTCTGTGGATGAAACCCTCTCAACCACCATGCCCATTAGCACACAGTGCGCTTCTGAGATAGCCGCCTGCTCTAGCAGATCCTTCAGTGCATCCGACCGCATTACAGGCGGAGCCGGACCCTTCCGATTGCTCTCTTCAAGAGCCGGATACTAGGGACTTCGGGTGGCCAGAGAATCACCCTCTAGCCTTGCCGGATTGGGAGGAGCCCTCCGAGACGACACCTCAGGGTCGCCCGCCTCGTAAGGCGGGATGGTATGGGGAGGCGTTTCACTCTCCATCATCTCCGGAGGGAGATCCCCCGAAGACGAACTCTGCCGAGAAGGGTCACGATCCGGACTACAAGACGGATGTTCCGGTTATTTTCCTCAGAAGTAAAGCAGGATGTTTTTTACTATTAAACCCTGTCTTTTACTTACAGCTCGATGGAGGGTTGATCCCCTTGCGGGCACTGTACGGCCGGGATATCTCCTGTGCCAGGACCCTCTGGCGAAGATTTCTTCCCCCGTTTAGAGACTATTGTCTCCGGGCCTTCAGAGGCGGTCCTTTTCCTTCCTTGGGGAGGGAGAGCTTTGGATTATTCTCCCCGGTTGTCCGCCTTCGCGGAGGCGTCAGCCTCTTTCTTCCCACCTTTATCCTCCCCTGAGGGCGCTTGGTAGGGCGCAAGCTCCAACATCCGGACTAGTATCGGATCCGTTGAGACCTCGGGGAGGGGGGCCGGACACCTGATCATCTTCGCCTTTGTTATCCAGTCCTGGTCAAAAGAGCGACTTTTCAGAATGATATCATGATGAATAGGAATACAACGTGTTCGGCCATAGGGCGACTTACTTGGGTATCTGGGCGATTGCAGCTCAGACCCGCATCCTCGGTGGAATCCGGACACACTGCTTGTGGTCCGAAGTAAAATTTGTACATCTCCTCGGGCATCATGCCGAGGAAGTGCTGAATAGCTCGCGGTCCCTCCGGATTGAATTCCCACAGACGGAGGGGACGATGTTTACAGGGCAGGGTTCGGTGAAGTAACATACTTGTGTTACTGTGACCAGATCAATATCTCTTTCGAGAAGATCCCGGATGCGACCCTGCAGTATGGGACGTCCTTCACTGGCCCCCAGTTTATCCTCTTGTTGATCCATGACGTTAGTCGTGGAGGGTGACCCGAGCGAAAGGCAGGTGGGGCCACCCATTTGGTACCCCTGGGAGCTGTGACATAAAACCATTCTTGTTGCCATAAGCTGGACACCTCCTGGAAAGAACCCTTGGGCCATGGGGCATCAGCGCTTTTGCTTATTACAGCACCTCCACATTCTGCATACCTCCCCTCGATTGTCTTTGGCTCCACTTGTAAGGTCTTGAGCCACAGGCCAAAGTGAGGGGTGATGCGGAGAAAAGCTTCGCACACGACGATAAAAGACGAGATGTGGAGAATAGAATCTGGAGCTAAATCATGGAAGTCCAGCCCGTAATAGAACATGAGCCCCATCACGAAGGGATCCAGAGCCAGGCCTAGCCCTCTGAGGAAGTGAGATATGAATACTACACTCTCGCTGGGTTTGGGAGTAGGTATGACCTGCCCTTGAGCAGGTAGCCGGTGCGCAATCTCGCTGGTCAAGAACCTGGCCTCTCTTAACTTCCTGACGTCTTCCTCGGTGATGGAGGAGGGTATCCACCGACCTTGAAGGTTGGATCCGGACATGGTTGAAGGTCCGAAGCGCCTGACCTGAGCTTCGGGTGTTGGAACTCAAGGCGGTGGAGGGATTCAATTTAGTTCGAGGAATAAAGAGGATAGGCCTTGGTCTCTTTATAAAGAGGGTGAATACCAGGCGTCCTCCTCGTGACCGTTTGGGACTTGCCTATAATCAAGGAGTCATACCAACGGGCACAATTGGGTTACCCACACCCGTATTGATGAGAATCCCGTGATAAGGGGACACGATCTCCGCTTCGACAAGACGTGCCAAGGAAACCACCTCGCGATATGCGCCACGGGTGGTCGGAAAACACAGTTCGACAATAACCGGGCCATGGCATGATGTCATGGTGTCAAAATACGTCAGCAGGTCGGATTCGTGAATATTATTCCTGCTACGGTGGAATGTGGAACTTGTTTTGCAGAGCCGGACACTATCCTTGTGTTCAAGATCGTCTATGAAGTATTCGGAGGAGGAACCCGCCTTGCAATGCCGAAAAAAATATGCGCGCCGGACTCATCGTCATGGAAGCCTGGTTCAGGGGCTACTGAGGGAGTCCTGGATTAGGGGGTATCCGAACAGCCGGACTATATCATTTGGCCAGACTGTTGGATTATGAAGATACAAGATTGAAGACTTTGTCTCGTGTCTGGATAGGACTCTCTTGGCGTGGAAGGCAAGCTTGGCGATATAGATATGTAGATCTCCTTCTATTGTAACCGACTCTGTGTAACCCTAGCCCCCTCCGGTGTCTATATAAACTGGAGGGTTTAGTCCGTAGGACCAACAACAATCATACCATAGGCTAGCTTCTAGGGTTTAGCCTCTACGATCTCGTGGTAGATCAACTCTTGTAATACTCATATTCATCAAGATCAATCAAGCATGAAGTAGGGTATTACCTCCATAGAGAGGGCCCGAACCTGGGTAAACATTGTGTCCCTTGCCTCCTATTACCATCCACCTTAGACGCACAGTTCGGGACCCCCTACCCGAGATCCGCTGGTTTTGACACCGACAATATGAGTTATATGATTTGGTGACCGAATGTTGTTCTAAGTCCCGGATGATATCACAAACATGATGAGGAGTCTCGAAATGGTCGAGAGGTAAAGATTGATATATAGGACGATGCTATTCGGACACCAGAAGAGTTCCGGAGTGCACCGGGTAGTCATCGGGTCATCGGAAGGAGTTTCGGACACCCACGGTAAGTGTATGGGCCTAATGGGCCAAAGGAGGGGACAGACCAGCCCACTAGGGGGCTAGCGCGCCCCTTTCCTTGGAAGGCCGGCCCTAGGGGAAGTAAAGGGGAGGGGTGGCCCCTCCTTCCTTTCCCTCCTCGTGAGAGAAAGGGGAGGGGGGCGCCTCCTCCCCTGCCTTCCTCCCGCACTCAAATAAGGAAGGGGGCGCGGCTTGGGAAAGACCAGAAGTAGGATTCAGCCCTACTTGGGGCGCCCCTTGGCCTCTCCCCTCTCCCCCACCTATATATATATGTGGGAGGGTGGTAACCCACAAGTATAGGGGATCACAACAGTTTTCGAGGGTAGAGTATTCAATCCAAATTTATTGATTCGACACAAGGGGAGCCAAAGAATATCTGCAAAAGTATTAGCAGCTGAGTTGTTGATTCAACCACACCTGGAGATTAATTATCTGCAGCAAAGTGATCAGTAGCACAGTAGTATGATAGTTTTGATAGTAGTAGCAACGACAATACTAACAGTAAGAGTAATAGCAATGATTTAGTAGCAAGTGTAATAATAACGATGGCAGTAGTAACTTAGCAAGAACAATATGGAAAAACTCGTAGCCATTGGATCGGTGAATTCGTTGGATGATATTCATCATAAAACAGTCATAACCTAGGGCGATACGGCACTAGCTCCAGTTCATAAATATAATGTAGGCATGTATTCCATAATTAGTCATACGTGCTTATGGAAAGAACTTGCATGACATATTTTGTCCTACCCTCCTGTGACTCCCTCGATTCAACCGTACACTAATCATACACGCAAATGTGTACGATCAAGATCAAGGACTCACGGGAAGATATCACAACACAACTCTAGACACAAATTAAAATAATACAAGCCTTATATTACAAGCCAGGGCCTCGAGGGCTTGAATACATCAGCTCGAATACACAAGAGTCAACGGAAGCAACAATATCTGAGTACAGACATAAGTTGAACAAGTTTGCTTTAAGAAGGCTAGCACAAAAGCAACAACGATCGAAAAGGCAAGGCCTCCTGCCTGGGAGCTTCCTAGCTACTCCTGGTCATTGGTAGCCTCCACGTAATAGTAGGCACCCTCGGTGTAGTAGTAATCGTCGGTGGTGACATCTGGCTCCTGGACCTCGTCATATGGTTGCGTCATCCGAGAAGAATGGAGAAGGGGGAAAAGAGGGAGCAAAGCAACTGTGTGTACTCATCCAAAGTACTCGCAAGCAAGGATCTACACTACATATGTACCGGTGTCAATGAAAAAGGTAGTATCTGTGGACTGAACTGCAGAATGCCAGAAAAGAAGGGAAAGCCTAGCCTATCGAAGACTAGCATCTTCAAGCAGCTTCAAGCATCTTGCAACATCAGAAGAGATAAGAGTAGCATAAGGTAAAGTAGTAGTAGTGTCATCAACCTCGCCTAGAGATCCGTCCTCGACTCCCTACGAGAAAGCAATCCCAGAGCCATACTATCCATTTCTCATCACAAGTACCCAGTTCTAGTTGTATCGATCGGGATACAACTCCAAGTGTCCGTTACCGTAGGACAGGCTATCTATAGATGTTTTCTTCCCTGCAGGGGTGCACCAACTTACCCACCATGCTCAATTAACTTCGGCCGGACACACTTTCCTGGGTCATGCCCGGCCTCGTCCAAACAATACGCCGCAACCCAACCTAGGCTAAATAGAGAGGTCCGCACGCCAGACTAAACCTATGCCCCCAGGGGTCATGGGCCATCGCCCCGGGAACTCCTACACGTTGCGCATGCGGCCTGTGAGCAGACCTAGCTACCTCCTTAAAAAGGCAGGTGCTTACCAGTCCAACCCGGCGCGCGCCACTCAATCGCATGACGTATATTAAGCTTCGGCTGATGCATACGACGTAGAACGCCCATACTATGCCTACGTGATGGTTAGTGCTGTCATGCCAGAGGCCCCTCAGATCAATTATCCAAATCGTAGTGGATTAGGAGCACGCGGTAACGAGCAGTGACTCACGATCGATGTGACCCCATAGCCCAGTCTCGAGGGCTTGCGGCAAGGGCTAAGAATGCCCGACCATGCCTCGTAATTATCTCGCGGGCACCTTCCACGTCAACCCGACTCCACATCACTCGCAATTAAGCTCGCGCGGGTACCCCTCAGGGCTGACCCGTCTTTAGTAACATGGTTCAGTGTAAAGTCATAGTAACCATAGTAACTGTGTGCCTAACGCCAAGGGGAACCCTGAGGAACCACCCTCGATGGATTCCATTCGTTGTAATCATCAAGGTGAACGTAAGAGGAACCACCCTCGAGGTTCACACTTGAGGGGTTGCACGACGGAGTCGTATCCGAAGTGGTTAAGGCGGAATCACCCTCGATGACCACGACCGAATGGCTACACTACAGGGTTAACATCAGAAGTGCTGATGAGGTCTCACCCTCGGCACTCGATAGTAACCCAGTAGTATCGAGCAACTAAGGGGAAAGTGATGTCCGGTGCCAGGGGCCAGGGCCTGGTCTTCGATCCCGTTGATCGAGTCTTCGATGATGAAGCAGGGGCAACAAGGACAAGGTGGGGGTCACTGATGGATCACTAACCAACCTATACTGAGCAGTTTAGGATAAGCAGGTAAGGTACAACAGCAGATACAAAAGCAGGCTATGCATCATTATAGGAGCAAACAATTACAGTAGCAAAATCTAATGCAAGCATGAGAGAATGGAATGGGCGATATCGGGATCATCAAAGGGGGGGGGGCGGCTTGCCTAGAAGCTCTACTGAAAAGGAAGAAGTGTCGTCATCGACGTAGTCGATTACAGGGGCAGCATCGGTCCCGGGGTCTACCGAAGAGAAGAGGGGGAAGAAACAATAAATATAAAGCAAACATAGCATCACAAAGCATAACATGGCAATAAGTTGTGCCGGTTGTGACCTAACGTATGGCTACATGATAAAGGTGAAGGGGGAACTCAACCGGGAATGTTTTCCCAGTTCCGGACCTGTGTCAGAAAGATGACCGGAGGGGGAATGTTCCATGTTCAGCTAGTTAGAGGCATCTAATAGGTAAACAGACCGCGTATTCAGATTTTTCACGTTTTTCTGAGCAACTTTCATATATAAAACTTTTTCATCTGACTTGCGATTTATTTTTTATGAATTAACAAAGTTTAAATGATTTTCTAATCTCCTGATTTTAATTTAATTCAATAATATTAATAAACAGAAACTGCTAGGTGCACCCGGTGCATGCACCCAGAGTGGCTGACAGGTGGGGTCAGTCAACTACCCAGTTAGGAGTTGACTGGTCTACAGTTGACAGGTCAAAGGGGGCCCTGGGACCCTCATGTCATTGGCAGAGGCAACTAACAATGGATTTAATTTACTTAACCTAATTAGACAGAGTGGACCCACATGCCATAACCTATAGTTTAATCAAATTAGCTAACCGGGAGGGGCCCAATGTCAGTGGGTTAGAGGGGAGATTAGTTTTAAAGGCTGTTTAGGCCTACAGCTAACGGCGATGGGTTATAGGGGCGGCGGCGAGGCTCCGGCCAGCCGGCTCTGGCGACTGTTGGGGGCGCGGGCGGGTGCATCGGAGAGCCCGCGACATGGCGCTTCAAATGGGGGTGACAATAGGAGCAGAGGCGGCTCGTAGTGGCGCCGACGTCGAGGCCAGCGGCCAAGCCCCGGATGTGCGCGGGAGGAGTAGCAGCAAGACCACGGTGGGCGGGGCGAGAGACGGGCGATGCGGGGGCGCGGCATCGAATGGCTGCCGGCGTGGGCAAAAGTCTTGGCGGGCAGGCGGGGCTCGCGGCAATGAGCGAGGCGGCGGTGGCGGCATGCAGTCAGAAGCGCTGTGGTCATGGGCGCTGGCCGACACGCCTCCAACGTATCTATAATTTTGATTGCTCCATGCTATATTATCCACTGCTTTTGGACCATATTGGGCTTTATTTTCCACTTTTATATTATTTTTGGGACTAACCTATTAACCGGAGGCCCAACCTGTAATTGCTGTTTTTTGCCTATTTCAAAGTGTTGTGAAGAAACGAATATCAAACGGAGTCCAATTGACATGAAACTCCACGTAACCTATTTTTGGACCGTATAGCCCACGGAGTAACGGAGCTGCACTGGGAGTCCCGGGCTGCCCACGAGGGTGGTGGGCGCACCCACCCCCCTAGGGCGCGCCCCCTACCTCGTGGACAGCCCGGAGGTCCACCGACGTACTTCTTCTGCCTATATAACTCCATATACCCTAAAACTTCCAGAGAATAGAATAGATCAGGAGTTCCGCCGCAAGCCTCTCAGAGCCACCAAAACCAATCGGGACCTCCTGCTCCGCACTCCTGGGAGGGGAACCTCACCGTGGCCATCTTCATCATCCCGCGCTCTCCATGACGAGGAGGGAGTAGTTCACCCTTGGGGCTGAGGGTATGTACCAAGAGCTATGTGTTTGATCTCTCTCTCTCTCTCTCTCTCGTGTTCTTGATTTGGCACGATCTTGATGTATCGCGAGCTTTGCTATTATAGTTGGATCTTATGTTGCTTCTCCCCCTCTACTCTCTTGTAATGGATTGAGTTTTCCATTCGAAGTAATCTTATCGGATTGAGTCTTTAATGATTTGAGAACACTTGATGTATGTCTTGCCGTGCGTATCTGTGGTGACATTGGGATATCACGTGACTCACTTGATGTATGTTTTGGTGATCAACTTGCGGGTTCCGCCCAAGAACCTATGCATAGGGGTTGGCACACGTTTTCGTCTTGATTCTCCCGTAGAAACTTTGCGGCACACTATTAGTTTCTATGTGTTGGTTGAATAGATGAATCTGAGATTGTGTGATGCATATCGTATAATCATACCCACGGATACTTGAGGTGACATTGGAGTATCTAGGTGACATTAGGGTTTTGGTTGATTTGTGTCTTAAGGTGTTATTCTAGTACGAACTCTAGGGCTGTTTGTGACACTTATAGGAATAGCCCAACAGATTGATTGGAAAGAATAACTTTAAGGTGGTTTCGTACCCTACCATAATCTCTTCGTTTGTTCTCCACTATTAGTGACTTTGGAGTGATCCTTTGTTGCATGTTGAGGGATATTTATATGATCCAATTATGTTATTATTGTTGAGAGAACTTGCACTAGTGAAAGTATGAACCCTAGGCCTTGTTTCCTAGCATTGCAATACCGTTTACGCTCACTTTTACCACTTGTTACCTTGCTGTTTTTATATTTTCTGATTACAAAAACCTATATATACCATCCATATTGCACCTGTATCATCATCTCTTCACCGAACTAGTGCGCCTATACAATTTACCATTGTATTGGGTGTTTTGGGGACACAAGAGACTCTTTGCTATTTGGCTGCAGGGTTGCTTGAGAGAGACCATCTTCATCCTACGCCTCGCACGGATTGATAAACCTTAGGTCATCCACTTGAGGGAAATTTGCTACTGTCCTACAAACCTCTGCACTTGGAGGCCCAACAACGTCTACAAGAAGAAGGTTGCTTCGTAGACATCAAGCTCTTTTCTGGCGCCGTTGTCGGGGAGGTGAGTGCTTGAAGGTATATCTTTAGATCTTGCAATCGAATCTTTTTGTTTCTTGTTTTAGCACTAGTTTAGTTTATAAAAGAAAACTACGAAAAAATGGAATTGAGTTTGTCTCATACGCTTCACCTTTTTAATATCTTTCGTGAGTATGATGGAAAGGAAAATTGTGCCAAAGTGTTAGAATAAGAATGCATTAAAATGTTTGGCACTAAATCTTTGAATGATGAGCATGATTGCAATGTTGTTAGTATGAACTCCTTGAATATCCATGGTACTAATGATGATTGCACTAGCTATGATGAATATGTCTCCTATAAACATGTCAATTTTTGTGGAGTGCATTGGGTTTGCAAGTATATACCAAATAGGGAAGATACATATTGCAAGAGGCATAAGTCTTGATGATTGCGCTGAAAGTTTCATTATTTATCGCACCCCTTGTGAACTTTTCAATGAACATGGTCATTTAAAGCTCCAATGCTATTTGTTTCATGATCAAGTCATGTACAAATATTGTGATAATTTGATTATCCTTGAGCATCATAAAGAGCTTAGCCTTCTTTTGGGGTATGAAGAAATGAAACATATAACTGAGGGTATTCCAAAATTCTATCTTGATAGATTTCTTGATTTTGATCTAGAGAAGATATATATGTATTGTGCGGTGAATTGTATTGAAAATCCTTATATTGCCAATTACATAAAGAAAAGAAAACAAATAGAGGATGAAGATAATACTAATGAAAGGTAAGAGACTTCCCAATATTCTCCTATTATTTCTTATGATGAATCAGGTAACGAGGAGGAGCCTTCTATTCAACCAATCTCATTAATAAGGAGCTCCAAAAGAGGATTGAACCCACACATGATGTGGTGAAGAAGAAGAACAGAAAAAGAAGAGAGGTAAAAGATATCTCTCCCAAATAATGGTGCTCCTATTATTGTTGTGCCTCATGAAAATGAATCAAAAATAATTGTGGAAGATGATGCACTTGATGATGATCTCGTTATGCCTATTGCTTGTTGTGATGATTATGATTGGGAAGATAATGATACTTCTTATGATCTTGAAAATCTTTTTGGCACTTGCTTGGAAGAATATGATAATTTCTATACCATTGGTGTTATCCATACTATTAATGATGAGAGTGATTATGCTTATGATATGAAAAGGCCCAAGCTTGGGGATGCTATGTTTGATGAGGATGATGTTTTTGAGAATATATTTGCTGCAATTAATGTTTGTCCCAAGCTTGGGGATGCTACGTTTAATGAAGATGATATTTTTAGTCTCCCAAGTTTTGATATGCAAATTTATAATAATAATAGCATGCCTTCTACTTATGATGATTATATTGATGAAAGTGGGTTTGGAAGAGTGTCAACTTTAGGAAGTAGTGATCCCACAATATTGGAGGATGTTGAATCTTATTTTGATAATTATGAAAGTGGATTTGGAGAGGTCATAACTTTATTTAGTGATGTATCCACTATTTCGGAAGAGGTTTCAATCGATTATGATGAGAACAAAGTTGCTACTTATGATGATTATTGTGATGAAACTTATGCTATAAAGAGTAGTGATGATTATATTTATAAAACTTGTCATGATTATGAGCACCCTTTCTCTGAACATTACTCTTTTAATGTGGAAACAATTTATAGTATTCAAGTCTCTTATGATACTCCCACTATCCCGAATGAGAAGAATTTTGCTTATGTGGAGAGTAGTAAATTTTCTATGCTTATGCATCATGAAAAGAATGCTTTAGGTGCTGGTTATATTGTTGAATTCATTCATGATGCTATTGAAAATTATTATGAGGGAGGAACATATGCTTGTAGGAATTGCAATAATACCAAGTTTCCTCTCTATGTGCTTAAAGTTTTAAAGTTATGCTTGTTTTGCCTTCCTATGCTAGTTGATTATTGTTCCCATAAGTTGTTTGCTCACAAAATCCCTATGCATAGGAAGTGGGTTAGACTTAAATGTGCTAGTCATATTCTTCATGATGCTCTCTTTATGTTTCAATTCTTATCTTTTTGTGAGCATCATTGAAATCATCATGCCTAGCTAGGGGCGTTAAACGATAGTGCTTGTTGGGAGGCAACCCAATTTTATTTTAGTTTCTTGCTTTTTGGTTCTGATTAGGAATAAATAATCTATCTAGCTTCTTTTTATATGTGGTTTTATGTTTTAGTTAGTGTTTGTGCCAAGTAGAACCTTTGGGAAGACTTGGGTGAAGTCTTTATGATCATGCTGTAAAAAACAAAAACCTTAGCCTCACAAGATTAGCTAAAACTTTTTACTGGAGAGTGCTATTTAGTTGATTCTTTTTGCATATGATTACTAGAAAAATTCCTCAGGTCCACCAATTTATTTCAGAGTTTTTTGGAGTTCTAGAAGTTTGCGTTAGTTACAAATTACTACATACTGTTCTGTTTTTTGACAGATTCTATTTTTCGTGTGTTGTTTGCTTATTTTGATGAATCTATGGCTAGTAAAATAGTTTATAAACCATAGAGAAGTTGGAATACAGTAGATTTAACACCAATATAAATAAAGAATTAGTTCATTACAGTACCTTGAAGTGGTGTTTTGTTTTCTTTCGCTAACGGAGCTCACGAGATTTTCTGTTAAGTTTTGTGTTGTGAAGTTTTCAAGTTTTGGGTAAAGATTCGATGGACTATGGAATAAGGAGTGGCAAGAGCCTAAGCTTGGGGATTACCAAGGCACCCCAAGGTAATATTCAAGTATAACCAAGAGCCTAAGCTTGGGGATGCCCCGGAAGGCATCCCTCTTTAAATCTTCGTTCATCGGTATCTTTACTTGGAGCTATATTTTATTCACCACATGATATGTGTTTTGCTTGGAGCGTCGTTTTATTTTCTTTAGCTTTGCTTTCTGTTTGAATAAAATACCAAGATTTGAAATTATTAAATGGGAGAGTCTTCACATAGTTGCATAATTATCCGACTACTCATTGATCTTCACTTATATCTTTTGGAGTAGTTTGTTGTTTGCTCTAGTGCTTCACTTATATCTTTTAGAGCACGATGGTGGATTTGTTTTATAGAAACTATTGATCTCTCATGCTTCACTTAGATTATTTCGAGAGTCTTAAATAGCATGGTAATTTGCTTAAACAATCTTAATATGCTAGGCATACAAGATTTGTAAGAATTCTTATGAGTGTGTTGAATACTAAGAGAAGTTTGATGCTTGATAATTGTTTTGAGATATGGAGGTGATAATATCAAAGTTGTGCTAGTTGAGTAGTTGTGAAATTGAGAAATGCTTGTGTTGAAGTTTGCAAGTCCCATAGCATGCACGTATGGTAAACGTTATGTAACAAATTTGAAACATGAGGTGTTCTTTGATTGTCTTCCTTATGAGTGGCAGTCGGGGAATGACGATAGTCTTTTCCTACCAATCTATCCCCTAGGAGCATGCGCGTAGTACTTTGGTTTTTGATGGCTTGTAGATTTTTGCAATAAGTATGTGAGTTCTTTATGACTAATGTTGAGTCCATGGATTATACACACTCTCACCCTTCCATCATTGCTAGCCTCTTGATGCAGTGCATTGCCCTTTCTCACATTGAGAGTTGGTGCAAACTTCACGTGCATCCAAACCCCGTGATATGATACGCTCTTTCACACATAAACCTCCTTATATCTTCCTCAAAACAGCCACCATACCTACCTATTATGGCATTTCCATAGCCATTCCGAGATATATTGCCATGCAACTTTCCACCATACCGTTATTCATGACACATTCATCATTGTCATATTGCTTAGCATGATCATGTAGTTGACATAGTATTTGTGGCAAAGCCACCATTCATAATTCTTTCATACATGTCACTCTTGGTTCATTGCATATCCTGGTACACCGCGGAGGCATTCATATAGAGTCATACTTTGTTCCAGTATCGAGTTGTAATCATTGAGTTGTAAATAAATAGAAGTGTAATGATCATCATTTTTTAGAGCATTGTCCCAAGTGAGGTAAAATAAAAAAAAGTAAAAAAAATAAAAAGAGAGAGAAAGGCCATAAAAAAGAGAAGGCCCAAAAAAAGGGAAAGGCCATAAAAAAAGACAAGGCCCAAAAAATGAGGGAAAAAGAGAGAAGGGACAATGCTACTATCCTTTTACCACACTTGTGCTTCAAAGTAGCACCATAATCTTCATGATAGAGAGTCTCTTGTTTTGTCACTTTCATATACTAGTGGGAATTTTTCATTATAGAACTTGGCTTGTATATTCCAACAATGGGCCTCCTTAAGTGCCATTGGTCTTCGTGAGCAAGCAAGTTGGATGCACACCCACTTAGTTTATTTTGTTGAGCTTTCATACATTTATAGCTCTAGTGCATCCGTTGCATGGCAATCCCTACTCCTTGCATCAACATCAATCGATGGGCATCTCCATAGCTCATTGATTAGCCTCGTTGGTGTGAGACTTTCTCCTCTTTTGTCTTCTCCACATAACCCCCATCATCATATTCTATTCCACCCATAGTGCTATGTCCATGGCTCACGCTCATGTATTGCGTGAAGGTTTATAAAGTTTGAAATTACTAAAGTATGAAACAATTGCTTGGCTTGTCATCGGGGTTGTTCATGATGAGAGCATTCTTGTGTGACGAAAATGGAGCATGACTAAACTATATGATTTTGTAGGGATGAAATTTCTTTGGCCATGTTATTTTGAGAAGACATAATTGCTTAGTTAGTATGCTTGAAGTATTATTATTTTTATGTCAATATGAACTTTTTTCTTGAATCTTTCGGATCTGAATATTCATATCACAATTAAGAAGAATTACACTAAAATTATGCTAGGTAGCATTCCACATCAAAATTATCTTTTTTATCATTTACCTACTCGAGGACGAGCAGGAATTAAGCTTGGGGATGCCTGATACGTCTCCAACGTATCTATAATTTTTGATTGCTCCATGCTATATTATATACTATTTTGGACCATATTGGGCTTTATTTTCCACTTTTATATTATTTTTGGGACTAACCTATTAACCGGAGGCCCAGCCCAGAATTGTTGTTTTTTTGCCTATTTCAGTGTTTCGAAGAAACGGAATATCAAACGGAGTCCAATTGACCTGAAACTCCATGGAACCTATTTTTGGACCAGAAGAAGCCCACGGAGTACGGAGCTGCACTGGGAGTCCGGGCTGCCCACGAGGGTGGGGCGCGCCACCCCTAGGCGCGCCTCTACCTCGTGGACAGCCCGGAGATCCACCGACGTACTTCTTCCGCCTATATAACTGCATATACCCTAAAACTTCTAGAGAACAGAATAGATCGGGAGTTCCGCCGCGGCAAGCCTCTGTATCCACCAAAAACCAATTGGGACCCTGTTCTGGCACCCTGCCGGAGGGGGGAACCCTCACCTGTGGCCATCTTCATCATCCCGACGCTCTCCATGACGAGGAGGGAGTAGTTCACCCTCGGGGCTGAGGGTATGTACCAGTAGCTATGTGTTTGACTCTCTCTCTCTCTTGTGTTCTTGATGTATCGCGAGCTTTGCTATCATAGTTGGATCTTATGTTGCTTCTCCCCCTCTACTCTCTTGTAATGGATTGAGTTTTCCCTTTGAAGTAATCTTATCGGATTGAGTCTTTAATGATTTGAGAACACTTGATGTATGTCTTGCCGTGCGTATCTGTGGTGACAATGGGATATCACGTGACTCACTTGATGTATGTTTTGGTGATCAACTTGCGGGTTCCACTCATGAACCTATGCATAGGGGTTGGCACACGTTTTCGTCTTGATTCTCCAGTAGAAACTTTGGGCACTCTTTGAGGTTCTATGTGTTGGTTGAATAGATGAATCTGAGATTGTGTGATGCATATCATATAATCATACCCACGGATACTTGAGGTGACATTGGAGTATCTAGGTGACATTAGGGTTTTGGTTGATTTGTGTCTTAAGGTGTTATTCTAGTACGAACTCTAGGGCTGTTTGTGACACTTATAGGAATAGCCCAACGGATTGATTGGAAAGAATAACTTTGAGGTTGTTTCGCACCTACCATAATCTCTTCGTTTGTTCTCCACTATTAGTGACTTTGGAGTGACTCTTTGTTGCATGTTGAGGGATAGTTATATGATCCAATTATGTTATTATTGTTGAGAGAACTTGCACTAGTGAAAGTATGAACCCAAGGCCTTGTTTCCTAGCATTGCAATACCGTTTACACTCACTTTTACCACTTGTTACCTTGCCGTTTTATATTTTCAGATTACAAAAATCTATATCTACCATCCATATTGCACTTGTATCATCATCTCTTCACCGAACTAGTGCACCTATACAATTTACCATTGTATTGGGTGTGTTGGGGACACAAGAGACTCTTTGCTGTTTGGTTCTTTGGGTTGCTTGAGAGAGACCATCTTCATCCCACGCCTCCCACGGATTGATAAACCTTAGGTCATCCACTTGAGGGAATTTGCTATTGTCCTACAAACCTCGCACTTGGAGGCCCAACAACGTCTACAAGAAGAAGGTTGCGTAGTAGACATCATCGCGAATGCAGACGGCCAAGAAGAAAGTAGCAGCTACATCGATGGCGTAGGGGTGAAGGGGCACGCTGCTAACGGCGCCGCGAGCACGGCGCTCGGGAGCGGAGGGAGACGGGGGTTGCGGTAAGATCCGGTCATGGCGGCGACCGAGGCGCGACAACGTCGTGATAGAGGAGCGGCTAGCTAGGGCGATATGCGGGCAGCCAGAGGGAGGGAGGAGAGGCGGATGCTCACGGAGGGGGCACACGAAGGCCCGACGAATGGATTAGGAGTAGCAGAGGTGACCGGAGTCGAGGAAGACGACGGCAACGATGGAGGTCCAAGGCTGAAGAAGAAGGGCGTGGCAGCGATGCAGCGCAGCTCCAGTCGCACGAACGGGCTCAGTCGACGTGGAAGAAGGCAACGCAGTTGCTAGATGTCCTCCGGGGCGTCGGGGAGGTTGGCGGCCGCGGGTACTAACGGCAACGGCCGCGCCGGCCCCTTCTCTAGATCGACGGAGAGGGAGAGGTAGAGAGGGGAGAGCGAGAGGATAAGGGGGAGCGCGAGGGGGCAAGTGGGGTGGGGATACGACGGGAGCCCGTGGCTTTGCCCTTATCCCCTCCGACGCCGCCGGCGAGGCGGTCTGGCGGGAGCGCGCTTGGGCGCTCGGTCCCTGCAACAGTGAAAGGGGGAACGACCCCGAGGCGCTGCCCGACCGGCTGGGCCTGCTGGGCTAAGGCCCAGTGGGGCAGGGGGGCTTCTCCTTTTTCCTTTCCTTTGCTCTTTTCTTTTTTACAAAAAATGCTTTGCAATATTTGAGCTGCCCAAAAGGATTCTGTAAAATGTGGGACTTGTCCATATAATTACATTGCACTAGTTGGCACTGCCAAAAAGGATTGTGAGGCTTTTGAAATAGTTTGCCACTTTTATAATTTAAAAAGGCATTTAATCTATTTGTTTTAGCCACTGTTTATCCAGTTTAGGGCACTTAGACATTTTGCAAAATGTTGGTTCACCACCAATATTTGTTATGAATTATATGGCACAAGATGAAAATTTTAGACTTCATGTATGAGAAGTTTGAATTTTGACTTTAAATTGGATTTGAATTTGAATTGTGATTTGGATCAAATGAAGATTAGCAACAGTAACATGATGACATGGCACCATCAATAGGGGATTACTGTAGCATGATACTGGGGGTGTTACAAATCTCCTCCACTACAAGAAATCTCGTCCCGAGATTTAAGTGGGGAAGTAAAGAGTAACTTCGGGAGAACTGACCCTTATAGGGTTAATTATCTTGTGAACAATTTAGGGAATGTGGCAGAAGTATCTCTCGAGTTGAAACTTAAGAAAACATCGAGAGAAAAATATGAAGGTACAATAGGAAGTTTCAAGTGAATTGACAAACGATCGATACCTGAACAGAGTGTGAGAAGGGGGTTCAGAGCATCAGGAATAGATCATCTCTCGGAGGGTGGCTCGTGACAACACACAAAGCCAAGAGCATATGATACTTCGGAATAAAGGATATACAGGAGAGTCAGGTTCCGATCCAGTGGAACTGTGGGTTATGGGCCCACCATGTGGGTTAAAAGTAGAAAGGGAGCCGATAGCAAGGCATGTCAGATGATAGACTGTCAGTTATGTTGCCAACAACGCTGGTACCAAGGGCGAGGGACGAAGAGAACTATTTTTCCTGCTCGTTGAATGAGGCAGACCAATAGGCAAAGTTCTCATCCATCGGTGGCTACCGGAATGCCAACAACAACAGTAACAGGGTCTTATTGACAGAGTTGTACAACCGAGGTGTTCACATAAGCAGGGAATTATTACTACTTATATAAGTTAGATTACAAGAAAGGTTAAACAAAACAATGGAAAGGAAAAAGTGATTAGTATATTAATCAGAGCAATGGAAAGGAAAATTTGTTTATACCCGCGTATCAAGGGTATATCTTCCTCAAGGAAAGTAAGAGCACGATATTAATGATAGGGCTCCAAGTATGTAACCATTTAGTCAAAGGGTCAAGGAATTTATGAGGTTTACCCATACAATGGTGTTTGGATAATTGATCAAGAAACATTTTGCATGGCACGTCCAATGTTCCTGTTGACGTTCAGAGTACCACGATCATGCTTCGGGATAGCATTGACATGGTCATCAGGTAAAGATCGGACCTTGGGAACACCAAGGATCCATCGAGAATTTCTAGAACATCTCATGCAATTTTATCAAGGAAAAGATGAGAAGGTGGCCGATGGGTTCAGCAGCAACCCATCGACATGTCAAAAAGGATGTATTTCCAGAATCTATATGAACAAGTTTGTATTGGGGGAATCAAGAATGTTGTCGATGATAACACAAATCATCGAGGGACAAGGATGGGATTTATCATAATGAATTCAATTGATATCCTGGGAGAGCTCATAAAGTTGATGATGATCATGACACATTTGCCAAGAGATTTCATGAAGATGTAATCGATCGACAATGACATCAAGTCAAAGGAATGATGAAGCGAAAGGTTATTGGAACCACGAGTAATGCACAAACTCGAAATCAAGCTTGTTGTTCAAGGCGAAATGATATGACAAGGAAGATCGACGTATGCTTAACTCATCGTTGAAAATTGTGCTCCGGGAAGGACCGGGAAACACAGTTAAAATTTAGCACGATAATGATATAGACAATCGGGCCAGGAATGACATTGAAGGATTATTAAACTCGTAAGCAACGAAAGTTACTTAGAGTTATTGAATCGGAGTGCAGAATCGATTCACTTATCGGTGTTCTCGGTTGACAAACAACCCAGAACCCATGAAGGGACAAAGACAGGGTAAGGTAGTACTTCATCAAAAGTTCATAAGATGTAGTGCAATGACATGATATCCTTGAGATACCAGGGGTAATACTCGAAGGTAGATCATAATAGAGGTTGGGCAGCCGTATTGACCTACAAAAGACAAGTAATTTAACTTGTCCAAGAAATGGGACCAAAGAAGAACAATCATGGTCGGAACCACGGTTGCGAAGGATCAATTCACCGATACCAGATGATATTATATCAAGGAAATTAGTTTTTTTAGGAGTTTCTATGGTAAGACTTGCATCGTGTCCATGGGCATGAACGTAAAGTTCAAGGTCGACTCCCACTTCTTCAATGCATAACTTTTCATTCACTTCTCATTTTCGAAGAAGTTGCAATGTTGGAATTTTATCTAGCAAAACACCAGAAGAGTAAGACTCGTGAAAACTCT
Source organism: Aegilops bicornis (assembly GCA_021605145.1). Taxonomy (NCBI): domain Eukaryota; kingdom Viridiplantae; phylum Streptophyta; class Magnoliopsida; order Poales; family Poaceae; genus Aegilops; species Aegilops bicornis. The sequence continues at coordinate 598,202,685 of CM038670.1, forward strand.
CGAGTTCACAGGGATTAGGGAAGGCATAGGTTCAACCCATAGGGGAATCGTAGGGACATATACCACAAACTTCAAGAGTAAATAACACAAGCTTGAAAGACGAGAATGGTTAGCCAAATCAGAGAAAACAATTTACCAAAGGCTTTATATATCAGGGGAAGAACTCACAAGGTTATTGAATATGAAGGACGTTGTCGGATGGAGTCCAACAAAGGATCTGGTGGTCCACAAAGGATCTGATGTGAGCATCGGTACTCAACCAGAAGAAGAAGAATGCAAGGAGATCAGAAGATAGAAACAACTTACTAATTCAAAGCTCAATTGCAAAGGAATTATGAATTCCAAGTCAAGGGATCAGAAGCAACACTCTGATTAGGGATGGATAAGTTGAATAGTCGGATAAAATTGAGGGCAATTTGATTGGTTGAGAACCAGCTCCTGTTCAAAATGACGTCTGAGTCGGAAGGATGAATCCTAGGATCTGATTGAGGATTTCGAGCAGTCGCAACAAACTGGATGAAGGGACTCGAAACGATAGAGACCTAGGATGTGAATGGAGATTACTAGAAATATGGAATTAACCATAATGCTGGCACGCAAGACTTTCCAAAGCAATAGGTTGCAAAGGATTCTCGGAAGGTCGAATAGCATTTCGGGATATTTTGTGAAACACATGAATAACTAGGAATGAACAAATCCTCGATAAGTGTGAGGAATTATTCGAACATGTACTCATGCGGAAAAGGATCTGCAAGGCAGCAGGCGCAACCGATTTTCGGAATATCAGAAAGTATTTCAGGGTATCTTGTAATAACAAGAGCAATTGGAAAAGAAGGTTTGGACGGCAAGTGTATGTGGATATCCATAGGGATTCATCGGTGGTAGGGAATTGCAATGGCGAAGGGCACAGGGGTCTCGGGGAAAACATCGAAGAGTATCTTCAGAATCTTCTGGTGCGCCAAGCGACCATCTGGAATGAGGGGCTCTCTGGGAGGAAGTAGTTATGAGAACCTAAGGTTAGAGTTAGTAAAATATTTAACCCGAATAGAAGAGAGATCAGAGTCCCAGAGTGTCGGTGTCAAAACCGGCGGATCTCGGGTAGGGGGTCCCGAACTGTGCGTCTAGGCGGATGGTTACAGGAGACAAGGGACACGATGTTTTTACCCAGGTTCGGGCCCTCTCGATGGAGGTAATACCCTACTCCTGCTTGATTAATATTGATGATATGGGTAGTACAAGAGTTGATCTTCCTTGAGATCTGAGAGGCTAAATCCTAGAAGCTAGCCTATGGTATGATTGTTGTTCATCCTCTGGACTAAAACCCTCCGGTTTATATAGACACCGGATAGGGTTAGGGTTACATGAGTCGGTTACAATGGTAGGAGATCTACATATCCGTGTCGCCAAGCTTGCCTTCCATGCCAAGGAAAGTCCCATCCGGACACGGGACGAAGTCTTCAATCTTGTATCTTCATAGTCCAGGAGTCCGGCCAACGGTGATAGTTCGGCTATCCGGACACCCCCTAATCCAGGACTCCCTCAATAGCCCCTGAACAGCTTCAATGATGACGAGTCCAGCGTGCATATTGTCTTCGGCATTGCAAGGCGGGTTCCTCCTCCGAATACTTCATAAAAGATTTTGAACACAAGGATAGTGTCCGGCTCTGCAAAACAAGTTCCACATACTACCGTAGAGAGAATAACCTTTGCACGGATCTGCTGACGTATTCCGCGGCGTGACGTCACACCACGGCCAGGCCTTTATACGAATCGTTTTTACTGTTCCACCTCGGTAGCGTTTAGCGAGGCGGTTTCCTTGGCACGCCTTATCGGAGCGGAGATCGTGCCCCTTATTCCGGATCCTCATCAATACGGGCGTGGGTAACCCGATCGTGCCCGTTGGCACTCCTCCTCCATCGAAGGCGAGTCCCGAACGGTCATGCGGAGGGCTCTTGGTATTCAACCTCTTTATAACAAGACCAAGGCCCGCTCCTTTCTTTCAATCTCAATCGAATCCGCCCCTCGCTTCGAGTTCCAACACCCAAAGCTCCATATTTAGGCGCTTCGGACCTTCAACGATGTCCGGCTCCGACCTGCACGGCCGGTGGATGTCTTCCTCCGTCACGGAAGAAGATGTGCTAAAGCTGAGAGACGCCAGGTATCTCACCTGCGAAATTTCACATAGGCTGCCTGCCCAAGGGCAGGTTATTCCCACTCCCGAGCCTGGTGTGAGCATGGTATTCGTGTCTCACTTCCTTCGGGGTTTAGGCTTCCCGACGGACCCCTTTGTGAGGGGGCTCATGTTTTATTATGGGCTGGAATTCCATGACTTGGATCCGGAGTCCATCGTCCACATCTCGTCGTTCATTGTCGTATGTGAAGCCTTCCTCCGCATTACCCTCACTTCGGATTGTGGCTCAAGACCTTCAAAGTGGAGCCAAGATGATCAAGGGGCATCGAGCAGAGTGCAGAGGGGCTGTTATAAGCAAGAATGCGGACGCCCATGGCCCGAGGGCTCTTTTCAAGAGGAGCTCAATTTATGGCAACAAGAGTGGTTTTATATCACCGCCTCCGGGGCACCAAATGGGCGGCGCCACCTGCCTTCCGCTTGGGTCCTCCACCGCGGCGGGCGTCATGGGTCAATAAAGGGCTCGACTGGGACTGTCTAAGGACGTACCTCTGTTGCAGGTGGCCGATTCGAGACCTCCGAGAGGGAGATCAATCTGGTCGTAGTAGCGCAGGTCATGCTGATTCGCCGCACCTTGCCCTGCAAACGCCGCCCCCTCACTGTGGGAGTTTAATCCGGAGGGACCACGAAGCTCTCCAACATTTTATGGGCGTAACGCCTGTGGAGATGTACCAACTGTTCTTCAGATCACAAGCAATGTGTCCGACTTAACCGAGGACGCAGTCTGAGCTGAAAGCGCCTTGATACTCAAGTAGTAGTCATTTACCCGGACATGCTATCCGCATATTTATCATACACTTGCCCTTAAAAGAGTTGTCCTTTAAACATGAGTGGATAGCAAAAGCAAAATTGATCAGGTGTCCGGCCCCTCTCCCTGAGACCACGCCGGATCCTGTATTAACCAAGATTCTAGAGGCTGTGCCTTTTGAAGAAGGCGAAGGGGGGAACAAGGGAACTACTACCTCCGTGAAGGAGGCTATCAAGGAAGGGGGGATCGAGAATCCCTCCCTCCAAGGGGAGAAGAGGACCGCTTCTGAAGATCCGGAGGCCAAAGCCTCGAAGCGGGGGAAGAAAACTTCACCAGAGGGTCCTGCAGCGGGAGATGCCCCGTCCGCACTATTTCCCTAAGGAGATCAGCCCTCCAGCGAGCCGTAAGTAAAGGGGGGCGTTTTCTCTTAAAAGAGAGACCTCCCTGTTTTATTTCTGAAGGTAACTGAAAGCTTACCTTGTAGTTCGGATCTCAGCCCTTCACAGCAGAGCTCGTCTTCAGGGGATCTTGATCCGGAGATGATGGAGAGCGAAACGCCTCCGCCTACCGTACCATTACGCGAGGTGGACGACCCTGAGGTGTCGTCGTGGAGGGCTTCTTCGAATCCGGCGGGGCCAGAAGGCAGCCGTATGTCCCCTCAAAGTCCTCCGTGTCCGGCCTTCGAGAAAGGCCACCGGACGAGTCCGACACCAACGGGTGTACGGTCGGAGGAGTTGAAGGATCTGCTCGGGCGAGCGTCTATCTCGGAAGATCATCGTACGTTAATTGGTACGGTGATTGAAAGGATTTCATCCGCCGAGAGCGGATTGCATGAAGCCGTCGTAAGTTTACTGACGGGTTTTGAGGTACGCCAAATGATGTACCTTCTGACAGTTTTGCATATAAAATGTGCCTCAGTATAGATAGTAGCCCCGAGACTTGGTGCGGTGTCAAAATGACGGCGCCGAGGATCATAACCCTGTATAATATGCGCTCTTCCTATGTAGGTGGCGAAGCGTCCGGTGGCTAGCCGGACTGATGAATTTGCCGAACTGAAGCGGCAACTTGACGTGGCGGATGCGGACGTCACGCTTGTTAATAAGCGGCTTGACGAGTCACAACGTATGCAACCTCTCCACGGACACCTGGTAAGGGAGCTTGACGCCCATGCCTTACAACATGTATGCTTAATGCAGATGGTGCCGCTGCTATGGAGAACCTTCGGGCGGAGGTCGCCCGAGCCAAGGAGCAAGCCAGAAAAAGTGATGCGGCGGCCTTAAAGGCGGCCGTAGAGCTCAAAGCCGAACAGGCTGCTCACTGCCGAAGCAAGAAAGAAATGGCCGAGATGGCCGTGGAATTGAAGAATGCTACTGACCGTTGCGAGCTTCTTGAAAAAGAAGATCGAGCGAAACAAGAGGACCTGAAAAAGGCCGCCACCGAGGCCAAGGATACTCGCTCTGCGATGAGAGCTATGAAGGAGGAGCTACATCAGGCCGGAGATATTGCGGCTGGAAAGCCTTTCTGATGCGGAGGAAATTCACGGATCCTAAGTACGCTCAATTGGACCGGCTGTGGAGTGCGGAGGATGCTTATCTGGACTTGGCCGCGAGTGCCGCAGACGCGGCCGAACACTTCCGAGGTCAAAAGGATCACGGAATGGAAGAGCTTTTTTGGTCGTAGTTCAATAGTCCGGAGCGTCCACTTTCATTAACCGATCGTTTGGCCGAATGGGCTGAGCTGAATAGGTTGTCCGGACTTGCCATGAAGGCTGTCATGACTCATTTGTGGCTGAAAAGGCCCGAGCCGAAGAGTCATTTTGGCTTGGTGCAACAGTTCCTTGGTGCGGTGCCGCATATCGATGCAATGAAGCGGTCAGCATGCATAGAGGGTGCGCAGATGGCTCTTGCCCGTGTAAAGACATACTGGGCGGAGATGAAGGCCACCGATGTTGCATCCCAAGATTCGTACGGAAGCCGAGTACCTGCTGAGCACTATTTTGAGGAAGTCTGCAGGCGCTGCTTAATAGAGACGCAGTGCTCAAGGATATTATGTTTAAATGACATGTATGATTTATGAAAACAATGTTTCAATATAATATGAGAGCTTTTTATACTTGTGCGTTCAAGTATTAAAACACCTCTGTCTTGACCCGTTGATGTATATGTATATATAACCTGAAAGATGGCAGTCTTGGCTTCACTTCACGCACATAGTGCGGGGTGTTTGCAAAAGGCACATTTTCACACTTAATCCAACGCCTTGGTCCTCAGAAGGAGGTGATAGCGTAGCAAACTAGGCAACCGGACTATAATGCTTTATCACTTTCACTTAGCCATAGGAGTTTGATGGTGGGGCTACTATATAGCCCCTAGGGGCACCGGTTCTCCCGAATTCGGGGCACGTATGTGCCTGACCGGGAAACGGCCCTTCATCAATGCGGGGGAATTCTAAACATTCCGCTGGGTCATCGAGTGGTTGACCAGTCTCACGCTATATCATGACAATGGTTAGCTTTCTCCACCGAGGTGCTCAACCCAGCTCAACCGGGCACAATCGCAGTGGTTCTCCCAAAGCTACCTTAGGCGATATAATGTAACGTAAGGTACCAAAACATGGGAGCCGGGCAAACCCAACATTTGACCAAAGACATGATTCGGAGCTGATGCATATAAGGCCTAATCTAGAGACGCCAACACTCCCTAAGGTATTCGGTCTTTATGAAAACAGTGCAGAATAATGCCCTAAGCCCCGGTGTCCAGTGCACGCATAAAAATTCGGTGCGGCCGATGCCAAAATGCCAGCCTCCTCCTCGGTTATAGCAAGAAACCGGGGATGTGTATCAACAAGAGACAGAAAAAGGTTTACGCAGGTCTTAATCTGAAAATAATCCTTGCAATGGGTCCTCGCTGCACGTCTGCGCCAAAGGTCTCCGTTGCCGTATCCTGGACGGGTGTAGCACGGTGTTCATCTGTAAAAGAGAAGAACTTAGTTGAAAAGAAAAAAATATCGTGCGAAAAATGTACTTTATATTAAATAAACAGAGTACGGTTCAAAAAGTGAATACGATTGAGCTTTATTGTCTCTTGTTGTACATGTGCGCAGCCCCTTGTACGGGGGTATGCCACTAGTAGGCGTTTATATGTTTACGCCGGACTTGTCTAGCCATGTCCGGGGTTCGAATGACCTATTCAGGTGCTTTGATTAGCGGAGCCGGATTATTGTGGAGCTGTCAAGGCAGTCTCACGTTCTTCCGTGCTCGAGTAACACTTGGTACTCCCTTTTAATTAGATGATGCCGCATGGACCGGGCATTTTAAGTGTAAGAGATGCATAATGCGGTATTGTGTTAAAGCGGGCGAAAGCTTCACGTCCCAGTAGTGCTTGATAGCTACTTTCGAATGGGGCGATGTGGAAGGTTAACTTTTCGCGGCGGAAGTTGTCGGATGAGCCGAACACAATTTCTAGCAGTAGGGAGCCCGTACAATGGGCATATAGGCCTGGCGTTACCCCTTTAAAGGAGGTGTTGCTATGGCGAATTTTGGTTGGGTCTATCCCCATTTTGCGGATTGTGTCCTGATATAGCAGGTTTAGATCACTACCTCCGTCCATTAGGACTTGTGTAAATTGGAGTCTGTCGATTATAGGATCTAATATCAAGGCAGTTCATCCTGCGTTTCGGATACTTCCGGAATAGTCCTGATGATCGAAGGTGATTGGTTTTGACAACCATCGTTGGGACTCTGCAGGGATAGACCGTGCGGCGCGTGTTTCTATGGGCGCCACTCTATTTTTACATTTTGTCACTTGAAGTGAGTTCACTGTTTTGACTTTTTGTGGGAAATTCTTTTGTTTTCCGGTGCTCTGCTTGTGGGGTTCGTCATCGTCCTCGCTTGGTGTGTCGAGCCCCTTTTGTTCGGCATTGAGTTTGCCGGACTGCTTGAAGACCCAACAATCTCTATGGGTATGGTTTGTAGGCTTCCTTGGAGTACTGTGGATTTGGCATATTTTGTCCAAGATTTTGTTTAGGTTGGATAGCTCGTCGCTGTAGTCCTTGAGGGGCAATTTTTTATGATTCTGCCGGGAGCTTCTGAATCCGGCGTTGACTGCCGTGCTATTCGGGCTGTTTCCCTTTGTCCAGCGCTGGTCCTTGCTGCGTCGTGGTTTTCCATTTCCATCCCTGACTTCGGATGTACTTGGGTCGCTGGTACTACATCTTGCCAGCCAACTATCCTCTCCTGCGCAAAAGCGGGTCATGAGGCTTGTTAATGCAGTCATTGTTCTCGGCTTCTCCTGGCCGAGGTGTCTACCGAGCCATTCGTCTCGGACGTTGTGTTTGAAAGCTGCTAAGGCTTCGGCGTCCGGACAGTCGACTATTTGGTTCTTTTTGATGAGGAACCTGTTCCAGAATTTGTGGGCTGACTCTCCGGGTTGTTGAGTTATGTGACTTAAATCGTCTGCATTCGGAGGACGGACATAAGTCCCTTGAAAATTTGCCCAAAAAGCATCCTCGAGCTCTTCCCAACTTCCAATGGTATTTTCAGGGAGGCTTTTGAGCCAATGCCGGGCTGGCCCTTTGAGCTTGAGGGGTAAGTATTTTATGGCATGGAGATCATCTCCTCTAGCCATGTGTATGTGGAGGATGTAATCCTCAATCCAGACTCCAGGGTCTGTTGTTCCGTCGTATGCCTCTATGTTTACGGGTTTGAATCCACTGGGAATTCGTGGATCCAAAGCACCTCATCGGTTAAACACGAGGTGTGCGGCACCCCTATATTTGGGTGTGCCATGATGTTCGGATATTTGGCGTGTTGCATTGCTTGGAAGAGCTTGCTTTCTCGGCCCATAGATGGACCTAACTGGGCCATCCTTTTGATGTGAATCCTTATGCGGATCGCGTGCAGGCTTGTGTGCGACGCCGCTTGCCGCTCCATATTTGCCATGTGGTCGTCTATCCGACCGGGCGGCCTCTTTGTTCTTTGATTGCAGGGGCTCTAAGGCCTCATCATCGAACTCGGGCAGTAATTTGCGCTTCGGATACCTCTTTGTTTGGCGACTGTCGCCGTATTTCTCTGCGGTGTTGAGTACTTTGCTCCATCTGATTCTGAGTGCATCTTCCGCTGTTTTGAGCTTCCGCTTCGCTTTTCAGGCTACGCGCCGTGGTGACGAGCCTTTTGTGGAGGTTCTTCTGCTCCAACAATTTGTCCGGCGTGAGATCGTCCGGATCGTTATCTTCGCCGGACGGGTTGTTTATCCAAGTTGTCCTGTTCGGACGGTTGCTCGATAGCATGTTAAATCGTCCACCGGTTCGCCCTGCTCTATGGCTGGGTCTTTGTCGAGGCGGGACTTGGTGCGGCGTTTACGTTGCCGTTTTGACTGCTTTTCGAGGGATTTATCTTTCGTAGTGTCCCGTTGTTCCTCGGCGTCACTTCCTTTAGGTGTATCCACCATGTATACATCATGGGATGAGGTGGCTGTCCAGTATCCTATAGGTGCTGATTCATGGTTGTCTCCTACATCGTCGTCCATACCGTCGATGTCTTCGGAGTCGAAATCGAGCACGTAGTTTAAGCTTTTGAAAGTGGCTACAAAGTGGGCGGTGGGTGGGCGTTGAATTTCTTCGTCGTCCGCATCCCAACCTTCCCGACCGTAGTCCGGCCAGGGCTCTCCTGATAAAGAGAGAGACTTTAGTGAATTCAGGATGTCGCCAAAGGGCGAGTCTTTGAAAAGATGTCCGCGGCGATGAACTCCATAACCGTGCCCAATTGGATTCGATTGGCGGCGCGGAGGGTTCAGAGTCCCAAGAGGAGTCCCAGACAGAGTCACCGTCTTCGCAAAGGACAGGGATGGAGTTCGGCTCAATCGTCAGAGAGATCAGAGTTCCCGAGGCGGTGTCCAACCACTCTTCCTCGATCGGTGAGTCGGCTCCAAGCTAAGGGTCTGAGCGACGCCGGTGCGGCCTCCGTGGCAATCGCTCAATGCGTAACTAGATCGTGAGCAACAATTCTTCCAATGACATCCGTAGGCTTGAGATCTTTGTAATTGGGCATCATTTGGATCAATGTGCACACGGTATCATATTTTCCATCCAATGCTCTTAGGATCTTCTTGATGATGAATCTATCGGTCATCTCTTCACTTCCTAAGCCGCAATCTCATTTGTGATAAGAGCAAGCCTAGAGTACATTTCAGCGACGCCTTCACCATCCTTCATTTTGAACTTGTCAAGCTGACTTTGGAGCACATCCAACTTGGATTCCTTGACGGAGTCGGTACCTTCGTGCATATCAATCAAAGTATCCCAAATTTCCTTTGCATTCTTAAGACGGCTGATTTTGTTGAATTCTTCGGGGCATAATCCATTGAATAGGATATCAAAAGCTTGAGCGTTGTATTGCAACATCTTCAACTCTTCCGCACTAGCTTCACGGTTCGGTTCTCTCCCATCAAAGAATTCACCATGCAAGCCAATACACACAATAGCCCAAACGGCGGGGTTATGTCCGAGAATATGCATTTTCATCTTATGCTTCCAACTAGCAAAATTAGTGCCATCAAAGTAAGCACCTCTACGATGATAATTTCCCTCGCTAGACGCCATACTCTCCTAGGTTGTGAAACCAAGGCTATGACCACCAAAAGCTATGGAAATCAAAGCAAATGGAGACCAAAGCTCTGATACTACTTGTAGGACCTTGAAGGATTTTAGCTATTTTAGTACAAGTCAAGCAATCTTCACACAATTCAAGCAAGCATGCAAAGAGTATATTGGCAGCGGAAAATAAAGCATGCAACTTGCAAGAATATAAAGGGAAGGGTTTGGAGGATTCAAACGCAATTGGAGACACGGATGCTTTTGTCGTGGTTCCGATAGGTGGTGCTATGGTGTGACGCCCCAAGACCGGAGCTTCAGTTGCCTTCCAGGGTTTCCGAGTTTTGTCGTGCGATTTGTTTTGTTTGTGCATTCATCATGTCATCTCTTGCATTGCATCATCTCATCATGCCATCATATCATTAATTTTCAAAACACAACTAAATAAATTGTATGGATTTTTCTCGATCCATTTAAACCGAGGGATTCACATGGTGATTTCTCTTTATAACATATCGTCCCAATATTATTAGGGAGCTATAATAATTATTCCATTTATTTGGAATTGATCTTAACACACTTGCAAAATAATTTCGTGCCCTTTCTACTTCAAGTTTGGTCTCCACACTTTGCCCTAAATTTCTTTTATCATATTCCGGAGTTCCACCAAAAATCTTTGGGCCATTTTTGTTAAATTCCTCATATTTTTATGAGTCCGGGAAAATTGTCCTCGTTCCCAAATTCTTTCCCTAACCCTCTCTTTCTTTTTTCTTCTCTTTAACTGTTTTCTGCTAAAGGAAATATATAAGAGAGAGAGAGTGCCTAGCCGGCCTAAGGCCTCTTAGGCCCAGCCCACCTAGCGCCTCCCTCCAGGCCGGCCTAGCCTCCAGACCGGCCCAAGGCCCAGCCGGCGCACCCCCCTCTAACCCTAGGCCGACCCCTCCTGTCGATCTCTCCCTCTGCCTCCGCCTCCTGCGCGTTCTCCCGATCCCCTTCTCTCTCTCGATCCCTTCCCTCCAGCGCCGTCACAGGGGAGGAGCCCCTCGTACCACCGCCCGACCTCCTCGCTGCTGCTTCCACCATGGCGCCGCGCCCTGCTTCCTCCTCCTAGCGCCGCCGCCAGGGCATCTCGCCCGACCCTGCGCCGCCTCGTCCCGCTGCCAACCCTCCTCGCCGGAGGAGCACCAGGAGGAGTGGAGCACCACTTTCGTCGCCTCCGCTTCGCGACAGCAGCCGCCTGCATCCCCTCTGCTCCGCCCCGCACCTCGCCCTTGCCTCCCTTTGCCGCGGCCACCTCTCCCTTCTCCTCGTTCCCGCACTCTACCTCCTCTGCCCCGAGCTCCAAGCGCCGCCCCATGACGCCCGAGGCCCCCCTGCTCCGGTGAAGCCTAGCTCCGCCGCCAACGAAGGCCTCCTATGGCCGCCGCCCCATGGAGTCCCACCGGCCGGGGACCAGATGAGCCCCCTGCCCCGCCTCTGCTTCGTTCGAGCGGGGAGGAGGACGCATCTCCGCTCGTCCGCATCGACCAGCGCCAAATCCCTGCCGCCGGCCTTCGGTCTTGCTTCTTTTGGACCAGCAAGAACGCCGCCAAGGACCGTACGCGGACGCATCGTCTCCAGGATTTTCGCCAAGTACAACGGTCACCGAGCGTGGAATTTGCCAAGTACCACCAAGTTCCTGATGGATGCGCCAAGTCCCCAGCGAGACCTGTTTTCGTCAAGTTCGACTACACGGTTATGACCTCGGAGTTGGACCGCAAGCGCCAAGTACCCCACCGGCAAGATCACACGGACGCTCGAACGACTACAGACCGAAATGTCAAGTACCTCGTCGATACGTGTACGACTACCATCGCCGAGATCGCAAGTACCACGACAACCCCGAAGGGATTCGGACCCGTCAAGTACCTCTTCGAAAACGAACGTGAAACACTACTTCCTCTACCGTCGCCGTGTACCACTACTTCCTCGACGATCATCGCGAGAACGCCTACTTCCTCATTTAAACGCTTTTCCGTCCCGCTTGATCGATCCGAAGGTATAACCCGAGACGACCGCGATGAGATGCCCTTGCATGTATGAGATGCACGATATGTTTGCACCGTGTTCGAATTGTCCTTGCGATGCCCTCTTTTGCCATGCCACCGTGCCTGGGAACCCGGAATCCGGATCACCCCACCATCCTTGCATGACTCGCTCACCACTTCTTTTGCTCAGGTATCTCCGTGAGCTACCAGAACCGATATGTTGCCGTGGCATCATTTTCGGATTTGTTGCCGTGGCACCATTTTCGTTTTCGCCGCCGTGGCACCCTTTTTCGTTCCGCCACGGTGACATAATGTTTCATAATGCTCTTGTCAACTTTTAATAAAATTGCATAAAACTTGCACATGTCATCCGCATCATGATAACAACATTAAAATGTTTATAATTGTTGGTTGCTTTAATTTGCTTAAATGCCATGCTAAAATGATTTATTTCATAACTAAATAACCGTAACTCGGATTTAAATAAATTATATATGTAAATGGGGTAGAAAAATGCCTAGTTTAACATGGTACACTTAATTTTGATGAATAACAACTCTAAAATATGCTTTAGGTCAGATCTGTACAGAATCCATAATTTGCATATGGGGATTTTCCGGAATTGTTGTTCGTTGTTTCCGGCCTCATTTAAACTTGCCTAGATAGGTAGTTTCTTTATGCTTCACCCTTCTTGCCTTGTTTAATAACATTTAATATTGTTGAGTACCTAATCGGGAGAGAACTAAATAAGTGATGTGGTGTTCCGTCAATATGCAACTCGTTGCATATTGAGCTCCACTTAACTTGTAGTGTTGTTTGTGCATATTGCCATGCCATGCCTCATTAAACCGGTCATGCATCATACTTGTTTGTGAATCATGACATGTTTATGTGATGGTTGTTTACTATGTTGTTTGTTTCTTTCCGGGTTGTTTCTCTCGTTAGCTTCGGTTTCGTTCCGGAGTTGTGAGGATTCGCTCGACTACGTCCGCTTGTCTTCTTCATGGATTCGTTTCTTCTTCCTTATGGGATTTCGTGCAAGATGACCATACCCTCGAAATCACTTCTATCTTTGCTTGCTAGATGCTCGCTCTTTTGCTATGCCTATGCTACGATGCCTAACACTTGCTTAACATGCCTCCCCTATTGCCATGTCAAGCCCCTAACCATCCTTTCCTAGCAAACCGTTGTTTGGCTATGTTACCGCTTTGCTCAAATTTCTTATAGCGTTGTTAGTTGCGGTGAAGATGAAGTTTGTTCCTTGTTGGAACATGGAGATGTTGTTCCATCTTTGGAACATGTTTACTTGTTGGGATATCACAATATTTCTTATTTTATTAATGCATCTATATACTTGGTAAAGGGTGGAAGGCTCGGCCTTATGCCCGGTGTTTTGTTCCACTCTTGCCGCCTAGTTTCCGCCATATCGGTGTTATGTTCCCGGATTTTGCGTCCCTAACGCGGTCGGGTGATTTATGGGACCCCTTGACAGTTCGCTTTGAATAAGACTTTTCCAAAGAAGGCCCAACATTGGTTTTACCATTTGCCTCACCTATACCCTTTTTCCCTTGGGTTTCGGAGTCTGAGGGTCATCTTTATTTTAGCCCCCGGCCGGTGCTCCTTCGAAAGTGTTGGTCCGAACCGAAGCAACTGGGCCACCACGGGCAACTCGAGGATTGGTTTTACTCGTAGCTTGACTTATCCGGCAGTGCCACGAGAACGAGGTACGTGCGACTCCTATCGGGATTTGTCGGCACATCCGGCGGCTTTTGTCGATCTTGTTTTATTCTTTGTCGAAATGTCTTGTAGCCGGATTCCGAGACTGATCGGGTCTTCCCGGGAGAAGGAATATCCTTCGTTGATCGCGAGAGCTTATCATGGGCTAAGTTGGGACACCCTGCAGGTTTGAACTTTCAAAGCCGTGCCCGCGGTTATGTGGCGTATGGGAATTTGTTAATGTCCGGTTGTAGAATACCCGAAGTTGATCTTAATTAAAATACACCAATCAAGCGTGTGTAACCGTGATGGTCTCTTCTCATGGAGTCCGGGAAGTGAACACGGTGTTGGAGTTATGCTTGACGAGGTTGTTTTAGGATCACTTCTTGATCATAGTTGTTCGACCGTGCTTTGCCTCCTCTTCTCGCTCTCTTTTGTAATGTTAGCCACCATATATGCTAGTCGCTTGTCGCAGCTCCACCTCACTACCCTGTCCTACCTTTAAGCTTAAATAGTCTTGATCTCATGGTGTGAGATTGCCGAGTCCCCGTGACTCACAGATACTTCCAAAACCAGTTTGCAGGTGTGCCGATGAAACCGCAGGTGATTTAATTCGAGCTCAAGGAGGAGCTCGATGAAGATCTTGTTCTTTGTGTTGTTTCGTTTCAGTTGATCAAGAGTGGAGCCAGTTGGGACGATCGGGGATCCGTGTAGCATTTGGGGTAGTCTTCTTTTATTTTGGTTCCGTAGTCGGACCTTGATTGTACTGTATGATGTAATGTTTTACTCATGTATTGTGTGAAGTGGCGACTGTAAGCCAACTATGTATCTCTTTCCCTTATGTATTACATGGGTTGTGTGAAGATTACCTCACTTGCAACATTGCTTTCAATGCGGTTATGCCTCTAAGTCGTGCTTCGACACGTGGGAGATATAGCCGCATTGAGGGCGTAATGTTGGTAATCGAGCCTTCCCGACTTAGGAGCCCCTACTTGATTGTTTCTTTGGCGTTGTTGAGTCTAGAATGGAAAATGTTTTGAGTCTTAGGATTATATATATCGGAGAGTAGGATTCTTTTACTCCTCGGTCCCTCCGTCGCTCTGGTGAGGTATCCCGACGTAGAGTTTTGACTTTTCTCTCCCAAATTTCACTAAATTTTTTTTTAGGATCACGCTGGTATCTTGGAATCGTTCGATGGTTTTGTGACGAGAACATTGTTCTTGGTGCCTCGACATTTAGGGGTTGTGGCGATTGTCCCGGGAGTTGAGCTCGAGGTGTTGTCGCCACAATTTTATCGCTGCGCTCGAATACCCGAGTTTTACCGACATCGAAATCTCTTTTGTGCGCTTGTTGGTGAGATAACCTGATAGCCCAAAGATCGTGGCGAAAAGTGGAGTATTGCCATGACTTGTATAACGGATGTTTTTCAAGGTCGAGGTACACGATTTCCGAGGATTTCTTGGTTATGTGTTGACGGATGGATACAAATGGATCTAGGTATTGTTAGTTTGGGTGATATATTTTGTGTCCTCAGATCCCCAACACCAGATTGCATAACCGTAAAGTTTCGGAGTTTATAGGTGGGAATTCAAGTAGCTCCTAGAATATCTTTCCGACAGATGCATGATATGAGACCTGTAAATCTCTATCGTGTGTTTGTTCCGGCTTATTCTGCAAGCCAAATCCTTTGTTTTTGTTCCGTTTTGTGGTATTCAAGTTGCTTCAATGCCAAGTGTTGATTCCATACCTTTCCTAAACGGTGTTATCATATTGCTATGTGAATACTAATCCTTCTTGATCACTGAGCTTGTCATGTCAATTCTTTTCTCAACCGGCGTGCTTCTCTTCAAGTAAATCCGATCATTGCAACATTCGCAAGATCAATTCTAAGTTTTTTTCTCAACGGTGTTTGTTCCATCCGACCCAAGTTGTTTTTGTTTTCCCACCCTCCCACCCTTTTTTCTTCAAGGACTCAGATTTCTTAATCAAGCATCCATTTTACTGCTGTGAAGTTTCTTCATTCTTTTCCTTTAATGTTTTATCCGGTGATTTCTCATGAAGACGCTAAGGAAGTTTCAACCTTATCATTGTTCCATTCTAATTTTCTTCTCCGGTGGATTTAAGTCAAATTTTCAGTGTTCATCGTATTCTTTTCATCGTTTCAAATGCTTTCTCATGTCGGTGCATCTCTTAATCATCCATTTCTCGCTATTCAATTGTTCCGGAGTGTTGAAGATACCTCAGAAGATTCTAGTTTCCATTCTCAATTCACTCAAGTTCTTTTGAGGATGCTATCTCATTCAAGCCATTTAATTCTACCGTGCAATATCTATTTCAAGCAATTGTTCAACGGTGGTTCTTTTGAGTGGGCCCTAACCCACGTGTCTTTTCCTGTGATCTTACCTCGACTCTTCTAATTTTTCGGAGTTATTCTCAAATTCTTTGCAAAGTTTGATGTAAGGATGAATCATCATCACCAAATGTTTTTCTCCAAGATCTTCCAAATTCTTTTCATCGTTGGTTCAACCTTTCTAATTCTCATTCCGAGTGCTTCAATAATTCATGGTGATGTTTCTCGTCGTCATTCTCGAATTTTGAAGACCGAAGATGAGTTTCTCTTTAATCTTGCTCCATTCTCTTCAAGATTCATGGTTCTAGTTTGATGCCATCCTCTCATAATTATTTTCGGTTGTGAGAATTCTTTTAACCCACCCGGAGCATTTCAGGAGTCTTTCAGTTTGATTCTTGAGCCCATCATCTCGTAATTATTCATTCAAGCGTTCAACTCTTGTTTTCCAAATCTCACCTGCATCGTCGAAATATCCTCTAATCAGTTCATGATCTCTTCGCTCTAATGTATCTAAATTTTGTCAAGCATCTTTATTCGCTTTTCCAATTCTTCCCGGTGATTTGTGCCTTTGCTATGTTCATTTTTAATTCTTACGGTGGTTCGCTCAAGATTTCTCTTCCTTCTTTATCATATCAATTCATTTGTTGTTTTTCCAAATCCCACCGGTGGTTCCATCAATACCTTCTCAAGTTTGCGCTGTATCTCTATCTGTAATCATTTTTTCAATGAGAATAAGTAGTATGCCAAATCCATTGCTTGTCATCAGTTTAATTGGTGAAGGATCAGCATAATGTAATTCTTATTCTTGTTTCATCGAGTAAATTCAATCCCTTATTCCGAGGATCGTCAAAATTCGTGATTTCATTTGTTCATCTTTCTTTCCGGAGTTCCAACTTTTCTCGGTTATACCATTTCAAAGCTTCATCTTATCACTGCAAGGCTTCACCTTGTGTTGTCATCTTCTCTTTCTTTTTATCACCCTTTTGTTTACCGGTGTTCTTCATGGAGGCTCTACATGGTGCTTCCTCAAGGATTCTTTTCATTCTTCAATCGTTCTTCAAGATTTCACTCGGAGTTATGATCCGTCAAGCCATACTCAAAATTGAACATGGTGCTCAACACATGTTTTGTTTTGAGGAGTTCAAGTATTCTTCTTCTTGCATTTCGAAGTGCAATTCGTTCTACCTTATCATTTGAGGTGGTGTTATGTCATTCTTGACAATTTCCTTCATGCTTCATGATTCACATGTTGTCAAGAATGAGGTATTTTAAATCCATCAATCTCTTCATTGGAGTTATCTTGGGCTATATTTCACCTAAAGCTTTCCCTAAGGATTGTTGCTATTTATGGTGCTTATAAATGACCCAAGTTCTTCATTTGTCCTCCCGGTGAAATAAGTTTTCTCGTCTCCTTGTTGATATCAATCCAATCAATTATTTCCGTTAGTGGCAGAAGCTCACCTCTTAATTTTGAGATGTTTTCATAAGCCCACTACAAGCTTATTCTTTTCGTTGTTGGTTTTTTCAAACAACTCCGTTCTAGCCTTCATCGTAAGGATGTTTCTTTCCAAACTCATTTGTGGTAGAAGTTATCATTTTCTTCTCCATTCCTTTATTCCAATGACCTATCTTCAATTTTTTCTTCCGGAGGCTTTGTGATGTTGCTCTCTTCGAACCATCGTCTCGTTTTGTCAAGATCATGTTCTTTTTCTTGCTTATCCATTTAACCGAGGTTGTGTCATCTCTTCAAGTTCTTTTCATCTTATCAAGTTTTCCTTCTTCTTTTTAGCCGGAGTGCTGCCCAAATTTTATCAATCTTATTCTTTGTCTATCTAGTTTTAACCGGAGTGGTTTCAATATCTATCTTATCACTAAACCTCTTGGTTCTCGTAATGTTCCTTGTTCCTCTTTTCTAACAGAGTGTTTTCAACCTTGTTCATCTTCGTTGTTTTCTTTCTTTCATTTTGTTCAACCTCTCGAGGTTCTTTGGTTTCACTCGTTTGTCGGAGAAGCAACTTTGTTTTACCTCTTCCTCTTCCGCTTTCGCGGTGCCATCCTAGATCTCGGACGAGATCCTCTCGTAGTGGTGGAGTGTTGTGACGCCCAAGACCGGAGCTTCAGTTGCCTTCCGTGGTTTCCGAGTTTTGTCGTGCGATTTGTTTTGTTTGTGCATTCATCATGTCATCTCTTGCATTGCATCATCTCATCATGCCATCATATCATTAATTTTCAAAACACAACTAAATAAATTGTATGGATTTTTCTCGATCCATTTAAACCGAGGGATTCACATGGTGACTTCTCTTTATAACATATCGTCCCAATATTATTAGGGAGCTATAATAATTATTCCATTTATTTGGAATTGATCTTAACACACTTGCAAAATAATTTCGTGCCCTTTCTACTTCAAGTTTGGTCTCCACACTTTGCCCTAAATTTCTTTTATCATATTCCGGAGTTCCACCAAAAATCTTTGGGCCATTTTTGTTAAATTCCTCATATTTTTATGAGTCCGGGAAAATTTTCCTCGTTCCCAAATTCTTTCCCTAACCCTCTCTTTCTTTTTTCTTCTTTAACTGTTTTCTGCTAAAGGAAATATATAAGAGAGAGAGAGTGCCTAGCCGCCTAAGGCCTCTTAGGCCCAGCCCACCTAGCGCCTCCCTCCAGCCGGCCTAGCCTCCAGACCGCCCAAGGCCCAGCCGGCGCACCCCTCTAACCCTAGGCCGACCCCTCCTGTCGATCTCTCCCTCTGCCTCCGCCTCCTCTGCGTTCTCCCGATCCCTTCTCTCTCGATCCCTTCCCTCCAGTAGCCACACAGGAGGAGCCCTCGTACCACCGCCCGACCTCCTCGCTGCTGCTTCCACCATGGCGCCACCTGCTTCCTCCTCCTAGCGCCGCCAGGCATCTCGCCCGACCTGCGCCGCCTCGTCCCGCTGCCAACCCTCCTCGCCGGAGGAGCACCGCTGTCGCCTCCGCTTGACGGCAGCCGCCAGATCCCCTCTGCTCCGCCCGCACCTCGCCCTTGCCTCCCTTTGCGCGGCCACCTCTCCCTTCTCCTCGTTCCCGCACTCTACCTCCTCCGCCCGAGCTCCAAGCGCCGCCCCATGACGCCCGAGGCCCTCGCTCGGTGAAGCCTAGCTCCGCCCGCCAACGAAGGCCTCCTATGGCCGCCGCCCATGGAGTCCCACCGGCCGGGACCAGATGAGCCCCTGCCCGCCTGCCCGTTCGGCGGGGAGGAGGACGATCTCCGCTCGTCTGCATCGACCAGCGCCAAATCCTGCCGCCGCCTTCGGTCTTGCTTCTTTTGGACCAGCAAGAACGCCGCCAAGGACCGTGACGCGACGCATCGTCTCGAGATTTTCGCCAAGTACAACGGTCACCGAGCGTGGAATTTGCCAAGTACCACCAAGTTCTGATGGATGCGCCAAGTCCCCAGCGAGACCTGTTTTCGCCAAGTTCGACTACACGGTTATGACCTCGGAGTTGGACCGCAAGCGCCAAGTACCCCACCGCAAGATCACACGGACGCTCGAACGACTACAGACCGAAATGTCAAGTACCTCGTCGATACGTGTACGACTACCATCGCCGAGATCGCAAGTACCACGACAACCCCGAAGGGATTCGGACCCGTCAAGTACCTCTTCGAAAACGAACGTGAAACACTACTTCCTCTACCGTCGCCGTGTACCACTACTTCCCTCGACGATCATCGCGAGAACGTCTACTTCCCTCTACGAAACGTTTTCCGTCCCGTTTGATCGATCCGAAGGTATAACCCGAGACGACCGCGATGAGATGCCCTTGCATGTATGAGATGCACGATATGTTTGCACCGTGTTCGAATTGTCCTTGCGATGCCCCTCTTTTGCCATGCCACCGTTCCGTGGGAACCCGGAATCCGGGATCACCCCACCATCCTTGCATGACTCGCTTCCGCCCACTTCTTTTGCTCCGGTATCTCCGTGAGCTACCGGAACCGATATGTTGCCGTGGCATCATTTTCGGATTTGTTGCCGTGGCACCATTTTCGTTACCGCCGTGGCACCCTTTTTCGCTCCGCCACGGTGACATAATGTTTCATAATGCTCTTGTCAACTTTTAATAAAATTGCATAAAACTTGCACATGTCATCCGCATCATGATAACAACATTAAAATGTTTATAATTGTTGGTTGCTTTAATTTGCTTAAATGCCATGCTAAAATGATTTATTTCATAACTAAATAACCGTAACTCGGATTTAAATAAATTATATATGTAAATGGGGTAGAAAATGCCTAGTTTAACATGGTACACTTTATTTTGCTGTTTAACAACTCTAAAATATGCTTTAGGTCAGATCTGTACCGAATCCATAATTTGCATATGGGGATTTTCCGAATTGTTGTTCGTTGTTTCCGGCCTCATTTAAACTTGCCTAGATAGGTAGTTTCTTTATGCTTCACCCTCTTGCCTTGTTTAATAACATTTAATATTGTTGAGTACCTAATCGGGAGAGAACTAAATAAGTGATGTGGTGTTCCGTCAATATGCAACTCGTTGCATATTGAGCTCCACTTAACTTGTAGTGTTGTTTGTGCATATTGCCATGCCATGCCTCATTAAACCGGTCATGCATCATACTTGTTTGTGAATCATGACATGTTTATGTGATGGTTGTTTACTATGTTGTTTGTTTCTTTCCGGGTTGTTTTCTCTCGTTAGCTTCGGTTTCGTTCCGGAGTTGTGAGGATTCGTTCGACTACGTCCGTTTGTCTTCTTCATGGATTCGTTCTTCTTCCTTGCGGGATTTCAGGCAAGATGACCATACCCTCGAAATCACTTCTATCTTTGCTTGCTAGATGCTCGCTCTTTTGCTATGCCTATGCTACGATGCCTAACACTTGCTTAACATGCCTCCCCTATTGCCATGTCAAGCCCTAACCATCCTTTCCTAGCAAACCGTTGTTTGGCTATGTTACCGCTTTGCTCAGCCCCTCTTATAGCGTTGTTAGTTGCAGGTGAAGATGAAGTTTGTTCCTTGTTGGAACATGGAGATGTTGTTCCATGCTGGAACATGTTTACTTGTTGGGATATCACAATATTTCTTATTTTATTAATGCATCTATATACTTGGTAAAGGGTGGAAGGCTCGGCCTTATGCCTGGTGTTTTGTTCCACTCTTGCCGCCCTAGTTTCCGTCATATCGGTGTTATGTTCCCGGATTTTGCGTCCCTAACGCGGTCGGGTGATTTATGGGACCCCCTTGACAGTTCGCTTTGAATAAGACTTTTCCAAAGAAGGCCCAACATTGGTTTTACCATTTGCCTCACCTATACCCTTTTTCCCTTGGGTTTTGAGCCCGAGGGTCATCTTTATTTTAGCCCCCGCCGGTGCTCCTTCGAGTGTTGGTCCGAACCGAGCAACTCTTGGGCCACCACGGGCAACTCGAGGATTGGTTTTACTCGTAGCTTGACTTATCCGTGTGCCCCGAGAACGAGGTACGGCGACTCCTATCGGGATTTGTCGGCACATCCCAAGCGGCTTTGCTGATCTTGTTTTATTGCTGTCGAAATGTCTTGTAGCCGGATTCCGAGACTGATCGGGTCTTCCCGGGAGAAGGAATATCCTTCGTTGATCGCGAGAGCTTATCATGGGCTAAGTTGGGACACCCCTGCAGGTTTGAACTTTCGAAAGCCGTGCCAGCGGTTATGTGGCGGATGGGAATTTGTTAATGTCCGGTTGTAGAATACCCGAAGTTGATCTTAATTAAAATACACCAATCAAGGTGTAACCGTGATGGTCTCTTCTCGTGAGTCCGGAAGTGAACACGGATGTTGGAGTTATGCTTGACGTAGGTTGTTTTAGGATCACTTCTTGATCATAGTTGTTCGACCGTGCTTTGCCTCCTCTTCTCGCTCTCTCTTTGCGTAATGTTAGCCACCATATATGCTAGTCGCTTGTCGCAGCTCCACCTCACTACCCTGTCCTACCTTTAAGCTTAAATAGTCTTGATCTCATGGTGTGAGATTGTCGAGTCCCGTGACTCACAGATACTTCCAAAACCAGTTTGCAGTGTGCCGATGAAACCGTGCAGTGGCCTTTAACCCGAGCTCAAGGAGGAGCTCGATGAAGATCTTGTTCTTTGTGTTGTTTCGTTTCATTGATCAAGAGTGGAGCCAGCTTGGGACGATCGGGGATCTGTGTAGCATTTGGGGTAGTCTTCTTTTATTTTGGTTCCGTAGTCGGACCTTGATTGTACCTGTATGATGTAATGTTTTACTCATGTATTGTGTGAAGTGGCGATTGTAAGCCAACTATGTATCTCTTTCCCTTATGTATTACATGGGTTGTGTGAAGATTACCTCACTTGCAACATTGCTTTCAATGCGGTTATGCCTCTAAGTCGTGCTTCGACACGTGGGAGATATAGCCGCATTGAGGGCGTAACATATGGTACATCCACGTTGATGGAGACTTCAACCCACGTAGGGTAACGGTTGCGTGAGTCCACGGAGGGCTCCACCCACGAAGGGTCCACGAAGAAGCAACCTTGTCTATCCCACCATGGCCGTCGCCAACGAAGGACTTGCCTCACTAGCGGTAGATCTTCACGAAGTAGGCGATCTCCTTTCCTTACAAACTCCTTGGTTCAACTCCACAATTTTGTCTGAGGCTCCCAAGTGACACCTAGCCAATCTAGGAGACACCACTCTCCAAGAAGTAACAAATGGTGTGTTGATGATGAACTCCTTGCTCTTGTGCTTCAAATGATAGTCTCCCCAACACTAACTCTCTCTCTCATAGGATTGGATTTGGTGGAAAGAAGATTTGAGTGGAAAGCAACTTGGGGAAGGCTAGAGATCAAGATTCATATGGTTGGAATGGAATATCTTGGCCTCAACACATGAGTAGGTGGTTCTCTCTCGTAACTGGTAAGTTGGAATTGTAGGTTTGTTCGATGGCTCTCCACGAATGAAGAGGAGGTGGAGGGGTATATATAGCCTCCACACAAAATCTAACCGTTACACACAATTTACCAAACTCGGTGGGACCGAATTATCAAACTCGGTCAGACCGATTTAGTAAACCTAGTGACCGTTAGGGTTTTTGGTGGGACTGACATGCATCTCGGTAGGACTGATTTGGTTAGGGTTAGGGCATAACGTTATCTCGGTGAGACTGACATACAAACTTCGGTGAGACCGAATTTGGTAATTAGCTAACCGTAGAGTTGGTCGTAAACTCGGTGGGACCGATTTGCTCTTCGGTGAGACCAAAAGTTACAAAAGGGAAACAGAGAGTTTACATTGTAATCTCGGTGGGACCGATTCACTCTTCGGTGAGACCGAAAAGTTACGAAGGGAAACAGAGAGATTACAATCCCATCTCGGTGAGACAGAGATCCCTATCGGTGAAACCGATTTGCCTAGGGTTTGTGGCGATGGCTATGACATTTGAACTCGGTGGCGCGGATAGAAAGAATCGGTAGGGTCGAGTTTGACTTTGGGTTTAGGTCATATGTGGATGTGAGAAAGTAGTGGAGGGTTTTGGAGCATATCACTAAGCACATGGAGCAAAAGGCTCATTAAGCAACACCTCATCCCTTCTTGATAGTATTGGCTTTTCCTATAGACTCAATGTGATCTTGGATCACTAAAATGTAAAAGGTAGAGTCTTGAGCTTTTGAGCTTGAGCCAATGCTTTGTCCTTAATATTTTGAGGGATCCACTTTCATCATCCATGCCATGCCATTCACTGAGCTTTCCTGAAATATTCATCTTGGAATAGTATTAGCTCAGTGAGCTATATGTTGTTATGAATTACCAAAACCACCTAGGGATAGTTGCACTTTCAATCTCCCCCTTTTTGGTAATTGATGACAACATATAGATCAAAGCTTCGACAACTGATAATAAACTTGTAAAACATCGTCGCTTTGAGAAGTATGTGATAAGCAAGATCTCCCCTAAATTTGTGCATATCTTAAGATTTGCTTTGGACTGCAAATGCACAAGAAATTAGGCTCATGGGTTACTCTTCCATGTCACATACATCTTGGTGGAGCGCTCAAAATAATAACGATTGAATACATGCACTCATCACCAAGCACAGTGAATGATCATATAAGGATAAATAAGATAATATCATAAAAGGCATAAGTGTAGCTTATGATCAAACACATGATCATCAATGTCTCACAGGTAATGCATAGTATCTCAAGCAATCAAACGCAAAAAAAGTTCAACCAAGAAGACAAGAGAGAACAAAAGCAAATCTCTCTCTCTCGAAGCCTATGATCTATACATTTTTCTCCCCCTTTGGCAACAAGTTACCAAAAAGTTCCTAGAAAATGCATAGCACTATGTCGTCTGGTGGTGGTGTAGACAGGACTCCAAGGATGAACGCATCAGTAGACGTGGTAGGAGCTGAAGAAGTGGCTCACGGTGTATGCAGGTTGGCACCGCTGACCTCTGAGCTCTAGGCACTCGCAAATGCATCGCTTGTCGCCTTGCCCTTCCTCTCCTGCATATCATCTTGTAACTGCTCCACAGCTGACTGAATATCAGTCACTTTGACATCAAGATCATAGAATTTTTGTTCCATGATTCTCTCCAGGCTCTCCGGTTTTGAGTTAGGGTGGCCAACCCCTTCTCAATCCGCAGAGTTGATGCTATTAAGTAACCAAGCTGCTCCTGCTTGTTCTTCGAAAGTAGTCGATGCCTCGCTTGAGTTGGCATCTTTGCAGCTTTCTCTTGCCTTGCCTTCTCCTTTCTCTCCTGAGCTTGCACTGATGATGGTTCATTCTCAGTCATGACAACTCGATTGTCCTCAAATTCAGGATAGAGAACCATGTGTTCCTTATCAAATAGATACTTTCCTGTGCCCATCTTCGAGTTTATCAACTCCACGAATCGTGGGGCATAACCACAGCTCCTCTTCTGATCTGCTGTTGTCCTCTTAATTTTCTCGACTATGAGGCTCATGACCTTGAATTTCCGAGGCACATCAAAAACATGAAGCAAATTGATTGCATGTCCTCTAATCATGTTATGGTCACCTGATTTGGGCAATAGAGTATGCCTTAAGATCCGCTTGATCGTAGGCAGCCCTGACAATGGTAAAATGGACTGATCCAAACTTGAAGGTCTCAAGTGCATCATCTGGGATCTCCTTGTACATGTGTGACATAGAGTTATGATCCATTTTCTTCTTACCATAAATGTCCAGGTCATCCTCACTTTCCTTTGGCGCATTAATCAAACTTGCCCATTCCTCTATGGTAGACAGATATCTGGTTCCTTCTGACATCCACACTATCCTGCCATCTGGATAGAAATGTGCTATGGAGTAGAATTGCATGATAAGTTCATCGTTCCAGTTGGTGAGCTTCTTCCCAACAAAATCAACAACTCCACACGCACTGAAGCTGTCATATACTCCAGGGTAGTGTTCTGCTTTCTCCTTCATGTAGGTCCAGTTGATCCATCTCATATCGCAAACTATGGGCTTCTTATCCAGCAAGATAGTATCATAAAGGTCCTGCTGCTCCTTGGTGTGGAACCTGTAGTCCACAGCAGTCCTTCTCCTCGTGGCATATGGATCTGACTCTCTCCATAGCCTCAACCCATTATCTCTCCTGATCTTCATGTTTTCAGCCACATGATGAGCATCATTGTGGTCTGGGATCTTGGGTTTGAGCTTCCTTAGGACCTGCCCTTCTTCATCTTCTTCAGCCTCAACCTCAGGCATTGGGGCCTTGTTCTTTTCAGCTGCTGGTATGCTCCTGGTATTCCTCTTTGGTGCATTCTTGGGCTTGGGGGCAGCTTTGGGCTTGGAAGTTGCAACCCCTGACTTGATAGCATCACCCATCAGCTTTTGTGCCTTGGGTGCAGGCTCTGCAACCTCTTCTTCTTCTTCCTCTTCCATCATGGAAGGCTTCCCTATCACTCTTGCCATGGTCTTCTTGACCCTTTCTTTCCTTTTCTTTCCCTCTGCAGCAACAAGCTCTTTGGGTTAAGATTCCAAAGGAGCTTGAGTAGACACTTTGGCTTCGGACATTGGTTGTCTACCTGCTGGCCTTTTGATTTTCAAACCAGGCTTCACTGCAGATGAGCTGAACTCCCTCTTGAGCACTTTCTTCTTGGAGCTTGCCTCATCCTCAATCGCCACATAATCCTCATCCTCGGACTCGAGGTCTTCTTCTTTCTTGACCTTTTGGCAGCCTTGGGCAAATTGCTCGGAGTGCTTCGCTCCCCTCATCTCGAGCTGCTTGAGGGACTAGTGCCCTCGCTCAATTGGATCTGCTCTTGATTTGTTCGCTATCACTGTTGCGACATGCCGCTCAAATTGACCGCTGACCTTGTGAATAGTTATAGATGAGGTAGAGTGGACGAGCATCACAAAATGCAGAGATTTTTGCAAAGAATGATTCAAAAACTTAGCTTTAGTTTCCCATCGAAAACATTTCGGATCTACCGATTTTCAAACTCGGTGATACCGGGCAGTTTTGGAACCTAAACTAGTGAACTCGGTCGCACCGAGTCACAGCTCGCGGGCACCGAGTCTGCTAGGGTTTCACAAAGTTTGGAAATCGGTCACACCGATTAGCAATTCTCGCTCGCATCGAGACTTACTAGTGCAATGGCATTAGCCAAATCGGTGGGACCGAGTTTTTCAACTCGGTGGGTCCGAGATGGTTTCAGCGGAAACCTAACCCTAAATTTTCGAATCACAACTATTCTAAGGATTGATTTGACTGGATAGAAGTGTTTCAATCGTGGAAAGATGCACAATGAACACAATGTGCTGAGAATCGGACGAGGAAAGCACTGTGATCGAGTTCATACCCTAGTTCGGCGGGAACTCGCTACGGCGGCAACGGCGGAGGAGAATTCCGTTGACGGCGGCGGAGACCAGCGACAGGAGGCGGCTGGCGACGAAGTCGACGATCCGTAGACCAAGTTGGCAGAGCGAGCTATGTGCGGGCGAGAGGATTCGGAGAAAGTTTTCCGAATTTTGCCCGTGCGATATATATAGCCCGACCACATCGGTGTGACCGAAAGTGGTACAACTCGGTGGCACCGAGATGCAAAACTGCGTGAACAATTATTGCAACTCGGTGTGACCGAAGTACAAATCGGTTGCACCGAGATGAAAACCTAGATCGACTTAGTAATCTCGGTATGACCGAAATGGAGGAATCGGTCGGACCGAAAATCACAAAGAAGTTTTGGAAGTTTAAGTCTATGACGAATCGGGACTCGAGTGCTCCTCACACGTAGTGGTTCGAATCTGACTTGATCAAATTTTGTGATGTATCATGAATAGAGTTTGAGACGAGAAAAGCATAGATAGCTAGAGAAGGTTCTTAGGCATTCTTGTCCATCCACTTGGCCAAAGAAGGAAAAGCCAAACTATCAAAACAACAAGTGGATGTCCTCGAATGAGTAAAATATGCAACCAACATGCTCATACAATAAGATGACAAATGAAATATGTGACAAAGCATGCACAACCAATTCTAGCATCTATCAAACAATTGGCGATGACTAGGTCATCTATATATGAGTATATTGTCTTAGGAGTCAAATGAGAACATTTGATCATAGGTTATACTCATCGTTTAAGCTCAAGTGGGGTTTCCACTTTTACATAAATCATTTATGTGTTCACATCATTAGAGTTGCTTTGACTCAATTCTTAGAGTTAAGCTCCCCTAGATGTGAGATCCCCTTAGAGGGATAAACTAACCTTGGGTTTTGTCAATGATGACTTCATGTAGGTGTCGAAGATGTGGATGCTCAATGTTGATGTAGATCGTTTGGAGCAATCATTTGGAGTGAGTTGCACTTTCAATACCAACATGATGGTTTGTGACTCCTTGAACTAGTGCAAGATATGGAAGTTGATTGCACTTGTCCTTGCCATAATGATATGAGTGAAAAATGTTGGCGGAGTCACCCTCAAGAACTCTCTAGTTCTTCTTCTTCGGGATCCACACCATCTTGATGGGAATCCTTGGTGTAGTAGTTGTACTTGATGAAGTAGAACTTGACGTAGTCTTGGGAACCCACTTGACCAAGGCCTTAGGTGCTTCTTAAAATGCATCAATCTCCTCTTGAAGCTTGTCCTTGCCTTTGTTCTTGTGGTCTTGTGGTGGATGATCATCTTGTACTTGTGTTCCCTTGAAGGAAGTAGGATCATACTTCTCTTGTTGAGGAACAAACTTCGTCTTGGGATATTGATCTTGTTCCCACTCAACTCCATTGGCATTGAACTTTCGTTCAAAACCAACACCTTGATTCTTCCGGTGCCTTCCTTGCTTGCGTACAATTTCCTCAAATTGCTTACTCCCGGCAAGACTCTTGTATACACCTTTCTCTATAATTCCCTTCAATAAGCTATTTTCTTGCTCAAGTGTAACTTGGCTAAGAGAATCATTAGTGGAATCAAGAGAACTACTAGAAGCAACAATATTGGATTTAGCATTATTATTGTTACTACTAGAGGAAGAATCTTTCTTGTTCTTGTTACTAGACTTGAATTGAGGCATGTAAGTAGATAAGAGTAAATGCTTGGCAATGTAAGAATAACTTTTCTTGCGAAGATCATCATTGATTGCCTTTAAGAACTCATGCTCTTGCTCAAGATTGAGCTTTTCAAAGCGTAACTTCTCATGAGCCCTTAAAAGTTCTCGATGATCTTCAAAGATAGTTTCATGAGCTAACTTAAGAGTGTTTAGTTCTTTAGTTAGACGCTCAATCTTCTCCTTATCATTGTCATTCGTTTCAACTTGATTAGCATGATTAATTGACGTTTCATCATAGTATTCATCACTAGAGTTGTCAACAAGTAAATCATCATCACCTAGCAAGTCATCTTCATCAACATCAAAATCAACATACTCGTGTGTTACCTTAGGACCTTTGGCCATGAAGCATCTACCAATTCCTTCATTTGGTGATTCAAATATGTCGTAGGAGTTGGTTGACACAAGTGCTAGACCAGCAACACCTTCATCTTGAGTGTATTCGGAGTCGGAGTGATAGCTTCTCTCGGAGTGATGGTCGGAGTCGGAGCCGGATTCCCATTCACCAACATGAGCTTGATGTCTTTGTTTTGTGTAGCTCTTTGATGACTTGTCCTTCCTTTTCGAATCCTTGCTTCTCCTTGAGGGTTTTCATTCATAACGATCATCTCTACTCCTTCTCTCTCTTGGTGGTGATTCTTCTCTTCTACTTCTTCTCTTGGGAGAATCTTCTCTTCTTTTGTAGGGTGCCGTACACTCATTGGAATAGTGTCCGGGTCTCCCACAATTGTAGCAATTGCGCTCTCGACTAGAAGATCTTTTTTCATTGTAGGACCTTGACTTAGAGCTTCTTTCTTTGCTTCTACTCTTGTAGAATTTGTTGAAGTTCTTCACCATTAAGCTCAATTCTTCATTGAAGGTTTGTTTCTCACTTGATGATGTAGGGGCTTCACATGAGGCTTTGTAAGCACCACTCGACTTGTTGTGAAGTTCCTCCTTATCCTTGAGTGACATCTCATGAGCAACAATTCTTCCAATGACTTCCGTAGGCTTGAGATCTTTTTAATTGGGCATCATTTGGATCAATGTGCACACGGTATCATATTTTCCATCCAATGCTCTTAGGATCTTCTTGATGATGAATCTATCGCTCATCTCTTCACTTCCTAAGCCGGCAATCTCATTTGTGATAAGAGCAAGCCTAGAGTACATTTCAGCGACGCCTTCACCATCCTTCATTTTGAACTTGTCAAGCTGACTTTGGAGCACATCCAACTTGGATTCCTTGACGGAGTCGGTACCTTCGTGCATATCAATCAAAGTATCCCAAATTTCCTTTGCATTCTCAAGACGGCTGATTTTGTTGAATTCTTCGGGGCACAATCCATTGAATAGGATATCACAAGCTTGAGCGTTGTATTGCAACATCTTCAACTCTTCCGCACTAGCTTCACGGTTCGGTTCTCTCCCATCAAAGAATTCACCTTGCAAGCCAATACACACAATAACCCAAACGGCGGGGTTATGTCCGAGAATATGCATTTTCATCTTATGCTTCCAACTAGCAAAATTAGTGCCATCAAAGTAAGCACCTCTACGATGATAATTTCCCTCGCTAGACGCCATACTCTCCTAGGTTGTGAAACCAAGGCTATGACCACCAAAAGCTATGGAAATCAAAGCAAATGGAGACCAAAGCTCTGATACCACTTGTAGGACCTTGAAGTATGTCTAGAGGGGGGTGATTAGACTACTTGACCAATAAAAACCTAACCTTTTCCCAATTTTAGACACTGGCAGATTTTAGCTATTTTAGTACAAGTCAAGCAATCTTCACACAATTCAAGCAAGCATGCAAAGAGTATATTGGCAGCGGAAAATAAAGCATGCAACTTGCAAGAATATAAAGGGAAGGGTTCGGAGGATTCAAACACAATTGGAGACACAGATGTTTTTGTCGTGGTTCTGATAGGTGGTGCTATCGTACATCCACATTGATGGAGACTTCAACCCACGTAGGGTAACGGTTGCGTGAGTCCATGGAGGGCTCCACCCACGAAGGGTCCACGAAGAAGCAACCTTGTCTATCCCACCATGGCCGTCGCCCACGAAGGACTTGACTCACTAGCAGTAGATCTTCACGAAGTAGGCGATCTCCTTGCCCTTACAAACTCCTTGGTTCAACTCCACAATTTTGTCGGAGGCTCCCAAGTGACACCTAGCCAATCTAGGAGACACCACTCTCCAAGAAGTAACAAATGGTGTGTTGATGATGAACTCCTTGCTCTTGTGCTTCAAATGATAGTCTCCCCAACACTCAACTCTCTCTCTCAAAGGATTGGATTTGGTGGAAAGAAGATTTGAGTGGAAAGCAACTTGGGGAGGGCTAGAGATCAAGATTCATATGGTTGGAATGGAATATCTTGGCCTCAACACATGAGTAGGTGGTTCTCTCTCAGAACTGGTAAGTTGGAAGTGTAGGTTTGTTCTGATGGCTCTCTCCACGAATGAAGAGGAGGTGGAGGGGTATATAGCCTCCACACAAAAATCTAACCGTTACACACAATTTACCAAACTCGGAGGGACCGAATTATCAAACTCGGCCAGACCGATTTAGTAAACCTAGTGACCGTTAGGGTTTTTGGTGGGACTGACATGCATCTCGGTAGGACCGATTTGGTTAGGGCTAGGGCATAACGTAATCTCGGTGAGACCGATTACACAAACTCGGTGAGACCGAATTTGGTAATTAGCTAACCAGAGAGTTGGTCAGGTAAACTCGGTTGGACCGATTTGCTCTTTCGGTGAGACCGAAAAGTTACAAAAGGGAAACAGAGAGTTTACATTGTAATCTTGGTGGGACCGATTCGCTCTTTCGGTGAGACCGAAAAGTTACGAAGGGGAAACAGAGAGATTACAATCCCATCTCGGTGAGACCGAGATCCCTATCGGTGAAACCGATTTGCCTAGGGTTTGTGGCAGTGGCTATGACATTTGAACTTGGTGGCGCCGGATAGAAAGAATCGGTAGGGCCGAGTTTGACTTTGGGTTTAGGTCATATGTGGATGTGAGAAAGTAGTGGAGGGTTTTGGAGCATATCACTAAGCACATGGAGCAAAAGGCTCATTAAGCAACACCTCATCCCTTCTTGATAGTATTGGCTTTTCCTATAGACTCAATGTGATCTTGGATCACTAAAATGTAAAATGTAGAGTCTTGAGCTTTTGAGCTTGAGCCAATCCTTTGTCCTTAATATTTTGAGGGATCCACTTTCATCATCCATGCCATGCCATTCTTTGAGCTTTCCTGAAATATTCATCTTGGAATAGTATTAGCTCAATGAGCTATATGTTGTTATGAATTACAAAAACCACCTAGGGATAGTTGCACTTTCAATGGGGATACCGACGATCGAATCTCAGGCAAGTAACATACCGATAGACAAAGGGAATTGAATAAATGATTGATTGAATCCCCGACATCGTGGTTCGTCCGATGAGATCATCGTGGAACATGTGGGAGCCAATATGGGTATCCAGATACCTCTATTGGTTATTGGCCGGAGAGGTGTCTCGGTCATGTCTGCATGGTTCCCGAACCCGTAGGGTCTACACACTTAAGGTTCGATGACGCTAGAGTTGTTATGGGAAATAGTATGTGGTTGTCAATGGTTGTTCGGAGTCCCAGATGAGATCCCGGACGTGACGAGGAACTCCGGAATGGTCCGGTGGTGAACATTGATATATTGGACGAAGGGCATTGGAGTCCGGAATTGTTCCGGGGGTACCGGGTGACGACCAGCGTGTCCGAAAGGGGTTTCGGAGGCCCCGGCAAGCGTTGGGGGGCCTTATGGGCCAAGGGGAGGGGGCACATCAGCCCACTAAGGGGCTGTGCACCCCTCCCACCCCATCTCATGTAACATGGAGAGGTGGGGGCGCCTCCCCTAGGGCAGCCACCCCTCCCGGCTTGGGGGGCAAGTTTACTAGGGGTGGGGGCACCCAAACCCATCTAGGGTTTCCCCTGTGGCCGCCGCCCCTCCCCTAGGGAAACCCTAGGGCGCCTCCTCCTCCCCCTTCCCCCTATATATAGTGAGGGAGAGAGTGGGCAGCCGCACCCCTTCCTTGGCGCGACCCTCTCCTCCTCCAACTGCTCCTCCTCCTCCGTAGTGCTTAGCGAAGCTCTGCCGGAGAACCACGAGCTCCATCGCCACCATGTCGTCGTGCTGCTGGAGTTCTCCCTCTACTTCTCCTCTCCCCTTGCTGGATCAACAAGGAGGAGACGTCCCCGGGCTGTACGTGTGTTGAACGTGGAGGCGCCGTCCGTTCGGCGCTAGATCAGATCTTCCGCGATTTGAATCGCCGCGAGTACGTCTCCATCAACCGCGTTCTTGTAACGCTTCCGCTTAGCGGTCTTCAAGGGTATGAAGATGCACTCCCTCTCTCTCGTTGCTAGCATCTCCTAGATTGATATTGGTGACACGCAGGAAAATTTTGAATTATTACTACGTTCCCCAACAGTGGTATCATGAGCTAGGTCTACGCGTAGATTCTATGCACGAGTAGAACACAAAGTAGTTGTGGGTGATGATTTGGTCAATTTGCTTACCGTTACTAGTCTTATCTTGATTTGGCGGCATTGTGGGATGAAGCGGCCCGGACCGACCTTACACGTACGCTTACATGAGACAGGTTCCACCGATTGACATGCACTTGTTGCATAAGGTGGCTAGCGGGTGTCTGTCTCTCCCACTTTAGTTGGATCGGATTCGATGAAGAGGGTCCTTATGAAGGGTAAATAGCAATTGGCATATCAGCGTTGTGTCTTTTGCGTAGGTAATAAACGTTCTTGCTAGAAACACGTAGCAGCCACATAAAACATGCAACAACAATTAGAGGACGTCTAACTTGTTTTTGCAGGGTATGCCACATGATGTGATATGGCCAAAAGGATGTGATGAATTTTATATGTGATGTATGAGATTGATCATGTTCTTGTAATAGGAATCACAACTTGCATGTCGATGAGGATGACAACCGGCAGGAGCCATAGGAGTTGTCTTATTTTATTGTATGACCTGCGTGTCAATGAAAACACCATGTAATTACTTTACTTTGCTGCTAACCGTTAGCCATAGTAGTAGAAGTAATAGTTGGCGAGACAACTTCATGAAGACACGATGATGGAGATCATGATGATGGAGATCATGGTGTCATGCCGGTGATGATGGTGATCATGCCGCTACCGAAGATGGAGATCAAAGGCGCAAGATGATATTGGCCATATCATGTCACTTTATGATTTGCATGTGATGTTTGTCATGTTTACATCTTATTTGCTTAGAACGACGGTAGCATAAATAAGATGATCCCTCCCTAAAATTTCAAGAAATGTGTTCCCCCTAACTGTGCACCGTTGCGAAGGTTCGTTGTTTCGAAGCACCACGTGATGATCGGGTGTGATAGATTCTAACGTTCACATACAACGGGTGTAAGCCAGATTTACACATGCGAAACACTTAGGTTGACTTGACGAGCCTAGCATGTACATACATGGCCTCGGAACACAAGAGATCGAAAGGTCGAACATGAGTCATATAATAGATACGATCAACATGGAGATGTTCACCGTTGATGACTAGTCTGTCTCACGTGATGATCGGACACGGCCTAGTCGATTCGGATCATGTATCACTTAGATGACTAGAAGGATGTCTATCTGAGTGGGAGTTCATTGAATAATTTGATTAGATGAACTTAATTATCATGAACCTAGTCTAAATTATCTTTGCAAATTATGTTGTAGATCAATAGCTCGCGCTTTAGCTCCTTGTTTTAATACGTTCCTAGAGAAAGACTAAGTTGAAAGATATTGTAAGCAATTATGCGGACTAGAGCCGTAGTCTGAGGATTGTCCCCACTGCTACACAGAAGGCTTCTGTCCTTGATGCACCACTCAGTGTGCCAACCCCTCTGGCGTCGTCTGTGGATGTTGTGAACATCTGGCAGACACGTTCTGATGACTACCTGATAGTTTAGTGCACCATGCTTTATGGCTTAGAATCAGGGCTCCAAAAGCATTTTAAACGCCATGGAACATATGAGATGTTCCAAGAGCTGAAATTGGTATTTTAGGCTCATGCTCGTGTTGAGAGGTTTAAGACCTCTGACAAGATCTTTGCCTACATGATGGAGGAGAATAGCTCAGCCAGTGAGCATGTGCTCAGAATGTCTGGGTGCTTCAATCACTTGAATCAAGTGGGATTTAATCTTCCAGATAAGAGAGTGATTGACAGAGTTCTCTAGTCACTATCACCAAGCTGCTAGAGCTTCATGATGAACTATAACATGCAAGGGAAGCTGATCCCGGAGCTGTTCGTCGTGCTTAAGGACGTGAAGGTAGAAATCAAGAAGGGGCATCAAGTGTTGATGGTTAACAAGACCACTGGTTTCAAGAAGGGCAAGGGCAAGATGGGAAACTTCATGGATGGCAAGCCAGTTGCTGCTCTAGTGAAGAAACACAAGAACCCAAACCCGAGACGAAGTGCTTCTATTAGGGGAACGGTCACTGGTAGCGGAACTGCCTCAAATACTTGGTAGATAAGGCTGGCAACTTCAACAAAAGTATATTTGATATATGTGTTATTGATGTGTACCTTACTAGTACTCCTAGTAGCACATGGGTATTAGATATCGGTTCAGTTACTAAGAATGGTAACTCGAAACAAAAGCTACGGAATAAACAGAGACTAGCTAAGGGCGTGGTGACGATGTGAGTTGGAAGTATTTCCAAGGATGATATGATCACCATCGCACGCTCCCTCTACCTTCGGGATTAGTGATGAACCTAGATAAATGTTGTTTGCATTGGTGTCCGCGTTGAGCATGAACATGTGAAAGCACAAGTGTTCCCTAGGTGGTTTTGGTAATTAATGTCAACATATCTCTTGTTGGACTAACACTTTTACCTAGTGTGACGCCCCCGATTCAATCGTACACTAATCATACACGCAAACGTGTACGATCAAGATCAGGGACTCACGGGAAGATATCACAACACAACTCTAAAACAAAAATAAGTCATACAAGCATCATAATACAAGCAAGGGGCCTCGAGGGCTCGAATACAAGTGCTCGATCATAGACGAGTTAGCGGAAGCAACAATATCTCGAGTACGTACATAAGTTAAACAAGTTTGCCTTAAGAAGGCTAGCACAAATTGGGATACTGAGATCGAAGAGGCGCGGGCCTCTGCAGGATCCTCCTAACTACTCCTGGTCGTCGGCGGGCTGCACGTAGTAGTAGGCGCCTCCGGTGTAGTAGTCGCCATCGACGGTGGCGTCGCTCTGGGCTCCATCGTGCAGTCGCAGCAATCGGAGTAAAGAAAGGGGGAAAGGGGAACAAGGCAACCGTGAGTACTCATCCAAAGTACTGCAAGCAAGGAGCTACACTACATATGCATGGATATATGTGTAAAGGGCCATATCGGTGGACCGAATCGCAGAATGCCGTAATAAGAGGGGATAGCTAATCCTGTCGAAGACCACGCTTCGGGCAGCCTCCGCTTTGCAAAGATGTAGCGTAGAGTAGATCAAGTCCTCCAAGTAGCATCACATAGCAATAATCCCACCCGGCGATCCCCTCCTCGTAACCCTGAGAGAGAGCGACCACCGGGGTGCACCACATAACCCAACATGCTTGATCCCATTTGGCCGGACACACTTTTCTGGGTCATGCCCGGCCGCGGAAGATCAACACGTCGCAGCCCCATCTAGGCTCAACAGAGAGGTCAGCACGCCGGTCTAAACCTAAGCGCCGCAGTGCAGGCCCCATCGCCCTTAGCACACTGCACGTTGCGTCTGTGACGGAGCAGACCTAGCCTACAGGCGTTCGGTCCAATCCGGCGCGCCACTCGGTCGGGCGTCACGAAGTGCTTCGGCTGATACCACGACGTCGGGATACCCATAACTACTCCCACGTAGATGGTTAGTGCGTATAGACCCAATGGCCAGACTCAGATCAAATACCAAGATCTCGTTAAGCGTGTTAAGTATCCGCGAACGCAGACCAGGGCCAGACCCACCTCTCTCCTAGGTGGTCTCAACCTTCCCTGTCGCTCCGCCACAAAGTATGATCGGGGCCGTCGGGAACCCAGGCCCACCTCTACCGGGATGGAGCCACCTGTCCTTTCAGCCCCCATCTCCGAACAGTATCACAGGTAATGTAATAGTATAAAGTATATAGTATATGCCCGTGATCACCTCCCGAAGTGATCACAACCCAGTAGTATAGCATGGCAGACGGACAAGAATGTAGGGCCACTGATGGAACACTAGCATCCTATACTAAGTAGTAGGATAGCGGTAAAGGTAACAACAGTAGTAGCAAGGACAGGCTATGCAAAGAAGATAGGATTAACTGAAAGAAGTAACATGCTACACTACTCTAATGCAAGCAGTATAGAGAAGAGTAGGCGATATCTGGTGATCAAAGAGGGGGCTTGCCTGGTTGCTCTGGCAAGAGAGAGGGTTCGTCAACTCCGTAGTCGTACTGGGTAGCAGCGGCGTCGGTCTCGATGTCTATCGAGAGAAGAGGGGGAAGAAACAATAAATATTTAAGCAAGCAGATGCATAGCGATGCATGACATGACAAGTATCGGTGCTAGAGGTGCCCTAACGCGGTATGAGGTGATACCGGTGAAGTGGAAACAACCGGAAAGTATCCCGGTGTTTCGCGTTTTCGAGCGAAGGAGCCGGAGGGGAAAGTTGCGAGTTCGATAGGTTAGGGTGTGGCGGACAAACGGGTTGCGTGATCCGGAATCGCCTCGCTGCTCGAGCAACTTTCATGTTGAAAATATATTAATCCGAAAGTTACGGATTAAAAGATATGATTTTCTAAAGATTTTATTAATTTACGGAATTTAGTTAATTATTTAATCAATTCGAAAATAAATTAATGACATCGATGATGTCATGTCGACGTCGGCCGATCAACAGAGTTGATCGGTCAACTGACCAGTGGGTCCCACCGTCGGTGACACATTTTAATTAGACAGATTAATTAAACTAATCATAATTAATCGTAGGTGGGCCCCATGTCATACTAATTAATTAACTAATTAATGATGAGTTAATTAGGTTAATTTATCACTAGGTTAATTAACCTTAATTAGTTAATTTAACCAGAATTAATTAAGTTAATTAATCAGTTAATTAATTAATTAATTAATTATTTTTATTATTTGTTATCATATTTAATTTTTAAATTCTTTTTTTAGTATTATTATTAAAGCGTTACGGGTGGGCCCATTTGTCATTGGGCAGGGCCTTAACGTGCTGATTTAACGGGGCCACTGGCAGGCGAATCGGGCGGGTGGAACCGCCGAACGAGGCGACGCCAGTAGGCGGACTTGTGCTTGATGGCCGAGCGCTGGGGGGGCTCACGGGATCCGCCGGCAGAGGAGCCACGAGGAGGCACACTAGGGAGGATGCGGTGAGGGAACACGCAAGGCGTTGTGCAGTGGCGTGGGGAGCAAGGCGGCGGTGAACAGGTGAGCCAGCGGGCCTGGACGGGGAAAAGGGGGGCGGCGATGCTCACTTGCGAGCATGGCGGGGGCGTGAACGAGGCCACTCGGGCGCAGGGGTAGAGGCGGGAAGCGACGGGGTTCTCACCCGCGTTGGTGAGCAGGGGGCGGTGAGGCTCGGTGGAGCCTTTGGGGAGGAGGACGGGGACGCGTCGCCGTCGAGGAGGAGACGAGGAGGACGAGGTGGAGAAGCTCCGGGCGGCGACGACGATTAGCGACGGCGTGCTGGTCCGGCGACAGGGAGGCCTTCGGGCGGCGGTGTGGAGACGACGACGACCGGGCGAAAGGCGACAAGGCCAGCGGCGGGCAACAGCGACGCAAGCGGCGGCTCGGGCGACCGATGTGGTAGCGGGACGGCGAGACAAGCAGGCGATGGTGGTGGTGCTCGGTGAGGGGCGCCGAGGACGACGTCGCGTCGAAGCGGTATCGTCGGGGTCGGGAGATGGTCGCCTCGATCCTGATTTGGATCGAGGGAGTGGGGAGAGTGGGGAGTGGGGATCGGGTGAGGGTTAGGGTTCGGGAGGTGGCCTTGTAGGCGAGAGAGGAGGGCAGTTGGGCCGGCGGTTATATTAGTCAATGGGCAGTTGGCCCAGCGTGAAAGGGGGTTGTGTATTTTCCTTTTCTTTTGTTTATATATTTCTTTATTTATTTCTTCTTTATTTTAGTTTCTCTTAATTATACTTTTTACTTGATATTAAAATGAACCCTAAAATAGTAATACCACGAAACCCACTGCCCCAAAAGGTTTTACCCCAAAACAATTTTGTTTTAGAATTTTATTATTTATGGAAGCCTTTAAATATCGGGTCTTGCTACTGTTTTATTCACCTTAGAGTATTTAATTTTTTTTAAAGTGGGTTTTCTCCATCATAATTACCTATGCATTATTTGGTACAACCCGAGCATTTTTGTTTTAAGGTTTGAAAACTTTTATTGTTTGCCCTGATCTTGAATTAAAAATTCGAACCGGTTTCGAACTAACGCGAGTTTATCAACAGTAACCAAGGTGATGTGGCATCATTAGCAGAGGTTACTGTAGCTTGATTATCCGGGCATCACAATTCTCCTCCACTACAAGAAATCTCGTCCCGAGATTTTAAAGGTAGTGAAAGGGGGAAAGGTTTTGGTTACGAATCTAGCGGTACTTCTCATCGTGGCTTGCTCTTCACGAAGAAGTTGATCCCTGTCGTTGATGTCCTCATTACTCTACTTCAGGTCATCTTGATGAAGTCACATCCTTTCTTCGGGGTCCGCTTTAAATTACGAATAGGTAAGGGGCAGTTAAATCTGACGAGAATGCTTATGAGGGAAACAATCTGGGGTTAACCCATGAATGAGCATAAGATTATCTCTCGAGTTGAACATATGAAACACATCTAGAGCAAAGTAAGAAGGTACCATAACAAGTTTGAAGCGGATAGACAATCGTCGTTGCCTGAAACATCGCGTGAAACGGGTTCAAGGCAACGCGAATAGTTATTGTGTTTAATACCAGAATTGATGATCTCACGGAAGGTGGTTGGTGATCTTCATACGAATCCAATCGTGAGGAATAACTTCGGAGATATGGGTGTACCGGAGAGTCAGGTTTCGATCATGTGGATCTGTGGGTTATGGGCCCACCATGTGGGTTTAAAAGCAAGAGGGGCAGCGACATCTTGCACGTACATGATAGCAAGGCATGTTAGAGAATAACCGCCGATTATGTTGGCTGCATCGTCGGTACCAAGGGCGAGGGACGAAGAGAACCATTTTCCTGCTCGTTAAACGAGGCGGACCAATAGGCAAAGTTCTCGTCCATCGGTGGCTACCGGAATGTCATCAACAATAGTAATGCGGTCTTCTTGTGAAATTGTACACTGAGGTGTTTACATAAGGTGAGAATAATACTGCTTAGATTATATAAACCCCAAGAAAGGTTAAACCAACCAATGGAAAGGAAAATAAGATTATCGATTAAATGTAACAATGGAAAGGAAGATGTGTTTAAACACATATTTCAGGGGTATATCCTTCCCAAGGACAAGCAGAGCACGATATCCATGACAGGATATAATGTAGAAAACTCTTAAGGTAAGGGGAGAGAAATTTCATGACATTACCCATACAGCGGTGTTTGGATAGTTGATCAAGAAACATTTAGCATTACGCTCCCAATGTTCTGGTTGATGAACGGAGTATCACAAACATGCTTCGAGATAGCATTAACATGGTCAATGGGTAAAGATCAGACTTTGGATACACAAAGGATCCATCAGGAACAACTTATAGAACAAGTCTTACAATTCTCCTCATGAAAGAATGGCTAAACTTGCTAAAAAGGATACTATAACAATAGGTCCTCCGGCCAGGTGTGCTAGGCATGACATCACCTTACCGGTATAAGGACCAATGTTATAACTCTTGGAAATATGTTCCAACCATCATATCTGATCGAGGTTCAGATCTGATTGGGGTCAGGATACCTCCGACTTAGTATGCCTGAGAAGAAAAGGTGCAACACAATTGACGAGATGACAATGTAAGATTCTCGGGAAATGAACTATGAAGTGATTTCCGTTAACAGGAGCTCGTCATTAACCCAAGGAGAGGACAAGGAGGTGTCTGGTGAACTCAACGGCAATTCATCAAGATTTCCAAAAGATGGATTTCCACAATTAAGTGAACAAGGAGATAACATTTGTCAGATCAAATGATATAAGGAAGTATGCTCGAGGAAAAACATACACAATTAAACCTTGGTTGAAAGGTGCCCAATATATGGTTTGGGTTGCACGACCAATGTCAGAATGGTGATTCAATAAGCCATAGTCGTAGAATGAAACTATAGACCAATAACTTCAAAGCAAGAGGGTTGTTCGAAGTTTAGAATTTACACATCACAGATCATTTGTCGGTATTCCGGTTAGAAACAACACGGGGAACAAGAAAGAATGGTGATGTTAATAAGTATCACTGGTATCAAGAATTCTTAAGGTTGGTGAATTTCTCACGACATCCTTGACATAAAAGATGGTAATACTCCAAGGTAAAGAAGAACAGATGCTGGATAGTAAGGATCTCAAGGTATAACACAAAAGACGAACAAGTTTGTGTTGGAGGGAAGGCAATAAAGTGGCCGATGATAACACAACTCATCGAGGGCAAGGATGGTATTTCTCTTCATGAAGCCGGTTGATATCCTGGAAGAGCTCATAAGGTTGATGATGATCACGACACATTTGTCGAGAGATTTCATGAAGATGTAATCAATCAGCGACATCAAGTCAAAGGAATGACGAAGCAAGAGGTTATTGGAACCACGATTCTGACACAAACTCGAACTCAAGCTTGTTGTTTAAGGTGAAAGGGTATGACGAGGAAAATTGACGTAAGCTTAGCTATCGTCGCAAATTTTGCTACGGGAAGACGGACCGGGTAGCACATTTAAAATTTAGCACAGTATGATATAGCCGATCAGGCTAGGAATGGTGTGATGGAGTATTAAACTTCTCAAACACAAAGTGCTAGGAGTACTACATCACATGGGTGATTCGACTCACTAACCGGTGTTCTCGGTTGACGACAACCCAGAACCCGTGGGGTGATTATGACGGGGGAAAGGTACTACTTCATTAGAAATTCATAAGATGAAGTGCAATGGGTTGATATCCTCGAGATACCAGGGGGGTAATACTCGAAGGTAGATCAAAGTAAAGGTTGGGCAGGTGCAATGATCTGTAGAAGACAAGTACTTGAACTTGTCCGAGAAATGGTATTTAAAAGGAGAACATGGCCGGAACAACGATTCCAAATGATCAAACCACGGATACAAGATGAACTTATAACAAGGGGGTAATTATTTTTACGAGCAGCTTCCATGATAAGTTATACATCGTGTCCATGGGCATGAACACAAGGTTGAAGGTCGACTCCCACTTCTTCAATGTATAACCTTTCATTCACTTCTCGCTTTGATAAAGGCATTAGTGTTGAAAGTTTTTCCTAGTGAAATACCAGATGAGTATGACTCGTGAAAACTTTCGAGTTCACACATATTAAGGAAGGCATAGGTTCAACCCGTCAGGGTATCGTGGAAACATATACCACAAGCTTCAATAGTAAATACCACCAGCTCGAAAACAGAGCATGGTTGAGAAAACAGAGGATACAATTTACCCAAGGCTTTATATATCCGTGGAAATACTCACAAGGTTATTTGAATATGAAGGACGGTGTCGGATGAAATCCAACAATGGATCGGGCGATCCACAACGGAGCTGGTGTGAGTATCGGTACTCAATCAGAGGAAGAAAGAACACACGGACATCATATTATAGAACATCTGAATAATTCGATGCTTAGATAACAAAGGAATTATGATTTCCAAAACAAAGGATCAGAAGCAGACGCTCTGATCAAGGATGGATAAGTTGGATAGACCAGAGGCACTATTGACGACAAATAGTTTGGTCGAGAACCAGCTCATGTTCAAAATGACGTCTGAGCCGAAAAGATAATTTAGAAGGGTTGATCGATGATTGTGTGCATTCGCACACATGTTGAAGCAATAGGATCAAAATGACGGTGTCAAAAGATACTAGTGACTATTGCTAGTGATCTGGGAGCATCCATCATGTAAGGCATAAGTATTTGTAGAGCAATAAGCTGCTAAGGATTTTTTTGGAGGATCGAATAGCATTTCGAAGACTTTTGTGAAACACAAGAACAACTGGGGATGAGCGGATACTCGACAAGTGCGAGGATTTATTTGAAGGGGTATTCGTGTGGCAAAGAACTGCTAGGCAGTAGGCACAAAGTATTCTCGGAACAATAGAGAAAACTTCGGGGTATCTTGTAGTAACAAGATCAATGGGGGATGATCATATGAATGGCAAGTGTAAGTAGTTATCCATAAGGGTTTATCGGTGGTCGGGAATTGCAAAAGCAACGGGCACAAGGTCTCGAGAGAAAATCGGAGAGTATCTTCGAAATCTTCTGGTGCAGTCGGCGATCACCTGGACTGAAGGGGCTCTCTGGGAGAAAGTATTTTCGAGAACCTAAAGTTAGAGTTTAGTAACAAATCGTTTAACCCGAAAAGAAGAGAGTTCAGAATCCCAGAGTAAAGGTCGAGGAGTAAAAGATCATAATACCACCCAATGGCGACGTGTGCCCGTAAGACACACATCCATGTTAGTAAAAGTTTTGCAATGTCTAGACTCGACTTCGGCCAAGGAGTTGGAAGGGGGATTCCTACAGGCAGTCGGCTCTGATACCAACTTGTGACGCCCCCGATTCAATCATACACTAATCATACACGCATAACGCAGTACGATCAAGATCAGGGACTCATGGGAAGATATCACAACACAACTCTAAAACAAAAATAAGTCATACAAGCATCATAATACAAGCCAGGGGCCTCGAGGGCTTGAATACAAGTGCTCGATCATAGACAAGTCAGCGGAAGCAACAATATCTGAGTACAGACATAAGTCAAACAAGTTTGCCTTAAGAAGGCTAGCACAAATTGGGATCTGAGATCGAAGAGGCGCATGCCTCCTGCGTCGGATCCTCCTAGCTACTCCTGGTCGTCGTCCGCGGGCTGCACGTAGTAGTAGGCGCCTCCGGTGTAGTAGTCGCCATCGACGGTGGCGTCTGGCTCCTGGGCTCCATCGTCTGGTCGCAGCAACCGGGTAAAGAAAGGGGGGAAAGGGGGGAACAAGGCAACCGTGAGTACTCATCCAAAGTACTCGCAAGCAAGGAGCTACACTACATATGCATGGATATATGTGTAAAGGGCCATATCAGTGGACTGAACTGCAGAATGCCGAATAAGAGGGGATAGCTAATCCTGTCAAGACCACGCTCAGCAGCCTCCGCCTTTGCAGCATGTAGCGTAGAGTAGATCAAGTCCTCCAAGTAGCATCACATAGCAATAATCCCACCCGGCGATCCCTCCTCATAACCCCGAGAGAGCGACCACCGGGTTGTATCCGCACTTGGAAGGGTGTGTTTTATTACGTATCCGGTTCTAGTTGTCATAAGGTCAAGGTACAACTCCAAGTCGTCACATTATCAAGATCACGGCTATTCGAATAGATTAAACTTCCCTGCAGGGTGCACCACATAACCCAACACGCTTGATCCCATTTGGCGAACACACTTTTCTCGGGTCATGCCCGGCGGAAGATCAACACGCCGCAGCCCCATCTAGGCTCAACAGAGGTCAAGACGCCGGTCTAAACCTAAGCGCAGGGTTTGGTCCCATCGCCTTAGCACACCAAGACGTTATGTGACGCCGCCGGAAGCGCAGACCTAGCCTCTGAGCGTTCCGGTCCAATCCGGTAGCCACGCCACTCGGGCCGACGTCACGAAGTGCCGGTGATACCACGGCGTCGGGATACCCATAACTACTCCCACGTAGTTGGTTAGTGCGTATAGACCAAATGGCCAGACTCAGATCAAATACCAAGAATTCGTTAAGCGTGCTATTTTTAAGTATCCGTGGACGCCAACCAGGGCCAGGCCCAGCTCTCTCCTAGGTGGTCTCAACATGCCCTGTCGCTCCGCCACAAAGTAACAATCGGGGGCCGTCAGGAACCCAGGCCCACCTCTACCGGGATGGAGCCACCTGTCCTTTCAGCCCCCATCTCCGAACAGTATCACAGGTAATGTAATAGTGTAAAGTATATAGTATATGCCCGTGATCACCTCCCGAAGTGATCACAACCCAATAGTATAGCATGGCAGACGGACAAGAATGTAGGGCCATTGATGGAACACTAGCATCCTATACTAAGCAGTAGGATAGCGGTAAAGGTAACAAATGATAGTAGCAAGGACAAAGCTATGTAGCGGATAGGATTAATCGAAAGCAAGAACATCCTACACTACTCTAATGCAAGCAGTATAGAGAAGAGTAGGCGATATCCGTGATCAAAGGGGGCTTGCCTGGTTGCTCTGGCAAGAGAGAGGGTTCACAACTCCGTGAGTCGTCTTGGGTAGCAATGGCCGGTCTCGATGTCTATCGAGAGAAGAG
This sequence comes from Aegilops bicornis, assembly GCA_021605145.1. Taxonomy (NCBI): domain Eukaryota; kingdom Viridiplantae; phylum Streptophyta; class Magnoliopsida; order Poales; family Poaceae; genus Aegilops; species Aegilops bicornis. The sequence continues at coordinate 598,247,420 of CM038670.1, forward strand.
GGGGAAGAAACAATAAATATTTAAGCAAGCAGATGCATAGCGATGCATGACATGACAAGTATCGGTGCTAGAGGTGCCCTAACGCGGTATGAGGTGATACCGGTGAAGTGGGGAAACAACCGGGAAAGTATCCCCGGTGTTTCGCGTTTTTCAGGCAGAGGAGCCGGAGGGGGAAAGTTGCGAGTTCGATAGGTTAGGGGGGGTGTGGCGGATGAACGGGTTGCGTGATCCTAATCGTCTCGCTGCTCGAGCAACTTTCATGTTGAAAATATATTAAACAGAGTTGGTAGTCAACTGACGATGGGTCCCACCGTCGGTGACACATTTTAATTAGACAGATTAAGTAAATTAATCATAATTAATCAGGGGGTGGGCCCCACTGTCATACTAATTAATTAACTAAATAACAATAGTTAATTAGGTTAATTTATCACTAGGTTAATTAACCTTAATTAGTTAATTTAATCAAAATTAATTAATTTAATTAATCAGTTAATTAATTAATTAATTATTTTTATTATTTGTTATCATATTTTATTTTTTAAATTCTTTTTTTAGTATTATTATTAAACGTTACAGGGTGGGCCCATTGTCATTGGGCGAGGGCCTTAACGGCATGGCGAATCAGGTAGGCGGAACCGCCGAACGAGGCGACGCCAGGCGAGGCGCAGCTTGTCTTGATGGCGTGGCCGGAGCCTTGAGGCTCATGGGATCCGCCGGCAGGAGGAGCCGGTCGAGGAGGCACGCTAGGGAGGATGCGGTGGGGGAACGCGCAAGGCGTGGTGCAGCGGCGGGGGGGAGCAAGGCGGCGGTCGGAACACAGGTGAGCCGCGGGTCGGACGGGGAAAAGGGGGGCGGCGATGCTCACTTGCGAGCATGGCGGGGGCGTGAACGAGGCCACTCGGGCGCAGGGGTAGAGGCGGGAAGCGACGGGGTTCTCACCGCAGGAGTGGGAAGGCGAGGCTCGGTGGAGCCTTTGGGGAGGAGGACGGGGACGCGTCGCCGTCGAGGAGGAGACGAGGAGGACGAGGCGGAGAAGCTCCGGCGACGACGAATTAGCGACGGCGTGCTGGTCCGGCGACAGGGAGGCCTTCGGGCGGTGGTGGAGACGACGACGACCGGGGCGAGCGCGGCGACGACGCCAAAGTGGGCAAAGGCAGCAATGACGGGCGGCAGGCTCGGGGCGATGGGGGGTAGCGGACGGCGACAAGCAGGCGATGGTGGTGGTGCTCGGGTGAGGGGCGCCGAGGACGGCGACGTGCGTCGGGGCGATATCGTCGGGTTCGGGGGCATGGTCGCCTCGATCCCGATTTGGATCGAGGGAGTGGGGAGAGTGGGGAGTGGGGATCGGGTGAGGTTAGGGTTCGGGGAGGTGGCCTTGTAGGCGAGAGGAGGGCAGTTGGGCGGCGGTTGGCTATTGGGCGGTTGGCACAGCGTAAAGGGGGTTCTGTATTTTCCTTTTCTTTTGTTTATATATTTCTTTATTTATTTCTTCTTTATTTTAGTTTCTCTTAATTATACTTTTTACTTGATATTAAAATGAACCCTAAAATAGTAATACCACGAAACCCACTGCCCCAAAAGGTTTTACCCCAAAACAATTTTGTTTTAGAATTTTATTATTTATGGAAGCCTTTAAATATCGGTTCTTGCTACTGTTTTATTCACCTTAGAGTATTTAAACATTTTTTAAAGTGGGGTTTCTCCATCATAATTACCTATGCATTATTTGGTACAACCCGAACATTTTGTTTTAAGGTTTGAAAACTTTTATTGTTTGCCCTGATTTTGAATTAAAAATTCGAACCGGTTTCGAACTAACGTGAGTTTATCAACAGTAACCAAGGTGACGTGGCATCATTAGCAGAGGTTACTGTAGCTCGATTATCCGGGCGTCACACCTAGTATGTTTTAGATAAGTTCAACAATGAAGTGGCATGGACTAGAGGATGTGGAACCCCTTCAAGATGCTAAGGACAAAGGATTGGCTCAAGCTCCAAGCTCAAGACTCTACATTTTCTATTTTAGTGATCCAAGATCACATTGAGTCTATAGGAAAAGCCAATACTATCAAGGAGGGATGAGGTGTTGCTTAATGAGGCTCTTGCTCAAAGTGCTTAGTAATATGCTCCAAAGCCCTCAACTACTTTCTCACATCCACATATGACCTAAACCAAAAGTCAAACTCGGCCCCACCGATTCTTTCTATCCGGCGCCACCGAGTTCAAATGTCATAGCCACTGCCACAAACCCTAGGCAAATCGGTCTCACCGATAGGGATCTCGGTCTCACCGAGATGGGATTGTAATCTCTCTGTTTCCCTTCGTAATGTTTCGGTCCCGCCGAGATGAGCGATCGGCCCCACCGAGATTGCAATGTAAACTCTCTGTTTCCCTTTTGTAACATTTCGGTCTCACCGAAATGAGCGAATCATTCCCACCGAGTTTACCTGACCAACTCTCTGGTTACCTTATTACCAAAATCGGTCTCACCGAGTTTGTGTAATCGGTCTCACCGAGATTACGTTATGCCCTAACCCTAACCATATCGGTCCTACCGAGTTGCATGTCGGTCCCACCGAAAATCCTAACGGTCACTAGATTTGCTGAATCGGTCCGACCGAGTTTATCAATTCGGTCCCACCGAGATTGGCAAGTTGTGTGTAACGGTTAGATTTTGTGTGGAGGCTATATATACCCCTCCACCTCCTCTTCATTCATGGAGAGAGCCATCAGAACGAACCTACACTTCCAACTTACCTTTTCTGAGAGAGAACCACCTATACTTGTGTTGAGGCCAAGATATTCCATTCCTACCATATGTATCTTGATCTCTAGCCTTCCCCAAGTTGCTTTCCACTCAAATCTTCTTGCCACCAAATCCATATCCTGTGAGAGAGAGTTGAGTGTTGGGGAGACTATCATTTGAAGCACAAGAGCAAGGAGTTCATCATCAACACACCATTTGTTACTTCTTGGAGAGTGGTGTCTCCTAGATTGGCTAGGTGTCACTTGGGAGCCTCCAACAAGATTGTGGAGTTGAACCAAGGAGTTTGTAAGGGCAAGGAGATCACCTACTTCGTGAAGATCTACCGCTAGTGAGGCAAGTCCTTCGTGGGCGGCGGCCATGGTGGGATAGACAAGGTTGCTTCTTCGTGGACCCTTCGTGGGTGGAGCCCTACGTGTACTCAAGCAACCGTTACCCTTAGTGTGTTGAAGTCTCCATCAACGTGGATGTACGATAGCACCACCTATCGGAACCACGACAAAAACATCCGTGTATCCTATTGCGTTTGAATCCTCCAAACCCTTCCCTTTACATTCTTGCAAGTTGCATGCTTTACTTTCTGCTTTTCATATACTCTTTGCATGCTTGCTTGATATGTATTGTGTTTGTTAAACTTGTGCCAAAAATCCACTTCAACTTAAAGAAATTAAAAACTGCAACTTTTGGTACTTAGTGTCTAATCGCCCCCCTCTAGACACCTCTTCTCGATCCTTTCAATTGATATCAGAGCCTTGGTCTCCATTGCTTTGGTTGAAACACCATTGGAGGAAGATGGATGAGTCTACTTTGGGGAGTCTTAGACATAGAGTGCCTATACTTGATGGAGAGTATTTTCATGAGTGGCAAAAATGAGATGCTTGTGATTTTCAATGAATATCATTTGAACAAGTATATTGCTAGCCCTTGTGCACCTTATGTTGATCCCATGCATCCTACCCTTGATGAGTCAATTGACATGATTCGCAATCTTAGAATTGTTAATCTTATCACTAGAGGCTTGGCTAGAAACTTGATTGGATGTTTGCCTACTCTTAACTGTGCCTACACCATATGGAAATTTCTTGAGGAACACTTTCCAAATTATTCCTTGAAAAATCTAGATGAAATTCTCCATAAGTCTATTGCCTTGAGTAAGATGAATTCCAATGATCCTATGTTTGGTGATTGTCTATTTGAGCTTACAAACCTTATGCGTGCCAAAGGAGATGTTGGAATTATTAGTTATATTATTTCCAAAGCTATTAAAATTCATAAAGAAGATCATTGTCAAACTCACTCTAACGAATCACCCTCTCTAGGATTTGATCCACCACATGACGATGTTGAACATGGATACTATGACGAGGATGATAGTGATTTTGATCTTGATGATGCAATGAGACACTTTGGTCTTATGGCAAATCTTCGGGGATATATGGCAGGAGGAAAGGAATGGGTTCTTGATAGTGGATGTACCGATCACATGACCGGAGATAAAGGCATGTTTCATGAGCTTCTTTGAAAACGATGGTCCTCGAAAGTATGTCACTTTCGGTGACAACTCAATGGGTAAGGTGGTTGGCCTCGGTAAGGTGGCCATATCACATGATAGCTCCATACAAAATGTCATGCTCGTTGAATCTCTTGGCTACAATTTACTTTCAGTATCTAGACTTGCTGATTTTGGTTTCAATGTCCTATTTACTGAAGTAGAATGCCAAGTGTTTCGTAGAGATAATCATAAAATAGTATTTACCGGTATACGCAGAGGTGATCTCTACATTGTTGATTTCACTAAAAAGGCTCAACCTAGAACTTGCTTAATTGCTAAATCCTCTAAAGGTTGGTTATGGCATAGACGATTAGGTCATGTTGGTATGCGAAACCTTGACAAGCTTATTAAAGGAAATATATCCTTGGCGTTAACGATGTCATATTTGATAAGGATAGACTTTGCAGCGCTTGTCAAGCAGGTAAACAGGTTGGAGGAAGGCATCCCGTGAAGAACATCATGACCACAAGGAGGCCACTCGAGCTACTTCACATGGATCTTTTTGGTCCTAACGCTTACAAAAGTCTCGGTGGAAATTCTTTTGGTCTTGTTATAGTTGATGATTTTTCAAGATTTACGTGGGTGTTCTTTCTCGATGATAAATCGCAGGTCCAAAAGATCTTCAAAAACTTCGCTAGGAAGGCCCAAAATTAATTTGAAGTGAAAAACAAGAAGGTTCGCAGCGACAACGGAACGGAGTTCAAGAACGCAAATGTGGACACATTTCTTGAAGAAGAAGGGATTTCACATGAGTTCTCGGCTACGTACACACCTCAACAGAATGGAGTTGTTGAGAGGAAGAATCGGCCACTCATTGAAATGGCGAGAACGATGCTTGATGAGTACAAGACGCCAAAGCACTTTTGGGCGGAAGCAGTTGAGACAGCTTGTCATGCAACAAATCGCTTGTATCTTCACAAGCTACTCGGCAAGACGGCATACGAGCTCCTCACCAATAACAAACCACAAGTTGGATACTTTTGAGTATTCGGCTCAAAGTGCTACATTCTTGATAAGCATCGTCGTTCTAAATTTGCTCCTAAGTCTCATGAAGGTTTCCTACTTGGTTATGGCCCAAACTCTCACACATACCGTGTCTACAATAATTTCACCCGAAATGTTGAAGAGACGGTAGATGTGAAGTTTGATGAAACTAACGGCTCGCAAGTAGAGCAGTTGCCAATTGATGTAGGAGACAAAGACCCTTCAGAAGCAATCCAAGACTTGTCTATTGGCAAGATTGGTCCAACGGAGGTGACGGAGAGTACCTCGTCCATCCAAGTGGAAGCTTCTACCTCACGACAAGGTGAACCAAGAGTTGATACGGAAGCATCCACAAGTGGGACACACCAAGATGAAGAAAACAAGGAAGTGCACCAAGATGAACGCCAACAACCTCCTTCTCCACCACGACAATAGAACGACAACGTCAACAACAAAGAAGGCCAAGAAGAAGAACAAGATGAAGAAGATGTTCAAACAAGATCCAAGCAAAAGCTTTCATGAGTTCGAGAAAGAATTGCTAAAGACCATCCCGTCGAGAAAATCTACAATGATATCCAAACCGGGAGAATCACTCGCTCAAAAACTCGTTTAGCTAACTTTTGTGAACACTATTCATTCATCTCTAGCATTGAACCTATGAAGGTTGAAGAAGCTTTGGAAGATCCGGATTGGATAAATGCCATGCATGAAGAGCTACACAACTTTGAGAGAAATCAAGTTTGGACATTAGTTGAGAAGCCCGACAACAACCACAACATCATCGGTACCAAATGGGTGTTTCACAACAAGCAAGATGAAGATGGACAAGTAGTTCGCAACAAAGCACGTCTCGTCGCCCAAGGCTACACTCAAGTCGAAGGTATGGACTATGGTGAGACATATGCCCCCATTGCTAGACTTGAGTCCATTCGCATCTTACTTGCCTATGCTAATCATCATGATATCACCTTGTACCAAATGGACATTAAAAGTGCTTTTCTAAATGGTGAAATAACGAAGGAAGTTTATGTTAAGCAACCTCCCGGATTTGTCAATCCTAAGAAACCTAATCATGTTTATAAACTTCACAAAGCTCTTTATGGTCTTAAACAAGCTCCTAGAGCATGGTATAAATGCTTGACCAAGTTCCTTATTGAAAAGGCTTTGAAATTGGAAAAATAGATTCTACTCTTTTTACTAAAAGGGTTAATGGAGAACTATTTGTGTGCCAAATTTATGTCGATGATATTATATTTGGATCAACTAACCCTCATTTTAGTGAAAACTTTGGAAAGCTAATGTCGGAGAAGTTTGAGATGTCGATGATGAGTGAACTCAAATTCTTTCTTGGCTTGCAAATCAAGCAAACTAAGGAAGGTACCTTTGTCTCTCAAACAAAGTAAACCAAGGACTTACTCAAGAAGTTCAATATGCAAGAATGCAAAGGTATGACTACACCCATGCCTACTAGTGGACATCTTGATTTAACCAAAGATGGTGAACCGGTTGATCAAAAGGTTTATCGCTCTATGATTGGTTCATTGTTATATCTATGTGCTTCACGTCCCGATATTATGCTAAGTGTGTGCATGTGTGCACGATATCAAGCCGCTCCTAAAGAATGTCATCTTAAGGCCGTGAAAAGGATAGTGAGATACTTAATCCATACACCAAATTTTGGCATTTGGTATCCAAAGAGGGCCTCCTTTAATCTTGTTGGCCACTCCGACTCGGACTATGCCGGTGACAAGGTTGATAGAAAGTCCACTTCGGGTACTTGTCAATTTCTATGTTGAGTTTCATGATTGTCATTTTGGATACACAAGTGCTCTTCCCTGCAAAAACTAACCCATGTAGGTAGATGAACTCAAACTCCAAGTGGTGCTCCCAACTGTTGATCAGCTACATCAACCTTGAGCAACCCACACAAGTTCAACTACATGATAATGATCAACACCACCACCCAAGGTATGTTATTCCATCTTAGAGAAGCTTTACTCCAAGTCATGAGTCAAAGCAACTCGACAAGATATGAATACATCAAAAAGCTTAAACGAAAATGGTAACCCCAGTTTGAGCTTAAACGATGAGTATGACCTATGATCAAGTGATCTCACTTGGCTCCTAAGTCAATATACTCTAACATAGGTGACTTTGTCGCCGACCAATTCTAGATGAAGTTCTCTTGTGTTCTTTTCTGTGCTCTTGCATTTGTCTCATGCATATTTGTTTCCCTCTTAAAAAAACTTCATCTAGACTCCTTTTTAATTTCTTATCTTTTATTTTCTGTTCTGCATTCCTTGCATCCAATTCATTGCAAATCTTTCAGTTAATTCCTTGCAAATCCTTGTGAGATCTTACTTGTCTAGTAAGCTGAGGTGACAAGTGTTTTCTCTGTGATGAACTCGGTCTCACCGGTCTGATGCTTTCGGTCCAACCAAATCCTCTCGGTACAACCGAACCATACAACTTGGTGTCACCGATTTCACAACAGGAAAGACATCTTGCCACTTGTTTCTGCATTCTTTTTGATCCAGCTCCACTCAATGAATCTTGTCCTTGACCAGCATCCCATTCAACTTGCTGCTTTGTTCTGTGACTCAAGGACCAAACCCATCATGACAAAAATACAGAAGAACCCTTCTTGGAAATTGATGTCAAAGGGGGAGGAGAGATCACATCAAAGCTTATTCATTTCTATAGGGGGAGAGAATACTCAAGAGAAGAAAGAGTAATCATCAAGGACCCCAGATGCTTGGTGTTCAAGAGGAGAGAAGTCACATGTCTTCAAGAGGGGAAAGACATGTTCATATTTGCTCGTTTGCATTAGCTCTATTTATTTCCTTTGAGCTCCGATTTTGCTCTGATTTTCAGTTCCCTATCTTCTCCCAGTATCCCATGCTAGATTCAGGGGGAGCAAGACATCTAAGGGAAGGAAATCCTTGAATTTATTGCACATCTTTACCTTTGGGGACATGTCTATATCCAATGTGGTACTTAGTACTCACTCTACATGTCATCCCAGTCTTGGTACTCTTGTGGTTTCTTTTGTTTGCTCTGGCCAGTAGGTGTATCTGTGTTATCTAACCTTGTTTATGCAGGTTCATCCCATCCTAAACCAACTCAAGACCACAAGGTAAGTATATGCATCACAGTCATGTGTATGAGAAATTCTTGCTGATGTACATACTGTTTGCAAGAAGGACTCATGAGCATGAAGGTACGTTTCTCATATTCACATCATTTCCTCTGATGCACATAGCCAAGATACATGTAACACATTGCTTACTCTGTCATGTTTATGCACTCACATGCTCCTATTTTCCATATTCACATGATTGCTTACATGTAGGGGGAGCCTATGCATGTTACATGTCTTTCCAAAGCTTTACTTACTATTCTCTATATCTTTATCTAAAGCTTTGATGTATGTTGTCATCAATTACCAAAAAGGGGGAGATTGAAAGCACAAGTGCTCCCTAGGTGGTTTTGGTAATTAATGTCAACATATCTCTTGTTGGACTAACACTTTTACCTAGTATGTTTCAGATAAGTTCAACAATGAAGTGGCATGGACTAGAGGATGTGGAACCCCTTCAAGATGCTAAGTACAAAGGATTGGCTCAAGCTCCAAGCTCAAGACTCTACATTTTCTATTTCAGTGATCCAAGCTCATATTGAGTCTATAGGAAAGGCCAATACTATCAAGGAGGGATGAGGTGTTGCTTAATGAGGCTCTTGCTCAAAGTGCTTAGTAATATGATCCAAAGCCCTCAACTACTTTCTCACATCCCCATATGACCTAAACCAAAAGTCAAACTCGGCCCCACCGATTCTTTCTATCCGGCGCCACCGAGTTCAGATGTCATAGCCACTGCCACAAACCCTAGGCAAATCGGTCTCACTGATAGGGATCCCGGTCTCATCGAGATGGGATTGTAATCTCTCTGTTTCCCTTTGTAACATTTCGGTCCCTCTGAGATGAGCGATCGGTCCCACCGAGATTGCAATGTAAACTCTCTGTTTCCCTTTTGTAATATTTCGGTCTCACCGAAATGAGCGAATTGGTCCCACCGAGTTTACCTGACCAACTCTCTGGTTAGCTTATTACCAAAATCGGTCTCACCGAGTTTGTGTAATCGGTCTCACCGAGATTATGTTATGCCCTAACCCTAACCATATCTGTCCTACCGAGTTGCATGTCGGTCCCACCGAAAATCCTAACGGTCACTAGATTTGCTGAATCGGTCCGACCGAGTTTATCAATTCGGTCCCACCGAGATTGGCAAGTTGTGTGTAACGGTTAGATTTTGTGTGGAGGCTATATATACCCCTCCACCTCCTCTTCATTCGTGGAGAGAGCCATCGAATCTAACCTACAGTTCCAACTGACCTTTTCTGAGAGAGAACCACCTACACTTGTGTTGAGGCCAAGATATTCCATTCCTACCATATGAATCTTGATCTCTAGCCTTCCCCAAGTTGATTTCCACTCAAATCTTCTTTCCACCAAATCCATATCCTGTGAGAGAGAGTTGAGTGTTGGGGAGACTATCATTTAAAGCACAAGAGCAAGGAGTTCATCATCAACACACCATTTGTTACTTCTTGGAGAGTGGTGTCTCCTAGATTGGCTAGGTGTCACTTGGGAGCCTCCAACAAGATTGTGGAGTTGAACCAAGGAGTTTGTAAGGGCAAGGAGATCGCCTACTTCATGAAGATCTACCGCTAGTGAGGCAAGTCCTTCGTGGGCGACGACCATGGTGGGATAGACAAGGTTGCTTCTTCGTGGACCCTTCGTGGGTGGAGCCCTCCGTGGACTCGCGCAGCCGTTACCCTCCATGGGTTGAAGTCTCCATCAACGTGGATGTACAATTGCACCACCTATCGGAACCACGACAAAAACATCCGTGTCTCCTTGAGGGAGTCATGGATTAGGGGGTGTCCATCCGGACTATGACCTTTGGCCGGACTCCTGGACTATGAAGATACAAGATTGAAGACTTCGTCCCGTGTCCGGATGGGACTTTCCTTGGCGTGGAAGGCAAGCTTGGCGTCTGGATATGTAGATCTCCTCCCATTGTAACTGACTGTGTAACCCTAGCCCTCTCCGGTGTCTATATAAACCGAAGGGTTTTAGTCCGTAGGACGAACAACAATCATACCATAGGCTAGCTTCTAGGGTTTAGCCTCTCTGATCTCGTGGTAGATCTACTCTTGTACTACCCATATCATCAATATTAATCAAGCGGAGTAGGGTTTTACCTCCATCGAGAGGGCCCGAACCTGGGTAAAAACATCGTGTCCCTTGTCTCCTGTTACCATCCGCCTAGACGCACAGTTCGGGACCCCCTACCCGAGATCCGCCGGTTTTGATACCGACATTGGTGCTTTCATTGAGATTTCCTCTGTGTCATCACCTTTGGGCCCGATGGCTCCTCCGATCATCAACAACGATGCGGTCCAGGGCGAGACATTTCTCCCCAGACAGATCTTCGTATTCGGCGGCTTTGCACTGCGGGCCAATTCGCTTGGCCATCTGGAGCAGATCGAAAGCTACGCCCTTGGCCATCAGGTCAGATTTGGGAGTTTGAACTACACGGTCGACGTCTGCAGAGACTTGATCTTCGACGGGTTCGAGCCACAGCCAAGCGCGCTGCACTGCCACGATGGGCATGATCTAGCTCTGCTGTCGAACAGTGTCTTGGAGGCCGCACCAGTGTCCGCTCCGACCTTTAGCTTGGAGCCGACTGCGCCAATCGAGGACGGGTGGCTGGACACCGCCTCGGGGGCTGCAATCTCTACAGCGATCGAGCCAAACACCATACCTGTCCTTTGTGAAGCTCGTGACTCCAGGGTGCCGGACTCCTCTCCAGACTCCGAAACTTCCGCGCCCCTGCCAATCGAATCCAATTGGGCGTCGATCATGGAGTTCACCGCCGCGGACATCTTTCAGCACTCCCCTTTCGGCGACATTCTGAATTCACTAAAATCTCTCTCTTTATCAGGAGAGCCCTGGCCAGACTATGGTCAGCACGGTTGGGATGCGGACGACGAAGAAATTCAAATCCCACCCACCACCCACTTCATAGCCACTGTCGATGATTTAACCGACATGCTCGACTTCGACTCCGAAGACATCGACGGTATGGACGCCGATGCAGGAGACGACCAAGAACCAACGCCTACAGGGCACTAGAAGGCCACCTCGTCATATGACATATACATGGTGGACACCCCAAAAGAAGGGAACGGTGATGGAACAACGGAGGATGACCCCTCCAAGAAGAAGCCTAAGCACTGGCATCAGCGGCGCCGCTCGAAATACCGCCAAAGCAAAAACGATTAATTCCGCACAGAGACAATAACACCCCGGACAAGGTCGAAGACAACCCTCCAAAGAGGATTCAGCACAGGAGGATGGAGAAGCCAGCCCTCATGAGAGAGCAGCAGACAGAGAGGTAGAGGATGATAATTACATGCCTCCCTCCGAAGACGAGGCAAGCCTCGACGACGACGAATTTGTCATGCCTGAGGATCCCATCGAACAAGAGCATTTTAAACGCATGCTTATGGCCACGGCGAGCAGCCTCAAGAAAAAACAGCAACAGCTTAGAGCTGACCAAGACTTGCTAGCCGACAGATGGACTGATGTCCTTGCGGCTGAAGAGTACGAACTCGAACGCCCCTCCAAGAGCTACCCAAAATGCAGGCTGCTACCCCGATTAGAGGAGGAAGCACCTAGACCTACATCACCAGCGCATGATGTGGCCGACCGGCCACCTCGTGGCCGCGACGGAGAGGCCTCTCGGCCCTCCACTCAAGCCGCACTGGCGTTGCTCAAAGAATACCAAGGCACGGGGAAATGCGCCAGACCTGCGAGATATATTGGAGGACAGGGCAAGGCAAACAAGATCGATCTATGGATCGCGTGGGCGCCCCACGACACGAGACGATAACCGTCATGCCGGATATGGTAAATCTGGCCGGGCCGAACACAGTAGACAAAGCTCATTTGAGCTACGTCGTGATATAGCCCAATCTGTAGGCGCCGCACACCCACTATGCTTCACGGATGAAGTCTTTGGATCATCAAATCGCGATGGTTTCAAACCCGTAAACATCGAATCATACGATGGCACAACAGATCCGGCGGTATGGATCGAGGATTATCTCCTTCATATCCACATGGCCTGCGGCGATGATCTACACGCCATCAAATACCTCCCACTCAAGCTTAAAGGACCAACTCGGCATTGGATGAACAGCTTGCCGCCAGAATCAATTGGTTGTTGGGAGGACACGGAAGCCGCATTCCTCGACAATTTCCAGGGCACCTATGTGCGACCACCGACGCCGATGACCTAAGCCACATAATTCAGCAGCCAGAGGAATCGGCGGAACAATTCTGGACACGGTTCCTAACCAAGAAAAATCAAATAGTCGACTGTCCGGACGCAGAGGCCCTTGCAGCCTTCAAGCATAACATCCGTGACGAGTGGCTTTCCCGGCACCTAGGACAGGAAAAGCCGAAATCCATGGCAGCCCTCACAACACTCATGACCCGCTTTTGCGTGGGAGAATACAGCTGGCTAGCTCGTAGTAATAACATGACTAAGAGCCCTGGTAATTCGGATACCAAGGACATCAATGGCAGGTCGCGTCGCAACAAGCAAAAGCGCCGCATTAACGGCGACAATACTGAGGATACGGCAGTTAATGCCGGATTCAGAGGCTCTAAACCCGGTCAGCGGAAAAAGCCATTCAAAAGAAATACTCCAGCCCGGCCCAATTTGGACCGAATACTCGATCGCTCGTGCGGATACGGCACCCCAAAAACCAGCCAACCACACCAACAGGGATTGTTGGGTGTTCAAGCAGCGAGCAAGTTAAACGCCGAAAACAATGACAAGGGGCTGCATAGCGATGGCGAGGAGGAGCCACGGCCGCCGAACAATAGGGGACGAAGGGCTTGCCCCACAAGTGCGGACGATGAACGTGATATACGCAACCCACATACCCAAAAGGGAGCGGAAGCGTGCACTCGAGGACGTATATGCGTTGGAGCCATGCCCCAAAGTTCAACCCATGGTCCTCCTGCCCGATCACTTTTGATCAAGGGACCACCCACTAGCATCCGCCATGGCGGATTCGCCGCATTGGTTCTAAACCCAATCATTGACGGATTTCACCTCACTAGAGTCCTTATGGATGACGGCAGTAACTGAACACCTTTATCGGGATACGGTCACGAAAAATGGGCATAGATCCCTCAAGGATTAAACCCACAAAGACGACCTTTAAAGGCATCATACCAGGTGTAGAGGCCAACTGTACAGGCTCAGTTATACTTGAGGTGGTCTTCGGATTCCCGGATAATTTCCGAAGCAAGGAATTAATCTTCGACATAGTCCCGTTCCGCAGTGGTTATCACGCACTGCTCGGACAAACCGCATTTGCAAAGTTCAATGCGGTGCCGCACTACGCATACCTCAAGCTCAAGATGCCAGGCCCTCAAGGAGTCATTACGGTCAATGGGAACACCGAACGCTCTCTCCGAACGGAGGAGCATACGGCGGCCCTCGCGGCGGAAGTACAAAGCAGCCTCTCAAGGCAATTCTCCAGTCCGGCCATTAAACGTCCGGACACCGTCAAGCGCGCCCGGAGTAACCTACAACAAGACCGCCTGACACGTTCCGAGCATGCGTAGCAATGCGGCCCCAACCCCAGCCCTCGCGAAACTGCGAAACCAGTACTACGAGTACATAACTACGCTCTGGAAGTACCATTGGCATAGGGGGAGGGGCACGACCACGACATGCCCAAAATGCGGCTCAACCGCACTAGGGGCTCCCGATTTTGTCATTCTTTTTCTTACTTTCAGGACTCCACTCCACGGAAAGCCTATCCGGCAGTACAATCGCCGAACACACGATGCAACAGCGAGGGAGGCAGAAAGCTACGTCGAGTGTCCAGGTGGTCTCTATAACGAGCAGTATACTTGTTTCACATATCATCCCGCAGCTCGCTCGAGGGGACATGTCAAATAGTCCCATCTCTTGCTTATCGCACTATTTGCATCGCTCGCTTTTACCGCAAACTTTTCAATAAACAATACATAGCTTTTGTCTATTATTGCATTTCTTTTTTATAAAAATATGTTCAGTTATGATATTATGCAACCGTACACTTTGGTACGGCCAATACACCAGGGGCTTACTTACCCCAGAATATGGTGTGAGAAGTCCGAACACTCTCATGAGTGCGGCACCGCGAACTTATAGCATTATATGCATCGGCTCCGAATCATGTCTTGGGTCAATAGTTGGGTTTGCCCGGCTCTCATGTTTTGGTACCTTACGTTCCGTTATATCGGCTAAGGTAGCACTGGGAGAACCACTGCGATTGTACCCCGGTTGAGCTGGGCTAAGCACCTCAGTGGAGAAAGCTAAAACTGACCATCATGATAGGGCGAGAGCTGGTCGCTGTTCGAGAGGTTTTCGCGTCCCTAAAGACTTATATAATTCTATGGCTAAGTGAGAGTGTTCAAGAATTATAGTCCAATTGCCTTGTTCGTTGTGTTGACCGCCTCCCTCGAAGGACCCAATAATGGGAAAAAGAGCTCTCAAGTTTATCCCGAACACCCCAGCACTCGTCGCATGGGGGCAGAAGCCGACGACTCGCCATTTCTCAAATTTAATAAACGGCCGCATAGAAGGTAATATTTTAAATTCAAAAGCGTTGCTGAGCGCATATGAACAAGTTTTCAGCGGACAGGATCACAAATGCGAGTTTACTCAAAAATTACATCTTTGGAGCACTCATCCGCTATACGGCGGGCACCCTTCAGGACGCCCTCATAATACATCTCGGGCTTGCGATGCTCCTTGCTCGGCGGTGGTCCGTCCATCACAAGCTTCTCAGCGTCCATCTTGCCCCAGTGCACTTTATCACGGGCAAGGGCCCTCTGAGCACCTTCGATGCATACTGAAGCGCTTGATGACTTCAAGCCTTGGGCAGGCATCCACCAGCCGCCTTACCAGCCAAGTAGCTCCCATGCATGGCTTCCCGAGGCCACGGTCGGGACTCTGAGACCCTTCATGGCCTGTTCGGCCACCTTATGGAGCTCGACCAGCTGCTTCAGCTGGTCACTCAAGGGCACCGGGTGTCCGGCCTCATCATACTGAGACCAGAACACCTTCTCCGTCGAGCTCCCTTCTTCGGCTCGGTAGAATGCGGCAGCGTCGGACACACTCTGGGGAAGATCTGCGAATGCTCCTGGAGAGCTCCGGACTCGTGTAAGTAACAAGTAATTCACCCTCACATGCTTGCTTTGCATAAAGAATGCCTTACCCGCCGCTATCTTCTTCATCGCCTCAATTTCCTGGAGGGCTTTTTGGGCTTCGGCCTTGGCGGATTTGGCGCTCTCAAGCGCCGAGGCGAGCTCGGACTCTCGAGTCTTTGAGTGAAGCTCCAAACTCTCGTGTTTTTCCACGAGAGCCTGGAGCTCTTGCTGCACCTCCGCCACCCGCTCCTCATGCTTTTCTCGCTGGGTACGCTCCACGGCCGCATTTTCTTCGGCCTTGGACAACGCTTCCTTCAGGGTCGCCACCTGGGTTGTGGCCCCTATAATACTCATGTTGGTCATGTCATTTTTTGCAACCACATCTTTTTTATATACTTACATAAGGTATTACTTACCTTCCTTGTCCTCGAGCTGCTTCTTGGCAAGGCCGAGCTCGTTCTCGGACCGCTCGAGGCTCTGCTTCAATGCATCGACCTTTGCAACAAGACGGGCAGAGGTCAAGAAAGACAAACTGCATTCCCATATTGACATACTTATGTTAGACTCCTGCGTATGTATTTTTGATCCTCAGTTCGGCTTTTCTTTCTGAACACCAAACTAAGCATCAGGGGCTACTGTCTATGTGGTAATATTTTTACATATCTTAAATACATACCTCAAAGCCTGTTATAAGGCTGGCACAGGCTTCAGTCAGCCCGCTCTTGGCGGTGAACCTTCGATCACCACACTCATAATAGTGCGGTGCTCCTCGTCGATGGAGGCGTTAAGCACCTCCAGCAGATTATCCGGTGCCTCCGGTTTGGCCGGAGGTCACCGGCATCGTAAACTTGCCCTTCTTAGTAGGGGCCGCTGCCGGATCTTGGGCTGTTGAAGGTTCGATCACGGTGTCCCACCGGGGCGGACTTAGAGCCCTTCGGGTTTTATCCCCTCTGCGCTGGAGTCGGGAGGTCGCCTTCGGGCGCCTCGAGACCACCCCTCCTGGCTTGGACCCTTTTGGGACTCCGCCTCGGAATCGTCCGTGGGGCGAGGAAATAGCAATCGGAAGTGAAAGGCTATTCACATCCGAGCGAATCCGAGATCCGCTTCGATGAAGCATCGAGCTGGGCGCTGGCGGACTGCATGATTACATTCGGCGTCGAAGATCTTTGTGCGATAAAGGAACGCCATGAGTTATTACGGTATCCGGATACTTACGATTTTGCGAGGCTTGGCCTGGATGGCCACTCCTCTTGTTGTAAATCGGCGTTGGTGGAGTAGTCTGGAGGAAGGGTCCTTCCTTCTTGGACCCTCCGCCCCCGATTAGGCGGCCTTCCTTTTCAGTCCTCCCCCCGCTGGAGGGGGAGAGGCTTCTTCGTCCTCCTCCTCGTCTTCGGAGGAGGAGTGTGCCTCGAAGTCATCGGACGATGAATCCGGCACCACGTAGGGTGCTTAGGGACCCGGCAACCCGTCAAGTGGGCGTCTGCTGGATCTTCGGGCAAAGGAGCCGAACAGTCGATCTGTCCGGTCTTTTTCTTCCATTCCTGTCAAAGGAACGGGAGCTTAGATCCAGCATAGAGTTAAAATATGAAAAACAAGTATCCCGTAAAGGGTAAAATAAGCTTACTATGCTGGCTTGGCACTTCGCGCGGAATCCACGATCCTCGATGATGAGAGGGGGAACCTCGGCGCCCTTGAATAGCACCTTCCAAGCATCCTCGTGCGTTGTGTCAAAGAGCCCGGTCAGAGTTTGGTGCTGGGCCGGGTTGAACTCCCATAAGTTAAAAGCCCGTCGTTGACACGGGAGGATCCGGCGGATGAGCATGACCTGGACTACGTTGACGAGTTTAACCTCTTTGTCCACCAGGTCTTGGACGCAGGTTTGGAGTATGGTCCGCTCTTCCGAATTACCCCACGACAGGCCCTTCTCTTTCCAGGAGGTGAGCCATGTGGGGATGCCAGATCGGAATTCGAGGGCCGCTGCCCATTCAGGGTCACACGGCTCGGTGATGTAGAACCACCCCGATTGCCATCCCTTTATGGTCTCCACGAAGGAGCCCTCGAGCCATGTAACATTGGGCATCTTGCCCACCATGGCGCCTCCACACTCCGCTTGCTGGCCGCCCACTACCATTGGCTTGACATTGAAGGTCTTCAGCCATAAGCTGAAGTGGGGCTTGATGCGGAGGAAAGCCTCGCACACGATGATAAACGCCGAGATGTTGAGGACGAAGTTCGGGGCCAGATCGTGGAAATCCAGGCCGTAGTAGAACATGAGCCCCCGGACAAACGAGTGAAGTGGGAAACCTAGTCCGCGAAGGAAATGGGTGAGGAACACCATCCTCTCATGGGGCCTAGGGGTGGGGATGAGCTGCCCCTTGTCTGGGAGCCGGTGCGCGATGTCGTTAGACAAGTATCCGACCTCCCTCAGCTTCTTAATGTGTCCCTCCGTGACGGAGGAGACCATCCACTTGCCTCCCGCTCCGGACATGGCTGGAGAAGGTAGAGGTGGGATGTGCGGACTTGGGCGCTGGAGCTCGAAAAGTGAAAATGGATAAGCAAAGGAGGAAGAAGGCGTAGATGGAAAAGGTGGATCCTTATCCCCTTATATGGGCGGACGAAACTATGTGCCCCCACCAGCTGGTAAAACTCGCTTATCTCCCAAGCGCCAGTAAATTAATGGCACGGTTGGGTTACCCATGCCGTATTGATGAGAATCCGGAATAAGGGACATGATCTGCTTCAACAAGGCGTGCCAAGGAAACCGCCTCGCTAAGTCTTGTTGAGGTGGGACAGTAAAAGCGATTCGAATAAAGGCTTGGCCGTGGTGTGATGTCACGCCTGCGAAATACGTCGACAGATTGGATTTGTGTAAATATTATTCTCTCTACGGTGGTATGTGGAAATTATTTTGCAGAGCCGGACACTATCCTTGTGTTCAAAATCTTCTATGAAGTATTCGGAGGAGGAACCCGCCTTGGAATGCCGAAGACAATCTGCGCACCGGACTCATCATCATTGAAGCCTGGTTCAGGGGCTACTGAGGGAGTCATGGATTAGGGGGTGTCCGGATGGACGGACTATGACCTTTGACCGGACTCATGGACTATGAAGATACAAGATTGAAGACTTCGTCCCATGTACGGATGGGACTTTCCTTGGCGTGGAAGGCAAGCTTGGCGATACGGATATGTAGATCTCCTTCCATTGTAACAGACTTTGTGTAACCCTAGCCCTCTCCCGTGTCTATATAAACTGGTGGGTTTTCGTCCATAGGACGAACAACAATCATACCATAGGCTAGCTTCTAGGGTTTAGCCTCTCTGATCTCGTGGTAGATCTACTCTTGTACTACCCATATCATCAATATTAATCAAGCAGGAGTAGGGTTTTACCTCCATCGAGAGGGCCCGAACCTGGGTAAAAACATCGTGTCCCTTGTCTCCTATTACCATCCGCCTAGACGCACAGTTCGGGATCCCCTACCCAAGATCCGCCGGTTTTGACACCGACACTCCTATTGCGTTTGAATCCTCCAAACCCTTCCCTTTACATTCTTGCAAGTTGCATGCTTTACTTTCCGCTGCTCATATACTCTTTGCATGCTTGCTTGATATGTATTGTGTTTGTTAAACTTGTGCCAAAACTCCACTTCATCTTAAAGAAATTAAAAACTGCAACTTTTGGTACTTAGTGTCTAATCACCCCCCCTTTAGACACCTCTTCTCGATCCTTTCAACATGATTAGATCATGTTTATTGCAATCTGATTTATTCATTTAAGTCAGAGAATAATGGTTATCCAGTTTAAATGAATAATACCTTCTATGGTCATGCACCCAATGTGAATGGTTTATTGAATCTCGGCCGTAGTGATACACATGTTCACAACATTGATGCCAAAAGATGTAGAGTTGATAATGATAGTACCACTTTCTTGTGGCACTGCCGCTTAGGTCATATTGGTGTAAAGCGCATGAAGAACCTCCATGCTAATGGACTTTTGGAGTCACTTGATTTTGAATCACCTGACACATGCGAACCATGCCTCATAGGCAAGATGACTAAAACCCCGTTTTTTGGAACAAATGGAACGGGCAAGTGACTTGTTGGAAATCATACATGCGGATGTGTGCGATCCGATGAGTGTTGACGCCTGCGATGGATATTGTTATTTTCTCACCTTCAATGATGAAGTGAGTAGATATGGGTATATTTACTTAATGAAGCATAAGTCTAAAACGTTTAAAAAGTTCAAGCAATTTCAGAGTGAAGTTGAGAATCATCATAACAAGAAGATCAAGTTCCTACGATCTGATCAAGGGGAGAGTATCTGAGTTATGAGTTTGGCAATCACTAAAGACAAGGTGGAATCGTTTCACAGTTGACGCCACCTGGAACACCATAGCTTAATGGTGTGTCCGAACGTCGTAATCGCACCCTATTGGATATGGTGCGATCTATGACGTCTCTTACCGATCTACCGCTATCATTTTGGGGTTATGCATTAGAGACAATTACATTCACTTTAAATAGGGCACCATCTAAATCCATGGAGACGACACCGTTTGAACTATGGTTTGGCAAGAAACCTAAGTTGTTATTTCTTAAGGTTTGCGACTACGATGCTTATGTCGATAGGCTTCGGCCAGAAAAGCTCGAACCCAAACGGAAAATTGTGTCTTCATAGAATACCCAAACAAGATGATTGGGTATACCTTCTATCTCAGATATGAGGGCAAAGTGTTTGTCGCGAGGAACAGGTCCTTTCTCGAGAAAGAGTTTCTCTCAAAAGAATTGAGTGGGAGGAAGATAGAACTTGATGAGGTTGTTGAACCTTTACTTCAACCAGAGAATAGCGCAGCACAGAAAAATGTTTCTATGGCACCTACCTCAATTGAAGAGAAAGCTAATGATGATGATCATGGAGCTTCAGATCAAGTTACTATCAAACCTCATAGGTTGACAGGGGTGTGTACAACTTCTGAGTGGTAACCCTGTGATAACCCACAAGTATAGGGGATCGCAACAGTTTTCGATAAGTAAGAGTGTCGAACCCAATGAGGAGCTAAAGGTAGAACAAATATTCCCTCAAGTTCTATCGACCACCGATACAACTCTACGCATGCTTGATGTTCGCTTTACCTAGAACAAGTATGAAACTAGAAGTACTTTGTAGGTGTTTTTGGACAGGCTTGCAAGAAAGTAAAGAGAGCGTAAACATAAACTAGGGGCTGCTAAGATAAAAACACAACTAAAGTAAATATGGAGAGTGTGGAAAAGTGGTGGTAGGAGTTGTGGAATTGTCCCTAAGCAATTGACTATGTTACTAGACCGATAATCACTATTGCAATTCTATGTGAGGGAGAGGCATAAGCTAACATACTTTCTCTACTTGGATCATATGCACTTATGATTGGAACTCTAGCAAGCATCCGCAAATACTAAAGATTCATTAAGGTAAAACCCAACCATAGCATTAAAGTATCAAGTCCCATTTATCCCATACGCAAATAACCTACTTACTCGGGTCTGTGCTTCTGTCACTCACGCCACCCACCACAAGCAAATCATAAACATATTGCAAACCCTACAGCGGGAATCCCTCACGCTTGCGCGACACAGGGGGCACAATAGGACAGAACCAATAATAGAACATGCAACTCAAACCAATCATAGCAATTCATCAATCACCGATAGGACAATGAAAATCTACTCAGACATCATAGGATGGCAACACATCATTGGAAAATAATATGAAGCATAAAGCACCATGTTCAAGTAGAGGGTACAGCGGGTTGCGGGAGAGTGGACCACTGGATATAGAAGGGGGAAGGTGATGGAGATGTTGGTGAAGATGATGGCGGTGTTGGTGATGATCGCGGTGATGATGATGGCCCCTGGCAGCGCTCCGGCGCCACCGGAAGCAAGGGGGAGAGAGCCCCCCTTCTTGTTCTTCTTCTTCTTCTTCCTTGACCTCCTCCCTAGATGGGAGAAGGGTTTCCCCTCTGGTCCTTGGCTCCCATGGCTTGGGAGGGGCGAGAGCCCTCCGAGATTGGATCTATCTCTCTGTTTACTGCGTTACATTACTGCGTTCTCAGATTCTACCCTTCACCGTTTCCTTTATATCTGGAGATCCGTAACTCCGATTGGGGTGAATCTTTCGCCCAGATCTTTCTCTTAAAATTAGCTTTCTTGCGTCAAAAGAAGAGCATCAACCGCCTTACGGGTGGCCCACGAGATAGGGGGGCGCCCCCTGGAGGGGTGGCGTGGCCCTATCTCTTGGCCACCTCGGGCATCGTCTCGCGTTGATTCTTCCTCCCAAAAATCACAAATATTCCAAAATAATTCTCCATCCGTTTTTATCCCGTTTGGACTCCGTTTGATATTGGGTTTCTGCGAAACATAAAACATGCAACAAACAGGAACTGGCACTGGATCAATATGTTAGTCCCAAAAAATAGTATAAAAAGTTGCCAAAAGTATATAAAAGTTGAATAATATTGGCATGGAACAATCAAAAATTATAGATACGATGGAGACGTATCAGCATCCCCAAGCTTAATTCCTGCTCGTCCTCGAGTAGGTAAATGATAAAAAAGATAATTTTTGATGTGGAATGCTACCTAGCATAATCTTGATCATATGTCTAATCATGGCATGAATATTAAGACACGAGTGATTCAAAACAATAGTCTATCCTTTGACATAAAAACAATAATACTTCAAGCATACCAACCAAGCAATTATGTCTTATTGAAATAACATAGCCAAAGAAAGCTCATCCCTAAAAAATCATATAGTCTGGCTATGCTCCATCTTCACCACACAAAATATTCACATCATGCACAACCCCGATGACACGCCAAGCAATTGTTTCATACTTTTGACGTTTCTCAAACCTTTTCAACTTTCACGCAATACATGAGAGTGAGCCATGGACATAGCACTATATGTGGAATAGAATATGATGATGGGGGTTATGTGGAGAAGACAAAAAGGAGAAGATAGTCTCACATCAACTAGGTGTATCAACGGGCTATGAAGATGCCCATCAATAGATATCAATGTGAGGAGTAGGGATTGCCATGCAACGGATGCACTAGAGCTATAAGTATATGAAAGCTCAAACTGAAACTAAGTGGGTGTGCATCCAACTTGCTTGCTCATGAAGACCTCGGGCGTTTGAGGAAGCCCATCATCAGAATATACAAGCCAAGTTCTATAATGAAAATTCCCACTAGTATATGAAAGTGAAAGCATAGGATACCTCTCCATGAAGAACATGGTGCTACTCTGAAGCACAAGTGTGGTAAAAGGATAGTAACATTGCCCCTTCTATCTTTTCTCTCTCATTTTTTCCCTTTTTTATTTTTTCATTTTTTTATATTTTTTTGGTGGGCTTCTTTGGCCTTTTTTTATTTGGGCTTCTTTGGCCTCTTTTATTTTTTTTGTAAAGTCTGGAGTCTCATCCCGACTTATGGGGGAATCATAGTCTCCATCATCCTTTCCTCACTGAGGCAATGCTCTAATAATGATGATCATCACACTTTTATTTACTTACAACTCAATATTACAACACGATATCTAGAACAAAGATATGACTCTATATGAATGCCTCCGGTGATGTGCGGGATGTGCAATGATCTAAGCGTAGCAATGACATAAAAAAAACGGACAAGCCATGAAAACATCATGCTAGCTATCTTACGATCATGCAAATCAATATGACAATGAATGCTCAAGTCATGTATATGATGATGATGGAAGTTGCATGGCAATATATCTCGGAATGGCTATGGAAATGCCATAATAGGTAGGTATGGTGGCTGTTTTGAGGAAGATATAATGAGGCTTATGTGTGATAGAGCGTATTGTATCACGGGGTTTGGATGCACCGTGAAGTTTGCACCAACTCTCAAGGTGAGAAAGGGCAATGCACGGTACCGAAGAGGCTAGCAATGATGGAAAGGTAAAAGTGCATATAATCCATGGACTCAACATTAGTCATAAAGAACTCACATACTTATTGCAAAAACCTATTAGTCATCGAAACAAAGTACTACGCGCATGCTCCTAGGGGGATAGATTGGTAGGAAAAGACCATCGCTCATCCCCGACCGCCACTCATAAGTAAGACAATCAATAAACACCTCATGCTCCGACTTCGTTACATAACGGTTCACCATACGTGCATGCTACGGGACTTGCAAACCTCAACACAAGTATTTCTCAATTTCACAATTACTCAACTAGCACGACTCTAATATCACCACCTTTATATCGCAAAATTATTGCAAGGAATCAAACATATCATATTAAGCGATCTACAAGTTTATGTAGGATTTTATGACTAACCATGTGATTGACCAGTTCCTGTCATCTCTCTAAATAGATATAAGTGAAGCAAGAGAGTTTAATTTTTTCTACAAAAGATATTCCCACGCTCTAACAAATATAAGTGAAGCAAAAGAGCATTCTACAAATGGCGGTTGTCTAAGTAAAGAGAAACAGGCAATCCAAACTTCAAATGATATAAGTGAAGCATATGAAGCATTCTATAAAGCCACACTCAAAAGATTTAAGTAAAGTGCAATGAGCATTCTATAAATCAACCAAGGACTATCTCATACCAGGATGGTGCATAAAATAAAAATGAAAACTAAATGCAAAAGACGCTCCAAGACTTGCACATAATGCATGAACGAAACGAATTCGAAAACATCACGATACTTGTTGAAGAAAGAGGATGCCTTCAGGGCATCCCCAAGCTTAGACGCTTGAGTCTCCTTGAATATTTACTTGGGGTGCCTCGGGCATCCCCAAGCTTGTGCTCTTTCCTCTCTTCCTTTTCCTCATATCGAGACATCCTCGATTAGACACTACATCCACAAAAAACTTCAACAGAAAACTCGGTAAGATCCGTTAGTATAATAAAGTAAATCAACACTCTAAGTACTGTTGCAAACCAATTCATATTTTGTTTTTGCATTGTGTCTACTGTAATATAACTTTTCCATGGCTTAATCCACTAATATAAATTGATAGTTTCATCAAAACAAGCAAACTATGCATCAAAAACAGAATCTGTCTAAAACAGAACAGTCTGTAGCAATCTGAACATTCATCATACTTCTGATACTTTAAAAATTCTGCCAAAATTAGGAAAAATAAACAAGTTGTACAGAAAGACAGTTCAAAAGGAATCAAAACTATTTGACGTTCCAGTAAAAAAATAAATCCGCGCACTACAGCCAAAGTTTATGTCCTGCACCGTACAAACCAACAAGCATTGTAAACATCCTAAAGGCAAACCTTGGCACATTATTTTTTTTAATTCAATGGAATTGTACAAGGGGATAATTATTTTTGTTGAAAAGTTTCTGTAATCAAGATTCAAAAAGTTTCTGTGAGCATGAACAAAGTTCAAGGAGCTCTCCCACTTCAACAATGCTTGTCTTTCTCACTTTCACTTTCCTTTTGAAAAAATTTAGGTTCCCCTCTTTATTTTTTTGTTTTTAAACTATATAAAAGCACTCAACAGAAATAAATGACTCTCTAAAACTTCCGGGTTGTCTCCCTGGCAGCGCTTTCTTTAAAGCCATTAAGCTAGGCATATAGTGCTCAAGTAGTGAATCCACCCGGATCCCAAGGTATATCAAAGCCAGTTTTAATTAGCAATGATTTGGCATTTAGTAGTGAGCACAAAGCAACAAATATCATGTAATGACGAAGTCTAACTCTCTTCCTATGCGTCGGCATGTCATAAAAGAACAATTCATGCACACATAGTAAAGGCCAATGCATAGTATAAACAGTTTCTTGCAATTTTATCGTGTGGGAAACATAGAGAGGTGGAGATATAGTTCCTCTCTCATAATAATTGAAAGTAGGAGCAGCAAGCACATGCATATTATATTCATCAAAATCATCATGTGCAATGGTAAAAGGCAACCCATCAATTTAATCCTTAATAAGCACAAACTTCTCCGATATAGTGTAGTTTGGAGAATTCAAAAAGATAATAGGACTATCATGCGTGGGTGCAATAGCAACAATTTCATGTTTAACATAAGGAACTATAGCAAGTTCATCTCCATAAGCATAATTCATATTGGCATCTTGGCCACAAGCATAGCAAGCATCATCAAAAAGGGATATTTCAAACAAATTCAAGGGATCATAGCAATCATCATAGCAATCATCCTTCGGTAAGCACGAAGGGAATTAAATAATGTATGAGTTGGAGTGTTACTCTCATTAGAAGGTGGGCACGGGTAGCTAATACGCTCTTCCTCCTTTTGTTCTTCGCTCTCCTCATCATCTTTTTCATCCAATGAGCTCACTGTTTCATCAATTTCTTCTTCCATGGCTTCCTGCAAAATATTAGTCTCTTCTTGGACAGTGGAGAATTTCTCAATATATGGTTTAACATAGGCATTAGAAGCATAATTATCATAGCAATATTCAAGTATGGAAAAACTTTCAGATTTGTAAAGAGTAGCATCATACTTTTCAATCAAAGAAGCAATTTCAAAAGCACCCTTAAAAGCAACAAATTCTTCAATTTGTTGAACATATAGTAATTATAAACACCCTTAGCATACGAAGAATCTGATTCCATTATCAAACTCACATTGGTAGGGAAGATGTTTCTTAGGGTTTTCAGAACAACAAGTAACATCATATATTTCACATAAATTCCAAGCATAGCATTGCAAACGTTGAATTTGATCCCATAATAGTTTCCCCTTTTCAGATATACGATTATCGCACATAACAAGCATGCTCATCTAAAGATTTTCCCTCAACTAAGCTAGTTGGGGTTTCAAAGACCTGAGCACATAGGGATCGAAGATGATCCAAGTAAAAAGCTTCAGTAGTGTGATAGATATTGAGTGGTTCTTCAACCATTGGAGCAGTGGTTCTTCAACCGACACTCCTATTGCATTTGAATCCTCCAAACCCTTCCCTTTATATTCTTGCAGTTGCATGCTTTACTTTTCGCTGCTCATATACTCTTTGCATGCTTGCTTGATATGTATTGTGTTTGTTAAACTTGTGCCAAAACTCCACTTCATCTTAAAGAAATTAAAAACTGCAACTTTTGGTACTTAGTGTCTAATCACCCCCCTCTAGACACCTCTTCTCGATCCTTTCAACATGATTAGATCATGTTTATTGCAATCTGATTTATTCATTTAAGTCAAAGAATAATGGTTATCCAGTTTAAATGAATAATACCTTCTATGGTCATGCACCCAATGTGAATGGTTTATTGAATCTCGACCGTAGTGATACACATGTTCACAACATTGATGCCAAAATATGTAGAGTTGATAATGATAGTACCACTTTCTTGTGGCACTGCCGCTTAGGTCATATTGGTGTAAAGCGCATGAAGAACCTCCATGCTAATGGACTTTTGGAGTCACTTGATTTTGAATCACCTGACACATGCGAACCATGCCTCATAGGCAAGATGACTAAAACCCCATTTTCTGGAACAATGGAACGGGCAAGTGACTTGTTGGAAATCATACATGCGGATGTGTGCGATCCGATGAGTGTTGACGCGTGCGATGGATATCGTTATTTTCTCACCTTCACCGATGAAGTGAGTAGATATGGGTATATTTACTTAGTGAAGCATAAGTCTAAAACGTTTAAAAAGTTCAAGCAATTTCAGAGTGAAGTTGAGAATCATCATAACAAGAAGATCAAGTTCCTACGATCTGATCAAGGGGAGAGTATCTGAGTTATGAGTTTGGCAAGCACTAAAGACAAGGTGGAATCGTTTCACAATTGACGCCACCTGGAACACCACAGCTTAATGGTGTGTCCGAACGTCATAATCGCACCCTATTGGATATGGTGCGATCTATGACGTCTCTTACCGATCTACCGCTGTCATTTTGGGGTTATGCATTAGAGACAATTACATTCACTTTAAATAGGGCACCATCTAAATCCATGGAGACGACACCGTATGAACTATGGTTTGGCAAGAAACCTAAGTTGTTGTTTCTTAAGGTTTGGGACTACGATGCTTATGTCGATAGGCTTCGGCCAGAAAAGCTCGAACCCAAAGCGAAAAATTGTGTCTTCATAGAATACCAAACAAGACGATTGGGTATACCTTCTATCTCAGATCTGAGGGCAAAGTGTTTGTTGCGAGGAATAGGTCCTTTCTCGAGAAAGAGTTTCTCTCAAAAGAATTGAGTGGGAGGAAGATAGAACTTGATGAGGTTGTTGAACCTTTACTTCAACCAGAGAATAGTGCAGCACAGAAAAATGTTTCTATGGCACCTACCTCAGTTGAAGAGAAAGCTAATGATGATGATCATGTAGCTTCAGATCAAGTTACTATCGAACTTCATAGGTTGACAAGGGTGTGTACAACTTCTGAGTGGTAACCCTGTGATAACCCACAAGTATAGGGGATCGCAACAGTTTTCGATAAGTAAGAGTGTCGAACCCAACGAGGAGCTAAAGGTAGAACAAATGTTCCCTCAAGTTCTATCGACCACCGATACAACTCTACGCACGCTTGACGTTCTCTTTACCTAGAACAAGTATGAAACCTAGAAGTACTTTGTATGTGTTTTTGGACAGGCTTGCAAGAAAGTAAAGAGAGCGTAAACATAAACTACGGGCTACTAAGATAAAAACACAACTAAAGTAAATATGGAGAGTGTGGAAAAGTGGTGGTAGGAGTTGTGGAATTGTCCCTAAGCAATTGACTATGTTACTAGACCGATAATCACTATTGCAATTCTATTTGAGGGAGAGGCATAAGCTAACATACTTTCTCTACTTGGATCATATGCACTTATGATTGGAACCCTAGCAAGCATCCGCAAATACTAAAGATTCATTAAGGTAAAACTCAACCATAGCATTAAAGTATCAAGTCCCCTTTATCCCATACGCAAATAACCTACTTACTCGGTGCAGGCTTCACACCACGCCACCCACCATAAGCAAATCATAAACATATTGCAAACCCTACTGCGGGAATCCCTCACGCTTGCGCGACATGGAGGACACAATAGGACAGCACCAATAATAAAACATGAAACTCAAACCAATCATAGCAATTCATCAATCACCGATAGGACAATGAAAATCTACTCAGACATCATAGGATGGCAACACATCATTGGAAAATAGTATGAAGCATAAAGCACCATGTTCAAGTAGAGGGTACAACGGGTTGCGGGAGAGTGGACCGCTGGATATAGAAGGGGGAACGTGATGGAGATGTTGGTGAAGATGACGGCGGTGTTGGTGATGATCGCGGTGATGATGATGGCCCCCGGCAGCGCTCCGGCGCCACCGGAAGCAAGGGGGAGAGAGCCCCCCTTCTTCTTCTTCTTCCTTGACCTCCTCCCTAGATGGGAGAAGGGTTTCCCCTCTGGTCCTTGGCTCCCATGGCTTGGGAGGGGCGAGAGCCCCTCCGAGATTGGATCTATCTCTCTGTTTCTGCGTTCTGTTCTGCGTTCTCAGATTCTACCCCTTCACCGTTTCCTTTATATCTGGAGATCCGTAACTCCGATTGGGGTGAATCTTTCGCCCAGATCTTTCTCATAAAATTATCTTTCTTGCGCCAAAAGAAGAGCATCAACTGCCTTACGGGTGGCCCACGAGATAGGGGGGCGCGCCCCCCTGGAGGGGTGGCGTGGCCCTATCTCGTGGCCACCTCAGGCATCATCTCGCGTTGATTCTTCCTCCCAAAAATCACAAATATTCCAAAATAATTCTCCGTCCGTTTTTATCCCGTTTGGACTCCGTTTGATATTGGGTTTCTACGAAACATAAAACATGCAACAAACGAGAATTGACATCGAGCCTTTGGATCAATATGTTAGTCCCAAAAAATAGTATAAAAAGTTGCCAAAAGTATATAAAAGTTGAATAATATTGGCATGGAACAATAAAAAATTATAGATACGACGGAGGCGTATCACCCTGTCTTAAAGGTCATGTTGTTGGACAACAATGAACCTATGAGCTATGGACAAGCGATGGTGGGACCGGATTCCAACAAATGGCTGGAAGCCATGAAATCCGAGATAGGTTCCATGTATGAGAACAAAGTATGGACTTTGGTGGACTTGCCCGATGATCGGCAAGCCATTGAGAATAAATGGATCTTTAAGAAGAAGACAGACGCTGATGGTAATGTCACCATTTATGAAGCTCGACTTGTCTCAAAGAAGTTTCCGACAAGTTCAAGGAGTTGACTATGATGAGACTTTCTCAATCATAGCGATGCTAAAGTCCGTTAGAATTATGTTAGCAGTTCTGCATTTTTCATTTACGAAATCTGGCAGATGGATGTCAAAACAAAGTTTCCTTGACGGTTTCCATGAGGAAAGGTTGTATGTGATACAACCAGAAGGTTTTGTCGACCCTAAGGATGCTAAAAGGTATGCAAACTCTAGAGGTCCTTCTAAGGACTGGAGCAAGCATCTCGGAGTTGGAACATACGCTTTGATGAGGTGATCAAAGCATTTGGGTTTATACAAAGTTTGCAAGAAACTTGTATTTGCAAGAAAGTGAGTGGGAGCACTACAACATTTTGATAAATATACGTGGATGACATATTGTTGATCAGAAATGATGTAGAATTTCTGAAAGCATAAAGGGTTGTTTGAATGGAGTTTTTCAAAGGAAGACCTGTAAAACTGCTTACATGTTGGGTATCAAGATCTATAGAGATAGATCAAGATGCCTGATAAGACTTTCATAGAGAACATACCTTGACGTGATTTTGAAGGAGTTCAAAATGGATAAGTCAATGAAGGAGTTCTTGCCTGAGTTGTAAGGTGTGAAGTTGAGTAAGACTCAAAGCTCGACCACGGCAGGAGAAAGGACGAAGGTCGTCCCATATGCCTTAGCCATAGGCTCTATACGATATGCCATGCTGCGTACTGCACCTGATATGTGCCTTGCCACGAGCCTGGCAAGGGGGTACAAAAGTGATCCAGGATTGGATCATTGGACAGCGGTCAAAATTGTCCTTGGGAATAAGGAAATGTTTCTCGATTATGGAGGTGATGAAGAGTTCGGCGTAAAGGGTTACGTCGATGCAAGCTTTAACACCTATCTGGATGATTCTGAGTAGCAAACCGAATACGTATAGTGGAGCAACCATTTGGAATAGCTCCAAGTGGAGCATAGTAGCAACATCTATAATATGAAATAGAGATTTGCGAAGAACGCACGGATCTGAATGTTGCAGACCCGTTGAATAAAGCCTCTCTCGTAAGCATAACATGATCAAACCCTAGAACTCATTGAGTGTTAATCACATGGTGACGTGAACTAGATTATTGACTCTAGTAAACTCTTGGGTGTTAATCACATGGCGATGTGAACTAAATTATTGACTCTAGTAAACTCTTGGGTATTAGTCACATGGCGATGTGAACTTTGAGTGTTAATCACATGGCGATGTGAACTAGATTATTGACTCTAGTGCAAGTGGGAGACTGTTGGAAATATGCCCTAGAGGCAATAATAAAATGGTTATTATTATATTTCCTTGTTCATGATAATTGTCTATTGTTCAAGCTATAATTGTATTAACCGGAAACCATAATACATGTGTGAATACATAGACCACAACATGCCCCTAGTAAGCCTCTAGTTGAATAGCTTGTTGATCAATAGATGGTCATGGTTTCCTGGCCAACATTGGATGTCGTTGATAACGGGATCACATCATTGGGAGAATGATGTGATGGACAAGACCCAATCCTAAGCATAGCACAAGATCGTGTAGTTTGTTTTCTAGAGCTTTTCTAATGTCAAGTATCATTTCCTTAGACCATGAGATTGTGCAACTCCCGGATACCGTAGGAGTGCCTTGGGTATATCAAACGTCACAACGTAACTGGGTGACTATAAAGGTGCACTACAGGTATCTCCGAAAGTGTCTGTTGGGTTGGCACGTATCAAGACTGGGATTTGTCATTCCGTATGACAGAGGGGTATCTCTGGGCCCACTCGGTAATGCATCATCATAATGAGCTCAATGTGACTAATGAGTTAGCCACGGGATCATGCGTTATGGAACGAGTAAAGAGACTTGCCGATAGCGAGATTGAGCGAGGTATGGGGATCTTGACGATCGAATCTCGGGCAAGTAACATCTTGATAGACAAAGGGAATTGAATACGGATTGATCGAATCCCGACATCGTGGTTCATCCCATGAGATCATCGTGGAACATGTGGGAGCCAATATGGGTATCCAGATCCCGCTATTGGTTATTGGCCGGAGAGGTGTCTCGGTCATGTCTGCATGGTTCCCGGACCCGTAGGGTCTACACACTTAAGGTTCGGTGACGCTAGAGTTGTTATGGGAAATAGTATGTGGTTACCAAACGTTGTTCGGAGTCCCGGATGAGATCCCGGACGTGATGAGGAACTCTGGAATGGTCCGGAGGTGAAGATAGATATATTGGACGAAGGGTATTGGAGTCCAGAATTGTTCCGGGGGTACCGGGTGATGACCAGCGTGTACGAAAGGGGTTTCGGAGGCCCCGACAAGCGTTGGGGGGCCTAATGGGCCAAGGGGAGGGGGCACATCAGCCCACTAAGGGGCTATGCGCCCCTCCCACCCCATCTCACGTAACGTGGAGAGGTGGGGTGCCTCCCCTAGGGCAGCCACCCCTCCCGGCTTGGGGGGCAAGTTTCCTAGGGGTGGGGGCGCCCAAACCCATCTAGGGTTTCCCCTGTGGCCGCCGCCCCTCCCCTAGGGAAACCCGAGGGCACCTCCTCCTCCCCCCTCCCCCCTATATATAGTGAGGAAGAGTGTCGTGGTTTTGTCATGGCAGATGTCCTCATGAAAGGACTTAGTCGTGGAGCCATCGCTACGGGTTAGCTTGAAGGGGTTAAACCGGACACAAGGACGCAAGAGAGTTTATACTAGTTCGGCCCCTTCGATGAAGGTAAAAGCCTACGTCTAGTTTTGATGGAATTGATGGGGGTTCGATGACTAGGGAGCAAACACGCTTCGTCTAAGTCTCGAGTTGTTGTCTGTTGTCCCTGAACCGCCTCCGGGTCGTCCCCTTATATACATGGGTGGCGCCCGTCGGTTCACAAAGTCCCGACGCCGGTTTATAGATGTATCCGGCTCGGTCTCTGCTATTCCTCACTTTCAATACAAGTTACATACGGACGCCGTTTTACGGCTACTGTCCTTAAACCGGCTATGGGCCTTAAGCCCTCATCTGCCTACTTGGGCCTTACCATACTCAACTACTGATGAAGTTAACCCGGCCTGTATTGGCTGGTCTACACCCAGTGGTAATATCCCCAACATTAGGCCCCAGATTGATTTGAACAGGTTCATGTCAATCCTTAGCAAAAAACTTCATCTTTAGCATCTTTGTGTAGTCGGGTGAACCGCCATGATGTCATCTTCTCTGGTCGTCGTAAACCGGCGTGACGTCACCTGTCATAATAACTATCCACAATACCCCCCCTTTTTTTTGCTTAACAGATCTGCGACAATCGAGGCGACAGCTCCGTTTCCAAAACCGCGGCCCCTAGATTTTCGCTCCTGACACATGTCCCTTTCTTTATAAATAAGACCGAAGGGTCATTTCTTTTTCCCCTTCGTGCCCCTACTGCCCGTCTTCCTCGCGCCCGCCCAGCTTCAAGCTCCACATCACGTCGGTTTCTGCACCAACCTTGGCTGCTGCATCATCCTGAGTATACCAGAGCATCGCGGCGGTCTTCCGTTTCTTCCTCAACTCTAGTAAGTCTTCTATCTTTTCACCATAGATCTGTTCTAGGGTTTCCATGTTCTTCAGCGTTCATCAATTGTTTCTTATTCATATGATAACTCTTAGTCAAGTCTGTAAATCCTTGTTCTGCGTGGCGGTAGTTTTTAGCACCCGTCGTCACTTGCGCATCTCAAGGCCATTGATCTCCCTGTATCCTTGCTCATTGATTCGGTACCTCTCCCTTTTGAACCTTGAATACTTATTTCTTTTCTGAACATGCTCCAGATCCAAAACTGTGAAATAGTTTTATGAAACCTGTTTTCGCACACCCACTCATCTGCAATCTTGATTCTTCAATGTTTCGCACCGAGCGGTTTAACTTTGTAGAAAAATTGACAACTCGGCATATACCATTAGTCCCCTTGTTGAACCGCCAGGATTTCCTAACTATGTATTGCCACCTTGCAGAACTCCGGTTTATAAGCAACTTCTTTAGTAATGAATGCATCAATGTATAGCCTTCCAACATATTCGTGAACCGGTATTACTGCTTTGCAGATTGCACCATGGCCAAACAAGTGTACGAGTACAACTGGGTTCCTTCTCGGGTGACTGAAACTCAAATGGATAACTTAATCAGCACCGGCGCTTTAGGCAAAAAAGACGTCATTCACTGGAGGGTCCCTGGCCAGGAATGTACTCCAGAACCCAAAGATGGAGAGGTTGTTGTTTTTGCTGATCATCTAGCCCGGGGCTTCAGTCCGCCCGGTTCAAAGTTTTATCGGGATGTCTTGGCCAACTTCCAACTGCGCCCACAAGATATTGGCCCCCATTCCGTAAACAAACATCTGTCACTTTCAAGTGCTCTGTGAGGTGTTCTTTCAAGAGGAGCCCACAGTTGAATTATTCAGAGATTGCTTCCATCTAAACCACTGCACCGAATTTACTGATGGTCCCAACACCGAGTTAGGTGGAATGGCGATTCAAAAGAGGAAAGAGGTCACTTACCCTCATGCAAAACTGCACAGCCATCCCAAAGAGTGGAATTCAACATGGTTTTAGTGCAAAGATACCTCTCCTGATGGAGAAAATCCTCTGTCGGGTTACCGTCCGGAGCGGCTAAGCAACACGCATCCCTTCCCTCAACGACTGACTGCTAAGGAGAGAAGCAAATATGCCCCTCAACTATCCAAGCTCTGGGCCTTCATGGCTAACGGGTTGACAAGAGTTGACCTTGCTCGCTGCTGGATATCTTGGAGTATACTACCCTTAAGCCTGCGCTCCGGTTTGATGTGCAAATACGAGAAGATGTAAAAGACCCTCTACGGCATATTGAGATCCAGCTGACAGACGACGAAGTTACTGAGGCCGTTAAGAGGATGTTAAATGAACCGGAAACCGCTTGTGCTCAAACCGGCCTGCGTCCCTTTTCTGCCATTAACAAACCGCCAGCCGTAAGACTTTCATGAAATCTGTCTATGTTTAAGTACTCTTTGTTGATATTAACATCTTTCAAACAGGGTGATGATCCATTTTCGAGCAAGAAGCCTCCACAAGAGAAACCGGAGAAAACAACCCGGCCCAAGACCAGAGTCGTGAAGAAACCGGCCCATAGAAAGAGAACCACTGCCTCCTCCGATCCACCAGCTGACGATGATGTGGGTAACCCGGACCTTGAGGTAGAGCTTGACTCACTTGGTTTATTTTTCACACGCCTTATTGATAATGATTATTGCGAGGATGATGCTTTGAAGTCGATCCACGCTGATGTTGTAGAAGTAATCACTCTTTCTTCCGATTCAAACCGTTTACCTTCAGTAAAAATCCGTCGGGCAAACCGGAAAGTTAAATTTTCTCATCCTCTTGCTTATTTGGACCGGAACTTTCTTATGAAGACACAACAGCATGAAGCTCGTCGCGCAACCCGGCACAACGGCAAGGTAGTTACCTCCGCCGGTTTACCGAACAGTCCGGTTCAGAGACGTCGTTCAGAGGTCTCTAACTGTTTCGTCAATGCTTATCCTAAAGCGGGTTGTGTTCGTCAACCACTTAATCCATCTGACTCCGATTATCAGGTGACTTCTCATTCTTCCTCCGGCGAGTCGTCAGCTACCCAGCTCCCACCACTCAAGACAGTGCTTGGGTGAGCCATATCCCTGATAACGCTGTTTGATATATCACTTTCAATGTTTACTGGACTGATCCATCTTTTTCCTTTCAGGGCCAAGCCTAGGCCAAGAAAGAAAGCTTGTCTGGACAAAGCGGCAGAAGAAAACGATGCTCCTGAACCGACAAAAACACCAAATCCCGAAGAACACATCCATGATGATATGTTGAACGACCCGCCATTGCAAGATCATGATATTACTGTTGAAGAGGCACATGTTGACGCCACAGGCCCTTTAAATCAACCCACGAGTCCTGTTCAGACTGACAAAACAGCGAGCCCATCAAAGCATACTGATAAACCGGCGACCCCAGTGCAAACCGGCGAAGCCAAGGATGATGATGTTGTTATTACTGGCTTTGGTCATTCCGAGCCAGGCAATCCTGTCGCCTTGTCCAAGCACACTGCAAAAGATGAATTTACTGCGTTTGGTAAAGGCAAATGGAATGCCGATTTGGCTACTTATGCCGCTCTGAATCCCCAAGATCTTCATTCCGGTTATCTGAACCGGCTATATACCAGCCGTGATTATGAAGCCGGTCTGGTAAATATGATGAAGGACAAATATGAGGTAAATTCCATATGACTCTCTGCTTGTACATTGCAATCTGTCAACTCTAACAGCCCCCAAGTGACGGTTTTAAGATGTCAACTTAAACCGGGACTTCCCAATATAATCCTGAACACAGCTGTACTTTTGGAAAGTAGCCCCCAAGGGTCGGTTCAACTTAATGTAGTTAAACCGGTACTTTTATACCATAAGAATTCCAGTATTACTCAAGGACAAAGAAAATAGGCATTAGCCCCCAAGTGCCAAGTTGAATGCTTGTATTGAGCTTGGGACTTTTGTAGGATGAAAAGCAAATATGCATTAGCCCCCAAGTACCAAGGGCATAACTTGTTATGGGGTTGGTACTTCAACTCTGCATCTTAACCTTTATCAAATGATTATCTGTATGTAGGCTGATCTGAGCAAGAAAGAAAATCAAATCGCTGATCTTCAAGAAAACCTGAAATCCCAGCAAGCTGAAACCTCCAAAGCAAAGAATGAATTAACCAACGCTTTAAGCGTCATGGGAAAGCTTAAGGAAGGTTTCAACAAGGAGCGGGCGGATTGGGCCACTGAAAAGGCCGCTTTAACTCAACGGGCAGAGAATGCTGAGGTTGCACTCAAACCGGTGGTTGATGAACTGACCAGTGTAAAGCGGCAAGTGCATGACATGACCGCTGATGTCTTTGGTAAGCCTTCTTGATTTCTGACGTAATGAGGCCTTCTTATGTAATTGCCGGTTTATTAACCCTTTGAATGGTACAGGGACACGTATTGGCCACTTGGGATCATATGTGCGGAAGAAACTGAAAGCCGCTTATACATTGATAGAACAATCAGATATCTTTGATGCGCAGCGGATTATCAAGATCGCTTCTCACAACAACCCGGCACCGACCTTGATCCAGGACACCATTAAAGGTTGTCAATGCTTCCTGCCCGGGTTGAAGAGTTAAAGAAATCTGCTGCTAGAACCGGTGCCATAAACGCCTTAATCCGGGCCAAAGCATGGGTGCCGGATTTTGATCCTGTTGAAGCGGCCCAGGGCTTCCCAAGCTTGAAGGAAGACGGGACAGAATTCAGCGAAGAGGATCTCCGAGTTATAAACCGGGAAGTGCGCCCTTTGGCTTGTCAATTGGCTGAAGAGGCAAATCTGTCTCACTATCAAGCCCAATATGATGGCGAAACTAAACGAGTGGCTGCACCGATTCACAGGCGGAGAATCTTATACCTCAATCCGTAAGCATACTTACGCTCACGATATTGAACCGTCGTTCTTGATCAACGAAGAAGGCGTATTCCAAGCATTAATGGGAATCGATCGACAACTATTGATTTCCGGCCCAGGTAGGGAATCGGAAGTTGAAGCGGCGAGGATGACCCATAACCATCGTGCCAAGTGGCGACTAAGCATGAACCGGAAGCCGGTTTACATTACTGCTTCCTTATGTTATGCAGAAAAATAATTATCTTATTTGGGCACCGTGTTGCCTTGTAATAGACTAGTTGCCACACTTGGTGTTGATATGCCTTCGTGCATACTTATCGCAACTTATGCTTTTGTTGAACCATCAATCTTAAACTGTTGTCTGCAGCAAAAAGCTTAAAACGCCATTGTGATTGTATCACAAGGCGGGTCATCATATCTATGTATATTAAATCAAAGATAATACCTTAGATTTAAACATATGATAAAATATGGGAATATATGATACCTGCCATCGTAGGGCATGAAGTTGGCTGTGCCAAACTTGAAATGGAGAAGAACAACTCCTGTGAATATAAGGCCGGTTTACCAGGTAAACCGTTCCGGGTTACGATGAACACCGGTTTACTCCATAACAGGATGTTATTAAAAAACAAATCGGGCAAAGCGTCTCCAGATGAAGAATAAACCGTGTTCCGTCAACTGATAGTCGAACCGGTTTAAGAATTGTCGGTTTAAAATACAACAAGAGAAATATGCAAAAAGAGAAAAGAATTTCAAGCAAAGACAAAGATAAAATCATTTGTTAAAAGAGGCTGTTTGAGCCGATCAAGTGGCATTACCAGGGCCGGACACGACCAAGCCCCCGATAGGCATAGCTATGGTTCAAGTCAGCCAGGTCCCCAAATGATGCAGTGGCATTACGCCGATCAAGAGGTGTAGCAATGGTTCGGGTTCGACCAAAGCCCCCAAGTGATTATGTGGCCTTAGGCCGATCAAGAGAGCGTGACTGGTTCAGACGTGACCAAGTCCCCAAGTGATTCTGTGGCTTTCGCCTATCAAAAGGTGTTGCATTGGTTCGGACATGACCAAGCCCCCAAGTGATATGATATAAAGCTTGTTAAAAAAACTAACTCAAGGGGTAAACCGGAGGCCGCTTTAAGATAAAAACTCCGTGTAACCACACATGATGTAAAAATAACAGAGACCCCGCTTTAGCTAGGGCTCCAGTTTATTGTATTGATCATAAAATATACATTGTCATAATATGTACATAAGTAGAGTCTATGTCTCAAGTATAGTAGGGCCGAAGATGAGCTATGTTCCACGGCCTGTTGGTCTCCTCCTCTGATGTACGTGAGTCTTTATGCTCTCGAATATCGATCAGATAGTACGACCCGTTGTGCAGATTCTTGCTGACCACGAAAGGTCCCTCCCAAGGTGGGGATAGCTTGTGCATATCAGTCTGGTCTTGGATGAGCCGGAGCACCAAATCTCCTTCTTGAAAGGTTCTGGTTCTAACTCGGCGACTGTGATAGCGATGAAGATCCTGCTGGTAAATCGCCGAACGGGCAGCTGCGATGTCACGCTCCTCATCCAACAGGTCCAAAGCGTCTTGTCGTGCTACCTCGTTGTCCGCCTCAACATAAGCTGCTACACGAGGCGAATCATGACGGATATCACTAGGGAGAACCGCCTCCGCTCCGTAGACCATGAAGAACGGTGTGTATCCTGTCAATCTGTTGGGCATAGTATTGATGCTCCATAATACAGATGGTACCTCCTCAACCCAACAACCCGGCGTCCGCTGCAAAGGAACCATAAGTCGGGGTTTGATACCTCGTAAGATCTCCTGGTTAGCCCTCTCTGCTTGGCCATTGGACTGTGGGTGAGCCACTGATGAAACGTCAAGTCGGATGTGCTCACGTTCACAGAACTCCTTCGTAGCACCCTTAGACAGATTGGTACCATTATCAGTAATGATGCTGTGTGGAAAGCCAAACCGGAAAATCACCTTTTTAATGAATTGAACCGCCGTGGTTGCATCACACTTGCTGACGGGCTCCACCTCCACCCATTTTGTAAACTTTTCAACGACCACCAAAAGGTGGGTCTTTTTGTCCTTGGACCGTTTGAAAGGCCCAACCATATCCAGCCCCCAAGTCGCAAACGGCCAAGTAATTGGAATCATCCTCAATTCTTGAGCCGGCACATGAGCGTCGTGAAAACTTCGACAGCCATCACATCGCCTAACCAGGTCCTCCGCGCCGCGATGAGCAACAACCAATAGAATCCGTGATGAAACGCCTTAGCCACCAGAGATTTTGAACCGGCGTGGTGACCACAATCTCCTTCGTGGATTTCGCGCAGAATCTCACAGCCTTCCTTCGGCGACACACAATGTTGAAACGCTCCTGACACACTGCAATGATGCAACTCGCCATTGACAATAGTCATGGACTTGGATCGCAGGATTATCTGCCTGGCCAGCGTCTCATCCTCTAGTAACTTGCCCCGATTCATATAAGCAAGATAAGGAACCGTCCAATCTGGAATGACATGCAAAGCTGCCACCAATTGAGCCTCCGGATCAGGAATAGCCAAATCCTCTTCGCCAGAGAGCTTGACCGATGGGTTGTGCAGGACATCCAAGAAGAGATTAGGCGGGACCGGTTTACGCTGAGAGCCCAGCCGACTTAAAGCGTCCGCCGCTTCGTTCTTCCGCCGGTCCACGTGATCCACCTGATATCCTTTGAAGTGACCTGCAATAATATCCACCTCACGACAGTATGCTGCCATGAGCGGGTCCTTAGAATCCCAAGTACCAGACACTTGTTGGGCCACCAGGTCCGAGTCACTGAAGCACTTAACTCGGCTGAGATTCATCTCCTTAGCCATCCGGAGACCATGGAGTAAAGCTTCGTACTCAGCTGCATTGTTAGTACATGGGAACATTAAGCGGAGAACGTAACAGAACTTATCACCTCGTGGGGAAGTTAATACGACTCCAGTCCCCGAGCCCTCCAATTGTCTAGACCCATCAAAATGAATAGTCCAATAGGTGTGATCCTGCTTTTCTTCAGGTGCTTGTAGTTCCGTCCAATCATTGATGAAATCCACAAGTGCTTGAGACTTGATCATCGTCTGAGGCACGTATTTCAAACCATGCGGCCCAAGCTCTATAGCCCACTTGGCAATCCGGCCAGTTGGCTCCCTCTTCTGAATTATATCTCCCAAAGGGGCAGAGCTGACCACTGTGATGGGATGTCCCTGGAAGTATTGCTTAAGCTTCCGGCTTGCCATGAAAACTCCATACACTAGCTTCTGCCAATGCGGGTATCTTTGCTTGGACTCAATAAGCACCTCGCTGATATAGTAAACCGGACGCTGAACCAGATATTCCTTGCCCGCCTCCTTCGCGCCACCACAATAGCTACGCTGACTGCACGAGCATTAGCTGCCACATATAGTAGCAATGGTTCTTTGTCAATCGGAGCAGCAAGAACAGGCGGATTGGCTAGCTGCCGCTTTAAGTCCTCCAATGCTTTATCAGCGGCCGGACTCCAGACAAAGTGATCTGTCTTCTTCAGCATATGATACAAAGGGATCGCCTTCTCACCGAGGCGGCTGATAAACCGGCTCAACGCGACAATCCGGCCTGCCAAGCGCTGGACGTCATTGATACATTTCGGTTTAGCCAGGGAGGTTATAGCTGTGGTCTTCTCCGGATTAGCCTCAATTCCCCTATTGGACACCAGAAAACCCAATAACTTGCCAGCCGGTACACCAAAAACACACTTGGCCGGGTTGAGCATCATCTTGTATATCCGTAGGTTATCAAAGGTTTCCTTCAAATCATCAACCAGAGTCTCCTTCTCCCTTGACTTAACCACAATATCATCCACATAGGCATGTACATTACGACCGATCTGCTTATGAAGGCAATTCTGTACACACCTTTGATAAGTTGCTTGGGCACTCTTGAGCCCAAAGGGCATAGATACATAGCAGAAGGCTCCAAAGGGAGTTATGAACGCCGTCTTCTCCTGGTTCTTAACTGCC
Organism: Aegilops bicornis; assembly: GCA_021605145.1. NCBI lineage: Eukaryota > Viridiplantae > Streptophyta > Magnoliopsida > Poales > Poaceae > Aegilops > Aegilops bicornis. Next base: position 598,288,729 of record CM038670.1, read on the forward strand.
ATCTTGATCTGATGATAACCCAAATATGCGTCTAGAAAACTCAAATGCTCACAACCCGCAGTAGCATCAATAATCTGATCGATGCGGGGTAGGGCAAAAGGATCTGCTGGACAAGCCTTGTTAAGATCTGTGTAATCCACACACATGCGCCAGTGCCGCTTTTCTTAAGGACCAAAGATCGGATTAGCCAGCCATTCAGATGGAAAACTTCAACAATAAAGCCAGCCGCTAAGAGCCTGGCCACCTCCTCTCCAATAGCTTTGCGCCTTTCTTCGTTGAATCGGCGGAGAAACCGCTTCACCGGTTTGTACTTAGGATCAACATTAAGAGTGTGCTCAGCGAGTTCCCTCGGTACACCTGGCATGTCAGAAGGCTTCCATGCAAAAATGTCCCGATTCTCATGGATGAACTCGATGAGCGCGCTTTCCTATTTCGGACCCAAGTTGGTGCTGATACTAAACTGCTTGGACGAATCGCCGGGTACGAAGTCAACAAGCTTAGTCTCAGCTGCCGATTTGAACTTTAAGGCCGGATCCTGCTCTGTGGTTGGCTTCTTTAACGGAGTCATGTCCGCCAGATCAACATTATCCTTGTAATACTTCAACTCTTCCATGGCACAAACCGACTCTGCATAGGCCGCATCGCCTTCTTCACACTCCAAAGCAATCTTGCGACTTCCATGAATGGTTATGGTCCCCTTGTGACCCGGCATCTTGAGCTGCAAATAAACATAACAGGGTCGTGCCATAAATTTGGCATTAGCCGGCCGCCCAAATAAGGCATGATATGGGCTCTGGATCTTCACCACCTCAAAAGTCAATGTCTACGACACGAATCATGATCATCCCCAAAGGCCACTTCCAGAGCTATCTTGCCAACAGGATATGCTGACTTCCCAGGTACCACACCATGGAATACCGTATTGGACGGTTTAAGATTCTTATCTGTTAGCCCCATACGGCGGAAGGTCTCATATTATAAGATATTAATACTGCTTCCTCCATCCATGAGCACCTTGGTGAACTTATAACCTCCCACCGAGGTGCCACCACCAACGCTTAGCTGACTCGGATAGTCAACCCGGGAGGGTGATCCTCTGCTCCATATGATTGGTTGTTCGGACCAGCGTAAATAACGAGGCACGGCCGGTTCAATGTAATTCACCGCCGCTTGTGAAGCTTCCGTCTCGCTTATCCAAGCTAGTAGTGAATACATGATATTGCCGCTATTCAACCGCTTTGGATTGCTCGATAACCCGATCGCCTGCTGGTTGTAACCACCACAGCTATTACGATTATTTTGATTGTTATGTCCACCACGATCACCATTGAAGCTCGAACCGCATTTCCTCCACCATGACCCGGCCCATGGAATCCGGATCCTGAGCCACCACCTGATCCGTGATCATATCGGAAAACATTAGAATTTTTGAACTCCTGCATAATATAGCAATCCTTCCAAAGGTGGTTGGCAGGCATCTCCTTCGTCCCGTGCTTTGGACAGGGCTGGTTTAATAGATAGGTCAGGCGGTCCGGGTTGGGATTTGGAGCTCCACCGCGATTCGGCGGTTTATCCTTTCGTCGCTGGCCCTTGTCCTGCGCGCTAGTATTAGCCACAAAGTCCATGCTGCCATCCGCTTTACGCTTGCCTCCGTTACCATGACCTGCCGTGTTGTGTTGCTGCCCTTTGGAGTTGCTGCTCTTCTTTCCCTTCCCTATCTTGTCATCATCAGACTCGGGATCCTTGGTACTATCAGAATCAACATACTTCACTAACGAAGTCATGAGGGTCCCCATATCGTTACAATGGCGCTTCATCCGTCCCAATTTCAACTTCAGAGGCTTAAACCGGCAGTTGATTTCCAAGGTTATAACCATGAGTCAGCGTTGATACGGTCCGATGAGTGCAAAATTTCAAACTTCGGCGCACCCACCGGTTGTTGACTCTCCTTCCTCCCCGGACACAGCCGCTAAGTCCACAATCGACATGGGCTGCTTACATGTATCCTTGAAATTCTGGATAAACCGGGCTCATAATCGGGCCCATGAACCGATAGAATTGGTCGGTAAGCTCTTTAACCAAATACGGTTGTCCCTTCAAGCATCATGGTGAAATACTTTTGCACACGCCGCTTCATCTACGTCAAGCATCTCCATGGCCATCTCATAGCTCTCCACCCATGTTTACGGAGACAAATCGGCGGTGTAATTTGGCACCTTATGGGCCCTTGAAATCCTTGGGCAGGCGCACATTGCGTAAAGCGGGACAAGACAAGGCACTCCCAAAGAACTAGAAGTAACTCCTGGCTCGTCGAGGTGGTTGGGCCGAACCGCGTGGCGGACGAGCCTCATGTTGCGCTTCTAACTCGGCGTCCCTGCGCGCTCGGGCCCGGTCCACCACTTCCTGAGCATCACCCGCCGGGTTATTGCCACGGGGCGCTTCACGGTTCTGTGCATTACTGGAGACGGCCGGTTCATCCATCCGCCTGCGGTAACTCCAGCTCGGACGGGGGGTGGAATGAATTCGGTCACGGCTGTATGAATATGCTTCCTGCTGAACCAAGGCTGTTCGAAGAAGTTCCTTAACCCGACGCGTCTCCACCGCTTGCGGAGAATCACCTTCAATTGGGATGGCCTCCAGCCGTGAAGCGGCGGCGATAAGATTGTCCATTGGATTAGAATAATGACCCGGAGGTGTCTGGACAGGCTGAGGCATGACATTGCTCTGTCGAGGCGGCTCCATCAGGCGAGGCTGAACCGGCACACCTGGCCCGGGCGCCTCCGCCCGGTTTATCACTGGTGGGTTACTAGTTCCTGCCCCTGGGGTGTTAAAGAGGTTTCTAGCGTCGAAAACCGTAGGCAGGCGAGACCGATGCTTCCTTTTCAGGACTTCATGCGACGCGTTCTGGTCCAGCATAAGCTTATAGGCCTGCGCATCCAAAGCGGCCCGCTCTGTGGCCATCCTGTCGTTCTCGACTGCTAGGTCGGCCTTGGCCTGAGTGATCTGTTCCCTCACCTTTGCAATTTCCGCGTTGTGGGCGTCCTCATCCGCCGGGTTAGCCTCCGCCATAAGCACAGCCAACGCATCAAACAGATTAGATAAAACTTGAGCCGGCTGGTGCACAGGTCCTCCTGCCCCGGCCGCCGCTGCCGCTGCTGACCTGGAGAACATTGCTGTTGCGGTCGAAGAGTGGACCGCCGCCTGTGTCCCGGCCATGAATATCCCAACCCGGTTGGGCAGATCAGAGGGGTACGGAATACTGTCACCATCGGAACAGCCCCCAATCTGGTCGTCTTGTAACTGATACAATGATTCGGTTTCTCCGGTTGAGGACTCGTCGCCGGAATAAACGACGGTCTCACTACCAGATTCCGATCCACCCTCATATTCTCCTCCGTGGATGACTCCCACGAAGGCACGCTTCACGGCTGGTTTAACCTGGGCAGATCTCGCACGCTGAGCCGTTTCGATGATGTCGGTGCAGATGTCCGGCTCAGGGCCCGGTTCACCGATCTTGCCGATGAAGACGTGTATGCCACCAAAGGGGACCCGGTACCCGTACTCAATCGAGCCGGCCTCTGGGCCCCAGCCTGCATCGTCGATGTAGAGCTTGCCGCGACGACTCTTGGTCATCCGGCCCACAACGTAACCCTTGAGTCCTTCGAAGTTGCCCTCCAAGAACTTGAAACCGTCGTGCGATAGCCCCACGGTGGGCGCCAACTGTCGTGGTTTTGTCACGACAGATGTCCTCATGAAAGGACTTAGTCGTGCAGCCATCGCTACGGGTTAGCTTGAAGGGGTTAAAGCGAACACAAGGACGCAAGAGAATTTATACTAGATCGGCCCCTTCGATGAAGGTAAAAGCCTACGTCTAGTTGTGATGGAATTGATGGGGGTTCGATGACTAGGGAGCAAACACGCTTCGCCTAAGTCTCGAGTTGTTGTCTGTTGTCCCTGAACCGCCTCCGGGTCATCCCCTTATATACATGGGTGGCGCCCGTCGGTTCATAGAGTCCCGACGCCGGTTCATAGATGTATCCGGCTCGGTCTCTGCTATTCCTAACTTACAATACAAGTTACATACTGACGCCGGTTTACGGCTACAGGCCTTAAACCGGCTATGAGCCTTAAGCCCTCATCTGCCTACTTGGGCCTTACCATACTCAACTACTGATGAAGTTAACCCGGCCTGTATTGGCCGGTTTACACCCAGTGGTAATATCCCCAACAGAGAGTGTGGGCAGCCGCACCCCTTCCCTGGCGCAGCCCTCTCCTCCTCCAACTGCTCCTCCTCCTCTATAGTGCTTAGTGAAGCTCTGTCGGAGAACCACGAGCTCCATCGCCATCATGTCGTCGTGCTGCTGGAGTTCTCCCTCAACTTCTCCTCTCCCCTTGCTGGATCAAGAAGGAGGAGACGTCCCCGGGTTGTACGTGTGTTGAACGCGGAGGCGCCTTCCGTTCGGCGCTAGATCGGATCTTCCGCGATTTGAATCGCCGCGAGTACGACTCCATCAACCGCGTTCTTGTAACGCTTCCGCTTAGCGATCTTCAAGGGTATGAAGATGCACTCCCTCTCTCTCGTCGCTAGCATCTCCTAGATTGATCTTGGTGACATGTAGGAAAATTTTGAATTATTACTACGTTCCCCAACATCATCAACCTCGCCCAGAGATCCTTCCTCGACTCCCTACGAGAAAGCAATCACAGAGCCATACTATCCATTTCTCATCACAAGTATCCAGTTCTAGTTATATCGATCGGGATAAAACTCCAAGTGTCCGTTACCGTAGGACAGGCAATATATAGATGTTTTCTTCCCTGCAGGGTGCACCAACTTACCCACCACGCTCGATTAACTCCGGCCGGACACACATTCCTGGGTCATGCCCGGCCTCTGCCAAACAATACGCCGCAACCCGACCTAGGATAATTAGAGAGGTCCGCACGCCGGACTAAACCTATGCCCCCAGGGGTCATGGGCCATCGCCCCGGGAACTCCTGCATGTTGCGAACACGGCCGGTGAGCAGACCTAGCTACCTCCTTAAAAAGGCAGGTGCTTACGAGTCCAACCCGGCGCGCGTCGCTCAGTCGCATGACGTCTATTAAGCTTCGGCTGATGCATACGACGCAGAACACCCATACTATGCCCACGTGATGGTTAGTGATGTCTGGCCAGAGGCCCCTTGGATCAAATATCCAAATCATAGTGGATTAGGAGCACGCGGTAACGAGAAGAGACTCACGATCGATGTGACCCCGTCGCCCCATCTCGAGGGCTTGCTGCAAGGGATAAGAATGCCCGACCACGCCTCGTAATTATCTCGCGGGCACCTTCCAGGTCAACCCGACTCCACATCACTCGCAATTAAGCTCGCGCGGGTACCCCTCAGGGCTGACCCGTCTTTAGTAACATGGTTCAGTGTAAAGTCATAGTAACCATAGTAACTGTGTGTCTAACGCCAAGGGGAACCCTAAGGAACCACCCTCGATGGATTCCACTCGATGTAATCATCAAGGTGAACGTAAGAGGAACTGTCGTGGAATTGTCACGTCAGATGTCCTAGGGTGAGGACTTAGTCGTGAGGCCAACGCATCTATGTGGTAGCTTGAGAGGGGTTGAGCGGAATCGAGAGACGCAACACAAGACAGGGATTTAGACAGCCGGGCCCCGGAAACATCATCCGGTAAAACCCTACATGCTGTTTGAGGCTAGGTCTCATTATCATCATGAGGGAGTCGCCGTAAACCGGCTCTCCCCTTTGTGTCTAGCCCTAAGATTGTTTCTTCTTGCTTGTAGCTTGTCCCTCTTTCAGAGCCCCGCCTCCTTATATATGTTGAAGGGCGGGTTACATGTGGAGTCCTATTAGGATTAGGACTAGTCTATCTCTAATGCAAACCGGATACAAGTCCTGGTCTTAACTCCTTGTAAGGTAAATATTCCTCATGCCTTTCCTCTTAAACCGGCCCACAATAGTTGAACCGGCCTTCATGAACCGCCAGACGGGCCACCGGTGAGTTACAACGTCCTGGCGGGTTGCTGGTAAATCGCCAGGTCTGGCCGGGTCACCAGATGAATATCGCCAATTACCGGTAGGACCTCAAATAAACCGCCAAGTCCGGCGGGTTAACTTCGGCGGTTTACACATGAGGTATATCTCGACATTAGCCCCAAGTTTAGCTTGGATTTATCCATGGTAAACTTGTGCCGCAAAATAAACACCGTAACAAATTTGGCGGTGTTGTGCTCGGGTTAAGAATTCTTGTAGACCGCACCGATCGTCCTTAAGTCCTTTGTCATTTCCTCCTTCTAGAAAATCCGGGTCAATAACCAGCTTCATACTCAAATTGCTGATGTTGGCTTCTTACAGAAAAAATATTGTGAAGAATAATCCACTTGAGTTGGCTTCCAAAGCGCCGGTTTAAGAAATATTGGTTTTGAAATACTCATCTGATATTCAACCGGTTTGAAGATGCAGAACTTGCCGGTTTTATCATTGCCAAAGACCTGCCGGGTTATAAAAACTTGATAATTTCGAGTCATGATTGTTGCAGACACCGGTTCATGATTGTTGCCAACGCCGGTTCATGATTATTAATGACGCCGTGTTGCAGCCACAGGGTCATAATGATTGGTGACGCCGGGTCAACCTAGTTTGCTCAATCAAAGAATTTGAAAATATTTCTTCGATAATAATATAATACCTATAGCCCCCAAGTCTTTGAGCAGAACAAAGTGGTGGCTTAAGACTTTGCTTCAATATAAATCGCCACTTTCAAAGAAATCCATATTGTTCATCCCAAAGGACTAGTAAAACTGAATACTCCATACTATGTAGCCCCCAAGTGTCGGGTTGTCATGCTTGCGACAACACAGGACTTGTAATTGTCTTATACTCATAAAAACTTCAACCAAAGTGTAACCCCCAAGGGCCGGGTCATTATGCAATAATGAGCAGGGACTTTGTAGGTAGAATCATGTAGATTTGAGCAATGATGTGTAGCCCCCAAGGGCCGCTCGAAGAAGATAATATTGAGTTGGGACTTAATATATACTTCAATGAAAATAACATCATATGATGTAACCCCCATCATGGGACTTGAATCCACGTCCACAAGATTAAGAGCCTTGTGCTTTTACCAACTGAACAGTGGACCCTTCAATATAAAAAAGCTTTGTACCTTCAACTGTTGACAGGAGCAATTGGTAGCCCCCAACGGCCGACTCATTATAATGTGATGAGTCGGGTCTTCAATAATATGAGCAGAAAATTACTTTGTATTAGCCCCCAAGTGTCATGGTGCATGCTTGCAGCGACATGAGACTTGCATATTTGATGTAATCTCAACTTAAATAATGTAGCCTCCAAGTGTCGGGTCGTAAGCCTGCAGCCGACTCGGGACTATTCCTCCATTGTAGAATAAATCATACCCATTGATGAAATAATAGCCATTGCACTGAAGCGACTTTGAAAACCTCAATCATAATATTGGTTATTAATAACCATAATAAAAATCTAGCCATGTTGGCTATTCAAGATAATATAATCTGGTATGAAAAACCTTATTTATTCAATATCATAATGAAAATTCAGCCAAGTTTGGCTATTTGAATAATATAACCCAATGATTTACAAGCGCATGATTCCAATGGCGCAATCCAAATATGTACTGGCGACTTATAGTCCAAAGCCAGGCCGGGTTAACAAACACCGGATAATTTCTCATCATATACTGGCGACTTAGCGTCTTAAAGCCAGGCCGGTTTAATAAACACCGGATAATTTATCATCATGCTTTATTCAATCTGTCTCTACATACAACAAGTTTAAAGTGTCCTGGCGGTTTACCGCCGGACGGGTCATAATGCCCAACATATAACCCAGGTTTATAACCAAGGTTGCACTTAAGAATAATCAATGAAATATGTCATACCTGTGACATTGAATCACATCATTGGTTTACCAACTTTTTGTAGTAAGGGTGATAACCCCAATCTTGAGTAATGATAACTCCTTTCATACTGTGCCAGTTTATGATGAAACCGTACCGGGTTGTGATAAACACTGGTTTAACCATATATAATATCGGGCGACTCGTGAGTCAAACCAGACCGGCGGATAGTCTCCGGATTATGATTTGATCATGTAATCGACAATTTGTAATTGAAAGTCAAGTCGGGTTAATGAACACCGGTTTACTCCATAATAAGATGGTAACGTAAAATCAAACCGGGCAGATAGTCTCCGGATTAAGATTTGACCGTGTTCCGCCAATTTGTAATTGACAGTTTTGAAACGGATTAACAATGTCGGTTTAAAAACGCAACAAAAATCAAATAACAGTTATGAAAAAATATGTAAGCAAAGGCAATGATAAGACCGTTTGCAAAAAGAGGCTTTACTGAGCCGATCAGATGGTGTTACCATGGTCGGACACGACCAAGCTCCCAATAAGGTGTAGCTATGGTTCAAGTCAGCCAGGTCCCCAACTGAAACCGTGGCATTATGCCGATCAAGTGGCGTGGCAATGGTTCGGGTTCAACCAAGCCCCCAAGTGACTCTATGGCCTTAGGCCGATCAAGAGGCGTGACTGGTTCAGACTTGACCATGTCCCCAAGTGATCTGGTGGCTTTCGCCTATCAAAAGGCGTTGCATTGGTTCGGACACGACCAAGCCCCCAAGTGATGTTGTGGCACTAGGCCGATCAAGAGGCGTGGCTCTGGTTCGGATCTGACCAAGCCCCCAAGTGACCAATAATATGATAAGCCAATAAGGTATGATACCCATGTTTGGACCGCGCTTCATGGCAGCAGGTCCTCTTTGGCACCCTTTAACTTTTTGCAAGAGATAAATCCTTCTTGAACCGATATTTTGAACCGGATATTGAGAGCTTCAAAGCTTTGTGGGAGACATCTTTCCCTTGAACCGGATTGTAAACCGGAATCTTCATTTTCAGCCGGAAATTTTCTGATGGCCTTTCAACTCGAACTTGCGAAAAGTTAATTCCTTTTTGAAACGGACATTTTTAAACAGGATTTGAGCGCTTAAGAGCTTTGTGGGAGAATATATTTCCCTTGAACCGGATTGTAAACCGGATACTTGAGAGCTTCAGTGAGACTGACTACCCTTGAGCCGGATTTTAAACCAGAATCCTTTCTGATGATCCGGAACTTCTTCATTGAGCCGGGATTTTGTAACTGTCATATACTTACTAAGCCGGAAATTTTCTGACGGCCTTCAAATAACAGTAGCCTCCGGACCGGGTTATCTTTCCCTCCATCGTCACCGGGTTCTTAAATTTCTTTGGCCGGCAAGATTTGCTTAGTCATGTCATCGTAGCCCCCGAGTCTCAAGGTGACTCGAGGAGTTGACTTGAAACTCTCCATATTTGACCGTGATATAAACTGGCATAATTTGTATATCATTGGTGTTGATAACACGATGTGAATCCACCGAAGGTTGTGATGACTGCAGCGGGTTATAAATGATCCCGTATGAGCCGTGTCAGCAACTCGGCCAATGGTTCCTTCCAACTGGTGATTTGAAGTTAACTAGACTGTAGTGGCGGCGACTTGTGCGCCTGCCCATTGAGCCATGCGGTGTAGACGGCGGTTGATAGTATATGATAATTTGCCTCCATTTTGAAAGAAAACCGGGCTACCCAAGCCGTGACTTGCTCATGTAGCAAAAGCGGCCTAGTATGTTGATGTACACCAAAGTCGCAATAAATGGACGGTAGAAAGCGCCCACGGTATTAGAGGTGGCTTGGATGATGAACCGACCACGGTGTTGTAAACCGGTTCGGACGGGCGAAGTCAAACGCAGTACCGGTCCCGCAAGCTGATGTAAACCGAGCCATAAGGGCGGCGTCTTGCACGCGTCCATTCACCGTGTAATGTGGCACGGACAAACACCGGCGGGGCGTTGCCGGTAGCGTGCCGTACCCATGGTATAAACCACGTTTATAATGAATAATTGTCCCGCATACAATATTGCGCATCAAGGCAAAGATAAACCGCTCTTTGACAAAAATAATATGCACTAATAAAATATATTTTAGATGGATATCACCTGATGTGTTAGGCCAGAAATTATCCGCCATGGAGTTGATGATCACCACAGTGATGCTAAAATTAATCACGGCCGAGTCGGCCAGACGAGCAGACGGATGGTCCGCCCGCAGTGTTGTAAACCGGTGCAGACGAGCAAGTTGTCCTCCGTGTTGTAAACCGGCGCGGACGCATGAACCTGTGGCCAGGGCGGACGAGCAAGTCGTCCGTGGTGCTGTAAGGTGGTATGGACAGGCGAGTTGGCCGGTGCGTTGATGTAAACCGGACTACGGGGTGGCGGTTTGTGTTCCGATTTATCAGTGTGATATACGCAGATGCTGGTGTAGAACAGCTAGCCGTCCATGATGAGGGCATCACTTTTATAGTGAGCACTTGTCCCCTATAAAAAGATATAGGCCAGAGTAATTGTTCTCAAGTAATTTAATATGTGCTGATAAGGCATATAAAAAGATAGCACCTGGTATATTTTGTCCGGTGAATATGGACGCTGGAACATGTTATGCAATCGTGGCCGTCATGGGGCTGGAGCGGGCGGTTTAGAACAGAGCCTCCGGGTCATGTGTCATGTTGACTTTGGGACCTGTGATGTCGACGCCTTTGTCCTCATCCGGTCTGATATTTATCTGTACTAGACCTTCCGTGAGATGTATACTAGTAGTACTTTTCTTATTCGTCCTTTTTTTTAGCCTTTGACTTCCGTAGACTGCTGCTGCATGTGTGTGCATTATCAAACATGGCTAGTGGGCACATGCCTTGAGCACGCCCGTCTGGGCCTTTGGGCGTCTGCCGCCGTAATAATTTTTTTTTTTCAACAACGAGGCGGGTTGACTCGGAGGTGGCTTAACGCTACCTGGAATCTTTCCTTAATGCTTCAGACGTCTTCTCATGACAAATAGGAGCTGATCTTGTTCTGATTAAAGCTCACGTGTTAGTAGTAACAGCAGCACTATTAAAAACAGATCTCGTAAACCGTGCAACCATTAGTCCTAATACTTGGCCATGACTTTTATGTGAGCGCAGCAACATCAATGATCAATCCAATCTTCTTGGGAGCTGCTCCCTGTCAGCTTGTTGCCTTTGTTTATCCGTGAGTATCGAACAGTCCGGCCAGACACGCTTAACTTGCTAAATCGTGATATCATCTCGGTTTATACGACAACCGCTGCAATAGGTGTCGATCTGTCTTCAGATTTGATGATCGTTAGGTCATGTCCGCCGCACGTAACGCAAACCTAATTTTCCGTAAAACCTTGTACCGCCAATTCCAAAGTTAACTATGATCCCGACCGCAAAACAATGAATTTTGTTGGTTACGCTAAATCTTCTATACACCGCTGAAAACTTCTTCGATCTTGACTGATGATCTTTGTACTTTACATTAATTCTTCCCGACCGGCTCTTGCTGATCCGGCGGGTCGCAACTTCTCTATCCCAGAAAGAGATCCCTTCAAGAACTCAACACCACCGTGCGCAAGCCCCACGGTGGGCGCCAAGTGTCGTGGAATTTTCACGTCAGATGTCCTAGGGTGAGGACTTAGTCGTGAGGCCAACGCATCTATGTGGTAGCTTGAGAGGGGTTGAGCGGAATCGAGAGAGGCAACACAAGACAGGGATTTAGACAGCTTCGGGCCCCGGGAAACATCATCCGGTAAAAACCCTACATGCTGTTTGAGGCTAGGTCCCATTATAATCATGAGGGAGTCGCCGTAAACCGGCTCTCCCCTTTGTGTCTAGCCCTAAGATTGTTTCTTCTTGCTTGTAGCTTGTCCCTCTTTCGGGGAGCCCCCGCCTCCTTATATATGTTGAAGGGCGGGTTACATGTGGAGTCCTATTAGGATTAGGACTAGTCTATCTCTAATACAAACCGGATACAAGTCCTGGTCTTAACTCCTTGTAAGGTAAATATTCCTCATGCCTTTCCTCTTAAACCGCCCACAATAGTTGAACTGCCTTCATGAACCGCCAGACGCAGACCCGGTGAGTTACAACGTCCTGGCGGGTTGCTGGTAAATCGCCAGGTCTGGGCGGGTCACCAGATGAATATCGCCAAGTACCAGCGGGACCTCAAATAAACCGCCAGGTTCGGCCGGGTTAGCTTCCGGCCGGTTTACACCGCGGGGTATATCCCCGACAGGAACCACCCTCGAGGTTCACACTTGAGGGGTTACACGACAGAGTCGTATCGAAAGTGGTTAAGGCGGAATCACCCTCGATGACCACGACCGAATAGCTACACTACAGGGTTAACATCACAAGTGCTGATGAGGTCTCAGCCTCGGTGAGATAGTAACCCAAAGAGTGTCGAGCAACTAAGGGGAAAGTGATGTGCGGTCTGGGGCTCGGTCTTCGATCCCGTTGATCGGGTCTTCGATGATGAAGTAGGGGCAACAAGGACAAGGTGGGGGTCACTGATGGATCACTGACCAACCTATACTAAGCAGTTTAGGATAAGCAAGTAAGGTACAACAGCAGATACAAAAGCAAACTATGCATCAGAATAGGAGCAAACAATTACGAGAGCAAAATATAATGCAAGCATGATATAATGGAAAGGGCGATACCGGGATCATCAAAGGGTGGGGGGGCTTGCATGGAAGCTCTGCTGAAAAGGAAGAAGTGTCGTCGTCGACGTAGTCGATCACAGGGGCAGCATCGGTCTCGGGGTCTACCAGAGAGAAAAGGGGGAAGAAACAATAAATATAAAGCAAACATAGCATCACAAAGCATAACATGGCAACAAGTTGTGTCGGGTGTGACCTAACGTATGGCTACACGATAAAGGTGAAGGGGGAATTCAACCGGGAATGTTTTCCCGGTTCCGGACCTGTGTCAAACAAATGACCGAAGGGGGAATGTTCCATGTTCAGCTACTTAGAGGCATCTAACAGGTAAAAGGACCGCCTATTCGGGTTCGTCATGTTTTTCTGAGCAACTTTCATATATAAAACTTTTTCATCTGATTTGCGGTTTATTTTGTATGAATTAACAAAGTTTAAATGATTTTCTAATCTCCTGATTTTAATTTAATTCAAGAATATTAATAAACAAAATCTGTTAGGTGCACCCGGTGCATGCACCCAGAGTGGCTGACAGGTGGGGTCAGTCATCTGCCCAGTCAGGAGTTGACTGGTCCACGGTTGACTGGTCAAAGGGGGCCCTGGGACCCTCATGTCATTGGCAGAGGCAACTAACAGTGTTTATTTAATTTATTTAACCTAATTAGACAGAGTGGGCCCACATGTCATAAACTATAGTTTAATCAAATTAGTTAATCGGGTGGGGCCCAATGTCAGTGGGTTAGAGGGGGGATTAGTTTTAAAGGCTGTTTAGGCCTACAGCTAATGGCGATGGGTTACAGGGGCGGCGGCGAGGCTCCGGCGACTGTTGGGGGTGCGGGCAGGTGCGTCGGAAAGCCCGCGACATGGCGCTTCAGATGGGGGCGACAATAGGAGCGGAGGCGGACAGACGGCCAGCAGCAAAGCAGCAGTAGCAGAGGGGTGAAGGGGCACACGCGCTAGCGAGGCGCGGGCGGAGCACGACGCCTGGGAGCGGAGGGAGACGGGGGTTGCGGTAAGATCCGGTCATGGCGGCGACCGAGGCGCGACGACCTCGTAACAGAGGAGCAGCTAGCTAGGGCGATATGCAGGCAGCCAGAGGGTGGGAGGAGAGGCGGATGCTCACGGAGGGGGCACACGAAGGTCCGATGAATGGATTAGGAACAGCAGAGGTGACTGGAGTCGAGGAAGATGGCGGCGACGATGGAGGTCCGAGGTTGAAGAAGAAGGGCGTGGCGGCGATGCAGCGCAGCTCCAGTTGCACGGACGGGCTCAGTCGACGTGGAAGAAGGCGTCGCAGTTGCTGGATGTCCTCCGGGGCGTCGGGGAGGCTGGTGGCCGCGGGTACTAACGGCGACGGCCGTGCCGGCCCCTTCTCCAGATCGACGGAGAGGGAGAGGTAGAGAGAGGAGAGCGAGAGGATAAGTGGGAGCGCGAGGGGGCAAGTGGGGTGGGGAGATGAGGGGAGCCCATGGCTTTGCTTATCCCCTCCGGCGCCGCAGACGAGGCGGTCCGGCGGGAGCGCGCTTGGGTGCTCGGTCGCTGCAGCAGTGAAAGGGGGAACGACCCCGAGGCGCTGCCCGACCGGCTGGGCCTGCTGGGCTAAGGCCTAGTGGGGCAGGGGGGCTTATCCTTTTTCCTTTCTTTTGCTCTTTTCTTTTTACAAAAAAATGCTTTGCAATATTTGAGCTGCCCAAAAGGATTCTGTAAAATGTGGGACTTGGCCATATAATTACATTGCACTAGTTGGCACTGCAAAAAAGGATTGTGTGGCTTTTGAAATAGTTTGCCACTTTTATAATTTAAAAAGGCATTTAATCTATTTGTTTTAGCCACTGTTTATCCAGTTTAGGGCACTTAGACATTTTTCAAAATGTTGGTTCACCACCAATATTTGTTATGAATTATATAGCACAAGATGAACATTTTAGACTTCATGTATGAGAAGTTTGAATTTTGACTTTAAATTGGATTTGAATTTGAATTGTGATTTGGATCAAGTGAAGATAAGCAACAGTAACATGATGACATGCCACCATTAATAGGGGATTACTGTAGCATGACACGGGGGGTGTTACACCTCCCGTGGCAGCGGGGTCCAATGGGAAACTAAGGGATATTATGGCCTTCTTTTAATGGAGAACCGGAATAAAGCATTAACACATAGTGAATACATGAACTCCTCAAACTACGGTCATCACCGGAAAGTGTCCCGACTTCTGTCACTTCGGGGTTTGCGGATCATAACACGTAATAGGTGACTATAACTTGCAAGATCGGATCTAGAACATAGATATAATTACTAAACAGTAAAACAGAGCTAGTTAGGAGCATCCACAGCCATTTAAACTCCTTGGCCGTTCGATTATGACCATGAAGGTACGTGATTCATCTGTCATCCCGCACAACGTTTCTGCCATCATTTATTGTTGTCACATCGCGTCCTTTGGATGGCCAGCCCAACTTAACAGGTTCTTTGCTCCACAACCGATCCAAGTGCCTTCCGTGAATCGGGCCAACAAGGGGAGCAAAGGTGTCCGCCAGCGCTTCAATGGTATTTCCCAGCCCAAATGACTGCTGATGTTGTTTTTTTGGTCGAGTCTGATTACGCATTGGTCGATTGTGCCTACTCATAGTAAAGTGATTAGTTTGCAATTTGTTTGCTTGAATTTCCTGGTTAGTATTACGGAAAGGATGAACAATAAAAAAGATCCTTATTTTCTGCAACAAACATGTTCACGTGTCATAACTACATGCAAATGTTTTTTCAAATGTTGAAATAACATCTGCGGTGCTTTTTTGGGGTGGGGGATCGGTGCTCCATGCAAATTTGCATATGCATGTAGAACACACGAATATGTATGTTATTACAAATATTTGTATAATCTTATTGGCTTTTACTTTATTGTTCATAGGGTGCACCAGAGCTCGGTAGAAACACCTTCCTACTTATTATTTCGGTGTGTTGATGCTGAACTTATTATTATTTTTTAAAATCATGGAAAATGATATAAACATTTACTTTTTTACCCTCCATTGGTCTCCCGTCCCTTGGTCTTTCCCCTTAAATCCACAAAACATTTAGTGTTCAATTGTGGACCGATAAGAATTTCTCTTATTGGATGAACATTGAATATATGGATAGAGAATTATTTCGTCAAAGTAGACGGGCGCGGCAACGCGCGCTTTTATGTTCTAGTGGTGATAATATAAACGGTTCAGATATGAAATCATGGCACCCGAGTCTAAAGTGACAAGCATTAAGCATGGCAATGTCATAGCAACATCAATCTCGGAATATAATGCATACTAGGGATCAAGCCCTAACAAAACTAACTCGATTACATGATGAATCTCATCCAGCTCCTCACCGACTAGCGAGCCTACGAAGGAATTACTCACTCCCGGTGGGGAGCATCATGGAATTGGCGATGGAGAAGGGTTGGTGATGACGAAGATCGAAGATGCCCCTCTCCGGAGCCCCAAACGGACTTCAGATCTGGCCTCCCAATGAAGAACAGGAGGTGGCGACGGCTCTGTCTTGTGAAACGCGATAATTCTTTCTCCCTGATTTTTTCTTCAAAAAAGTGAATTTATAGCGTCGGAGATAGGGTCAGCGGGGCCACCAGGTGGGGATAATCCACCTGGGCGCACCAGGAGGGGGAGCGCGTGATGTCTACTACGCAACTTTATTCTTGTAGACACGTGTTGGTCCTCCAAGCGCAGAGTTTTATAGGACAGTAGCAATTTTCCCTTAAGTGGATGACCTAAGGTTTATCAATCCGTGGGAGGTGTAGGATGAAGATAGTTTCTCTCAAACAACCCTGCAACCAAATAATAAAAAGTCTCTTGTGTCCCCAACACACCAAATACAATGGTAATTTGTATAGGTGCACTAGTTCGGCAAAGAGATGGTGATAAAAGTGTAATATTGATGGTAGAAATATATTTTTATAATCTGAATAAATAAAAACAGCAAGGTAGCAAATAGTAAACGGGCACAAAAACGGTATTGTAATGCTTGAAAATGAGGCCTAGGGTCCGTACTTACGCTAGTGCAATCTCTCAACAGTGCAAATATAATTGGATAATATAACCATCCCTCAAAGTGCGATGAAGAATCACTCCAAAGTTCCTATCTAGCAGAGAACATATGGATAAATTGTTTGTAGGGTATGAAACCACCTCAAAGCTATTCTTTCTGTTCGATCTATTCAAGAGTCCGTACTAAAATAACACAAAGCTATTCTTTCCGTTCGATCTATCCTAAAGTTCGTACTAAAATAACACCAAAGAAAATTCATATTCATAATACTCAATCCAACACAAAGAACTTCAAAAAGTGCCCCAAGATTTCTACCGGAGAAACAAAGACATATGTGCCTAGATCTTTCCTCACCACATTATGCTTGCCAAAAGAGAAAAATAAAAAGGAATAGAGAGAAAAACTTTGACTCTTTGCATAAAAGTAAATACTGAAAAGTAAAAGATAGGCCCTTCGCAGAGGGAAGCAGAGGTTGCCATGCGCTTATTTGTTTGTATGCTCAGTCCCTTAGTGCAAAAGAACATCACGTTGTATTGCCCCTTAAGATGGCAACCTTTATTATGCAGTGTGTCGCTTTTATTCTTTGCCATCCAAGTTCGTAAAACGCTCAATTTTCTCTTACACTAAATGACCTCACTTTTAGAAGCAATTTTTATTGCCTTATTGCACCGATGACAACTTACTTGAAGGATCTTGCTCAATCCTTAGGTAGGTATGGTGGACTCTTGAAAATAAGATTTGGGTTTAAGGGCTTTTGGATGCACAAGTAGTATCTCTTCTTGGTGCGGAATTTTTGGCTAGCAAAGATGGGGGGCAAGCACCACATGTTGAAGGATCTATGACAATATGACTTCTATGTGAATATGAGCAAACAAAAATCATTACGTTGTCTTCCTTGTCCAACTCAACAATTTTGGCATATAATATTTTGATGGGGGCTCACAATCACAAAAGATTTCCATGATAGTGTATTTGCATGTGAAAGTTCTCTTCCTTATACTAACTATTCATGAATTGCTTGTATGACCAATATTGTGATTGTCAAGCCTCAAAAGATTTCACTTTGTTAATCCAATGTGAAGCTACCACTAGGAATGATATAATTTCAACTTCATGATATTCAATTCATTCAACAATTTACTTATAGGATATAAGTGAAGCACAAGAGTAAATGACAAACTACTCCAAAAAGATACATGTGAAGATCATGATCATACTAATTCTTTATATAAAATTAATTTAGTGAAGCAAGAGAGAGTTTCTTCAAAAATACTAAAGCACACCATGCTCAAAAAGATATAAGTGAAGCACTAGAGCAATTCCACATAAAAGAGCTTCGTTGATGGGATGTGAGTGCCGCTTACCTAGCCACCCTGGCAACTATTTGATGACTCTATTTTATTTTAAAGTTTCAGATCTAAGTACTTTTAAAACAGCAAGCAAAACAAAATAAAATGACATTCCAAGGATAGCAGACATCATGTGAAGAGGCAAAAACTTAGGCTCAACCGACACTAACCGATAATTGTTGGAGAAGAAAGGTGGGATGCCTACCGGAGCATCCCCAAGCTTAGATGCTTGAGACTTCTTGAAATATTATCTTGGGGTGCCTTTCGCATCCCCAAGCTTGAGCTCTTGTGTCTCCTTAATTCTTCTCATAGCACGGTTTTCCTAAATCTCAAAAGCTTCATCCACACATAACTCAACAAGAACTCGTGAGATAAGTTAGTATAAACCAATGCAAAAACCTTATTATTCTCTACTGTAGCAAATCACTAAAATTATTATTCAACATTGCATACTAAATGCCTCTGCATATTTAATACTCCTATCCTCAAATAGAATCATTAAACAAACAAACATATGCAAACAATGCAAACATAACAGCAATCTGCCAAAACAAGACAAATCAGAAGAATGCAAGAGTATCAATACTTCCCTAACTCCAAACATTATGAAATTCTACCACACTGTATAAAATTTATCAGAGATTATTATGCAAAAAGTTTCAACATTTTATCACATTTGACTTATCTAGGGAATTTTTGCAACAACGGTAAACTTTCTGTTTCAAACAGCAACATGTAGACTTGTGAAATAAGCATAGTAAAGGCTATCCTTGACATTTTTATTGAAATAAAAGATGCAAAACATTATTATAAATGGCAGCAAGCAAATAAAAATAAAATAACAGGACGGTCCGAGCAAAACTCATATCATGTGACGAATAAAAATATAGCTCCAAGTGAGGTTACCGATAATGTTGGAGACGAAAGAGGGGATGCCTTCCGAGGCATCTCCAAGCTTAGTTGCTTGGATCTTCCTTGAATATTACCTTGGGATGCCTTGGGAATCCCCAAGCTTAGGGTCTTGTCACTCCTTATTCTCCTCATCGATATCGCACCCAAAACTTGAAAACTTCAATCACACAAAACTTAACGGAACTTCGTGAGATAGGTTAGTATGATAAAGAGCAAACCATTTCACTTGGTACTGTCAAAGACAAGATTCATAATTTTTTTCACACAATTCCTACTGTAGCATATCATTTCTACAATTTATATTGAGCAATATAAGCCGTAGAAACTAGATATGCATTGAAAACAGAATCTGTCAAAAACAGGACAATCTGTAGTAATCTGTACTCAAACCATACTCCTGCTACTCCAAAAATTCTGAAACAATAAATAACACGTGAGAAATTTGTATATTAAACTTCTTCAAAAAGAATCAACTCAAAATCACTCTTCTGTTAAAAATGAGAATTATTTTCGTGAGCGTAGGAGTTTCTGTTTTTCAGCAAGATCAATTCAACTATCACCCAACATGATCCCAAAGGCTTTACTTGGCACTTTATTGAAACAAAAGCAATAAAACATGATCAATACAGTAGCATAATCATGTGAACACACAAAAACAGTAGGTAAAAGTGTTGGGTTGTCTCCCAACAAGCGCTTTTCTTTAATGCCTTGTAGCTAGGCATGATGATTTCAATGATGCTCGCATAAAAGATAAGAATTGAAACATAAAGAGAGAATCATGAAACACATGGAAATCACATTTAAGCCTAACCCACTTCCTATGCATAGCTATTTTGTGAGAAAACAATTCATGGGAGCAAGAATCAACTAGCATAGGAAGGCAAAACAAGCGTAACTTCAAAACTTTCAACACATAGAGAGGAAACTTGATATTATTGCAATTCCTACAAGCATAAGTTCCCCCCTCATAATAATTTTCAGTAGCATCATGAATAAATTCAACAATATAAATATCACATAAAACATTCTTTTCATGATGCACAAGCATAGAAATTTTATTACTCTCCACATAAGCAAATTTATTCTCATAAATA
This sequence comes from Aegilops bicornis, assembly GCA_021605145.1. NCBI lineage: Eukaryota > Viridiplantae > Streptophyta > Magnoliopsida > Poales > Poaceae > Aegilops > Aegilops bicornis. The sequence goes on from CM038670.1 coordinate 598,308,754, forward strand.
GTAGTGGGAGCAAACTCAACAAAATAACTATCATGGGATTGAAAATTAAAATCATGATGGCAAGTTCCATGGTTATCATTATTATTTATAGCATACATTTTGTCACCATAATCATCATAGAGCAACTTTGTTATCATAGTCAATTGAAACCTCTTTCGAAATAGTGGATTCATCATTAAATAAAGTCATGACCTCTCCAAATCCACTTTCATCATTATAATCATCATAAATAGGAGGCATGCAATCATTATAACAAATTTGCACATCAAATCTTGGGGGACTAAAAATATCATCTTCATCAAACATAGCATCCCCAAGCTTATGGCTTTGCATATCATTAGCACCATGGATACTCAAAGAATTCATACTAACAACATTGCAATCATGCTCATCATTTAAATATTTTGTGCCAAACATTTTATTGACTTCTTCTTCTAACAATTGAGCACAATTTTCTGAACCATCATTTTCAAGAAAGATATTATAAAGATTATCAATAATATGATGCAACCTCAATTCCATTTTTTGTAGTTTTCTTTTTATAAACCAAACTAGTGATAAAACAAGAAACTAAAAGATTCAATTGCAAGATATAAAGATATACCTTCAAGCACTAACCTCCCCGGCAACGGCGCCAGAGAAGAGCTTGATGTCTACTACGCAACTTTATTCTTGTAGACACGTGTTGGGCCTCCAAGCGCAGAGTTTTGTAGGACAGTAGCAATTTTCCCTCAAGTGGATGACCTAAGGTTTATCAATCCGTGAGAGGTGTAGGATGAAGATGGTCTCTCTCAAACGACCCTGCAACCAAATACAAGAAATCTCTTGTGTCCCCAACACAACCAATACAATGGCAAATTGTATAGGTGCACTAGTTCGGCGAAGAGATGGTGATAAAAGTGTAATATTGATGGTAGAAATATATTTTTATAATCTGAATAAATAAAAACAGCAAGGTAGAAAATAGTAAACGGGCACAAAAACGGTATTGCAATAATTGAAAATGAGGCCTAGGGTCCGTACTTTCGCTAGTGCAATCTCTCAACAGTGCTAATATAATTGGATCATATAACCATCCCTCAAAGTGCGATGAAGAATCACTCCAAAGTTCCTATCTAGCGGAGAACATATGAATAAATTGTTTGTAGGGTACGAAACCACCTCAAAGCTATTCTTTCCCTTCGACATATTCAAGAGTCCATACTAAAATAACACAAAGCTATTCTTTCCATTCGATCTATCCTAGAGTTCGTACTAAAATAACACCAAAGAAAATTCATATTCATAATACTCAATCCAACACAAAGAACATCAAAGAGTGCCCCAAGATTTATACCGGAGAAACAAAGACAAGAACATGGATCAACCCCTATGCATAGATTACCCCAATGTCACCTCGAATCCGCGTGTTGAGTGCCAAAACATATATAAAGTGAATCAATACGATACCCCATTGTCACCACGAGTATTCATACCGCAAGACATACATCATGTGTTCTCATCTCTGAATATTCAATCTGACAAGACAAAACTTCAAAGGGTAAAGACTCAATTCATCACAAACAAGAGTATAGAGGGGAGAAATATCACATGATCCTTCTATATTAACAAAGCCCATGATATAGATCACGAGAGAGAGAGAGAGAGATTAAACACATAGCTACTGTTACAAACCCTCAACCCTGAGGGTGGACTACTCCCTCCTCATTGTGGTGGCCGCCGGGATGATGAAGATGGCCACCGGAGATGATTCCCCCCCCTCCCGCAGGGTGCCGGAAAGGGTCTAGATTGGTTTTGGGTGGCTACAGAGGCCTACGATGGCGAAACTTCCGATCTAGGTTAACCCCTGGGGGTTTTGGTATTTATAGGATTTTTCAGAGTTGGAATCATGCGAAGATGGGCCTCGAGGTGAGCACAACCCACCGGGGCACGGACGGCCCACCAGGCGTGCCCTGGTGGGTTGTTCCCTCCTCGTGGCTCTTCTGGCCCTCCCACAAAGCTCCAGGGGTCACTTTTGTTCCAAAAAAATCGTCAAAAAGTTTTGTCCAATTCCGAGAACTTTTATTTCTGCACAAAAAACAACACCACGGTAGTTCTGCTGAAAACAGCGTTAGTCCGGGTTAGTTCCATGCAAATCATACCAAAACCATATAAAATTGTTGTAAACATGGCATGAATACTTCATAAATTATAGATATGTTGGAGACGTATCAGCGCGCCCTGGTGGGTTGTGCCCAACCAGGTGCCCCCCTCCAGTGGTTCTTGGCTCCATTAATTCTATTTTATTGCATAAAAGATCCTCGCAAAGTTTTGTTCCAATCCGAGAACTTTTATTTCTGCACAAAAACAACACCATGGCAGTTCTATTGAAAACAGCGTCAGTCCGGGTTAGTTTCATTCAAATCATGCAAATTAGAGTCCAAAACAAGAGGAAAAGCATTAGGAAAAGTAGATACGACCGAGACGTATCAACTCCCCAAGTTAAACCCTTGCTTGTCCTCAAGCAATTCAGTTGTTAAACTGAAAGTGAAAGAGAAAAACTTTTACGAACTCTTTTGCTCTTGTTTACATAAATAAGCTTAAGTAGCACCCGAGTTTTCAGCCAAGATCATGACTAACCATGTCAACAATAACTCTTAAAAATTATATTAATTTATATCAATGGCATAATCAACTAGTGAGCAACAATAAGATATCTCAAATGACAACACTTTGTCAAAACAACCATGATATAATATGACAATAATGGTATCTCGCTAGCCCTTTCTGAGACCGGAAAACATAAATGCAGAGCACCTCCAAAGTTCAAGTAGCGACTAAACATTGTAATTGATGGTAGAAAAGATCCAGTCATGATGCACCCAACATTAGCTACACACAATGCATGAGGATGACAATAGTGCTCTCAGGATCTGGCGCTTATTTGAGAAGGTGATGACACAACATAAAAGTAAATAGATAGTCCTTTCGCAGAGGGAAGCGATGATTTGTAGCGGTGCCAGAGCTCGGGTTTTAAAACGGGTTTTAAAAACAGAGGTAAATGAAAATTTGAGAAATGCACCCTTCTTGTTTACTTCGCGACCATTAGTTATCGGTATCTTCCATGCTAAACACATTAGTAGAGGTTCCCAAGCGATAAAAAGTAAAGGTTTACTCCCCCTCCTCCAACAAACACACTCCACGGCTAACCGAATTCACGGGTACCGTCCATACCAACAACAGTCCTGGGGGAGTTTTGTTTAATTATTTGCAATTTTGAATTCGGGACTGGGAATCCCTATTACCACCCCTATCATGCAAGGACGAGTGAATAAACACTCATCATGAGAATAACCCGCTTAGCATGGAAGATACTGACTACCTCCTGTCGCTCTATGAACAATCCAGGCACACAAAAACGGATGTTTATTTGAAGTTTTTAGAGGTGGCACATGCAAATTTACTTAGAGCGGCAGGGTTATACCGCATATAGGTAGGTATGGTGGACTCATCTGGAATAACTTGGGTTTTAGGATTTTGATGCACAAGCAGTATTCCCGTTTAGTATAGGCGAAGGCTAGCAAGTAGGTTGAGAAGCGGCCAGCTAGAGAGCGAAAATGGTCATGAACATGCATTATGCATAAGTAACATTGGATACTAGCATGAGTAGGATATGAACACCATGAGCATATATATCATAGAGGCTATGTTGGTTTTGATTCAACTACATGCATGAACATGTGCCAAGTCAAGCCACTTGAATATTCAGAGGAGGATACCATATCATCATACTACATCACAATCATTTTAACGCAATGTTGACTTCCAAGATAAATCATTATCCACTCCTAGCTACTTAAGCATGGCATGAGAAACTATAATCTCTAATTATCATTGCAAACATGTTTGATCATAACAGGTTGAATCATGGATACTAGTTAAACATATTTACAAAAACAGAACAAGTTGAGTTCATACCTATTTCTCTCTGCCATGGCCAGTTCACCAAATATCATCATTATTACCTTTCACTTGCACGACCGAACGATATGAAAATGATAATAATGCAAGAGTGTCGTGGACTAAGCTGGAATCTGCAAATATTTTATTCAAGAGGAGAAGACAAGGCAATTTGAGCTCTTTGTTAGATCAACAATAATGCATATGGGAGCCACTCAACATTTTCATCGCGGCCTTCTCCTCGGTATGACTCAATAAAAGGAAAAGAAATTCAGAGAAGCACACTGAAATATTTTTGGAGTTTTTAGTTTTTTCTTGAAGAAGCAAATTAAAGAAAGGAAAACAAAAATGAGAAGAAACTATTTACACGGGAAAGCTCCCAACAAGCAAAAGAAGAACAAGGAAATCTTTTTGGATGTTCTTTTAATACTACAACTAACTAAACTAGAAAGAAAAACCAAAAAAGGAGCAGGAAATATTTTTGTATTTTCTCAAAGTTTTTCAAACACACAAGAAGAAAGCGAAAAAAAAATCTAGCATGGATAATACAATGAAAAAGTGTGGACGCCGACAACTGGAATGAAATGTATAAACATGAAAGTAAGTTCGGTGGGCATACGTACTCCCCCAAGCTTAGGCTTTTGGCCTAGCTTGGTAATCACCACTCGAAGTAGCCATCAGGTCCCACGTTGAAGTGTTGTGGAGCGGGCACCTGAGCGTCCAACTCCTGAGGCTCCTCCTCTGCTGCCGCCTGGTTGTTCCGGTAGGCGACAATGTCCTCAGGCATGATCCTGTATGTGCCCTAGCAATAGAATCAAACAAGGCACTGAAAACCAGGTTGTAAGGAATATCAATAGTAGTGTTCTCACCATCAATGGATTGATGATGTGCCATAGCCTGGCGATCTAAGTAAATCTTGGGCAAGGGATAATAATGGTGGCGTATCTGAACGTTAAAGTGACTCGCTAAGCGAGTAGCATACATACCACCATGAATTTTGCCCTTGGACCTGTTAAGGTGAAGGCGACGTGACACAATAGCTCCTAAGCTATAAGTGTTATCGCCAAAAAGCGCGTGGCATAAGACAGCGAAATCGGGGGCACTAAGTGCACCAACCTTCTCTCTAACAAGCAAACACTTCGCCATAAACAGAGTAAAATAATGCACAGAAGGAAAATGCAAGCTAGTGGCGGTGACACTCGACACCCCTCTCTCATCTCCCACTGACAGAGTACGATAAAAGCCCTCAAATTCTGCAGGCCTAGGCTCCCTTATTTCCCCGTCAGAAGGGATCAAGCATATATCACAAAATTCAGTAAGTGGTATCTGTTGGGGATATTACTACTGGGCGTAAACCGGCCAGGAGAGGCCGGATTAACACCATCAATAGTTCATTATATTTGAAGCCCATGAAGACATACGAGGACGCTTTGTGAAGGCTCCGGGCCCAGAACCGGTTTAAGGCATGTAGATGTAAACGGGTATTGATATGTAAACTTGTACTATAAGGTAGAAGTAGCAGAGACCGAGCCGGACACGCTTATGAGCCGGCCTCGGGATTCTGTAAACCGACGGGCGTCAACCCATGTATATAAGGGGATGACCTGGCGGTGGTTCAGGACAACATACAACACCTTGAGACTTAGGCAAAGCGTATTCGCTCCCTGGTCATCGAAACCCCAGCAATTCCATCACAACTAGACGTAGGCTATTACCTTCATCGTAAGGGGCCGAACTAGTATAAAACTCCATTGCGTCCCTTGTCCGCTTTAACCCCTTTAAGTTAACCCGTAGCGATGGCTCCATGACTAAGTCCTTTCACGAGGACATCTGCCGTGACAAAACCACGCCAGTTGGCGCCCATCGTGGGGCTATCGCACGATGGTTTCAAATTCTTGGAGGGCAACTTCGAAGGACTCAAGGGTTACACTGTGGGCCGGATGACCAAGAGTCGTCGCGGCAAGCTCTACATCGACGATGCAGGCTGGGATCCCGAGGCCGGCTCAATTGAATACGGGTACCGGGTCCCCTTTGGTGGCATACACGTCTTCATTGGCAAGATCGGTGAACCGGGCCCTGAGCCGTACATCTGCACCGACCTCGTCGAAACGACTCAGCATGCGAGATCTGCCCGGGTCAAGCCCGTCATGAAGCGTGCCTTCGTGGGAGTCATCCACGGAGGGGGATCTGAGGATAGATTGGAATCTGGTGGTGAAACCATCGTTTATTCCGGCGACGAGTCATCGCCGGAGAGACCAAGTCGTTATATCAGTTAAAAGGTGGCCGGATTGGGGGCAGTTCCGATGGTGACAGTATTCCGGACCCCTCTGATCTGCCAAACCGGGTGGCGATCTTCATGGCGATGCGCAACCGGGCGCCCACTCTTCGACCGCAGCGGCGATGATTTCCGGTCGGCAGAAGAATGCCGCCGTGGCAGGAGGCCCTGTGCGACCGCCAGCTCTGGTTCTATCTGACTTGTTTGACGCGTTGGCAACGTTGATGGCGGAGGTTAACCCGGCGGATCAGGTGGCACACAATGCGTAAATCACGAAAGTGAAAGATCAGATTACCAAGGCAAAAGCCGACTTGGCTGCTGAGGATACCAGAATGGCCGCGGAGCGGGCCGCTTTGGATGCGCAGGCTTACCGGCTTATGCTGGATCAGAGTGCGTCGAGCGAAGTCTTGAAGAGGAGGTACCGGTCTCGCCTACAGCCGGTTTATGACGCTAGAAACCTCTTTAACACCCCAGGAGCAGGGACCAGTAATCCGCCGGTAGTAAACCGTGCAGAGGCACCTGGGGCAGGGGCGCCGGTTCAGCCACGTTTGGTGGATCCACCTCGTTAGAACAACATTATAGACCCACATATCCCAACGTACTCTAACCCGATGGACAACCTTGTTGCTGCCGCTTCATGGCTGGAGGCCATCCCGATCGAAGGCGATTCTCTGGCGGCGATCGAGAAGCGTCGGGTTAAGGAGCTTCTTCAAACAGCCCTAGTTCAACAGGAGGCTTATTCATATAGTCGCGATTGGATTCATTCCACTCCCCGGCCAAGCTGGAGTTACAGCAGGCGTATGGATGAACCGGCAGTGTCCAGCAATGCACGGAACCGTGAACCGCTGCATGGCAATAACCCGGCGGGTGGCGCCGGTGAGGCTCAGGAGGTGGTGGACCGGGCTCGGGCACGCAGAGAGGCTGAAAGAAGCGCAAAGATGAAGCCCGTCAGCTTACTCCGGTTCGTCCAACCACATCGGTGGAGCTAGGAGTTACCTCTAGTTCTTTGGGAGTGTCGTGTCTCGTTCCAGCATTGCGCAACGTGCGCCTGCCCAAGGATTTCAAGGGCCCGCGTAAGGTGCCGAATTACACCGCTGATTTATCCCCTGAGACGTGGGTCGAAAGCTATGAGATGGCCATGGAGATGCTAGATGTGGATGACGGCGTGTGCGAAATACTTCACCATGATGCTAGAAGGCACGGCCTGTACTTGGCTAAAGAGTTTATCGGCTAATTCTATCAGGTCATGGGCCGAGTTGGGAGCCCGTTTTATCCAGAATTTCAAGGGTACATGCAAGCAACCCATGTCAATTGTGGATTTAGTTGCCTGTGTCCAAGAGGAAGGAGAGTCGACAACCCGTTGGGTGCGCCGAGTTTCGGAGATTTTGCATTCATCGGACCGCATCAACGCTGATACCGCAGTTTTAACATTGGAAGGCAATTGTCGGTTTGAACCTCTAAAGTTGAAGTTGGGACGGCTCAAACGTCATTGTAATGACATGGGAACCCTCATGGCTGCTCCGTGAAATATGCTGATTCTTATAGTACCAAGGATCCCGAGTCTGATGATGATAAGACAGGGAAGGGAAAAAGAAGCGGCAATGCCAAGGGGCAGCACTACAACCCGGCGGGTCATGGAAACGGTGGCAAGCGTAAAGCGGGCCACGGCTTAGACTTTGTGGCTAATACCAGCACGCAGGACAAGGGCCAACGTCGTAAGGGTAAACTGCCCCAGCGCGGTGGAGCACCAAGTCCTAACCCGGATCGCCTATCTTATCTGTTGAACTAGCCTTGCCCAAAACACGGGACGAAGGAGATTCCGTCCACACACCTCTGGAAAGATTGTTACATCATGCAAGAGTTTAAAAATTCTAATTCTTTTCGGTATGATCATGGACCGGGTGGCGGACCGGGCCCCGAATCTCATGGGTCGGGTTATGGTGGAGGCGGCTCTGGTTCAGGTTTTCATGGTAACCATAGCAGGCATGGCAATCAAGGCAACCAGGGCAACCAAGGTGGTTACAACAATCAGGGGAATCAGCAACAGCAGCAGGAGCAGTCAGGTTACCAGAGCAACCCGAAACAGTTGAATAGCGGACAGTATCATGTCTTCACCACTAGCCTGGACAAAGCGCGATCAGAAGCTTCACAAAAGGGCAGTGAATGTCGTTGAACCGGCGGTGCCCCGTTATTTGCGCTGGTCCGAACAGCCGATTGTGTGGAGTAGAGAAGATCATCCGCCCCGGGTTGACAATCCGGGTCATCTGGCCTTGGTGGTGGCACCTTAGGTGGGAGGTTATAAGTTCACTAAGGTACTCATGGATGGAGGGAGTAGTATCAATATCCTTTATTATGAAACTTTCCGTCGCATGGGGTTAACCGATAAAAATCTTAAACCGTCCAATACGGTGTTCCATGGTGTGGTGCCTGGTAAATCGGCGTATCCTGTTGGCAAGATAGCTCTGGAGGTGGATTTTGGAGATGAGCATAACTCGAGATCAGAAACTTTGACCTTTGAGGTGGTGAAAATCATAAGCCCATATCATGCCCTGTTCGGACGGCCGGCTTATGCTAAGTTTATGGCACGGCCTTGTTATGTTTATCTGCAGCTCAAGATGCCGGGTCACAAAGGAACTATAATCGTGCATGGGAGCCGCAAGATCGCTCTGGAGTGTGAAGAAGGTGATGCAGCTTATGCTGAGTCGGTTTGTGCGACAGAAGAGCTAAAATTTTACAAAGACAATGTTGATCCGGCAGACATGACTTCATTGAAGAAGCCAACTAAAGAGCACGATCCGGCCCTGAAGTTTAAATCGGATGATGAGACTAAGCTTGTTGACTTCGTGCCTGGCGATTCGTCCAAGCAGTTTAGCATCAGCGCTAACTTGGATCCGAAATAGGAAAGCGCGCTCATCGAGTTCATCCGTGAGAATTGGGACATCTTTGCGTGGAAGCCTTCTGACATGCCAGGTGTACCGAGAGAAGTCGCTGAGCACACTCTCAATGTTGATCCTAAGTATAAACCGGTCAAGCAGTTTCTCTGCCGGTTCAATGAAGAGAGGCGCAAGGCCATTGGAGAGGAAGTAGCCAGGCTCTTGGCGGCTGGATTTATCATTGAAGTGTTCCATCCTGAGTGGTTGGCTAATCAGGTGCTGGTCCTAAAGAAGAACGGCACTTGGCGTATGTGTGTGGATTACACAGATCTCAACAAAGCTTGTCCACAGATCCTTTTGCCTCCCGTATTGATCAAATTATTGATGCTACGGCGGGTTGCGAGCGTTTGAGCTTTTTGGATGCATATTCAGGTTATCATCAGATCAAGATGGCAGTTAAAGACCAGGAGAAGACAACCTTCATAACTCTCTTTGGAGCCTTCTGTTATGTGTCCATGCCCTTTGGGCTCAAGAGTGCCCAGGCGACTTATCAACGGTGTGTGCAGAATTTTCTTCATAAACAAGTCGGCCGTAATGTTCATGCCTATGTGGATGATATTGTGGTGAAATCAAGGAAAAAGGAGACACTGATTGATGACTTGAAGGAAACCTTTGATAACCTGCGGGTTTACAAAATGATGCTCAATCCGGTGAAGTGCATTTTTGGTGTACCAGCAGGCAAACTCTTGGGTTTTTTGGTGTCTAACAGGGGCATTGAAGCTAATCCGGAAAAGATCAAAGCCATTACTTCCTTGGCCAAACCGAAGTGTATCAATGATGTTCAACGCCTGGCAGGCTGGATTGCCGCGTTGAGCCGGTTTATCAGCCGCCTTGGCGAGAAGGCCTTTCCTTTGTATCAGATGCTGAAGAAGACGGATAACTTCGTCTGGAGTGACGCTGCTAATGAAGCGTTTGAGGATTTAAAGCGGCAGCTGGCTAACCCGCCGGTTCTTGCTGCTCCGGTTGACAAGGAGCCATTGTTGCTATATGTGGCAGTTAATGCTCGGGCTGTTAGCGTGGCTATTGTGGTGGAGCGCAAGGAGGCAGGAAAGGAATATCCGGTTCAACGTCCGGTTTACTATATCAGTGAGGTGCTTATTGAGTCCAAGTAGAGGTACCCGCACTGGCAGAAGTTGGTATATGGACTTTTCATGGCAAGCCGGAAGCTTAAGCAATATTTCCAAGGTCATCCCATCACGGTTGTCAGCTCTGCTCCTTTGGGAGATATCATCCAGGACAGGGAAGCAACTGGCCGGATTGCCAAGTGGGCTATTGAGCTCGGGCCTCACGGGTTGACATACATACCCCGAACGGCGATCAAATCTCAGGCACTTGTGGTTTTCATCAATGATTGGACAGAACTACAAGCGCCAGAAGAGAAGCTGGATCACACTTATTGGACTATTCATTTTGATGGGTCCAGGCAATTGGAGGGCTCGGGGCTGGAGTCGTATTAACTTCCCCACGAGGTGATAAGTTTTGTTATGTTCTCCGTTTAATGTTCCCTTGCACTAACAATGCAGCTGAATATGAGGCCCTACTCCATGGTCTTCGGATGGCTAAGGAGATGAACCTAAGCCGGGTTAAATGCTTCTGTGACTCGGATTTGGTGGCTCAACAAGTGTCCGGCACTTGGGATTCCAAGGACCCACTCATGGCAGCATATCATCGTGAGGTGGATATTGTTGCAGGTCACTTTAAAGGTTATCAGGTGGATCATGTGGACCGGCAAAGAATGAAGCGGCGGGCGCTTTAAGCCACCTGGGTTCCCAACATACGATTCTGCCTAATGTCTTCTTGGATGTTCTGCATAATCCGTTTGTCAAGCTCCCTGGTGAAGAGGATTTGGCTATTCATGATCCGGAAGCTCAATTGGTGGCGGCTCTTCATGTTATCCCGGATTGGACGGTTCCCTATCTGGCGTATATGAGCCGGGGCGAGTTACCAGAGGATGAGACTTTAGCCAGGAAGATAATCCGGCGGTCCAAGTCCATGGCTATTATCAACGGAGAGTTACATCATTGCAGTGTGACAGGGGCGTTTCAACATTGTGTATCTCCTGAAGAAGGCTGTGAAATTTTGCGCGAGATCCACGAAGGAGATTGTGGTCACCACGCCGGTTCAAAGTCTTTGGTGGCCAAGGCGTTTAAATCCACGGTTTCTATTGGTTGACAGCTCACGCTGATGCCGAGGACTTGGTCAGAAGATGTGATGGCTGCCAGAAATTCTCAAGACGCGCTCATGTACCGGCTCAAGAGTTGAGGATGATTCCAATCACCTGGCCATTTGCAACTTGGGGGCTGGATATGGTCGGGCCTTTTAAGAGGTCCAAGGACAAGAAGACCCACCTTTTGGTGGCGGTTGATAAATTCATGAAGTGGGTGGAGGCAGAGCCCGTTAGCAAGTGTGACGCAGCCATGGCGGTTCAATTCATCAAAAAGGCGATCTTCCGGTTTGGCTTTCCACATAGCATTATCACCGACAATGGTACCAATTTGTCAAAGGGTGCCATGAAGGAGTTCTGTCAACGTGAACACATCCGGATTGATGTATCATCAGTGGCTCACCCCCAGTCCAATGGTCAAGCGGAGAGGGCTAATCAAGAGATCTTGAGAGGCATCAAACCCCGTCTTATGGTTCCTTTGCAACGGACGCCGGGTTGTTGGGTTGAGGAGTTACCTTCTGTATTATGGAGCATTAATACCACACCCAACAGATCGACAGGATACACACCGTTCTTCATGGTTTATGGAGCAGAAGCGGTTCTTCCTAGTGACACCCATCATGACTCACCTCGTGTAGCGGCATATATTGAAGCTGACAACGAGAAAGCACGGCAGGAAGCTCTTGACCTGTTGGATGAGGAACATGACATAGCGGCAGCCCGTTCGGCGATTTATCAGCAAGATCTGCATCGTTATCATAGCCGCCGGGTTAGAACCAGAACCTTTCAAGAAGGAGATTTGGTGCTTCGAATCATCCAGGATCAGACGGATATGCACAAGATATCCCCCCCTTGGGAAGGACCCTTTGTGGTCAGCAAGAATCTACACAATGGGTCGTACTACGTAATCGATGTTCGAGAGCACAAAGACTCACGTAAATCGGAGGAGGAGACCAATCGGCCGTGGAATATTGCTCATCTTTGGCCTTACTACACTAGAGCTATAGGCTCTGCTTATGTACATATTATGATAATGTATATATTATGATCAATATAATAAACCGGAACCCCAGTTAAAGCGGGGTATCTGTTGTTTTGTTACATCATGTGTGGTTACATGGAGCTTCTGTTTACAAAGCGATGTCCGGTTTACCCCTTGATTTATCTTTTCAAAGCTTTACATTACATCACTTGGGGGCTTGGTCGTATCCGAACCACAGTCACACCTCTTGATCGGCTCAAAGCCAAATCAATCCGGGGCCAAAGAGAGTGTTGTAAAGCAACAACTCAAACATAGGCACCCACTGAGCACAACTCAAAACGTTACTCGGGGATTCTTTGCTATCGCAATGAACTTAGAATCAACACTTGTAATGGGCTATCAAGCCATGGCTTGGAAGCCTGGTGTATATACCTAAAACCCCGGGTTAACCAGCCTCTTTAAGTAAGTCACGCCGCCCAGGTAAACCTGGTATGACCCTTCGAACTTTGACAAGTTACTCTAAAATGCAGACCCTGAACTTGTCAAGTTAAAACAATGATTGGTTAAGGATTGTGGACCATCTTAAAAGGCTTTGCAAAAATGGTTTAACTCAGTGGCCTGGCAGCCCATGAAAAGCCTCGAATTTGGGGCCTGGCAGCCCGTGAAAAGCCTCGACTACAATGGTTTTATTTGCCTTTTGTTAAAGCTTTGCTCTCTTTTGATAAGATTTATGATGATTTTTAAAACCGGTGTTTATAAACCCGATTAGGCTATCAACTACAAGTTGTCAGTACATGATCGAATCTTAATCCGGAGACTATCAACCCGGTCTGGCTTTGACTCAAAGTCACCAGTGTGGAATAAACCGGAGTTCATCGCAACCCGGCACGGTTTTATCATAAACCGGCATCAGGTAACGGGAATTATTTATCTTCCAGAGTAGGGTTATGGCCCTCACTGCACCGTTGGTTAGCCAACATTGTGCTTAAAAGTCACAGGTATCATATATTTCCATATTTGGGTATATTTTGCAAACATTGGTCATATATATATATATATATATATATATATATATATATATATATATATATATATATATATATATATACTAGGGTATCATGACTTGCCAGGTGGTAAACCACCAGGGCACTTTAAGCTTTTTACCTGCAGGAACAACTTGACTAAATGGCTATGAATTATGCATATCATATCTTAAGCATGTCGGATTAAGCAAGCATAAGTAGCAGATAAATATGCACGAAGGCATACCAGACCAAGTATTTTAACTAGCCTATTATAAGGCGTTTCAAGTGCCAAAAGGATAATTGTTTTCAAAACATGTTTGCAGCATGTAGAAGATTGAACCGGCCTCCGGTTCAAGATTGGTCACCAGCTTGGCCTGACGGCTGCGGGTCATCTCGCGCCGGTTCACCTCCTTCTTCTCTACCCAGTGGCTGGAAGTCAACAGTCGCCCAGTCGATCCCAGTTAAGGCTTGAAATACAACTTCATCATGTATAAGCGTGGACGGTTCAATGTCAGGGGCATAAGTGTGCTTACGGTTTGGCGGGATAAGATTTTGAGCTTCTGGAATTGGTGCAGCAACCCGTTTGTTCTTGTCATCATAACTTGCCTGATAGTATGAAAGGTCCGCTTCTTCAACCAGTTGACAGGCCAATGGGCGTACTTCCCGGTTTATGATTCGGAGATCATCTTCGCCAAATTCTGTTCCGTCTTCCTTCAAACTGGGGTAACCTTGGGCTGCTTCCACTGGATCAAAGTCAGGTACCCATGCTTTTGCTTGGGTCAATGCAGCCAAAGCGCCTGTTCTAGCGGCAGATTTTTTTAGCTCGTCTACCCGGGCAGGAAGCATAGATAACCTTTCTAAGGTGTCCTTGATCAAGGTGGGGGGAGGATTGTTGTGTGAAGCAGTATAGATGATCCACTGCGCACCGGTATACAACTGTTCTATCAGGGTGTAGGCCGCTTTTAGCTTCTTCTGTACATCAGCGCCAATATGGCTAATGCGAGTTCCTGCATCATTACAAGCATTAGTAAACCGGCAATGCATGAAAGGATATGTTGACAGTGTAAGTCTAGGATGTTTACCGAATACAACAAAGCAGTCATGGCATGAATCTGCCGCTTTACGCCGGTCAGTTCATCAACCACCGGTTTAAGAGCAGCTTCGGCTTTTTCAGCCCTTTTTATCAAAGCGGCTTTTTCAGTCTCCCAATCCACTTGCTCTTTATTGAAGCCTTCTTTCGCTTTCTCCATAGCGCCTAGAGCTGGTCAATTCTTCTTTCGCTTTGGAGGTTTCAGCTTGTTGGGACTTGAGGTTCTCTTGCAGATCAGCGGTTTGGCTTTCCTTCTTGCTCAGTTCAGCCTGTAAAGAGACAGATATATATAATGAGTTGATAGTGCATATTTGAAGTACCAAGCACATAACAAGTTATGCCCTTAGTACTTGGGGGCTAATGCATATTTGCTCTTTATCAGAAATTTTTACAAGTCCCAAGCACAATACAAGTATTAAGCTTGGCACTTGGGGGCTAATGTGCATTTGCTCATAAATTGCTGAGGTGGGAATTCTTCTGCAAAGTCCCGATTCATCTTTATGGAGTTAAACTAGCCCTTGGGGGCTACATTAGTGAAGTTAAGATGCATTGTTGCAAACATGAAATTGTTATTAAAGTCCCGGTTTAAGTTGGTATCTTAAACCGTCACTTGGGGGCTACTGGAGTTGATAAGTTGCAATCAAATATAAGAGAGAAACATTTATGAAGTTACCTCATATCGTTCCTTCATCATATTTACCAAATCGGCTTCGTAGTCACGGCTGGTGAACAGACGGTTCAGGAAGCCAGAATGGAGGTCTTGACCACTCAGATGGGCATAATTTGACAAATCGGTGTTCCATTTGCCTTTGCCAATTGCAGAGAGTTCCTCTTTGGCAGTATGCCTTGACAAAGCGACAGGATTGCCAGGAGTGGTATGGCCAGTGCCAGTAATCATAACATCATCATCTTTATCGTCAGCAGCCGTTACTGGGGTTGCCGCTTTATCAGTGTTTTTAACCGGACTTGCCGGTTTTTCATCAGCGTGGACAGGGCTGGTTGGGTGGTCAGCATGGCCGGTGGTGTCAAGTTCTGCCTGCTCAGCAACGAAGTCATGATCTTGCGGTGGTGGGTCATTCAGCATGTCATCGATGTTGGCCTCTTCAGGATCTGGAGTTTTCTCCGGTTCAATAGCCACATCTTCTTCAGTCGGTTTATTTAACCGAGCCTTCTTGCTGGGTCTGGGCTTGGCGCTGAGAAAAACAAACATGAGGACCAGCACAATATATATTAAAATAAACCGTTAAGGATAAAAATAAGGGTATGACTCACCCAATCACTGTTTTGAGGGGTGGAAGCTTTGTGGCAGATGACTCGCCAGAAGATGAGCGAGAAGTGCCCTGATAATTTGAATCAGATGGGTTAAGAGGCTGGAGGAAACAACCTGCTTTGGGGCATGAAGTGTCGAAGGGATAAGAGACCTCTGATCGGTGTTTCCGAACTGGGCTGTTTGGTAAACCGGCAGAGGTAACTACACAGCCCTTTGTCTTGGGTTGTCTGTGAAACCTCGTGCTGCTGTGTCTTCAAAAGAAAGTTTGGGTCCAAGTAAGCAACGGGGTGAGAAAATTTAACCTTCTGGTTTGCTCGACGTATTTTTGATGTTAGCAGAGGATCCGAATCGGAGGAAAGAATGATTACCTCTACATCATCAGCATGACTGCCTTCAGCGTCGTCCTGGTAATAATCATTGTCAATGAGGTGTATGAAAAATGAACCAAGAGAATCAAGTTCTGCCTCTGGTTCCGGATTACCCACATCATCATCAGCTGGTGGATCGGAGGATGGAGTGGTCCTTCTCTTGGCAGGTTTTTTAACCACCTTGGTTTTTGGACGAACTGCCTTGACCGGTTTGTCTTGTGGAGGTTTTTTGTTCCAGAATGGATCATCACCCTGTCAGAAAATAATCACACTTTCGGAGAATATTTGGACAGAAGCAACTTTAGATAAAAAGATTATATGATGCTTACAGCTGGCGGTTTGTTGAAGGCGCAGAAAGGGAGTAGTCCGGTTTGAGCACAGACAGCCTCCGGTTCGTTCAACATCTTTTTTACAGCCTCAGTGACTTCTTCATCTGTAAGCTGAATGTCAATATGCCGCTGAGCATCCTTCAAACTCCCCGTATACTCACACATCAAACCGGAGCGCCGGCTTAAGGGCAGAATGCTCCAGCTGATCCAACAACGAGCAAGATCAACTCCAGTCAAACCGTTTGCCATGAAAGCTCTAAGCTTTGATAACTGAGGAGCATAGTTTGCCCTTTCTTTTGCAGTCAACCTTTGAGGGAAAGGATGGGTGTTGCTCAGGCGTTCATGGCGGTAACCCGACAGGGGTTTTCCTCAGGTGGAGATGTATCCTTGCAGTAAAACCAGGTCTGGTTCCACTCCTTAGGATGACTGTGAAGCTTGGGATGAGTAAAAGTAACTTCCTTCCTTTTCTGAACCGCCATTCCGCCCAATTCAGTGTTGGGTCCATCTGTGAATTCTGTGCGACGGTTTAGGTGAAAGAAATCCTGAACAGTTCTCAGAGGTTCCTCTTGAAGATAAACCTCACAAAAAACTTGGAAGTGGCAGATGTTGGTCACAGAATTAGGACCAATGTCTTGAGGGCGCAGTTGAAAGCTGGCCAATACATCCCGGAAATTTTTTGAACCGGGAGGGCTGAAACCCCGGCCTAAGTGATCAGCAAACACAACTACCTCTCCATCTTTGGGGGAGGGAGGATTTTCCGGGCCAGGGACCCTCCAGTGGATGACATCTTTCTTGGCTAAAGCGCCCGTTTTGACAAGGTTGTTTAATTGTTCTTCAGTCACTCGAGAAGGTACCCAATTGCACTCATACACTTGCTTGGCCATGGAAATGAAAACCTGAAACATTATTGTTGCCGGTTTAAGATTTACAGTGGACAACTATACAGTGATATAAAGGTGTCAGCCTGTTATTAAACCGGAGTTGATTGTTCGTAAACCGGACTTTATTGATGGAGACAGTATAATGGTGAAGTGCATCGGCGGTTCAACAGGGGACTAATGTATCTACTGGGTTGTCACTTCTTCTAAGGAGTTAAACCGCCTAATCTGATATTGAAGATGCAAGTCTAAAAGATGCATAAGTGAAGGAAAAATAGGTTTCACAAGTTGGCATTATAATTTTGGATCTACCGCATGTCAGAAAATGGGTATATATTCAGACCTAAATATTGGTACCGAGGCAGTTGATGAAGGTTCAGATGGGATCTACTATTTAAACGAGACGCATGGATGGAGAGAAAGGCTATGGCTATCATTATACAGAATGAAAATCAAAGTTTGAATCAAAGAGCTATTGCATAAACAATGAACACCGACGAACACCGATGAATGCCGATGAACACTGAAACCCTAGAGACAGATCTATGGGGAGGAACAGAGAACTTACCGATGCTGATGAAAGAGCGGGGAGGCGCCACGGTTCTCTGGTACGTTCAGGGTGATGCAGCGGCCGGAGTTGAGGAAGAAGCGGCGGTCGACGGTGGCGGCGGAGCTCCAGAGGTTGGGCAGTGCAAGGAAGAAGAAGAGATGAAGAGGTACGGGGGGAATGGAAAGACCCCCTCGCCCTATTTATAAAGGCAAAAGATAAGTGTCAGGCGTGAAAATCGAGGAGTCTGAAATTTGGATATGAGGCGGAGCTGTCGCCTCGATTGTCGGAGGCTCATTAATGAGGATGGGTTACATATCATTTTAAATAACAGATGATGTCATGACGGTTTACCATAGTTCTGGAAAGTGACGTCACGGCGGTTTACAAATTATGTGAAGATATTGAAGAAGAAATTTTCTTAAGTACTAAGGATTGACATGAACCAGTTCAAATCAATCTGGGATCTAATGTTGGGGATATTACTACTGGGCGTAAACTGGCCAGGAGAGGCCGGATTAACACCATCAATAGTTCATTATATTTGAAGCCCATGAAGACATACGATGATGCTTTGTGAAGGCCCAGGGCCCAGAACCGGTTTAAGGCCTGTAGATGTAAACTAGTATTGAAATGTAAACTTGTACTACAAGGTAGAAGTAGCAGAGACCGAGCCGGACACGCTTATGAGCCGGCCTCGGTATTCTGTAAACCGACGGGCGTCAACCCATGTATATAAGGGGACGACCAGTGATTCAGACAACAGACAACACCTCGAGACTCAGGCAAAGCGTATTCGCTCCCTGGTCATCGAAACCCCAGCAATTCCATCACAACTAGACGTAGGCTTTTACCTTCATCGTGAGGGTCCGAACTAGTATAAAACTCTCTTGCGTCCCTTGTCTGCTTTAACCCCTTTAAGTTAACCAGTAGCGATGGCTCCACGACTAAGTCCTTTCACGAGGACATCTGCCGTGACAAAACCACGACAGTATCTGACGAGGTTCATCATATAAATTAAACTGCATCTCAGGGGGGGTTATTCCTACTCACAACATGGAAACTTTGCACAAAGAAATTTGTGAGGAGTTGATATTGTTCACACTCAACTGCGATGAAGTCGGTGAGCCCAACATTTGCAACAAATTGTGAAAACTCGTGACAGATTCTAGCTCCATCCATGAAGGGGTTGTGAGGCCATTCTCACGGCCGCACCTCCGCCATTCTCTGGGTGTGGAGATCATTGTCTGATGACTCCCCAATAACCCCCTTGGAGTTCTTCTTGGTAGCAAACTTCCTAAATAAACTCATCTTTTTCCTATGAACAAAATTCTGAAATTTTTAGTCCACAAAAATTTATCAACAAAACTTCACAATATTGATAACAACTACTCATAGGGATGCATAGAGGCCATAACAAGAATTCAAAATACTTAGAACTCTAAGAATTCAACATGCAAGCTCATCTATAGCAGCACCAAGAGTAGCTAATTATTCAAAATATAAACCACTAAAGCAAAAACTAATTGGACCAATGGAGGAGTTACATACCAAGTAGCAATCCCCCAAAGCAGTTTCGGAAATGGAGCTTCGAGCAAAGAGATTAAAATCCGCGGGTTTGAGAGCAAGAACACGAGAGAGAGAGAGAGAGAGAGAGAGAGAGAGAGAGAGCAATGGTGAATTTTTTCTGGAGGTAGGTGATGACATGGGCTAAAGAGATAAGTGAGGGGGCCCACGTGGGGACCACAAACCCACCAGGGCGCGCCCAGGTGGGTTGTGCCCACTTGGTGCACCCCCCTTTGATGTTATTTGCACAAAAAATTCTTAAATATTCAGAAAAGTGACCTTGCTTTTATTGCAATCAATAATAGACCTTGCAGTATTCAAGAAGGGTCTACCAAGGATAATCGACATGTTGTCTTCCTCGGGAATCTCAAGTATAGCAAAGTCAGTTAAGATAGTAACATTTGCAACAACAACGGGCACATCCTTACAAATACCGATAGTTATGGCAATGGATTTATCAGCCATTTGCAAAGATATTTCGGTAGGTGTGAGTTTATTCAAATCAAGTCTTTTATATAAAGAGAAAGGCATAACACTAACACCAGCTCCCGAATCACACAAAGCAGTTTTCACATAATTTCTTTTTATGGAGCAAGGTATAGTTGGTATTCCCGGATCTCCAAGTTTTTTGGGCACTCCATCCTTAAAAGAATAATTAGCGAGCATGGTGGATATTTCAGCTTCCGGTATTTTTATTTTATTAGTGATGATGTCTTTCATGTACTTTGCATAAGGGGCCATCTTTAAAATATCAGTGAAGCGAGTGCGCAAAAAGACTGGCCTAAGCATTTCAGCAAGGCGTTCAAACTCTTCATCATCCTTTTTCTTAGTTGATTTAGGCGGAAAGGGCATGGGTTTTTGAACCCATGGTTCTCTTTCCTTACCATGTTTTCTAGCAACAAAGTCTCTTTTATCATATGTTTTATTTTTAGGTTGTGGGTTATCAATATCAACAACTGGTTCTATTTCAATATCATTATCTGGTTCTTTATTATTTGTTTGAGTGTCTTCATGAACCTCATCATTATATTTTTCATTATCGATGAGGTGAGTGTTCATTACCAGATTGAGTTTCAGCATTAGAAATAGATACACCATTATCATTTTCAGGAGGTTTTTCTATTTCAGGTTCACTAGAGGCATGCATAGTACTATCGTTTTTCTTCTTCTTCTTCTTCTTCTTCTTCTTCTTCTTATAAGGACTAGGTGCACTGATAACCCACAAGTATAGGGGATAGCAGTTTTCGAGGGTAGAGTATTCAACCCAAATTTATAGATTCGACACAAGGGGAGCCAAAGAATATTTGAAGGTATTAGCAGCTGAGTTGTCAATTGAACCACACCTGGAGATTAATTATCTGCAACAAGTGATCAGTAGCAAAGTAATATGATAGTTTTGATAATAGTAGTGGAAACAATTGTAACGGTAACAGTGATAGCAGTAGTTTTGTAGCAAGTGCAACATTAACGATAGCAGTAGTAAATTAGCAAGAACAATATAAGATAAATCCGTAGGCATTGGATCAGTAATTTGTTGGATGATATTCATCATATGACTGTCATAACCTAGGGCGATACGGCACTAGCTCCAGTTCATAAATGTAATGTAGGCATGTATTCCGTAAATAATCATACGTGCTTATGGAAAGAACTTGCATGGCATCTTTTTTCCTACCCTCCCGTGGCAGCGGGGTCCAATTGGAAACTAAGGGATATTAAGGCCTCCTTTTAATAGAGAACCGGAAAAAAGCATTAACACATGGTGAATACATGAACTCCTCAAACTACAGTCATCACCGGGAGTGGTCCTGACTATTGTCACTCCAGGGTTGCCGGATCATAACACGTAGTAGGTGACTATAACTTGCAAGATCGGATCTAGAACATGGATATAATGGTGATAACATAAACAGTTTAGATCTGAAATCATGGCACCCGGGCCCAAAGTGACAAGCATTAAGCATGGCAAAGTCATAGCAACATCAATCTAAGAACATAGTAGATACTAGGGATCAAGCCCTAACAAAACTAACAAGATTACATGATGAATCTCATCCAACTCCTCACCGACCAGCGAGCCTATGAAGGAATTACTCAGTCCCGGTGGGAAGCATCATGGAATTGGCAATGGAGAAGGGTTGGTGATGACGAAGAACGAAGATCCCCCTCTCTAGAGCCCCAAACAGACTCCAGATCTGGCCTCCCGATGAAGAACAGGAGGTGATGGCGGCTCCGTCTCGTGGATCACGATAATTCTTTCTTCCTGATTTTTTTCTGGAAATATAGGATTTTACAACATCGGTTTCAGGGTCTGCGGGGCCACCAGGTGGGGACAACCCACCTTGGCGCGCCCTGGTGGGTTGTGCCCACCCAGGTGCCCCCCTCCGGTGGCTCTTGGCTCCAGAAATTCTCTTTATTGATAAAAAAATCCTCGCAAAGTTTTGTTCCATTCCGAGAACTTTTATTTCTGCACAAAAACAACACCATGGTAGTTCTGCTGAAAACAACGTCAGCCCGGAGTTACTTTCATTCAAATCATGCAAATTTAGAGTCCAAAACAAGAGGAAAATCATTAGGAAAAGTAGATACATTAGAGACGTATCATGCACCAGTGTTAATTCTTTGTGATTCTTGTTCAATTCTTCTTGGGTGCCCCTCAGGATAAAGTGGTTCCTGAGTCATTCTACCTCCTCTAGTCAGTACTCTAACATCATGATCATTGATATTATTGTGCATTTCATCAAGCAATTCTTTTTGAGATTTGGCAACTTGTTCTAATTGAGTTTGAACCATAGAGGCATGCTTTCCTACACCTCTAACATCATTGGTAATTCTAAATAACAAGTCACTCAAGCGAGCAATCATATCAGAATTGTGTTTCAATTGTTTCATAACATTTGCACTTAAGTGATCTTGCTTCCTAATATAATTATCAAACTCATATAAGCATTGACTAGGATGTTTATTATAAGGGATATCACATTCATCAAGCTTTAATAAAGAATTTAACTCTACCACCCGTGATGGTGGTGGTGTGTTGAGGCCACAAATTTCTTCAATAGGTGGTAAATTTTTCACACCCTCTGCTTTAATACCTTTTTCCTTCATAGATTTCTTTGCCTCTTGCATATCTTCGGTCATGAACTCCTCAAACTACGGTCATCACCGGAAAGTATCCGGACTTCTGTCACTCCGAGGTTTGCGGATCATAACATGAAATAGGTGACTATAACTTGCAAGATCGGATCTAGAACAGGCATATGATGGTGATAACATAAACGGTTCAGATATGAAATCATGTCACCCGGCCCCAAAGTGACAAGCATTAAGCATGGCAAAGTCATAGCAACATCAATCTCGGAACATAACGGATACTAGGGATCAAGCCCTAACAAAACTAACTCGATTACATGATGAATGTCATCCAACTCCTCACCGCCCAGCGAGCCTACGAAGGAATTACTCACTCCTGGTGGGTAGCATCATGGAATTAGCGATGCAGAAGGGTTGGTGATGACGAAGATCGAAGATCCCCCTCTCCGGAGCCCCAAACAGACTCCAGATCTGGCCTCTCGATGAAGAACAGGAGGTGGTAGCGGCTCTATCTCGTGAAACGCGATAATTCTTTCTCCCTATTTTTCTCTCAGAAAATGTGAATTTATAGCGTCGGAGATAGGGTCAGCGGGGCCACCAGGTGGTGACAACCCACCTGGGCGCGCCAGGAAGGGGCACGCCCTGATGGGTTGTGCCCACCCAGGTGCCCCCCTCCAAAGGGTTCTTGGCTCCAGTAATTCTCTTTTATTATATAAAAAATCCTCGCAATGTTTCGTTCCAATCCGAGAACTTTTATTTCTGCACAAAAACAACACCATGGCACTTCTACTTAAAACAGCGTCGGTCAAGTCGATTTCATTCAAATCATGCAAATTAGAGTCCAAAACAAGAGGAAAAGCATTAGGAAAAGTAGATACGACGGAGATGTATCAGAGGGGAGTGCCACACATAACCACGACAATTGTTTAGCCGTGTGCGGTGCTCCCTCCACCTTTTACACCCTCGGTCATATTTTCGTAGTGCTTAGGCGAAGCCCTATGGAGATATCGGCACCATCACCGTCACCACACCGTCGTGCTTCCGGAACTCATCCACTATCTCGCCGTCTTGCTGGATCGAGAAGGCGAGGGCGTCACCGAGCTGAACGTGTGTTGAACGCGGAGTGTCATACGTTCGGTCCTTGATTGGTTGGATTGCGAAGAAGTTCGATTACATCAACTGCGTTACTAAACGCTTCCGCTTATGGTCTACGAGGGTACGTAGACACACTATCCCCCTCTTTGATATGCATCTCCATGGATAGATCTTGCGTGTGTGTAGAATTTTTTTGTTTTCCATGCAACTTTTCCCAATAGTGGCATCCGAGTCAGGTCTTTGCGTAGATGATATGCACGAGTAGAACACAAAGAGTTGTGGGCGGTGATAGTTATACTGCTTACCACTGATGTCTACTTTGCAACTTTATTCTTATAGACACGTGTTGGGCCTCCAAGCGTAGAGTTTTGTAGGACAGTAGCAATTTTCCCTCAAGTGGATGACCTAAGATTTATCAATCCGTGGGAGGTGTAGGATGAATATAGTCTCTCTCAAACAACCCTGCAACTAAATAATAAAAAGTCTCTTGTGTCCCGAACACACCAAATACAATGGTAATTTGTATAGGTGCACTAGTTCGGCGAAGAGATGGTGATAAAAGTGTAATATTGATGGTAGAAATATATTTTTATAATATGAATAAATAAAAACAGCAAGGTAGCAAATAGTAAACGGGCACAAAAATGGTATTGCAATGCTTGAAAATAAGGCCTAGGGTCCGTACTTTCGCTAGTGCAATCTCTCAACAGTGCTAATATAATTGGATCATATAACCACCCCTCAAAGTGCGATGAAGAATCACTCCAAGGTTCCTATCTAGCAAAGAACATAAGAAGAAATTGTTTGTAGGGTACGAAACCACCTCAAAGCTATTCTTTCCAATCAGTCTATTCTAGAGTTCGTACTAAAATAACACAAAGCTATTCTTTCCGTTCGATCTATCCTAGAGTTCGTACTAAAATAACACCAAAGCAAATTCATATTCATAATACTCAATCCAACACAAAGAACTTCCAATAGTGCCCCAAGATTTCTACCGGAGAAACAAAGACAAGAACGTGCATCAACCCCTATGCATAGATTACCCCAATGTCACCTCGGGAATCCGCGAGTTGAGTGCCAAAACATATATCAAGTGAATCAATAAGATACCCCATTGTCACCACGAGTATTCAATTGCAAGACATATATCAAGTGTTCTCAAATCCATAAAAGTATTCAATCCGATAACAATGAAATCTCAAAGGGAAAACTCAATTCATCACAACAAGATAGAGAGGGGGAAACACCATATGATCCGACTATATTAACAAAGCTCGCGATACATCAAGATCGTGACATCTCAAGAACACGAGAGAGAGAGAGAGAGAGAGAGAGAGAGAGAGATTAAACACATAGCTACTGGTACAAACCCTCAGCCCCGAGGGTTGACTACTCCCTCCTCATCGTGGTGGTCGTCGATATGATGAAGCTGGCCACCGAAGATGATTCCCCCCTCCGGCAGGGTGCCGGAACGGGGTCTAGATTGGTTTTCGCTGGCTACAGAGCCTTGCGGCGGTGGAACTTCTCATCTAGGTTCACCCCGAGGGTTTTTGGAATATTTGGGAATTTATAGGGTAAAAAAGGGGTGCGGGAGGCCACCGAGGTGGGCACAACCCACATGGGCGTGCCTGGGCCCCCAGGTGCGCCCTGGTGGGTTGTGCCCCTCTCGGGGCACCCCCTAGGTGCTGCTCTGGCCCATCAGGAGTCTTCTAGTCCATAAAAATTCCACAAAAAGTTTCGTGGTGTTTGGACTCCGTGTGATATTGATTTCCTGCGATGTAAAAAACATGCAAAAAACAACAACTAGCACTTGGCACTATGTCAATAGGTTAGTACCAGAAAATGATATAATATGACTATACAATGATTATAAAACATCCAAGAATGATAATATAACAGCATCGAACAATCAAAATTTATAGACACGTTGGAGACGTATCAGCATCCCCAAGCTTAATTCCCGCTCGTCCTCGAAAGTACGTAAATGATAAAAAAGTTTTTGATGTGGAATGCTGCCTAACATGTCATCTTATATTCTTTTCTTTATAGCATGGACATTTGGACTTTTATATGGTTCAAAGCAATAGTCTAGTTTTGACACGAGACTTAAATTCTCAAGCATATCAACAAGCAACCATGTCTTTCAAAATATCAACGCTAAAATATGTTATCCCTAGCCTATCATGCTCAATCATTGATCCATTCATGAAACACACTCGCATATTAGCTAGAACCAATGCTCAAGTATGATCTTAGTGCCCCCTAGTTGGTGATTTATAAGAGAAGTTGGAGTATCAAATTAAAAATAATAATTGCATAAAATAAAAGACAGGCCCTTCGCTGAGGGAAGTAGGGATTTGTAGAGGTGCTAGAGCTCAAAGCGAAAATTGAGAGATAAAAACATTTTGAGAGGCATACTTTTCCCACCAACAAAAACGACTTAGAGCTCCCAACGCTTTCCATGTTAGGTATATCATAGGCGGTTCCCAAATAGAAAACAAAGTTTATTCCTTTTTCAACCATACTTTCACTTTCCATGGCTAGTTGTATCCACGGTTGCCCTCCATACCAACACTTTCCAAGGAATTTATTATTTGACAACATAAAGTAAATTCATTTTTCATTTCGGGACTGGGCATCCCTAATACCTTTGCCTTACTCTCGTGCAATGATAAGTGAATAAACACTCATCGTGAGAATAACACATCTAGCATGGAAAATATTGGCCACCCCTCACCGTCTCGCGAGTGGTATGAGCACACAAAAGAGAAATTTATTTTGAAAATTAGAGATGGCACATACAAATTTTCTTAGAATGGCAAAAGAATACCGCATATTGGTAGGTACAGTAGACTCATGTGGCAAAACTAGTTTAAAGGATTTTGGATGCACAAGTAGTGATCATATATACTTAGTGCAAAATGAAGGCTAGCAAAAGATTGAGAAGCGACCAACCAAGAAACGAATAATCTCATAAGCGAGTATTAAGCATAATTAACACTGAATAATGCACCACAAATAGGATATAATTTCATTGCATAAATATTGACTTTTTCGTGCTTGCATAGGGAATCACAAACCTTAACACCAATATTCTTACTAAAGCACAATTACTCATCAACATGACTCACATATCACAGCATCATATCTCAAAACTATTACAATGAATCAAGTTTATTTTGTCCAATGATATTCATGAAAGCTTTTATATGTTGCTTTTGATAAGCTCAGACAAATTTAAGTGAAGAACATGAGCATAATATTTCTTTCTCTCAAATTAATTTAAGTGAAGAAAGAGAGAATTTCTTCAAAATTACTAAAGCACACTGCTACCTCTTGAGCACTGCGTTGGATTTCCTTGAAGAGGAAAGGGTGATGAAGCAGAGTAGAGTAAGTATTTCCCTCAGTTTTTGAGAACCAAGGTATCAATCCAGTAGGAGGCTACACGCGAGTCCCTCATACCTACACAAAACAAATAGCTCCACGCAACCAACGCGATTAGGGGTTGTCAATCCCTTCACAGTCACTTACGAGAGTGAGATCTGATAAAGATGATATATAATATTTTTGGTATTTTTGTTATAAAGATGCAAAGTAAATAAAAGCAAAGTAAAAAAGCAAAGCAATAATAAGGTGATGGACTATTGATATGATGAGAATAGACCCGGGGGCCATAGATTTCACTAGTGGCTTCTCTCAAGAGCATAAGTATTCTACGGTGGGTAAACAAATTACTGTTGAGCAATTGACAGAATTGAGCATAGTTATGAGAATATCTAGGTATGATCATGTATATAGGCATCATGTCCCAGACAAGTAGACCGACTCCTGCGCATCTACTACTATTACTCCACTCATCGACCGCTATCCAAAGATGCATCTAGAGTATTAAGTTCAAGAAAACAGAGTAACGCCTTAAGCAAGATGACATGATGTAGAGGGATAAATTCATGCAATATGATAAAAAACCCATCTTGTTATCCTCGATGGCAACAATACAATACGTGCCTTGCTGCCCCTACTGCCACTGGGAAAGGACACCACAAGATTGAACCCAAAGCTAAGAACTTCTCCCATTGCAAGAAAAACCAATCTAGTAGGCCAAACCAAACTGATAATTCGAAGAGACTTGCAAAAATAACCAATCATACATAAAAGAATTCAGAGAAGATTCAAATATTGTTCATAGATAGACTTGATCATAAACCCACAATTCATCGGTCTCAACAAACACACCGCAAAAAGAAGATTACATCGAATAGATCTTCATGAGAGAGGGGTAGACCATTGTATTGAGATCCAAAAAGAGAGAAGAAGCCATCTAGCTACTAACTATGGACCCGAAGGTCTGAGGTAAACTACTCACACTTCATCGGAGGGGCTATGGTGATGATGTAGAAGCCCTCCATGGTGGATTCCCCTTCCGGCGGAGCTCCGGAACAGGCCCCAAGATGGGATCTCGTGGATACAGAAGGTTGCGACGGTGGAATTAGGTTTTTGGCTCAGTATCTGATCGTTTGGGGGTATGTAGGTATATATAGGAGGAAGGAGTACATCGGTGGAGCAAAGGGGGGGCCACGAGGCAGGGGGCGCGCCCTCCACCCTCGTGGCCACCTCCTTTCTTTCTTGACGGGGGGTCCAAGTCTCCTGGATCATATCTGGTGAGAACACGTTCCCGAAGGTTTCATTCCGTTTGGACTCCGTTTGATATTCCGTTTCTTAGAAACACTGAAATAGGCAAAAAACAGCAATTCTGGGCTGGGCCTCCGGTTAATAGGTTAGTCCCAAAATTAATATAAAAGTGGAAAATAAAGCCCAATATGGTCCAAAATAGTAGAGAATATAGCATGGAGCAATCAAAAATTATAGATACGTTGGAGACGTATCAGGCATCCCCAAGCTTAATTCACCTTTCGTCCTCGAGTAGGTAAATGATAAAAAAGAATTTTTGATGCGGAGTGCTACTTGGCATAATTTCAATGTAATTCTTCTTAATTTTGGCATGAATATTCAGATCCGAAAGATTCAAGAAAAAAGTTCATATTGACATAAAAATAATAATACTTCAAGCATCCTAACTAAGCAATTATGTCTTCTCAAAATAACATGGCCAAAGAAAGTTCATCCCTACAAAACCATATAGTTTAGTCATGCTCCATTTTTGTCACACAAGAATGCTCTCATCATGCACAACCCCGATGACAAGCCAAGCAATTGTTTCATACTTTAATAATCTCAAACTTTATAAACCTTCACGCAATACATGAGCATGAGCCATGGATATAGCACTATGGGTGGAATAGAATATGATGATGGGGGTTATGTGGAGAAGACAAAAAAGGAGAAGATCTCACATCAACGAGGCTAATCAATGGGCTATGGAGATGCCCATCGATTGATGTTAATGCAAGGAGTGGGGATTGCCATGCAACGGATGAACTAGAGCTATAAATGTATGAAAGCTCAACAAAAGAAACTAAGTGGGTGTGCATCCAACTTTCTTGCTCACGAAGACCTAGGGCACTTGAGGAGGCCCATTGTTGGAATATACAAGCCAATTTCTATAGTAAAATTCCCACTAGTATATGAAAATGACAAAACAAGAGACTCTCTCTATCATGAAGATTATGGTGCTACTTTGAAGCACAAGTGTGGAAAAAAAGGATAGTAGCATTGCCCCTTTTTTTGGGCCTTTTTTTTTCTTTGGCCTTATCTTTTTTTTATTGGGACAATGCTCTATTAAATGATGATCATCACACTTCTATTTATTTACAACTCAATGATTACAACTCGATACTAGAACAAAGTATAAGTCTATATAAATGCCTCCGGCGGTATACCGGGATATGCAATGAATCAAGAGTGACATGTATGAAAGAATTATGAACGGTGGATTTGCCACGAATACTATGTCAACTACATGATCATGCTAGCAAAATGACAAGGATGAAAGTGTCGTGATGAACAGAATGGTGGAAAGTTGCATGGCAATATATCTCGGAATGGCTATGGAAATGCCATAATAGGTAGGTATGGTGGCTGTTTTGAGGAAGATATAAGGAGGTTTATGTGTGAAAGAGCGTATCGTATCACAGAGTTTGGATGCACCGGCGAAGTTTGCACCAACTCTCAATGTGAGAAAGGGCAATGCACGGTACCGAAGAGGCTAGCAATGATGAAAGGGTGAGAGTGCGTATAATCCATGTACTCAACATTAGTCATAAAGAACTCATATACTTATTGCAAAAATCTACAAGCCATCAAAAACCAAAGTACTACACGCATGCTCCTAGGGGGATAGATTGGTAGGAAAAGACCATCGCTCGTCCCGACCGCCACTCATAAGGAGGACACTCAAATAACACCTCATGTTTCAAATTTGTTACATAACGTTTACCATACGTGCATGCTACAGGACTTGCAAACTTCAACACAAGCATTTCTTAAATTCACAAGTACTCAACTAGCACGACTTTGATATTATCACCTCCATATCTCGAAACAATTATCAAGCATCAAACTTTTCTTAGTATTCAACGCACTCAAAAGAAAGTTTTACAAATCTTGAATACCAAGCATATTAAGATTTTTAAGAAAATTACCATGCTATTTAAGACTCTCAAAATAATCTAAGTGAAGCATGAGAGATCAATAGTTTCTATAAAACAAATCCACCACCGTGCTCTAAAAGATATAAGTGAAGCACTAGAGCAAAACTATAAAGCTCAAAAGATATAAGTGAAGCACAAAGAGCAAAACTAACAAATTCCAATTCATGTATGGCTCTCTCAAAAGGAGTGTACAGCAAGGATGATTGTGGTAAACTAAAAAGCAAAGACTCAAATCATACAAGACGCTCCAAGCAAAACACATATCATGTGGTGAATAAAAATATAGCTCCAACTAAAGTTACCGATGGAAGTAGACGAAAGATGGGATGCCTTCCAGGGGCATCCCCAAGCTTTGACTTTTTTGTGTCCTTATATTATCTTGGGGGTGCCATGGGCATCCCCAAGCTTAGGCTCTTGCCACTCCTTGTTCCATAATCCATCAAAAAAATTCAACCAAAACTTGAAAACTTCACAACACAAAACTCAACAGAAATCTCGTGAGCTCCGTTAGTGAAAGAAAACAAAAGACCACTTTAAGGTACTGTAATGAACTCATTCTTTATTTATATTGGTGTTAAACCTATTGTATTCCAACTTCTCTATGGTTTATAAACTATTTTACTAGCCATAGACTCATCAAAATAAGCAAACAACACACGAAAAACAGAATCTGTCAAAAACAGAACAGTCTGTAGTAATCTGTAACTAACGCAAACTTCTGGAACTCCAAAAAATCAGAAAAAATAGGACGACCTAGGCAATTTGTTTATTGATCAGCAGCAATTGGAATCACTATTTTATCACGTTCTGGTGATTTTTATTTGTTTTCGTGAACCGAAAGTTTCTGGAAATTACAGCAAGATCAAATAACTATCATCCAAGAAGATCCTATAGGTTTAACTTGGCACAAACACTAATTAAAACATAAAACCACATCTAAACAGAAGGTAGATGGATTATTTATTCCTAAACAGAAGCAAAAGTGAAAAACTAAAAATAAAGTTGGGTTGCCTCCCAACAAGCGCTATCGTTTAACGCCCCTAGCTAGGCATAAAAGCAAGGATAGATCTAGGTATTGTCATCTTGATTCTTAATTATTTTAGCGACGTTATGCTCAAATACGGGAGGTTCTTTACGTTTTCCTTCAT
Source organism: Aegilops bicornis (assembly GCA_021605145.1). NCBI lineage: Eukaryota > Viridiplantae > Streptophyta > Magnoliopsida > Poales > Poaceae > Aegilops > Aegilops bicornis. The sequence continues at coordinate 598,340,070 of CM038670.1, forward strand.
ATTCAGAAATCTTGAGATCTAAAGAGTCCAACCGCTTATTGCAAAGGGTAATCAACATATTCATGCGGTGGAGATTCCCGCTAACACTCTTAAGAGGTTCAAGAGACTTTTGTAAAATCTTAGTTACTTCGCAAATTTTCTCAAAAACTTGCGTTTCCTCTTGGGTATGATGGGGCCCCTTTTGTTGAGGTAGATTCCCTACTATACCTTCTATAATTTCATGCGCCGTACTGGGATCAATTTCAATAAAATTTCCTTTGGCAACGCAATCCAAAAGTTGTCTGTGAGACATATTAAGTCCAACATAAAAGTTGCGAAGCAAAATTCTGAAATTCACTTCTAGGGTGCAATTATGATAAGATTCCATCATTCTGAACCAAGCATCTTTTAAATTTTCTCCTTGTCTTTGTTTGAAGTGAAGAACCTCAAACTCGGGGGACAAAGGAACAGATAGAGGACTAGCCATAATGACAAGCAAGCAAGAAAAAGGCAAACAGAAAAGAGAGGGCGAATAAAACGGCAAGGGTGAAGTGGGGGAGAGCAAAACCAGAGGCAAATGGCAAATAATGTAATGCGAGAGATAAGGGTTGTGATGGGTACTTGGTATGTTGACTTTCGCGTAGACTCCCCGGCAACGGCGCCAGAAATCTTCCTGCTACCTCTTGAGCACCGCGTTGGATTTCCTTGAAGAGGAAAGGGTGATGCAGCAGAGTAGAGTAAGTATTTCCCTCAGTTTTTGAGAACCAAGGTATCAATCCAGTAGGAGGCTACGCGCGAGTCCCTCGTACCTACACAAAACAAATAGCTCCATGCAACCAACGCGATTAGGGGTTGTCAATCCCTTCACGGTCACTTACGAGAGTGAGATCTGATAGAGATGATAGATAATATTTTTGGTATTTTTGTTATAAAGATGCAAAGTAAACTAAAATCAAAGTAAAAAAGCAAAGCAATAATAAAGTGATGGACGATTGATATGATGAGAATAGACCCGGGGGCCATAGACTTCATTAGTGGCTTCTCTCAAGAGCATAAGTATTCTACGGTGGGTGAACAAATTACTGTTGAGCAATTGACAGAATTGAGCATAGTTATGAGAATATCTAGGTATGATCATGTATATAGGCATCACGTCTGAGACAAGTAGACGGACTCCTGCTGCATCTACTACTATTACTCCACTCATCGACCGCTATCCAAAGATGCAACTAGAGTATTAAGTTCAAGAAAACAGAATAACGCCTTAAGCAAGATGACATGATGTAGAGGGATAAATTCATGCAATATGATAAAAACCCCATCTTGTTATCCTTGATGGCAACAATACAATATGTGCCTTGCTGCCCCTACTATCACTGGGAAAGGACACCACAAGATTGAATTGCAAGAAAAACCAACCTAGTAGGCCAAACCAAACTGATAATTCGAAGAGACTTGCAAATATAACCAATCATACATAAAAGAATTCAGAGAAGATTCAAATATTGTTCATAGATAGACTTGATCATAAACCCACAATTCATCGGTCTCAACAAACACACCGCAAAAATAATATTACATCGAATAGATCTCCACGAGAGAGGGGGAGAACATTGTATTGAGATCCAAAAAGAGAGAAGAAGCCATCTAGCTACTAACTATGGACCCCAAGGTCTGAGGTAAACTACTCACACTTCATCGGAGGGGCTATGGTGATGATGTAGAAGCCCTCCGTGGTGGATTCCCCTTCCAGTGAGTTCTAACAGGCCCCAAGATGGGATCTCGTGGATACAGAAGTTTGCGGCGGTGGAATTAGGTTATTGGCTCCGTATCTGATCGTTTGGGGGTATGTAGGTATATATAGGAGGAAGGAGTACGTCAGTGGAGCAAAGGGGGGCCCACGAGGCAGGGGGCGCGCCCTAGGGGGCGCCCTCCACCCTTGTGGCACCTCCTTTATTTCTTGATGGGGGGTCCAAGTCTCCTGGATCATATTTGGTGAGAAAATCACGTTCCCGAAGGTTTCATTCCGTTTGGACTCCGTTTTATAATATTCCGTTTCTTCGAAACACTGAAATAGGCAAAAAAACAGCAATTAAAATTTGGGCCTGCGGTTAATAGGTTAGTCCCAAAAGTAATATAAAAGTGGAAAATAAAGCCCAATATGGTCCAAAACAGTAGATAATATAGCATGGAGCAATCAAAAATTATATATACATTGGAGACGTATCACACACCGTGCTAAAAAAGATACAAGTGATGCACTAGAGCAGTTCCAAAGAAAAGAGCTTCTTTGACGGGATGTGAGTGTTGCTTACTTAGCCTCCCTGGCTACTATTTGAGGACTCTATTTTATTTAAAAACTTTCAGATCTAATTATTTTATTAAAATAGCAAGCAAAAACAAAACAAAATGCAATTCCAAGAATAGCACACATCATGTGAAGAAGCAAAAACTTAGGCTCAACCGATACTAATCGATAATTGTTAAATAAGAAAGGTGGGATGCCTACTAGGGCATCCCCAAGCTTAGATGCTTGAGCCTCCTTGAAATATTATCTTGGGGTGCCTTGGGCATCCCCAAGCTTGAGATTTTGCATCTCCTTAATTCCTCTCATATCACAGTTTTCCTAAATCTCAAAAGCTTCATCCACACAAAACTCAACAAGAACTCGTGAGATAAGTTAGTATAAACCAATGCAAAAACGTTATCACTCTCTACTGTAACGGATCACAAAAACTATTATTCAACATTCTATACTAAATGCCTCTGCATATTTAACACTCCTATCCTCAAATAGAATCATTAAAAAGCAAACATATGCAAACAATGCAAACATAACAACAATCTGCCAAAACAGTACAGTATGTAAAGAATACAAGATTATCAATACTTACCTAACTCCAAAAGTTATGAAAATTTGCCACACTATAGAAAATTTATCAGAGCTTATTTTGCAAAATAATTCAGCATTTTATCACATTCTGAATTTTCTAGGGAATTTTTGCAACGTTGATAAACTTTCTGTTTTGAAACAGCAACATGTATACTTGCAAAATAAGCATGGCAAAGGCTATCATTGCTAATTTTATTGAAATAAAAGATGCAAAACATTATTATAAATAACATAAAGCAACTCCAAACAAAATAAATTGACGCTCCAAGCAAAACACATATCATGTGATGAATGAAAACATAGCTCCAAGTGAGGTTACCGATAATGTTGGAGACGAAAGAGGGGATGCCTTCCTGGGCATCCCCAAGCTTAGTTGCTTGGATCTTCCTTGAATATTACATTGGGGTTCCTTGGGCATCCCCAAGCTTAGGGTCTTGTCACTCTGTATTCTCCTCATATCGACATCTCACCCAAAACTTGAAAACTTCAATCACACAAAACTCTAACGGAACTTCGTGAGGTAGGTTAGTATGATAAAGAGCAAACCATTTCACTTTGGTACTGTCAAATACAAGATTCATAATTATTCTAACACAATGCCTACTGTAGCATATAATTTCCACAATTTATATTGAGCAATATAAGCCATAGAAATTAGAAACCAAGCAAACCATGCATTGAAAACAGAATCTGTCAAAAATAGAACAGTCTGTAGTAATCTGTACTCCAACCATACTTCTGCTACTCCAAAAATTATGAAAAAATTAGGGCCACGTGATAAATTTGTATATTAATCTTTTGGAAAAATAATCAACTCAAAATCACTCTTCTGTTAAAAAATAGAATTATTTTCGTGAGCGCAAAAGTTTTTGTTTTTCAGCAAGATCAAATCAACTATCACCCAACACGATCCCAAAGGCTTTACTTGGCACTTTATTGAAACAAAAGCAATAAAACATGATCAATACAGTAGCATAATAATGTTAACACACAAAAACAGTAGGTAAAAGTGTTGGTTTGTCTCCCAACAAGCGCTTTTCTTTAATGCCTTTTAGCTAGGCATGATGATTCCAATGATGCTCACATAAAAGATAAGAATTGAAACATAAAGAGAGCATCATGAAACACATGGAAAGCACATTTAAGCCTAACCCACTTCCTATGCATAGCGATTTTGTGAGAAAACAATTCATGGGAGAAAGAATCAACTAGCATAGGAAGGCAAAACAAGCGTAACTTCAAAACTTTCAACACATGGAGAGGAAACTTGATATTATTGCAATTCCTACAAGCATAAGTTCCCCCCTCATAATAATTTTCAGTAGCAACATGAATAAACTCAACAATATAAATATCACATAAAACATTCTTTTCATGATGCACAAGCATAGAAATTTTATTACTCTCCACATAAGCAAATTTATTCTCATAAATAGTAGTGGGAGCAAACTCAACAAAATAACTATCATGGGATTGAAAATTAAAATCATGATGACAAGTTCTATGGTTATCATTATTCTTTATAGCATACATGTCATCACCATAATCATCATAGATAGCAACTTTGTTATCATAGCCAATTGAAATCTCTTTCGAAATAGTGGATTCATCATTAAATAAAGTCATGACCTCTCCAAATCCACTTTCATCATTATAATCATCATAAATAGGACGCATGCAATCATTATAACAAATTTGCAAATCAAATCTTGGGGGACTAAAAATATCATCTTCATCAGACATAGCCTCCCCAAGCTTATGGCTTTGCATATCATTAGCATCATGGATATTCAAAGAATTCATACTAACAACATTGCAATCATGCTCATCACTTAAATATTTTGTGCCAAACATTTTATTGACTTATTCTTCTCACAATTGAGCACAATTTTCTGAACCATCATTTTCAAGAAAGATATTATAAAGATGATCAATAATATGACGCAACCTCAATTCCATTTTTTGTAGTTTTCTTTTTATAAACCAAACTAGTGATAAAACAAGAAACTAAAAGATTCAATTGCAAGATCTAAAGATATACCTTCAAGCACTCACCTCCGGCAACGGCGCCAGAAAAGAGCTTGATGTCTCTTCAAGCAACTTTATTTTTGTAGACACGTGTTGGGCCTCCAAGCGCAGAGTTTTGTAGGACAGTAGCAATTTTCCCTCAAGTGGATGACCTAAGGTTTATCAATCCGTGAGAGGTGTAGGATGAAGATGGTCTCTCTTAAACGACCCTGCAACCAAATACAAGAAATCTCTTATGTCCCCAACACACCCAATACAATGGCAAATTGTATAGGTGCACTAGTTCAATGAAGAGATGGTGATAAAAGTGTAATATTGATGGTAGAAATATATTTTTATAATCTGAATAAATAAAAACAGCAAGGTAGCAAATAGTAAACGGGCACAAAAACGGTATTGCAATGCTTGAAAATGAGGCCTAGGGTCTGTACTTTCGCTAGTGCAATCTCTCGACAGTGCTAATATAATTGGATCATATAACCACCCCAGAAAGTGCGATGAAGAATCACTCCAAAGTTCCTACCTAGCGGAGAACATAAGAAGAAATTGTTTGTAGGGTACGAAACCACCTCAAAGTTATTCTTTCCGATCAATCTATTCTAGAGTTCGTACTAAAATAACACAAAGCTATTCTTTCCGTTCGATCTATCCTAGAGTTCGTACTAAAATAACACCAAAGCAAATTAATATTCATAATACTCAATCCAACACAAAGAAATTCAAAGAGTGCCCCAAGATTTCTACCGGAGAAACAAAGACAAGAACGTGCATCAACCCCTATGCATAGATTACCCAAATGTCACCTCGAATCCATGAGTTGAGTGCCAAAACATATATCAAGTGAATCAATACGATACCCCATTGTCACCACGAGTATTCAATTGTAAGACATATATCAAGTGTTCTCAAATCCATAAAAGTATTCAATCCGATAACAACGAAATCTCAAAGGGAAACTCAATTCATCACAACAAGATAGAGAGGGGAAATCATCATACGATCCAACTATATTAACAAAGCTGGCGATACATCAAGATCGTGACATCTCAAGAACACGAGAGAGAGAGAGAGTTTAAACACATAGCTATTGGTACAAACCCTCAGCCCCGAGGGTGGACTACTCCCTCCTCATCATGGTGGCTGTCGGGATGATGAAGATGGCCACCGGAGATGATTCCCCCCTCCGGCAGGGTGCCGGAACGGGGTCTAGATTTGTTTTCGGTGGCTACAGAGCCTTGCGGCGGCGGAACTTCTGATCTAGGTTCACCCTGAGGGTTTTTGGAATATTTGGGAATTTATAGGGTAAAGAGGGGGTGCGGGAGGCCATCGAGGTGGGGACAACCCACCTGGGAGCGCCTGGGGCCCCAGGCGTGACCTGGTGGGTTGTGCCCCCCTTGGGGCACCCCCGAGCTGCTGCTCTGGCTCATCAGGAGTCTTCTGGTCCATAAAAATTCCACAAAAAGTTTTGCGGTGTTTGGACTCCGTTTGATATTGATTTCCTGCGATTTAAAAAACATGCAAAAAACAGCAACTGGCATTTGGCACTATGTCAATAGGTTAGTACCAAAAAATGATATAAAATGACTATAAAATGATTATAAAACATCCAAGAATGATAATATAACAGCATGGAAAAATAAAAAATTATAGATACGTTGGAGACGTATCAACCACCAACGTCTTGTTTTATACTGCGATATTGTGGGATGAAGCGGCCCGGACCAACCTTACATGTCCACACACGTGAGACCGGTTCCACTGACTGAGATGCAACTAGTTTTGCATAAAGGTGGCTGGCGGGTGCCTGTTTCTCCTACTTTAGTTGAATCGAATTTGACTATGACCGGTCCTTGAAGAAGGCTAAAATAGCAAACTTGATGAATCACTGTTGTGGTTTTTGCGTAGGTAAGAACGGTTCTTGCTAGAAGCCCATAGCAGCCACGAAAAACTTGCAACAACAAACTAGAGGACATCTAACTTGTTTTTGCAGGGCATGTTGTGATGTGATATGGTCAAGATATGATGTGATATATGTTGATGTATGGGATGATCATGTTTTGTAATATTGACAATCAGTAGGAGCCTTAGGGTTGTCTCTTTATTGTATTAAGTGCAAACACCATGTAATTGCTTTACTTTATCGTTATGTGTTAGCAATAGTTGTAGAAGCAATAGTTGGCGAGACGACCCCGACGCAATGATGGAGATCAAGGTGTCGAGCCTGTGACGATGGAGATCACGACGATGCTTTGGAGATGGAGATCAAAAGCACAAGATGATGATGGCCATATCATGTCACATATTTTGATTGCATGTGATGTTTATCTTTTATGCATCTTATTTTGCTTAGAACGGCGGTAGCATTATAAGATGACCCCTTCACTAAATTTCAAGGTAAAAGTGTTCTCCCCGAGTATGCACTGTTGCCAAAGTTCGTCGTTTCAAAGCACCTCGTGATGATCAGGTGTGATAGACTCTACGTTCACTTACAATGGGTGTAAGACAATTTTGCACATGCAGAATACTTGGGTTAAACTTGACGAGCCTAGCATGTACATACATGGTCTCGGAACACTGGAGACCGAAAGGTCGAACATGAGTCATATAGTAGATATGATCAACATAGAGATGTTCATCATTGATGACTACCCCATCTCACGTGATGATCGGACATGGGTTAGTTGATTTGGATCATGTACCACTTAGATAACTTGAGGGATATTTATTTAAGTGGGAATTCATTTGTAATTTGATTAATTGAACTTAACTTATCATGAACTTAGTCTTATAGTTTTGCCTATCTATGTTGTAGATCAATGGCCCGAGCTACCGTTCCCTGAATTTTAATGCGTTCCTAGAGAAGGCTAAGTTGAAAGATGATGGTAGTAACTACACGGATTGGGTCCGTAACTTGCGGATTATCCTCATTGCTGCAAAGAAGAATTATGTCCTTGATGCACCGCTAGGTGACAAACCTGCTGCAGGAGCTGATGCAGATGTTATGAATGTCTGGCAAGCTCAATCTGATGACTACTCGATAGTTCAGTGTGCCATGCTTTACGGCTTAGAACCGGGACTTCAAAGACGTTTTGAACATCATGGAGCATATGAGATGTTCCAAGAGTTGAAGTTAATATTTCAAGCAAATGCTCGGGTTGAGAGATACGAAGTCTCCAACAAGTTATATAGCTGTAATATGGAGGAGAAAAGTTTTGACAATGAACACATACTCAAAATGTCTGGGTATCATAACCACTTGACTCAGCTAGGAGTTGATCTTCCAGTTGATAGTGTTATTGACAGAGTTCTACAATCACTGCCACCAAGCAACAAAGGCCTCGTGATGAACTATAATATGCAAGGGATGAATAAAGCGATTCCTGAGCTCTTCGCAATGCTTAAGGCCGCGGAGGTAGAAATCAAGAAGGAGCATCAAGTGTTGATGGTTAACAAGACCACTAGTTTCAAGAAAAATGGCAAGGGAAAGAAAGGTAACTTCAAAAAGAATGGCAAGCAAGTAGCCACTCCCGGGAAGAAGCCCAAAGCTGGACCCAAGCATGAAACTGAGTGCTTCTACGGCAAAGGGAATGGTCACTGGAAGCGGAACTGCCCCAAATACTTAGCGGATAAGAAGGATGGCAAAGTAAACAAAGGTATATTTGATATACATGTTATTGATGTGTACCTTACTAATGCTCGTAGTAGCGTCTGGGTATTTGATACTGGTTCGGTTGCTCATATTTGTAACTCGAAATAGGAGCCGCTGAATAAACGAAGATTGGCTAAGGACGAGGTGATGATGTGCGTCGGGAATGGGTCCAAGGTTGATCTGATCGCCGTCAGCACTCTACCTATACATCTACATTCAGGATTAGTTTTAGACCTCAATAATTGTTATTTAGTGCCAGCGTTGAGCATGAACATTATATCTGGATCTTGTTCATTGCGAGACAGTTATTCATTTAAATCAGAGAATAATGGTTGTTCTATTTATATGAGTAATATCTTTTATGGTCATGCACCCTTGATGAATGGTCTATTCTTGTTGAATCTCGATCGCGGTGATACATATATTCATTATATTGATGCCAAAAGATGCAAAGTTCATAATGATAGTGCAACATACTTGTGGCACTGCCGTTTAGGTCATATTAGTGTAAAGCGCATGAAGAAACTCCATGCAGATGGACTTTTGGAATCACTTGATTATGAATCATTTGATACTTGCGAACCATGCCTCATGGGCAAGATGACTAAAATTTCGTTCTCCGGAACTATGGAGCGAGATAATGACTTACTGGAAATAATACATACCGATGTATACGGTCCGATGAGTGTTGAAGTACGCGGCGATTATCGTTATTTTCTGACCATCACAGATGATTTGAGTAGGTATGGGTATATCTACTTGATGAAACACAAGTCTGAAACATTTGAAAACTTCAAAGAATTTTAGAGTGAAGTGGAGAATCATTTTAACAAGAAAATAAAGTTTCTATGATCTGATCGCGGAGGCGAATATTTGAGTTACGAGTTTGGCCTTCATTTAAAGCAATGTGGAATTGTTTCACAACTCACGCCACCTGGAACACCACAGCGTAATGGTGTGTCTGAATGTTGTAACCGTACTTTATTAGATATGGTGCGTTCTATGATGTCTCTTACCGGTTTACCACTATCATTTTGGGGTTATGCATTAGAGAAAGATGCATTCACGTCAAATAGGGCACCGTCTAAATCCGTTGAGACGACACCGTATGAACTGTGGCTTGGCAAGAAACCTAAGCTATTGTTTCTTAAAGTTTAGGGATGTGATGCTTATGTCAAAAGGCTACAACCTGATAAGCTCGAACCTAAATCAGAGAAGTGCGTCTTCATAGGATACCCTAAGGAAACTATTGGGTACACCTTTTACCACATATCCAAAGGCAAGACCTTTGTTGCTAAGAATGGATCATTTCTAGAGAAGGAGTTCCTCTCGAAAGAAGTGAGTGGGAGGAAAGTAGAACTTGATGAGGTAATTGTACCTTCTCTCGAATTGGAAAGTAGCACATCACAGAAAACCGTTCCCGTGATGCCTACACCAACAAGAGAGGAAGCAAATGATAATGATCATGAAACTTCAGATCAAGTTACTATTGAACCCCTTAGGTCGACCAAAGCACGATCCACACCAGAGTGGTATTGTGATCCTATCCTGGAAGTTATGTTATTAGACCATGGCGAACCTACGAACTATGAAGAAGCTATGATGAGCCCAGATTCCGATAAATGGCTTGAGGCCACGACATCTGAGATAAGATCCATGTATGAGAACAAAGTATGGACTTTGGTGAACTTTCTCGATGATCGGCAAGCCATTGAGAATAAATGGATCTTCAAGAAGAAGACTGACGCTGATGGTTATGTTACTATCTACAAATCTTGACTTGTCGCAAAAGGTTTTCGACAAGTTCAAGGAGTTGACTACGATGAGACTTTCTCACTCATAGCGATGCTTTAAGTATGTCCGAATCATGTTAGCAATTGCCGCATTTTATGATAATGAAATCTGGCAAATGGACGTCAAAACCGCATTCCTTAACGGATTTCTTAAAGAAGAGTTGTATATGCTACAACCAGACGGTTTTGTCGATCCTAAAGGTGCTAACAAAGTGTGCAAGCTCCAGCGATCCATCTATATGGACTGGTGCAAGCATCTCGGAGTTGGAATCTACTGCTTTGATGAGGTGATCAAAGCATATGGTTTTATACAGACTTATGGTGAAGCCTGTATTTACAAGAAAGTGAGTGGGAGCTCTGTAGCATTTCTGATATTATATGTGGATGACATATTGTTGATTGGAAATGATATAGAATTTCTGGATAGCATAAAAGGATACTTGAATAAGAATTTTTCAATGAAAGACCTTGGTGAAGCTGCTTATATATTGGGAATCAAGATCTATAGGGATAGATCAAGACGCTTAATAGGACTTTCACAAAGCACATACCTTGACAACGTTTTGAAGAAGCTCAAAATGGATCAGTCAAAGAAAGGGTTCTTACCTGTGTTACAAGGTGTGAAGTTGAGTCAGACTCAAAGCCCGACCACTGTAGAAGATAGAGAGAAAATGAAAGTCATTCCCTATGCCTCGGCCATAGGTTCTATCATGTATGCTATGTTGTGTACCAGACCTAATGTGTGCCTTGCTATAAGTTTGGCAGGGAGGTACCAAAGTAATCCAGGAGTGGATCACTGGACAACGGTCAAGAACATCCTGAAGTACCTGAAAAGGACCAAGGATATGTTTCTCGTTTATGGAGGTGACGAAGAGCTCGTCGTAAAGAGTTACTTTGATGCTAGCTTCGACACTGATCCGGATGACTCTAAGTCACAAACCGGATACATTTTTATATAGAATGGTGGAGCTGTCAGTTGGTACAGTTCCAAGCAGAGCGTCGTGGCGGGATCTACGTGTGTAGTGGAGTACATAGCTGCTTCAGAAGCAGCACATGAAGGAGTCTGGATGAAGGAGTTCATATCCTATTTGGGTGTAATACCTAGTGGCTTGGGTCCAATGACAATCTTTTATGACAACACTGGAGCAATAGCCTTAACGGAGGAATCCAGGTTTCACAAGAGAATCAAACACATCAAGAGACGCTTCAACTCCATTCGTGAAAAGTTCAAGGATGGAGACTTAGAAATTTGCAAAGTACATACGAATCTGAATGTGGCATACCCGTTGACTAAGCCTCTTCTGTGAGCAAAACATGATCAGCACCAAGACTCCATGGGTGTTAGATTCATTACAATGTAATCTAGATTATTGACTCTAGTGCAAGTGGGAGACTGAAGGAAATATGCCCTAGAGGCAATAATAAAGTTGTTATTCTATATTTCCTTATTCATGATAAAGGTTTATTATTCATGCTAGAATTTTATTGATCGGAATGTGTGAATACATAAACAAATAATGTGTCCCTAGTAAGCCTCTACCAGACTAGCTCATTGATCAAAGATGGTTAAGGTTTCCTAACCATGGACATGTGTTGTCATTTGATAACGGGATCACATCATTAGGAGAATTATGTGATGGACAAGACCCATCCATTAGCTTAGCATATTGATCGTTCAGATTATTGCTATTGCTTTCTTAATGGCCATCATCATCTTGTGCCTTTGATCTCCATCTCCAAAGCACCATCATGATCTCCATCATCACCGGCTTGACACCTTGATCTCCATCGTAGCGTCGTGGTCGTCTCGCCAACTATTGCTTCTACAACTATCGCTAACGCATAGTGATAAAGTAAAGCAATTACATGGCATTTGCATTTCATACAATAAAGCGACAACATTAAGGCTCTTGCCAGTTGCCTATAACTTTTACAAAACATGATCATCTCATACAACAATGTATATCACATCATGTCTTGACCATATCACATGACAACATGCCCTGCAAAAACAAGTTACACGTCCTCTATTTTGTTGTTGCAAGTTTTACATGGCTGCTACGGGCTTCTAGTAAGAATCGTTCTTACCTACGCATCAAAACCACAACGTTGTTTCATCAAGTTTGCTATTTTAACATTCAACCAGGACCGGCCGTAGTCAAATTCGATTCAACTAAAGTTGGAGAAACAGACACCCGCCAGCCACCTTTATGCAAAACTAGTTGCATTCTGTCGGTGGAACCGGTCTCATGAACGTGGTCATGTAAGGTTGGTCCGGGCCGCTTCATCCAAGAACACTGCTGAATCAAAATAAGACTTTGGTGGTAAGCGGTATGACTATCACCGCCCACAACTCTTTGTGTTCTACTCGTACATATCATCTACACAAAGACCTGGCTCGGATGCCACTGTTGGGAAACGTAGCATGCAATTTCAAAAAAATTCCTACGTCCACGCAAGATCTATCTAGGAGATGCATAGCAACGAGAGAGGGAGAGTGTGTCTGCATACCCTCGTAGACTGAAAGTGGAAGCGTTTGACAACGCGGTTGATGTAGTCGAACTTCTTCTCGTTCCGACCGATCAAGCACCGAACGTACGTCACCTCTGAGTTCTGCACATGTTCAGCTCGATGACGTCCCTCGAACTCTTGGTCCAGCAAAGTGTCGAGGGAGAGTTCCGTTAGCACGACGGCGTGGTGACGGTGATGGTGAAGTGATCCGCGCAGGGCTTCGCCCAAGCACTACAAAGATATGACCGGAGGCGTAAACTGTGGAGGGGGGGTGCCGCACACGGCTAACCATTGTTGATGTGTGTTATAGCAGTGCCCCCCTCATATATATAGGTTGGAGGGGAGGAGAGGCAGCCAAGGGGGCGCCCCAAGTAGGAGGAATCCTACTTGGGCACCTCCCAATTCGGCCTCCCCCCTTTCCTATTCCTATTCGGAGTAGGAAGGGAAGAGGGGGAAGGGGGAATCCTATTCCCTTTTTCCTTTCCTCCTTCCCCTTTCCTTCTCCAATTTGGCCAGCCCATATGGGGGGCGCACCAGCCCCTTTGTGGCTAGTGTGTTTCCCCCTTGGCCCATAAGGCCCATATCTTTTGTCGGGGGTGCCGGGAACCCCTTCCGGTGACCCGATAAGTACCAGGTGCTTCCGGAACACTTCCGGTGTCTGAATACCATCTTCCTATATATCAATACTTACCTGTCGACCATTTCGAGACTCCTCGTCATGTCCGTTCTCTCATCCGGGACTCCGAACAATATTCGGTCACCAAATCACATAACTCATATAATAACAAATCGTCATCGAACGTTAAGCGTGCGGACACCTCTTTGGTCAATAAACAATAGCGGAACCTGGATGCTCATATTGGCTCCTACATATTCTACGAAGACCTTTATCGGTCGTACCGTAATGACAACATACGTTATTCCCTTTGTCATCGGTATGTTACTTGCCCGAGATTCGACCATCGGTATCTTCATACCTAGTTCAATCTCGTTACCGGCAAGTTTCTTTACTCGTTCCATAATACATCATCCCTCAACTAACTCATTAGTCACATTGCTTGGAAGGCTTCTTATGATGTGTATTACCGAGAGGGCCCAGAGATACCTCCCCGATACTCGGAGTGACAAATCCTAATCTCGATCTATGCCAACCCAACAAACACCTTCGGATATACCTATAGAGCATCTTTATAGTCACCCAGTTATGTTGTGACGTTTGATAGCACACAAGGTATTCCTCTGGTATCCGGGAGTTGCATAATCTCATAGTCGAAGGAATATGTATATGACATGAAGAAAGCAATAGCAATAAAACTGGAGGATCAACATGCTAAGCTAACGGATGGGACTTGTCCATCACATCATTCTCCTAATGATGTGATCTCGTTCATCAAATGACAACACATGTCTATGGTTAGGAAACTTAACCATCTTTGATTAACGAGCTAGTCTAGTAGAGGCTTACTAGGGACACTGTGTTTTGTCTATGTATCCACACACGTATCAAGTTTCCGGTTAATACAATTCTAGCATGAATAATAAACATTTATCATGATATAAGGAAATATAAAATAACAACTTTATTATTGCCTGTAGGGCATATTTCCTTTAGTCTCCCACTTGCAATAGAGTCAATAATCTAGTTCACATCGGCATGTGATTTGACACCAATAGTTCACATATTTATGTGATTAACACCCATAGTTCACATTGTCATGTGACCAACACCCAAAGGGTTTACTAGAGTCAATAATCTATTTCACATCACTATGTGATTAACACCCAAAGAGTACTAAGGTGCGACCATGTTTTGCTTGTGAGAGAGGTTTAGTCAACGGGTCTGGCACATTCAAATCCGTATGTTTTTGCAAATTTCTATGTCTACAATGCTCTGCACGGAGCTACTCTAGCTAATTGCTCCCACTTTCAATACATATCCAGATGAGACTCAGAGTCATCTGGATCGGTGTGAAAGCTTGCATCGACGTAACTCTTCACGACGAACTCTTTATCACCTCCATAACCGAGAAATATTTCCTTAGTCCTCTAAGGATAATTTTGACTGCTGTCTAGTGATCTACTGCTGGATCACTATTGTACCCCCTTGCCAAATTCATGGCAAGATACACAACAGGTTTGTTACACAGCATGCCATACTTTATAGAACCTATGGCTGAGGCATAGGGAGTGACTTTCATTCTCTCTCTATCTTCTGCCATGGTCGGGCTTTGAGTCTTACTCAACTTCACACCTTACAATACAGGCTAGAACTCTTTCTTTGGCCGATCCATTTTGAACTCCTTCAAAATCTTGTCAAGGTATGTACTCATTGAAAAATCTTATCAAGCGTCTTGATCTATCTCTATAGATCTTGATGCCCAATATGTAAGCAGCTTCATCGAGGTCTTTCACTGAATTTTTTTATTCAAGTATCCTTTTATGCTATCCAGAAATTCTATATCATTTTCAATCAACAATATGTCATCCACATATAATATTAGAAATACTACAGAGCTCCCACTCACTTTCTTGTAAATCTGAGGCTTCTCCAAAAGTGCATATAAAACCATATGCGTTGATCACCTCATCAAAGCGTATATTCCAACTCTAAGATGCTTGCACCAGTCCATAAATGGATCACCGGAGCTTGCACACTTTGTTAGCACCTTTAAGATCGACAAAACCTTCTGGTTGCATCATATACAACTCTTCTTTAAGAAATCCATTAAGGAATGCAGTTTTGACGTCCATTTGCCAGATTTCATAATCATAAAATGCGTCAATTGCTAACATGATTCGGACAGACTTAAGCATCGCTACGGGTGAGCAGGTCTCATCGTAGTCAACTCCTTGAACTTGTCGAAAACCTTTCGCGACAAGTCGAGCTTTGTAGACAGTAACATTACCATCAGCGTCAGTCTTCTTCTTGAAGATCCATTTATTCTCTATGGCTCGCTGGTCATTGCGCAAGTTAACCAAAGTCCACACTTTGTTCTCATACATGGATCTTATCTCAGATTTCATGGCCTCAAGCCATTTATTGAAATTTGGGCTCATCATTGCTTCTTCATAGTCCGTAGGCTCGTCATGGTCTAGTAACATGACCTCCAGAACAGGATTACCGTACCACTCTGGTGTGGAACGTGCTCTGGTTGACCTATGAGGTTCGGTAGTAACTTGATCTAAAGTTTCGTGATCATCATCATTAGCTTCCTCTCTATTTGGTGTAGGCATCACGGAAACAGTTTTCTGTGATGAGCTACTTTCCAATTCGAGAGAAGGTACAATTACCTCATCAAGTTCTACTTTCCTCCCACTCACTTCTTTTGAGAGAAACTCCTTTTCTAGAAAGGATCCATTCTTAGCAACAAAGATCTTGCCTTCGGATCTGTGTGAAGGTGTACCCAACAGTTTCTTTTGGGTATCCTATGAAGACGCACTTCTCCGATTTGGGTTTGAGCTTATCAGGCTCAAGCTTTTTCACATAAGCATCACAACCCCAAACTTTAAGAAACGACAACTTAGGTTTCTTGCCAAACCACAGTTCATACGGTGTCGTCTCAGCGGATTTAGATGGTGCCCTATTTAACGTGAATGCAGCTATATCTAATGCATAACCCCAAAATGATAGTGGTAAATCGGTAAGAGACATCATAGATCGCACCATATCTAATAAAAATCTGATTCTGACGTTCGGACACACCATTACACTTGTGGTGTTCCAGGTGGCGTGAGTTGTGAAACTATTCCACATTGTTTTAAATGAAGGCTAAACTCGTAACTCAAATATTCGCCTCCACGATCAGATCATAGAAACTTTATTTTCTTGTTACGATGATTCTCCCCTTCACTCTGAAATTCTATGAACTTTTCAAATGTTTCAGACTTGTGTTTCATCAAGTATATATACCCATATCTGCTCAAATCATCTGTGAAGGTTAGAAAATAACGATACCCGCTGCGAGCCTCAACACTCATCGGACTGCATACATCGGTATGTATTATTTCCAATAAGTCATTAGCTCGTTCCATTGTTCCGGAGAACGGAGTTTTAGTCATCTTGCCCATGAGGCATGGTTCGCAAGTATCAAATGATTCATAATCAAGTGATTCCAAAAGCCCATCTGTATGGAGTTTCTTCATGCGCTTTACACCAATATGACCTAAACGGTAGTGCCACATATATGTTGCACTATCATTATCAACTTTGCATCTTTTGGTATCAATATTTTGAATATGTGTATCACTACGATCGAGATTCAGTAAACCATTTACATTGGGTGTATGACTATAGAAGGTTTTATTCATGTAAACAGAACAACAATTATTCTCTAACTTAAATGAATAACCGTATCGCAATAAACATGATCCAATCATATTCATGCTCAACACAAACACCAAATAACATTTGTTTAGGTCCAACACTAATCCTGAAGGCAGAGGGAGTGTGCGATGGTGATCTTAGCAACCTTGGAATCACTTCCAACACAAATCGTCACCTCACCCTTAACTAGTCTATGTTCATTTAGCAACTCCTATTTCGAGTTACTAATCTTAGCAACCGATCCGGTATCAAATACCCCGGGGTTACTATGAGCACTAGTAAAGTACACATCACTAACATGTATATCAAATATACCTTTGTTCTCTTCGCCATCCTTCTTATCCGCCAAGTATTTGGGGTAGTTCGACTTCCAATGACCATTCCCTTTGCAGTAGAAGCACTCAGTTTCAGGCTTAGGTCTAGCTTTGGGCTTCTTCATGGGAGTGACAACTTGCTTGTAATTCTTCTTGAAGTTGCCTTTCTTTCCCTTGCCCTTTTTCTTGAAACTAGTGGTCTTGTTAACCATCAACACTTGAAGCTATTTCTTGATTTCTACCTTCATCGATTTCAGCATCGTGAAGAGCTTGGGAATCGTTTTTGTTATCCCTTGCATATTATAGTTCATCACGAAGTTCTAGTAACTTGGTGATAGTGACTAGAGAACTCTGTCAATCACAATCTTATCTAGAAATATTAACTCCCACTTGATTCAAGTGATTGTAGTACCCAGACATTCTGAGCACATGCTCACTAGCTGAGCTATTCTCCTCCATCTTGTACGCAAAGTACATGTCTGAGGTCTCATGCCTCTTAACACAGGCATGAGTTTGAAATCCTAATTTCAACTCCTGGAACATATCATATGCTCTGTGGCGTTCAAAACGTTTTTGAAGTCCCGGTTCTAAGCCGTAAAGCATGACGCACTAAACTATGAAGTAGTCATCATATCAAGCTTGTCAAACGTTCATAACATCTGCATCTGCTCCTGCAATAGGTCTGTCACCTAGCGAGGCATCAAGGACATAATTCTTCTGTGTAGCAATGAGGATAATCCTCAGATCACGGACCCAGTCCGCATCATTGCTACTATCATCTTTCAACTTAGTTTTCTCTAGGAACATATCAAAAATAAAACAGGGGAGCTATACGCGAGCTATTGATCTACAACATAATTTACAAATACTATCAGGACTAAGTTCATGATAAATTAAAGTTCAATCAATCAAATTACTTAAGAACTCCCACTTAGATAGACATCCCTCAAGTCATCTAAATGATACGTGATCCAAATCAACTAAACCATGTCCGATCATCACATGAGATGGAGTAGTCATCAATGGTGAACATCTATATGTTGATCATATCTACTATATGATTCACGTTCGACCTTTCGGTCTCTAGTGTTCCGAGGCCATGTTTGTACATGCTAGGCTCGTCAAGTTTAACCCGAGTATTCCGCATGTGCAAAACTGTCTTGCACCCGTTGTATTTGAACGTAGAGCCTATCACACCCGATCATCACGTGGTGTCTCAGCACGAAGAACTTTCTCAACGGTCCATACTCAGGGAGAACACTTATACCTTGAAATTTAGTTAAGGGATCATCTTATAATGCTACCACCGTACTAAGCAAAATAAGATGCATAAAAGATAAACATCACATGCAATCAAAATATATGACATGATATGACCATCATCATCTTGTGCCTTTGATCTCCATCTCCAAAGCACCGTCATGATCTCCATCGTCACCGGCTTGACACCTTGATCTCCATCGTAGCGTCATGGTCATCTGGCCAACTATTGCTTCTACAACTATCGCTAACGCATAGTGATAAAGTAAAGCAATTACATGGTGTTTGCATTTCATACAATAAAGTGACAACCATAAGGCTCCTGCCATTCTTGATAACTTTTACAAAACATGATCATCTCATACAACAATGTATATCACATCATGTCTTGACCATATCACATCACAACATGCCCTGCAAAAACAAGTTAGGCGTCCTCTACTTTGTTGTTGCAAGTTTTACGTGGCTGCTACGGGCTTCTAGTAAGAACAGTTTTTACCTACGCATCAAAACCAAAACATTATTTTGTCAAGTTTGCTGCTGTTTTAACCTTCAACAAGGACCATCCGTAGTCAAATTTGATTCAACTAAAGTTGGAGAAACAGACACCCGCTAGCCACCTTTATGCAAAACTAGTTGCATGTATGTCGGTGGAACCGGTCTCATGAACGTGATCATGTAAGGTTGGTCTGGGCCGCTTCATCCAACAATATCGCCAAATCAAAATAAGACGTTGGTGGTAAGCACTATGACTATCACCGCCCACAACTCTTTGTGTTCTACTCGTAGATATCATCTACGCATAGACCTGGCTTGGATGCCACTGTTGGGAAACGTAGCATGCAATTTCAAAAAAAATCCTATATCCACGCAAGATCTATCTAGGTGATGCAATGCAACGAGAGAGGGAGAGTGTGTCCACGTACCCTCGTAGACCGAAAGCGGAAGCATTTGACAACGCGGTTGATGTAGTCGAACTTCTTCTAGTTCCAACCGATCAAGCACCGAATGTACGACACCTGCGAGTTCTGCACACGTTCAGCTCGATGACCTCCCTCGAACTCTTGATCCAGCAAAGTGTCGAGGGAGAGTTCCGTCAGCACGATGGCGTGGTGATCGTGTGGTGAAGTGATCCGCGCAGGGCTTCGCCCAAGCACTACGAAGATATGATCGGAGGTATAAACTGTGGAGGGGGGTGCCGCACATGGCTAACAATTGTTGGTGTGTGTTATAGCGGTGCCCCCCTCATATATATAGGTCGGAGGGGAGGAGAGGCAGCCAAGGGGGCGCCCCAAGTAGGAGGAATCCTACTTGGGCACCACCCAATTCGGCCTCCCCCCTTTCCTATTCCTATTCGGAGTAGGAAGGGAAGAGGGGGAAGGGGGAATCCTAGTCCCTTTTCCTTTTCTCGTTCCCTTTCCTTCTCCAATTTGGCCAGCCCATATGAAGTCGCACCAGCCCCTTTGTGGCTGGTGTGTTTCCCCTCTTGGCCCATAAGGCCCATATCTTTTGCCGGGGGTGCCCGGAACCCCTTCCGGTGACCCGATAAGTACCCGGTGCTTCCCGGAACACTTCCGGTGTCCCAATACCATCGTCCTATATATCAATATTTACATATCGACCATTTCGAGACTCCTCATCATGTCCATGATCTCATCCGGGACTCCGAACAACATTCGGTCACCAAATCACATAACTCACATAATAACAAATCGTCATCGAACGTTAAGCGTGCGGACCCTACGGGTTCGAGAACTATGTAGACATGACCGAGACACCTCTTCGGTCAATGACCAATAGCGGAACCTGGATGCTCATATTGGCTCCAACATATTCTATGAAGATCTTTATCGATCGTACCATAATGACAACATACGTTATTCCCTTTGTCATCGGTATATTACTTGCTCGAGATTCGGCCGTCGGTATCTTCATACCTAGTTCAATCTCGTTACCGGCAAGTTTCTTTACTTGTTCCATAATACATCATCCCGCAACTAACTCATTAGTCACATTGCTTGCAAGGCTTCTTATGATGTGTATTACCGAGAGGGCCCAGAGATACCGCCTCGATACTCGGAGTGACAAATCCTAATCTTTATCTATGCGAACCCAACAAACACCTTCGGAGATACCTATAGAGCATCTATATAATCACCCAGTTACGTTGTGACGTTTGATAGCACACAAGGTATTCCTCCGGTATCAGGGAGTTGCATAATCTCATAGTCGAAGGAATATGTATTTGACATGAAGAAAGCAATAGCAATAAAACTGAACGATCAACATGCTAAGCTAACGGATGGGTCTTGTCCATCACATCATTCTCCTAATGATGTGATCCTGTTCATCAAATGACAACACATGTCTATGGTTAGGAAACTTAACCATCTTTGATTAACGAGCTAGTCTAGTAGAGGCTTACTAGGGACACTGTGTATTGTCTATGTATCCACACATGTATCAAGTTTCTGGTTAATACAATTCTAGCATAATAATAAACATTTATCATGATATAAGGAAATATAAAATAACAACTTTATTATTGCCTCTAGGGCATATTTCCTTCACATATTCCTTCGACTATGAGATAATGCAACTCCCGGATACCAGAGGAATGATGTCTACTACGCAACCTTCTTCTTGTAGACGTTGTTGGGCCTCCAAGTGCAGAAGTTTGTAGGACAGTAGCAAATTTCCCTCAAGTGGATGACCTAAGGTTTATCAATCCATGGAGGCGTGGGATGAAGATGGTCTCTCTCAAGCAACCCTGCAACCAAATAACAAAAAGTCTCTTGTGTCCCCAACACACCCAATACAATGGTAAATTGTATAGGTGCACTAGTTCGGCGAAGAGATGGTGATACAAGTGCAATATGGATGGTAGATATAGGTTTTTGTAATCTGAAAATATAAAAACAGCAACATAGCAAGCGATAAAAGTGAGCGTAAACGGTATTGCAATGCTAGGAAACAAGGCCTAGGGTTCATACTTTCACTAGTGCAAGTTCTCTCAACAATAGTAACATAATTGGGTCATATAACTATCCCTCAACATGCAACAATGAGTCACTCCAAAGTCACTAATAGCGGAGAACAAACAAAGAGGTTATGGTAGGGTACGAAACCACCTCAACGTTATTCTTTCCGATCAATCCATTGGGCTATCCTATAAGTGTCACAAACAGCCCTAGAGTTCGTAGTAAAATAACACCTTAAGACACACATCAACCAAAACCCTAATGTCACCTAGATACTCCAATGTCACCTCAAGTATCCGTGGGTACGGTTATACGATATGCATCACACAATCTCAAATTCATCTATTCAACCAACACATAGAACCTCAAAGAGTGTCCCAAAGTTTCGACCGGAGAGTCAAGACGAAAACGTGTGCCAACCCCTATGCATAGGTTCATGGGCGAAACCCGCAAGTTGATCACCAAAACATACATCAAGTGAATCACGTCATATCCCATTGTCACCACAGATACGCACGGCAAGACATACATCAAGTGTTCTCAAATCCTTAAAGACTCAATCAGATAAGATAACATCAAAGGGAAAACTCAATCCATTACAAGAGAGTAGAGGGGGAGAAACTTCATAAGATCCATCTAGAATAGCAAAGATCGCGATACATCAAGATCGTGCGAATCAAGAACACGAGAGAGAGAGAGAGAGATCAAACACACAGCTCTTGGTACATACCCTCAGCCCCAGGGTGAACTACTCCCTCCTCATCACGGAGAGCCGGGATGATGAAGATGGCCACCGGTGAGGTTCCCCCCTCTGGCGGTCTTAGGAATAGGGTCCCGATTGGTTTTGGTGGCTACAGAGGCTTGCGGCGGTACTCCCGATATATTCTGTTACCCGAAGGTTTTAGGGTATATTGGTATATATAGGAGGAAGAAATACGTCAGGGGAGCCACGGGGGGCCCACGAGGGTGGAGGGCGCGCCCAGGGGGTGGGCACGCCCCCCTGCCTTGTGTCCTCCTTGTTGATTCCCTGACGTGCACTCCAAGTCCCCTGGATTGCTTCCGTTCCAAAAATAACTTTTCCGAAGGTTTCATTCCGTTTGGACTCCGTTTGATATTCCTTTTCTGCAAAACACTGAAACAAGGGAAAAAACAGAAACTGGCATTGGGCTCTGGGTTAATAGGTTAGTCCCAAAAATAATATAAAAGTGCTTAGTAAAGCCTATAAACATCCAAAACAGATAATACAATAGCATGGAACAATCAAAAATTATAGATACGTTGGAGACGTATCAAGGAATACCTTGTGTGTTATCAAATGTCACAACGTAACTGGGTGATCATAAAGATGCTCTACAGGTATCTCCAAAGGTGTTTGTTGAGTTGGCATAGATCGAGATTAGGATTTGTCACTCCGAGTATCGGAGAGGTATCTCTGGGCCCTCTTAGTAACACACATCATAAGCTTGCAAGCAAATGACTAAGGAGTTAGTTACGAGATGATGTATTACGGAACGAGTAAAGAGACTTGCCGATAACGAGATTGAACTAGGCATGAATATAGCGACGATCGAATCTCGGGCAAGTAACATACCGATGGACAAAGGAGATTACGTATGTTGTCATAACGGTTCGACCGATAAAGATCTTCGTAGAATTTGTAGGAGCCCATATGGGCATCCAGGTTCCGCTATTGGTTATTGACCGGAGACGTGTCTCGGTCATGTCTACATAGTTCTCGAACCCGTAAGGTCCGCGCGGTTAACGTTCGTTGATGATATAGTGTTATATGAGTTATATGATTTGGTGACCGAATGTTGTTCGGAGTCCCGGATGAGATCATGAACATGACGAGGAGTCTCGAAATGGTCGAGAGGTAAAGATTGATATATATAGGACGATGGTATTGGACATCGAAAGAGTTTCAGAGTGCATCGGGTAGTCATCGGGTCGCCGGAAAGGGTTACGGACACCCCCGGTAACTGTATGGGCCTAATGGGCCAAAGGAGGGGACAGACCAGCCCACTAGGGGGCTGGCACGTCCCTCTCCTTGGCAGGCCGACCCTAGGGGAAGGAAAGGGGAGGGGTGGCCCCTCCTGCCTTTTCCCTCCTCATGAGAGAAAGGAAGGGGGGCTCCTCCCCCTGCCTTCCTCCCGCACACAAATAAGGAAGGGGGGACATGGCTTGGGAAAGACCCCAAGTAGGATTCAGCCCTACCTGGGGCGCCCCTTGACCTCTCCCCTCCCCCCACCTATATATATGTGGGAGGGGAGCACCACACATAACCACGACAATTGTTTAGCCGTGTGCGGCGCCCCTGTCCACTGTTTACGCCATCGGTCATATTTTCTTAGTGCTTAGGCAAAGCCCTGCAGAGATAGCATCACCATCACCGTCACCACGCCGTCGTGCTGCCAGAACTCATCCACTACCTCGTTATCTCGCTGGATCGAGAAGGTGAGGACGTCACCGAGCTGAACGTGTGCTGAACGCGGAGGTGTCATATGTTTGGTACTTGATCGGTTGGATTGCGAAGAAGTTCGACTACATCAACCATGTTACTAAACGCTTCCGCTTACGGCCTACGAGGGTACGTAGACACACTATCCCCCTCGTTTCTATGCATCTCCATGGATAGATTTTGCGTGTGTGTATACTTTTTTTTGTTTTCCATATAACGTTTCCCAATAGCTAGATGACTCCCCCCCCACACCGGTGGCTACTATGACGGAGATGACGGCAATTTCTCGGGAATGGGAGTGATACCGCCCAACGGAGGCCTCTGGCGTTTGTCACGAGTGAGGCGTGCATGGTGCGCGTGGCTGGATCAACAACCATGAATGGACGTATCGTACAGTATGAGAGGGGCCGATCACTAGCTTGTGTCGCTCGTCTTAGAGTATAAAGTCTATTCGTATTGTAATCTATCTCTATTAGTCTAGTCTTGGAGCCCAAGCTTTGTAATCTATATAAACAACCCTTGAGGGCCCAATCAATACAACAATTACTTCTCCAATATCTCAATCTATCATGGTATCGGCGCCTAGGTTTTTCCACTTTGGTATGGCTCCGCCACCCGCGCCGCCGCCCCGGCCGATTCGGCCCCTCTTCTCCATGGCCGAGTTCCGCGCCGCCGGCGCCCCATCCCCTACCTCTTCCTCTACAACTACCCAAACACCTCCCCCAAACCCGTCATCCACCGCTCCCGCGCCACCAGCTCCGTCGTCATGGCCTCCTCAAGATGATCCTTGGATCGGCCTCGTCCGAGCTTGGTCGATGCCTTGGTCGGCCCCCTCGCCCGTATGGTGCCCCTCCTGCAGACACGGGCACGTGGAGCCCGGTCTTCGTCCAGCCATCGGCTCTCGGGACTCCTTGGACCCAGCCGCGGCGCACGTCTACACCGCCACTCCCACTCCGCCTACCAAGACGCCAGACCGCCGTCGCCGCCTCCAACACTATGCTGGTCTTCTACGGCAACATGCAGTGCCCCAATCGCATACTACCCATCCGCTATCCCAGACGTCAACATGCAAGCTCCTGGCCCCTCTGCTCCTCCCCAACAGCGGCTTGGGACCAAGCCGCCTTCATCAACGCCATGAACAATTTTGTCCTCAACGACGCAGTAATGGATTGGATTTTCGATTACGGTGCATCAATGCATATGTCTTCAAATATGAATTTATTGTCGACTTGTTTTCCTTCGCTTTTCCACTATCACCATTGGCGATGGCTCCACCATCCCTATTTCATGCACCGTCACTCTTACATCCCTTCCTCTCATGCCAATTTTCTTCTCCGCAATATTCTTGTGGTTCCTTCCATCATCAAAAATCTTATTTCTGTTAGACAATTTTGCATTGACAACAAAGTTATCCTGGCCTTTGACCCTTTTGGTTTGTCTGTGAAGAACCTGCCAGGGGGGTGGTCCTCGCTCGGTACAATAGCACGGGCGATCTTTATCCTCTTCATGGCGCGCCCACATCCACCCCTCGTGCCATGCTCGCATCCGTTGATCTATGGCATCGTCAGCCTCGGTCATCCCAAAGAAAACACTTTGACGTCTTTACTCCAAGAATTTTGTATCCCTAGTTCTAGCAGTCCCCATAATCCCTCTCTCTCAGAATGCATGTCAATGCGGCAAACATGTTAGATTACCTTTTGGAACCTCTACTACCATTAGTACTTTTCCTTTTGAGTTACTTCACTGTGATTTATGGACCTCCCAGTCCCTAGTGTTTCGGGTTATAAATATTATCTTGTGATCTTGGATGATTATTCTCACTATACTTGGACCTTTCCTCTCCGCGCTAAATCTGAAGTACCTGCAATCTTTCTCAACTTTCGACAATATGTAATCACACACTTTGGCTTGCCAATTCGATTTATTCAATGTGATAACGGTCGTGAATTTGATAACACCCAAAACCGCACCTTCTTTCTCTCCCAAGGCATTCTTCTTCGCTTTTCATGCCCTTATACATCTTCTCAAAATGGTAAAGCTGAACGCTGTCTTTGCTCTATTAATGATGTTATTCGCACATTGCTTTTACAAGCCTCTCTTTCTTCCCGTTTTTGGGTTGAAGCCCTTCGCACCGCCACACTCCTTCTTAATATTCGACCAACTAAAACTTGCCCTCTTTATTCGCCTTTCCAATCTCTTTTTCTCTCCCACCCTGACTATTCTTTTCTGCGTGTTTTTGGCTGTCTATGCTTTCCCAACATCGCCTCTACCGCCTCCAACAAACTAGAACCACGCTCACTACCTTGTATTCACCTTAGTCTTTCTGATGATCACAAAGGATATCGTTGTTTGAACCATCTTCCGGTCGTATCATTCTCTCTCGTCATGTCACATTCGATGAAAATACTTTTCCTTTTTCATCACTACAACCACAACACCAATTCCACCACAATCCGCCACCACCAAAACCCCTTCCCTAGTTCGGCCTTCGGTCATCTCTGCTGCCATGGAATCTTCTTCCGTCTCTCAGCCGGAATCGCCCAACGTTAGCCACCCTCCTGCCCCGTCCCCCACCTCTCCCATAATCGCATCCTCTACCCCAGCCGTCTTTCTCTCACCACATCCTACCACGGCAACCCCTCGACACCCACCACCTCTGATTCTTCTTCCTCACCGTCCTCTTCAACCAAAACCCATCGCCACCCAATGCCGTTCTTATACCACCGCTCACCAATGATCATGTCATGTGCACCCGTGGAAAACGAGGATTTCTTCTCCCCACCAAACGCGTCTCAATCTTACCGCCACCACAACCATCTCTCCTATTCCAACCAGTTATAAGCGAGCTCTTCTTGACCCTCTCGGCTTTCTCGCTATGCGCGATGAATTTGAAGCTCTTCAAAGAAAATAATACATGGACTCTTGTTCCCAAACCTCCGGTGTTAACATTGTTTACGGCAAATGGGTTATTCGTCATAAATTTCATTCCGATGGCACTCTCGCCACATCGCCGTGACTGCACCGAATGGATCTAGCGCTCGTGCTCGATGTCATCCTCGGATCAAGAATGCCGACACCACACAAGATTTGAAGGATTTATAGCGAGTAGCAATCACACACTTATTACATCGTTGTCCACAAGGGAACTTAACACAATAATATGGCTTAAGGCCATCTAATAATAACAGCGGAAGGCCTGGAAAACGAGTGAGTCCATCAACTCCAACGGCATCACTGAGTATAGAACCACAACCTAACACCTTACTGCGTCGTTCGAAAAGTCTCGCAACATGAAAAGTTGCAGCCGAAAACGGTCAAGACATGGAATATCTTTGGCAATGTAACACATAGAGAACAATGAAGCAATAAGCCTATACTACATGCATATTTGGCTGGTGGTAAGGCTCTCTGATTACATTTTTGCATAAAGATGATTTTTCCCTACATCAAAGGAATAATTTTATTTAACTATCATGGTGGTTGTTAAACATTGAGAATGGTTGACATCCTCAATCCCAATTAAAAGTACTCATTAAAAACCCAATAACTTTATTATTAGAGTAACATGTTGAGATTCACATGATATTCAAGTACTAGATACTCAAGATGTCCATAACCGGGGACACGGCTAATCATGATTAGTTTATACACTCTGCAGAGGTTTTGCGCACTTTCCCCACAAGACTCGATCGCCTCCGCTTGGTTCTCGCACTACATGGTGTTTGAGAAACGGATGACCGAGACATAGTCTTTCGTGCGCTAGCACCTTACATGTGGGTAGACCGTACCAACCTACATCCCCTACATCAGCTAGCCTACCCGTAGAGTTCGCACAACTTAGTCAACTACGCCAGAGCCCATAATTGGCTTGTGGCTGCACACGGAAGTTTCTAGTTTGAAAAATCTCATGATCCCTTAGAGCACGGGTGGCGGTCCAAGAAATACAGCCAAGTCCTGATATAAACCAGGTGCCTCAATCCACCCAGATGTGTGTTTAGGTTGCCACCTTAGATAAACCATTATTTAACAATCTCACATCTGTCATGGATATTCAATCACCCTATCCACGTCTAATTGCATTGCATGGCATAATCAAGCAAAAGTAGAAGTAACTCCCAAGGTTTCATAAGTAAACAGGTAATAGGTACTACCTCAATCTACTTCCCAAACCCACAATTTAATTAGATCCTAAACATGCAAGTGTTTGAGGGTTTGATCTAATGCATAAAACTGGGTAGTAGAAAAGGGTATGATCAAAGTGTTACTTGCCTTGCTGATGATCCACGAGTCCTAGAGATTCGAAGTAACAAGCGGCGCACTCCGGGTGATCTAACGCACAAACAACAAGCATACAATAAGTACTCAACTAATGCACAGGAAATCTCGAATAAAAGATCTAACCAGATAGTTCAACTTAAGAACCCCACAGTTTGCAAAAGAATCGAGTCAAATAAAGCATCGAAAGTCGGAACTCGAGAGAGAACGACTCGGTGTAGCAATCTGAAATTAGGTCAAAATTTCACAGTAGCAAAACTCTGTGAAAGTAGGGTAGTCGGAATGGCGGTTTCGTTACGAAACTCCAGGCGCTTGAATCACCTGATTCCGATAAACGAGCAAGAAATAAAATAGATTTGAAAATCGGATCGTAAATCGAATCGAAATAACGGATTAAATCGGATTTAAAAGAAAACGACGAACGAACTAAATAACGGACGTTCGTTAACAGAACGAATCCAACGAACGCGTTCATTGAAACGAACGGGTCGGTGAACGTTCACTAAATAAAAAAAACCGAAAAAAAATAAAACCAATCTAGGTTTTTTTTTTTAAAACCAAACTTTGCAAAAAAAAAACCGGACCGGGTTTTCTAGAGAAAACCGGATCGGATCGGATCGGCGCGAGGCGGCGGCTACCTCCGGCGGTCGGGCGGGCTCCGGCGGGTCTCCGTGGTCAGGCGGGTCGGCGGGTGGCGGCGGGTCGGCGAGGGCTCGAGGCGCACGGCGTGCTCCGGCGGCAATGGCGGCTCGGCTTGGGAGGCGGCGACGGGCGATGTGAGAGAGAGGGGTCCGGCGGGTTTTAAAGGGGAGGCTCCGGTTGCTTGGGAGGCGACGGGTGGCTGGCCTGAGCCGGACTCGGGAGGCGTGGCGGCGGACATCACATGGCAAGGCGTCTTGTGAGGAGAGAGGAGGCGGGCGCCGGGCCGGGCTGGCTGGCTGGGCCTTGGCCTGTAGCGTTTTTTAAATAAAAATTAAATCAAAAGAATTAAAAAAATACCAAATGAACTCCAAATTAAATAAAACAAATTTTCCCCGACTCCTAAAAATGAGTCGAACAAAATGAACTTTAAAAACGGCAAACATGCATAATATTTTTAAAATGCTCATTTTTGCCTAAGCAAAATAAATCTTTCAAAACCAAATTTGATTTATTTATAATATCTTCATTTTTCCTAATTATTGGGAAAGTCATATTATTCCCTCTCTTGAGATTTTTATAGGAAAACTTTATGGAGATAATTTTAAATAAATCCAAATGATCCTATTTCCAAAATTTGAGAAATCCCAAATATGAAAATAATGAAACTTCCAACTCTCTCCGAGGGTCCTTGAGTTGCGTGAAATTTTCTAGGATCGGAAAATGCGAGAAAATATGATATGCATGATGACCTAATGTATAACATTCCAAATTGAAAATTTGGGATGTTACAAACCTACCCCTCAAGATGAATCTCGCCCTCGAGATTCGGGTTAACTAGAAAAATAGGTGAGGGTGGTCCTTGAGCAAAACTTCCTCTCTTTCCTAGGTGGCTTCATCCTCGTGGTGGCTCCAATCGAACTTTGCAAAACTTGATAACCTTGCTGCGGGTAACTCTGCCGGCATAATCGAGAATCTTAATCGGTCTTTCCTCATATGTCAAATCATCTTTCAACCGAATTGCTTCCAATGGTACAAGTATCTCTTAATGGTACCTCTGCTATCTCGGGTGACATTTCTTCAATCGAGAAACATGGAATACATCATGAACTCCTCAGCGGTCCTTCCGCAATTCCAACTTATAAGCAACTTCTCCCATGCGTTGCAAAATCTTATACGGTCCAACGAAGCGTGGGGCTAACTTTCCTTTAACTCCAAAACGCTTAACTCCTCGGCGGGGATACTCGAGATATACTCTGTCTCCAACTTCATACTCAATCGCTTTGCTTTGAATCGGCATAGCTCTTTTATGCGGACTGGGCTACCTTGAGCCTGTCTCGAATCAACTTAACTTTCTGTTCGGACTCCTTAATCAAATCTGGTCCGAACAATCGACGATCTCGGTTTAGTCCCATAACAATGGTGTCCTGCACCTTCTTCCATACAAAGCCTCGAAGGTGCCATCTTCAAACTGGTTTGGTAATCTGTTGTTGTAGGAAAATTCTGCATACGGCAAATTATCGTCCCAGCCTAGATCCATAATCTAGGGCACAAGCTCTCGACATGTCCTCCAAAATCTGATTGACTCTCTCGGTCATCCCGATTACGTGGGTGGAAAGTCTGTCTTGAATTCCAATCGGGTTCCCAATGTTTCGTAACCGGTTCCAAAATTTCGAGGTAAACCGGGTTCCTCTATCTCGATACGATGCTCCTCGGAACTCCGTGTAAGCACACAATTCTGGTCATGTATATCTTTGCCAACTTAGCACTGCTATAGGTGGTCTTGATCGAATAAAATGAGCTACCTTTGTCAAACGGTCGACTATAACCCAAATCGAGTCATATCCTGAACGAGTCTTTGGCAATCCTGTGATAAAATCCATGCCTAGTTTATCCCACTTCCATTCGGTATCGGCAATGGTTGTAACAATCCTGGCTGGCTTCGATGTTCTGCCTTTACTTTTCGACATACATCGCAAATCGCTACATACTCCGCAATATCCTTCTTCATTCCGGTCCACCGTAGTGTTCTTCAAATCCAAGTACATCTTGGTATTTCCTGGTGAATCGAATAGGGTGAATCATGGGCTTCTTGTAAAATCAACTTCCCGATCTACGGGTCATTGGGCACGTAAACACGGTCTTCAAACCATAGGGTATCGTGCTCGTCCTCACGAAATCCTTTAGCCTTTCCTTTGCTCATTTTCTCCTTTATAGAGGCAACTTCCTTATCTCGCCTTTTGGGCTTCTCTCGATTTTGTCCATCAGCGTTGATCAATCGCCAATGCTGCTACATAGCCTCTCGGTACTATTTCCAAACATAGCTCTCGAAGGTCCTTGGCTAACTCATTGGGTATTCCTCCCATCATTAGGGTATTGACGTGGCTCTTACGGCTCAATGCGTCTGCTACGACATTAGCCTTCCCAGGCTGATAATGCAATCTCATGTCATAATCCTTAATAAACTCTAACCATCTCCTTTGTCTGAGATTCAATTCATACGTGTGAAGATGTACTTCAAACTCTTGTGATCCGTATATACTTCACAATGATTTCCAATGAGAAAATGTCTCCACGTCTTCAGGGCATGCACAACGGCTGCTAGCTCCAATTCATGAGTGGCATAATTTAACTCATGGGGCTTAAGTTGTCGTGAGGCATACGAAACAACTCTTCCTTCCTGCATAAGCACTGCTCCAAGTCCTCGACGTGAAGCGTGTAATACACCTCATAATCCTTAGTCCGATCTAGCAATATCAAAACCGTGAGGTGACCAATCTTTTCTTCAACTCCTGAAAACTTGCCTCACAGTCCTCAGTCCATATGAATTTGTTTTCCTTCTTCAACAATTCTGTCATAGGCTTGGCAATCCTTGAGAAATTCTCAATGAATCTTCGGTAGTATCCTGCGAGTCCAAGGAAACTCCGAATTTCTCCAACTGTCGTTGGTGCTTCCCATTTGGTTACGGTCTCAACCTTTGTGGGGTCAACTGCTATCCCTTCTCCGGATATAACATGTCCGAGAAATCCAACTTCCTTTAGCCAAAACTCACATTTGCTTTGAACTTGGCATACAACCGGTGTTCCCTCGGTTTCTCCAAAACCAATCGCAAATGTTCCTTGTGTTCCTCTTCATTCTTCGAGAAAATCAAAATGTCATCAATGAACACCACGACGAACTTATCCAAAACTCCATAAACACTTTGTTCATCGTGTTCATGAAATAGGCTGGTGCGTTAGTCAGTCAAATGACATAACGGTATACTCGTATAGTCCATATCTCGTGGTAAATGCTGTCTTGGGTATGTCCTGCTCCCGAATCTTCAATCGATGGTACCACGATCGCAAGTCGATCTTGGAAAACACCTTGGCTCCTTGCAAGCGATCAAAGCAGATCATTTATCATAGGTAGTGGGTACTTGTTCTTGATTGTTACTTCATTCAATCCACGATAATCAACAACCATTCTTAACGATCCATCCTTCTTCTCCACTAGCAAAGCGGGTGATCCCCAAGGTGAAGAGCTTGGGCGTATAAAACCTTTATCCAATAGTTCCTTAATCGCTTCTTGATTTCCGCCAAATCCTGTCTTTGGCATCCTATACGATGCTTCGATATAGGGCCTGTTCACAGCAACAGCTCGATCAAAAACTCAATGTCTCTATCCGGTGGCATTCACGGCAACTCTTCCTAAATACATCAGAAAATCCTTCACCATCGGGTACTTCTTCCGTACCACTCACGATAAGCAATTAACTTGTGCTCTCCTCGGCTCGTGCCGTGATACATACTTAATCCTTCTTCCTTCCGTGTGGTGAGCAAAATTGATCTAGTGGAGCAATCAATGTTTCCTCCATACTTTGATAACCAATCCATTCCTAATATCACATCCAATCCTTGGGATTCCGTAACTATTAGGTCCGAGGGGAAAACATAGTGTCCAATCCTTAATGGCGGTCGATCACACCATTTACTAGCCATGTACTCTGCTCCGGTGAGGTTACTAGCATGGGTGACCTAAGGGCTTGGGTTGGTAACTTGTACTTATCCACAAATCCCTTGATATGTATGAATGCGATGCACCAAGATGTCGAAAAGAACAACTGCAGTAAATGACTTAACCAAAAACTTACCGATTCTTGCATCGGGCTGATCTTCAACCTCCTCCACTTCAATGTGGTTCACATCCTCTATTGAAAGGGTTGGGCTTCTTTCGAGCTTCCATTGCCATTTCCATTCGGCCTTCTGGACAGTCATTGGCATAATGCCCAGTCTTGCGGCACTTAAAGCAAGTAACATGACTTAGGTCTACTTTGGATGGTGTTGACGGGTTGGTGCGATTCTGTCCGTTGCTTCCTCCATTCCCGTTCCCATTCTTAGTGCTGTTATGGTTGTGCGAATTACCTCCTCCATGGGTATGCTGAAACTGAATTCCTGACTTAGGGGTATAACGAGGTTTCTGCTGAGCTCCAGAGTTATACTTCCCTTGCCCATACTTCCGCTTGCGGTTCTCAATTTGCTGCTGCTTTCCTTCAATCATGAGGGCTCGGTCTACTAACTCCCGGTAGTTATTGAAACTGGCTACCATCAACGGCATCTTGAACTCATCATTCAGTCCTTCTAGAAACTTCTCCTGCTTAGTCGCATCCGTAGCAACGTCATCTGGGGCATAACGTGCTAATTTACTAAAGTCATCCACGTACTGGCCAACAGTCCTTCCTCCTTGGCGTAAGTTGCGAAACTCACGCTTCTTCATGGCCATAGCTCCTGTTGAAACATGGGCAGTGCGAAAAGCTTGCTGAAATTGATCCCATGTGACAATGTCTACAGGTAAGTGGTTGTAAAATTCTCCCACCATGCTCTTGCGGGTCCTTCAAGCCGATGGGCTGCAAACTTCACTCTTTCTCCATCCGTGCATCCTGCAGTGGTCAGCTCCTTCCTATCTTGCGGAGCGGTCATCTGCTACAATTGGCTCGGTGCTCTTTGGAATACACCGCGGATTTAGTCTAAGGAAACGAGTCGGATGATCTGCAGTGGTGGTGGCGGTGGGTTGTTGTTGTTGTTGTTGCCCAGTTACGCACCAATGTTTGAATCGGGGTATTCTGCTGCTGGATCAGTTGGGTGATCTCTGGCGGAAAAGCGAATCCGGGAATTAGCGTCTCGGAGGCATCTGATGGGTTTAGAAAAGATGAGAATTTAGAATAGAATGAGGTCTAAGGAATCACTACCCAAATGCACATGAGCAAATACACACAAAATCACTTCATTCAATCAAACAAAGGCTTACAACGATCTAACTATCGCAAAAGTGCGTGTACTATAAGGATTTACATGGAGGAATACTACTAATATGTGGGGGCTTCTACTAATTTGAACCGTGGAAGACTCCATAATGTCTGCTCTCGCTTCGCCTTCAAAGTCGGGTTCACTTGGATCCGAATCGGTGTCGTCGATGTTGATGTAGTCGCTTGGGCAATTGACATCGGTCTTCATTCCTGAGCGCCAACTTCTTCTTGAGTTCTTCAATCTCGTACTTAAGATCGTTATTGTGTCTTGCTAGAGCTACGATCTCGTCCATATAGTCCTTGCAGTTGTCTTTAGTTCTTCTTCAAGTTCGATGATCCTTCCCTTTGCATTCTCGCAACTCCAACATATCATTGCACATCTGGTTCTCCCGACGTCGAATGTGCTGGTTTAACTCTGGATGAATGCTGCAATGGATCTATCCTTCTTGGTGCTGACGATGTCCCATTTGTCATCTCGGCGTCCGCAAATCTGGTAGATTGTGTCCTTGAGGTCTTCTTGATAAACTTCTCCAATGCGCCCCATGGTGATGTGAGCTGCCATGCTCTTTCCCAGACTCCAAGTTGGTGCCTTTGAAAACACTATCTATAGGCTTGGTGATTGGGGCGAATGTCCTTCCTGGAACGTGAGCGTGAATCTTCCAGCTCCTCTTGAGTGAGTGGCGTTGAAAGTTCGGTGAAGCTTGGTAATCCAATGTTTAGGTACTTGGTAACTTCCTTCAAGTGAAATCCAAAAGGTGTGCCTTCATCGGGTTGGGTGTACTTGATCTTCGCGTCCACATCCTAAAGAGAGTAGAAAAGATGAGGAGTTAGAAAATGGGAAGAGAATAGTGATCTATGGCTTTATCTTAGTGGTCGTGTCCTATAGTCGGCGTGTGCTCGATACCATTCTCTGTCATGACCAGACCGAATGGATCTAGCGCTCGTGCTCGATGTCATCCCCGATCAAGAATGTCGACACCACACAAGATTCAAGGATTTATAGCAGAGTAGCAATCACACACTTATTACATCGTTGTCCACAAGGGAACTTAACACAATAATATGGCTTAAGGCCATCTAATAATAACAGCGGAAGGCTTGGAAAAGCGAGTGAGTCCATCAACTCCAACGGCATCACCGAGTATAGAACCACAACCTAACACCTTACTGTCGTTCTGAAAAGTCTGCAACATGAAAAGTTGCAGCCCGAAAACGGGTCAAGACATGGAATATGCGGCAATGTAACACATAGAGAACAATGAAGCAATAAGCCTATACTACATGCATATTTGGCTGGTGGTAAGGCTCTGATTTACATTTTTGCATAAAGCTGATTTTTCCCTACATCAAAGGAATAATTTTATTTAACTATCATGGTGGTTGTTAAACATTGAGAATGGTTGATGACATCCTCAATCCCAATTAAAAAGTACTCATTAAAAACCCAATAACTTTATTATTAGAGTAACATGTTGAGATTCACATGATATTCAAGTACTAGATACTCAAGACGTCCATAACCGGGGACACGGCTAATCATGATTAGTTTATACACTCTGCAGAGGTTTGCGCACTTTTCCCCACAAGACTCGATCGCCTCCGCTTGGTTCTCGCACTACATGGTGTTTGAGAAACGGATGACCGAGACATAGTCTTTCGGAAGCGCTAGCACCTTACATGTGGGTAGACCGTACCAACCTACATCCCCTACATCAGCTAGCCTACCCGTAAGAGTTCGCACAACTTAGTCAACTACGCCAGAGCCCATAATTGGCTTGTGGCTGCACACGGAAGTTTCTAGTTTGAAAAATCTCATGATCCCTTAGAGCCTGGGTGGCGGTCCGAAGAAATACAAGCAAGTCCTGATAGAAACCAGTGCCTCAATCCACCCGGATGTGTGTTTAGGTTGCCACCTTAGATAAACCATTAATTAACAATCTCACATCTGTCATGGATATTCAACACCCAATCCACGTCTACTAGCATAGCATGGCATAATCAAGCAAACGTAGAAGTAACTCCCAAGGTTTCATAAGTAAATGTAATAGGTACTACCTCAATCTACTTCCCAAACCCACAATTTAATTAGATCCTAAACATGCAAGTGTTTGAGGGTTTGATCTAATGCATAAAAGCTGGGTAGTAGAAAAGGGTATGATCAAAGTGTTACTTGCCTTTGCCGATGATCCACGAGTCCTAGAGATTCAAGTAACAAGCGGCGCACTCCGGGTGATCTAACGCAGACAAACAACAAGCATACAATAAGTACTCAACTAATGCACAGGAAATCTCGAATAAAAGATCTAACCAGATAGTTCAACTTAAGAACCCTGGTTGCAAAAGAATCAAATCAAATAAAGCATCGAAAGTCGGAACTCGAGAGAGAGAACGACTCGGTTTAGCAATCTGAAATTAGGTCAAAATTTCACAGTAGCAAAACTCTGTGAAAGTAGGGTAGTCGGAACGGCGGTTTCACATTCTAAACTCCGTGCGCTTGAATCACCTGATTCCGATAAACGAGCAAGAAATAAAACAGATTTGAAAATCAGATCAGAAATCGAATCTAAAAATAACGGATTAAATCGGATTTAAAAGAAAACGACGAACGAACTAAATAACGGACGTTCGTTAACAGAACTAATCCAACGAACGCGTTCATTGAAACGAACGGGTCGGTGAACGTTCACTAAATAAAAAAAACCGAAAAAAATAAAACCAATCTAGGTTTTTTTTTTTAAAAACCGAACTTGGCAAAAAAAAAAACCGGCCGGGTTTTCTAGAGAAAACCGGATCGGATCGGATCGGCGCGGCGGCTACCTCCGGTCATGGCTCAGGGCTCCTGTGGTCTCAAGTCAGGCGGGCGGGTGGCGGCGGGGTCGGCGAGGGCTCGAGGCGGCAATGGCGTGCTCGGCGACAGCGGCTCGGCTTGGGAGGCGGCGCGATGTGAGAGAGAGGGGTCCGTGAGGGTTTTAAAGAGGGGGCTCGGTTGCTTGGGGAGGCGGCGAGGTGGCGGGTCGGGTTTGAGCCCGGACTCGAGGCGTCTTGTGGCGGGACACACAAGGGCGGCGTCTTGTGAGGAGAGGGAGGCGGGTATTTGGGCCGGGTCAGCCGGCCGGGCCTTGGCCCAGTGGGCGTTTTTTAAATAAAATTAAATCAAAAGAATTAAAAAATACCAAATGAACTCCAAATTAAATAAAACAAAATTTCCCGACTCCTAAAATGAGTCGAACAAAATGAACTTTTAAAACGGCAAACATGCATAATATTTTTAAAATGCTCATTTTGCCTAAGCAAAATAAATCTTTCAAAACCAAATTTGATTTATTTATAATATCTTCATTTTTCCTAATTATTGGGAAAGTCATATTATTCCCTCTCTTGAGATTTTTATAGGAAAACTTTATGGAGATAATTTTAAATAAATCCAAATGATCCTATTTCCAAAATTTGAGAAATCCCAAATATGAAAATAATGAAACTTCCAACTCTCTCCGAGGGTCCTTGAGTTGCGTGAAATTTTCTAGGATCGGAAAATGCGAGAAAATATGATATGCATGATGACCTAATGTATAACATTCCAAATTGAAAATTTGGGATGTTACAGTTACAAAGCTCGTTGGGTGTGTCGTGGTTTCTCCCAGCAGCCTGGTATTGACTTTGATGAGACTTTTTCTCCTGTTGTTAAACCAAGCACTATTCGTGTTGTTCTTAGTCTTGTTGTTTCCTCTTCTTGGCCTATTCATCAACTTGATGTTAAAAATGCTTTTCTTCATGGCACTCTCAATGAAATTGTTTATTGTCGACAACCCTCCGTTGAGAATCCTCATCTCCAAATTTTGTTTGTCTCCTCAACAAATCTCTTTATGGCCTTAAACAAGCTCCTCGTGCATGGTTTCAATGCTTTGCTACTTTTATTCAAACCATAGGCTTTATTCCTCCAAATCCGATTCTTCTCTCTTTGTTTATCGGTCTTCTACTCACACCGCCTACCTCTTGCTTTATGTTGATGATATCATTCTCACGGCTAGTTCGATTCTTTTCTTCAACATACCATCTCTTCTCTCAATCGGAGTTTTCCATGACTGATCTTGGTCCTCTTCATCATTTTCTAGGTATTCATATTTCTCGCACAAAATCTTCCCTCTTTCTTTCTCAACGGTCATACATTTTGGACTTGCTTTCTCGCTCGTATGTCCGATTGTCAACCCTCTCGTACTCCATTCGACGTTGGTGCTAAACTGTCACCGATGGTGATCCTCTTTCGATCCTACTTTATATCGTAGCATCACTGGCGCTCTTCAATATGCCACTCTTACTCGTCACGAAATATCCTATTCAGTTCAGCAAGCTGTCTCTTTATGCATGATCCTCGTGCTCCTCATCCGCTCATGTCGACGCATTCTCCGCTATTTAAAAGGCACTCTTGATCACAGTCTCCTTATTAATTCTTCTTCACCTACAAGCTTGATGTTTATTCGATGCGGCGGGCAGGTTGTCCGGATACTCGACGATCTACATCCGGATTTTGCGTTTATTTGGGTGATAATCTTGTTTCTTGGTGTTCTAAAAGGCAGGTAACAGTTTCCGTGTCTTCTGAGGCTGAGTATAGGGCGGTTGCTCACGCCATGGCCGAGGCGGTGTGGCTACGGCAGCTTCTCGTTGAACTTCATCGTTCGCTCCACGTGCTACCATTGTTTCATCGTGATAACATCTCTGCAGTATACATGGCTTCCAATCCAGTTCAACATCGTCGCACAAAGCACATTGAGATTGACATTCACTTTGTTCGTGAAAAGGTGGCTCTTGGTGAGGTTCGCGTTCTTCATGTTCCTACAAGTGCCCAATTTCTTGACATTTTTACCAAAGGACTCCCGATCGCATCGTTCACCGACATACGCTCAAGTCTCAACATTGTTTCACCGATGTTGAGACTGCGAAGATCTTAGAGTATAAAGTCTATTCGTATTGTAATCTATCTCTATTAGTCTAGTCTTGGAGCCCAAGCTTTGTAATCTATATAAACAGCCCTTGAGGCCCCAATCAATACAACAATTACTTCTCCAATATCTCAATCTATCAGCTCGAAACAACGAACAACATCACCCATAAAATAATAGTTTGATCATTATGGCTTTTTATCGTGTGGCAACGCATGAGCATTCGTTCCCAAAACTAAAAAGAATCACACTCTTGTTAATTTTTTTAGAATAAATTACATGGGATTATAGGTAAACTTTTAGGATAGGCTTCCATTAGCATAATACTAGTGCATGCAGTCTTCTTAGTTTTATTTCTTCCACGGAAAGAGAGAGGGCCCTTTGGCTAGGGTTTCTCGTGCCTCTCACCAGTACCGCCACCGGACTACCTCGTCTCTTGTGGTTCTAGGGCCATGGGGGTGTGGTGGATCCCAGATCTTGCTGGCGGAAGGGCTTCATTTTCTCATGCTCTTTTGATTTTTGTTAGAGTTTGTGTCACCTTTCGGAGACGAGTTGGCGGCGGCTCTTTGAAGATGGAATAAGGTTCTCCCCGTGTAGCTTGTCCCCGTCCCAGTGGTGTTTCTAGCATCGTCAGAGGGCGTGTGGAGGTTTGTCTCCGGCGGATCTCGCGGGATTCGGTCGGCGTTTGCTTCGGTGGATCCTCACGTGGATCTTGTCCTCGTTCATCTGTGTTCGTGTGTCTACAGGTTGGATCCTTCCAATCTACGGTTCTCTTCATCGGCGGCGGTTGCTAGCATGACAACTTCCCGACTATCTACTATAACAAGTTTTTCCGGCTCCGATGAGAAATGGGCGAAGATGGTGACACGCCTTCGTCTCGCTCCTGTATTAGTAGTCGTCGCTAGATGGTCTACGGACCTAGATATATTTTTTACTTCTGGTGTTGTTTGTACTACCTGATGAATAGATTGAAAGTTATCTTCGTCAAAAAAAGAAAGAAGCTTCCATCCAAGTACCAACTAGAAGAGAGGAATCTTGTACTCCCAACTCCGATCCATTTGTCTAGATACAGATGTATCTAATATTAAAACTTGTCTTAACACAAGTAATATGGATCAAGGGAGCACAAAATTAAAACATTTCCAAATAAATACGGCCTTTGGATATGCATCCAATAAAACAGGCAGGAGCTCAAACGTGTGTCCGTGTCAGCAAATCTTCGGCCAAAAGCAACAAAAGAACGGAACACAAATATTTCCTCCTCTACCCCACCGAGCTCGTGGCACACGCATCGTCCACGCGTCCCAATCAGCACCGGCGTAGGCCCAGCCTGGCGAGGCAACGGCCGCGAACGCTGCTGGTGGGCCGCCCTGGATCTAGCCGATGACTCGGATCCTCCTCTTCTCTTCCAGCCGTCTCACCGGTCAAATCCGCCCTCTCATCAACGGCGATATCCGCCGCGTATACCTGGTCCTGTGTGTGCACTGTGCGGCGCGGCATATACTATCACCGTCAGCTCCCTTTCTCCACGGCACTATATAGCTGTCGCCGAGCTCCAGGCTTCTCCCCATTCCTCGTCCATATCGCTTTGGTCTAGTCCCCTTCGTCTATTTGCTAGCGAAACCAAAGAGTTCGTCAGAAGAGCACAAAGGATTTCTAAGAGGATCGTGCAGTGCAGCAAGGGATCAATGACGTTGTGCGCCGATTTTGATGCGCTGCGGGCGTCGGCGGCGGACGTGCGGATCGTCACGTCGGACGGACAGAGCATCGCTGCTCATTCCTGCGTTCTTGTAAGCCAGTCTGCCGATCATGTTTCTTCTTTGTCTAGATCTTCTTGGCTTGTGCTATGTCGCTGACCTTTTGGTTTGGAACTTGGCGGCAACCTCAGGCCTCGGCGTCGCCGGTGCTGGAGCGCATGATCGACAGGGCGCGGCGCGGGTGGGGCGCCGATTGCACCATCCGCGTCCTCGGTGTCTCCTTCGACGCCGTCCGCGCCTTCCTCCATTTCCTCTACTCCGCCAAGGTAGGGCCAGAGGAGGAGGAGCTGGTGGGCGCGCACGGGACGCAGCTGCTGGCGCTGGCGCACGCGTACCGGGTGGGCTGGCTGAAGCGGGCGGCGGAGGCCGCGGTGTCGGCGCGGCTCACGCCAGAGCGCGCCGTCGACATGCTCAAGCTCGCCAGGCTCTGCGACGCGCGGCAGCTGTATCTGCGCTGCGCGCGGCTCGCCGCCAAGGACTTCTCCGCCGTTGAGCGGTCGGACGGGTGGCGCTTCGCCCGCCGCCACGACGCCGCGCTCCAGCTCGAGCTCCTCCAGCTCCTCGAGGACGCCGACCAGCGCAAGGAGCGGTGGGCACGCGAGAGGGCCGCGCAGGAGGCGTGCCGGCAGCTCGGCGATGCCATGGCCTCCCTCGATCACATCTTCCCCACCGACGGCGCCGTCTGCGCGGACGCGCCGTGCGCGAAGGCAGGGTGCACGTGTCGGGGCCTGCAGCTGCTGATGCGGCACTTCGCGACGTGCGCGAGAAAGGCCGCGCCGGGCGGCTGCGCGCGGTGCAAGCGCATGCTGCAGCTCTTCCGCCTCCACGCCTCCGTCTGCGACCGGCCGGACCAGGCCTGCCGTGTGCCGCTCTGCAGGTGAGAAAAACGGAACCAAGAAACATACGTACATGCATTTTCCCGCCGTAAATTTATGTCCGTCCGATCGATCGACATATCTAGCGATAGCTAGCTCGTCAGGCGAGAGTACGGCGTGTGCCGGAGGATATGTCGCCGGATCAGCAGCACAAGGTGCAGGCTGACGAGATTTTCTTTGCCCCGAAAAGGGGATGACATCGACCGACCTCTCCATCGGTCGATGCAGCAGGCCGGCGAGACACATTTCCGCCGGACAAATTCATATGTTCCATCGTACTGAGAAAACGGACGTAGCTTTCTTACCTCTTCATGAAAATGACTTGGACGACAGTCGACAGGGGCAATGCTACCAAAAATCTCCACCCAAATGAATCTGACGCATGCCAACAAGTAGATTTTATTTACCTATGATGGATTGATGGTGATATCAGATGGCCGCAAGCTAACGTTTCATCGTGATTGGTTAATTTTGTGTAGCCATTTCAAGGCCAAGGCGCAGACGGAGAAAGCGGACAAGACATGGCGGCTTCTGGTGAAGAAGGTGACGAGAGCGAAGGTGATGTCCTCCTTGGCCACTAGGAAGGCAGTGCCGGAGGTTGTGGCCATGTCATGGACGAGGTACAACAGCAGAGTGGCCAAGTTGAGATGAGAAGATAATCAAGCCTGGCCGTCTCCAGCTTTAGTATACTGCATAGTTTAATTTGGTGTAAAGACCCGAGTGCTTCAAAACATCAGGTCACGTTCTTGTAGGTCTAAAGTTAGCAAGGTAGTGAATCAAGCTGTATATTATATAGTCAGGCCATAGGTATATGTCCGGGTGATGTTTATACGACTAAAATTTTCAATAATTCTCCACAGTACATGGGTACTGCAATCAAAGCTAGATTAACAACATAATGTTGTATTACCTTGAGAGCTGCTATGCATGCGGATGACCTCCTAAGAGCATCTCCACGGGGGCCTCCCGACCGCCGCCCCAAGGCCGTCCCAGACGTCATTTTTTTAAAACCAAACTCGGCCAAAATTCGGTTAAACACGACACAAATTCGGTCAAAGTAGACAATTTCATTGATATTTGTACAAAAACTGAAAACATAATTTAAAAACTAACTAAAACGACAACTAAATACTACTACTGCACCGGCGCCGCCCGCCTTCTGCATGGCGAGGAGCATGTAGAACTTGGTGTAGTCCTTGTCGCCGCCGTCCTGCGTGCCGTCGCCGTCCCTGCTGCACCCCTGGCCAGCGTCGCCGAAGCATGGGCCCGGGCGCCTCCTCGTCGCTGTCATCAACGATGACGCCGCCGCCCTCCTCACGTACGCGGCGCTGGCGCACCATCTCCTTGCAGACGTAGTCCTCCCGCGCCCATTTAAGGGCGGTCTCGTCGTCGGCGGCCATGACCTCATGCTCCTTCTTCACGGGGAGCAGCCCTGGCTCGGTCTTCGGCCTGACGAGGCGGGAAGAGGGAGGAGAGGGGCCACAGCTGAGGGAGTCTTGGACTAAGGGGTCCTCAGGCGTTCGGTCTATTCATTATGGGCCGGACTAATGAGCTGTGAAGATACAAGGAAGAAGACCACTTCTCGTGTCCGGTTGGGACTCCAGTATACGTGAACGGCAAGTTTAGGTGTCCGGGTATATTATTTCCTTTCTGTTTAACCGACTTTGTACAACTCTAGGCCCCTTCGGTATCTATATAAACCAGAGGGTTTAGACCGAAGGTAGGATCACAACATTGACAGGCTAGCCAAGTTAGGGTTTGGCCATTATGATCTCGAGGTAGACCAACTCTTGTAACCCCTATACTCATCGAATATAATCAAGCAGGAGTAGGGTTTTACCTCCATTAAGAGGGCCCGAACCTGGGTAAACACTGTGTCCCTTTGATTATTGTTACCATCAATCCGCAGACATACAGCTTGGGCCCCCTACCCGAGATCTGCCAGTTTTGACACCGACATTGGTGTTTTCATTGAGAGCTCCGTTGTGTTGTCGACAGAAGGATCGACGGCTCGCCTCTTCATCAACAATGATGTTGTGTCTAGGGAAACTTTTCTCCCAGGACAGGTCTTTGTGTTCGGCGGCTTCGTGCTTCATGCCAACTTGACCGGCCACCTTGAGCAGGTCAACAGATACGCCCCCGGACACCAGATCAAGTTCAGAAATCTGAACTACGTCGCCAATATCCGAGGAGATCTGATCTTCGAGGGGTTCGCGGCCTCGAGTGCCGCCCCCTACCCTCATGAAGGAAGCTCTTCGGATCCGCTCTTAGATCCCCTCAAGGGGTCAACACTTGCGCCCACCTCGGCCTTAGATCCGAAGCAGGTCGTATTGTCCGAAGACGAGAGGATCAGCCCTGCCGGACTCTTTTCTATCATGGAACTTCCGACCGGAGACCCAGATGCGATCTTGGACTCGCCTCTGGGCAACGACTCTGAACTGTCCGTGTCTGTGTCGATCGGGCCCGACCAGGTGTCTATCACCGAACTCAACCCTGCAGATCCGCAGGCTCCTACCCAATTTTCACCCTTAGATGAAGCATTGGGCTTAATGCGGTCTCTCGCCATCATGGAAGCTTTAC
The DNA here is from genome assembly GCA_021605145.1 of Aegilops bicornis. Classification (NCBI taxonomy): domain Eukaryota; kingdom Viridiplantae; phylum Streptophyta; class Magnoliopsida; order Poales; family Poaceae; genus Aegilops; species Aegilops bicornis. The sequence goes on from CM038670.1 coordinate 598,384,607, forward strand.
CTCCGAACTGCGCCCAGCATGTCCTGGGGGCTGAGAGCGAGTAATTTTATGACCCGCCCACTACCCACTTAATAGCCACCGTCGAGGATTTAACCGACATGCTAGACTACGCGAAGACATCGACGGTATGACGACGATGCTGACGCCGAATCAAGTTAAGTCCCACCTATCACAGGGCGTTGGACGACCACTTCTACCTATGACGTATACATGGTGGACACTCCTGATAAAAAGGGCGACGAGGATAACCAGAACCCCGATAAGGACAAGCCCGTTGACGAACCACCAAAGCGCCGCCCCAGCGGCGCCGCTCACGATTGTGTCGGGCAAGGGACAGTAACACCAGCGCCAGAGACAATGAGACTCCGGATAATGCCGAAGACCCCGAACACCCAGTTGAGCCCACGTCTGAACAGGACGAAAGGGAGGAGGGTCAGTATAGCCTCGAACACGCTGATCATGAAGATTCGGAAGACAACAACTATATGCCAGTCTCCGAAGAGGATGTTAGCCTTGAGACGAAGATTTTATTGTCCCAGAGAAACCTCTCAAACAAGAACGCTTCAGCGACGAATAATCGCCCGCTGCGAAGCCTGAAAAAGAAGCAGCAGCAGCTCAAAGCTGAACATGATACGCTCAATGAAAGGTGGACCAAGGTCCTGGCCGCCGAGGAGTACGGCCCCTAGCGACCCGTAAAAAGTTACCCCAAGCGCAAGCTGCTGCCACAATTCAACGACGAAGCCCTTGAGCCAATACCGTCGAAATACAATCAGGCAGATCAACCAGACCAACCACCACGTGGACGGGATAAAGCGACACATCAAGTCGAACACCATCCTGCACCCCCTCACCGGAGAGGCAAGGAGACAGCAGCTGCGGGCTATACATATGACTTGCATCAGGACCTGGCCAATAAAGCCGGTGAGACTAGATCGATCTATGGATCAAGAGGCCGTGCCCCGGCACAAGAAAACGACTATGAAGCCCAGCGTGATGAACATTACAATATTCGGGATCAACACCGAACTCAGATGTCTTCTGATCTCCGCCGTGATATCGGATGGTATAGGGGTGCCGCACACCCCATGTGCTTTACCGATGAGGTAATGCAGCACCAGTTTCCGGAAGGGTTCAAACCCGTAAACATCGAGCAGTATGATGGAACGCCGGATCCAGCCGTCTGGATCAAGGACTTTCTTCTCCACATTCATATGGCTCGGGAGATGACCTTCACGCCATTAAATATCTTCCTCTAAAGCTGAAAGGACCAGCACGGCACTAGCTGAATAGCCTTCCAGAGAACTCCATTGGAAGCTGGGAAGATTTAGAGGACACTTTTCGGGCCAACTTTCAGGGCACTTATGTCCGGCCACCAGATGCCGATGACCTAAGTCACATAATCCAGCAACCTGGCGAATCAGCTCACAAGCTTTGTAATCGGTCCCTAACTAAAAAGAACCAAATCATGGACTGTCCGGATGCCGAAGCCTTAGCGGCCTTCAAACACAGCGTCCGTGATGAATGGCTCGCCTGAAACCTCGGACAGGAAAAGCCTAAGACCATGGCAGCCTTAACTACACTCATGAATGATGTCTACTACACAACTTTATTCTTGTAGACACGTGTTGGGCCTCCAAGCGCGGAGTTTTGTAGGACAGTAGCAATTTTCCCTCAAGTGGATGACCTAAGGTTTATCAATCCGTGAGAGGTGTAGGATGAAGATGGTCTCTCTCAAACGACCACGCAACCAAATACAAGAAATCTCTTGTGTCCCCAACACACCCAATACAATGGCAAATTGTATAGGTGCACTAGTTCAAGTAATGTGATGGTGATAAAAGTGTAATATGGATGGTAGAAATATATTTTATAATCTGAATAAATAAAAACAGCAAGGTAGTAAATAGTAAACGCAAGCAGTAAACGGTATTGCAATGCTTGAAAACAAGGCCTAGGGTCCGTACTTTCGCTAGTGCAATTTCTCAGCAGTGCTAACATAGTTGGATCATATGATTATCCCTAAAAGTGTAATAAAGAATCACTTCCGAGTTCCTATTAGAGGAGAACAAAATATAGATATTGTTTGTAGGGTACGAGACCACCTCAAAGCTATTCTTTCCATTCGATCTATTCAAGAGTTCGTACTAAAATAACACAAAGATATTTTTTCCGTTCGATCTATCCTAGAGTTCGTACTAAAATAACACCAAAAAAATTCATATTCATAATACTCAATCCATCACAAGGAACTACGAGGGGACGCCAAAGTTTCTATCGGAGAAAAGATAATAAAAATGTGCATCAACCCCTATGCATAGATTACCCCAATATCACCACGGGAATCCGCGAGTTGAATGCCATAACACATATCGAGTGAATCAATATGATACCCCAATTGTCACCTCAAGTATTCATACCGCAAGACATATATCATGTGTTCTCTTCTCTGAATATTCAATCCGACAAGATAAAACTTCAAAAGGTAAAGACTCAATTCATCACAACAAGAGTATAGCGGGGAGAAACATCATATGATCCGACTATGTTAACAAAGCCCATGATAGAGATCACGAGAGAGAGAGAGAGAGAGAGAGAGAGAGAGAAATTAAACACATAGCTACTGGTACAAACCCTCAGCCCCGAGGGTGGACTACTCCATCCTCATCGTGGTGGCCGCCGGGATCATGAAGATGGCCACCGGAGATGATTCCCCCCTCCGGCAGGGTGCCGGAACGAGGTCTAGATTGGTTTTCTCAGATACAGAGACCTTGTGGCGGCGGAACTCCTGATCTAGGTTAACCCCAAAGGATTTTGGAATATTTGGGAATTTATAGTGCAAAGAGGGGGTGCGGGAGGCCACCGAGGTGGGCACAACCCACTGGCGCGCCAGGCCCTGGCGCGCCAGTGGGTTGTGCCTCTCGGGCACCCCTGTGTGCTGCTCTGGCCCAATGGGTGTCTTCTGGTCCATAAAAAATCTCCGTGGTGTTTCGTTGCGTTTTGACTCCGTTTGGTATTGATTTCCTGCGATGTAAGAAACAAGCAAAAAACAACAGCTTGCACTAGGCACTGGGTCAATAGGTTAGTCCCGAAAAATGATACAAAGTTGCTATAAAATGATTGTAAAACATCCAAGAATGATAAAATAACAGCATGAATACTTTATAAATTATAGATACGTTGGAGACGTATCATCATCCCCAAGCTTAATTCATACTCGTCCTCGAGTAGGTAAATGATAAAAGAAATAATTTATGAAATGTGAATGCTAGCAAAGTGCACAAGTTTGATCAATGACAATTTCAATCACTTTTCCTAGCATCATAACAACAATTCTTTCTTATAAAACTTCTCATGTTATAGTAGCAACCAATTCACATGTTAAGGTTCAAACAATGAACTCTCCTGAAACTCAACAACCTATGTTCTTAGTCACCAAGCAATTGCAATTCAACTTATTCAACAGAGTTTAAGTAAGAGATCCACATACTCAACCATCATATAGTCTTCTATGATTGCTAACACTCGCCGCATACACATGAGCAAAACGTTTCAAGCAGACACACAGAAAGATAGGGGATTATTGTTCTGCCTCCCAACGTATTCACCTCAAGGGTGATGTCAACAATAATAACTCATGCTACCCATATTCAACTGGACATATGTGTCTAGATCTTTCATCACCACATGATGCTTGCCAAAAGAGAAAAATAAAAAGGAATAGAGAGAATAACTTTGACTCTTTGCATAAAAGTAAATACCGAAAAGTAAAAGATAGGCCCTTCCCAGAGGGAAGCAGAGGTTGCCATGCACTTATTTGTTTGTATGCTCAATTCCTTAGTGCAAAAGAATGTCACGTTATATTTCCCCTTATGATAACAACCTTTATTATGCAGTCCGTCACTTTTATTGCTTTGCCATCATAAGTTCGTACAATGCTCAATTTTCTCTTACACTAAATAATCTAACACTTTTAGAAGCAATTTTTATTGCCTTATTGCACCGATGACAACTTACTTGAAGGATCTTCCTCAATCCTTAGGTAGGTATGGTGGACTCTTGAAAATAAGATTTGGGTTTAAGGGTTTTTGGATGCACAAGTAGTATCTCTACTTGGTGCAGAATTTTTGGCTAGCAAAGATGGGGGGCAAGCTCCACATGTTGAAGGATCTAAGACAATATAACTTCTATGTAAATATGAACAAACATAAATCATTACGTTGTCTTCCTTGTCCAACGTCAACAATTCTGGCATATAATATTTTGATGGGGGCTCACAATCACAAAATATTTCTAGGATAGTGTATTTGCATGTGAAAGTTCTCTTCCTTATACTGATTATTCGTGAATTGCTTGTATGACCAATATTGTGGTTGTCAAGCCTCAAAAGATTTCACTTTCTAAACACAATGTGAAGCTACCACTAGGCATGATATGATTTCAACTTCATGATATTCAATTTATTCAACAATTTGCTCATAGGATATAAGTGAAGCACAAGAGCAAATGACAAACTACTCCAAAAAGATAAAAGTGAAGATCAAACGAGTAGTTAAGTAAATGGGTAGCTAATTGAGGACTATTTCTTATTTAAAACTTTCAGATCTAAGTATTTTATTAAAACATGAAGCAAAAAAATGACATTCCAAGAATATCACACATCATGTGAAGAAGCAAAAACTTAGGCTCAAACGATACTAACCGATAATTGTTGAAGAAGAAAGGTGGGATGCCTATCGGGGCATCCCCAAGATTAGATGCTTGAGACTTCTTGGAATATTATCTTGGGGTGCCTTGGGCATCCCCAAGCTTGAGCTTTTGTGTCTCCTTAATTCCTCTCATATCACGGTTTTCCTAAATCTCAAAAGCTTCATCCACACAAAACTCAACAAGAACTCGTGAGGTAAGTTAGTATAAACCAATGCAAAAACTTCATCATTCTCTACTGTAGCAAATCACTAAAATTATTATTCAAAGTTGCATACTAAATGCATCTGCATATTTAATACTCTATCCTCAAATAGAATCATTAAACAAGCAAACATATGCAAACAATGCAAACATAACAGCAATCTGCCAAAAACAGTAATGTCTGTAAAGAATGCAAGAGTATTAATACTTGCCTAACTCCAAGAATTATGAAATTCTACCACACTGTATAGAATTTATCAGAGCTCATTTTTCAAAAAGTTTCAACATTTGTCACATTCTGAATTTTCTAGGGAATTTTTGCAACAGCGGTAAACTTTCTGTTTTCAAACAGCAACATGTAGACTTCTAAAATAAGCATGACAAAGGCTATCATTGCCATTTTTATTGAAATAAAAGATGCAAAACATTATTCTAAATAATAGCAAGCAAATCCTAGTAAAATATTATGATGCTCCGAGCAAAACAGATATCAGGTGACGAATGAAAACATAGCTCCAAGTAAGGTTACTGATAATGTTGGAGATTTAAAGAGGGATGCCTTCCGGGGCATCCCCAAGCTTAGTTGCTTGGATCTTCGTTGGATATTAACTTGGGGTGCCTTGGGCATCCCCAAGCTTAGGGTCTTGACACTCCTTATTCTCCTCATATCAATATCTTACTCAAAACTTGAAAACTTCAATCACACAAAACTTGACGGAACTTTGTGAGATAGGTTAGCATGATAAAGAGAAAACCATTTCACTTTGGTACTGTCAAATAAAAGATTCATAATTGTTTCCACACAATTCCTACTGTATCATATCATTTCCACAATTTATATTGAGCAATATAAGCCATAGAAACTAGAAAGCAAGCAAACTATGCATTGAAGACAGAATCTGTTAAAAACAGAACAGTCTGTAGTAATCTGTACTCAAACCATAATTATGATGCTCCAAAATTATGAAACAAATTGGACCACATGATAAATTTGTATATTAAACTTCTTCCAAAAGAATCAACTCAATAGCACTCTTCTGTTAAAAATGAGACCTATTTTCGTGAGCGCGAAAGTTTCTGTTTTTCAGCAGGGTCAAATCAACTATCACCCAACATGATACCAAAGGCTTTACTTGGCACTTTATTGAAACAAAAGCTATAAAACATGATCAATACAGTAGCATAATCATGTGAACATGCAAAAACAGTAGGTGAAAGTGTTGGGTTGTCTCCCAACAAGCGCTTTTCTTTAATGCCTTTTAGCTAGGCATGATAATTTCAATGATGCTCGCATAAAAGATAAGAATTGAAACATAAAGAGAACATCATGCATCATAAGTCCCTCTATCATAATAATTTTCAGTAGCATCATGAATAGATTCATCAATATAACCATTACATAAAGCATTCTTTTCATGATCCACAAGCGAAGAAAATTTATCACTCTCTATGGCATACATGTCATCATAATAAGCATCATAGATAGCAACTTCATTGTCATAATCAATTGAAACCTCTTCCAAAATAGTGGATGTATCACTAAATAAAGTCATGAACTCTCCAAATCCACTTTAATCAATATTGTAATAAGATTCAACACCCTCCAAAATAGTGGGATCACTACTACCAAGAGTTGACACTCTTCCAAACCCACTTTCATCAATCTAGTCATAATAAATAGGAGGCATTGTCGGATGTGGGGTTCCAGCAAACCCTTAAGGTTCGAACACAGGGGTGCGCGTGGAGTCTCTCCCTCCTGCCGATCTACGCTCCAGCTTGCTAAGATCTCGCGGACGAACTCGCCGAACTCGCAACACAGAAAGACACGAGGTTTATACTGGTTCGGGCCACCGTTGTGGTGTTATACCCTACTCCAGTGTGGTGGTGGTGGATTGCCTCTTGGGATGATGATGAGCAGTACAAGGGAAGAACAACCTCTTGAGGTTGAGGTGTTCTTGTGCGTATGAACTTGTGGCGTGAGTATTCGATCTAAACTATTGCGGGATCAGTTCAGGCTCGCTTGGCTCGCCTCTACTATGGTGGCTAGCTCTACTTATATAGGCCCTGGTCCTCTTCCCAAATAAAGAGCGGGAAGGGAGCCAACAACGGCGGGCAATTTTGAAGGGGGACAACTAGTACAAGCTATCCTGACAAAAGCGGTCTTCGCCTGCAAAAAGCTCTGGGGTGACGCCGTCTTGGGCTCCACGATGACCTCCGCCTTGCCGTACTCCTGGTCTTGGTCTCATTGCACCAATATGGCAACCTTTGCCTGATGCCTCGGTACTCTTCGCTTGTGCTGGCCTCCTTAGCACCAAAGAGGAAATAGGGACGCTGCACGCACTGGCGCCTGATACGTCTCCAACATATCTATAATTTTTATTGCTCCATGCTATATTATCTACTATTTTAGGCAATATTGGGCTTTATTTTCCACTTTTATATTATTTTTGGGACTAACCTATTAACCGGAGGCCTAGCCCAGATTTGCTGTTTTATGCCTATTTCAGTTTTTCGAGGAAAAGGAATATCAGACGGAGTCAAAACGGAACGAAATCAACTTGAGAAGTTATTTTTGGAAGGAAACCCACATGATGGACTTGGATCCCATGTCAGAAGATACAGGAGGTGCTCACGAGGGTGGGGGGCGCGCCCACCCCCCCTGGGCGCGCCCCCTGCCTCGTGGGGCCCCCGTAGCTCCACCGACGTACTCCTTTCACCCATATATACCTACGTACCCTAAAACTTCCAGAACAGAAGATAGATCGGGAGTTCCGCTGCCGCAAGCCTCTGTAGCCACCAAAAACCAATCGGGACCCTGTTCCGGCACCCTGCCGGAGGGGGGAACCCTCACCGGTGGCCATCTTCATCATCCCGGCGCTCTCCATGACGAGGAGGGAGTAGTTCACCCTCGGGGCTGAGGGTATGTACTAGTAGCTATGTGTTTGATCTCTCTCTCTCTCTCGTGTTCTCTCTCGTGTTCCCTCTATGGCACGATCTTGATGTATCCCGAGCCTTGCTATTGTAGTTGGATCTTATGATGTTTCTCCCCCTCTACTCTCCTGTGATGAATTGAGTTTCCCCTTTGAAGTTATCTTATTGGATTGAGTCTTTTATGAGAACACTTGATGTATGACTTGCCGTGCTTATCTGTGGTGACAATGGGATATCATGTGCCACTTGATGTATGTTTTGGTGACCAACTTGCGGGTTCCGCCCATGAACCTATGCATAGGGGTTGGCACATGTTCTTGACTCTCCGGTAGAAACTTTGGGGCACTCTTTGAAGTACTTTTATGTTGGTTGCATAAATCTGAGATTGTGTGATGCATATCATATAATCATGCCCACAGATACTTGAGGTGACAATGGAGTATCTAGGTGACATTAGGGTTTTGGTTGATTTGTATCTTAAGGTGTTATTCTAGTACGAACGCTAGGGCTGTTTGTGACACTTATAGGAATAGCCCAACGGATTGATTGGAAAGAATAACTTTGAGGTGGTTTCGACCCTACCATAATCTCTACGTTTGTTCTCCGCTATTAGTGGCTTTGGAGTGACTCTTTGTTGCATGTTGAGGGATTGTTATATGATCTATCTATGTTATTATTGTTGAGAGAACTTGAACTAGCGAAAGTATGAACCCTAGGCCTTGTTTCCTATCATTGCAATACCGTTTACACTCACTTTTCTCATTAGGTACCTCGCTGTTTTTATATTTTCAGATTACAAAAACCTATATCTACCATCCATATTGCACTTGTATCACCATATCTTCGCCGAACTAGTGCACCTATTCAATTTACCATTGTATTGGGTGTGTTGGGGACACAAGAGACTCTTTGTTATTTGGTTGCAGGGTTGCTTGAGAGAGACCATCTTCATCCTAGGCCTCCCACGGATTGATAAACCTTAGGTCATCCACTTGAGGGAAATTTGCTCTTGTCCTACAAACCTGCAGATTAGGGCCCAACAACGTCTACAAGAAGAAGGTTGTGTAGTAGACATCAAGCTCTTTTCTGGCGCCGTTGCCGGGGAGGCTAGGTAAGTGAAGGTATATCTTTAGATCTTGCAATCGAATCTTTTTGTTTCTTGTTTTAGCACTAGTTTAGTTTATAAAACAAAACTACCGAAAAATGGAATTGAGTTTGTCTCATACGCTTCACCTTTTTAATATCTTTCATGAGTATGATGGAAAGGAAATTTGTGCCAAAGTGTTAGAAGAAGAATTACATATAATGCTTGGCATAAAATATGTGAATTATGAGCATGATTGCAATGTTGTTAGTATGAACTCCTTGAATATCCATGATGCTAATGATATGCAAAGCCACAAGCTTGGGGAAGCTATGTTTGATGAAGATGATATTTATTGTCCCCCAAGCTTTGTTGAGCAAATTTATTATGATGAAAGCATGCCTCCTATCTATATGATTATTGTGATGACACGTATGCTTTAAATAATAATGATAACCATGAAACTTTTCATCTTGATCTTAATTTTCAATCACATGATAGTTATTTAGTTGAGTTTGCTCCCACTACTATTCCGAATGAGAAGAATTTTGCTTATGTGGAGAGTAATAAAATTTCTATGCTAGTAGATCATGAAAATAATGCTTTAGGTGCTGGTTATATTGTTGAATTCATTCATTATGCTACTGAAAATTATTATGAGGGAGGAACATATGCTTGTAGGAATTGAAATAATATAAAGTTTCCTCTCTATGTGCTTAAAGTTTGAGTTATGCTTGTTTTACCTTCCTATGCAAGTTGATTATTGTTCCCATAAGTTATTTGATCACAAAATCCCTATGCATAGGAAGTGGGTTAGACTTAAATGTGCTAGTCATATTCTTCATGCTGCTCTCTTTATGTTTCAATTCTTATCTTTTATGTGAGCATCATTGAAATCATCATGCCTAGCTAGGGGCGTTAAACGATAGCGCTTGTTGGGAGGCAACCCAATTTTATTTTAGTTTCTTGCTTTTTGGTTCTGTTTAGTAATAAATAAATCATTTATCCTCTGGTTAGATGTGGTTTTGTGTTTTAATTAGTGTTTGTGCCAAGTAGAACCTTTGAGAAGACTTGGGTGAAGTCTTTATGATCATGCTCTAAAAAACAGAAACTTTAGCGCTCACGAGATTAGCTAGAACGTTTTACTGGAGAGTGATATTTAGTTGATTATTTTTTAAGATGATTACTAGATAAATTCCTCAGGTCCACCAATTTATTTTAGAATTTTTGGAGTTCCATAAGTTTGCGTTAGTTACAGATTACTACAGACTGTTCTGTTTTTTGACAGATTCTGTTTTCATTGTGTTGTTTGCTTATTTTGATGAATCTATGGCTAGTAAAATAGTTTATAAACCATAGATAATTTGGAATAAAGTAGGTTTAACACCAATATAAATAAAGAATGAGTTCATTACAGTACCTTGAAGTGGTGTTTTGTTTTCTTTCGCTAACGGAGCTCACGAGTTTTCTGTTAAGTTTTGTGTTGTGAAGTTTTCAAGTTTTGGGTAAGATTCGATGGACTATGGAATAAGGAGTGGCAATAGCCTAAGCTTGGGGATTCCCAAGGCACCCCAAGGTAACATTCAAGGATAACCAAGTGTCTAAGCTTGGGGATGCCCCGGGAAGGCATCCCCTCTTTCGTCTTCGTTCATCGGTAACCTTACTTGGAGCTATATTTTTATTCACCACATGATATGTGTTTTGCTTGGAGCGTCATTTTCTCTTGTTAGTTTTTTATTTATGTTATTTAGAATAATTTTTTGCATCTTTAGTTTCAATAAAAAAGTCAAGGATAGCCTTTGCTATGCTTATTTTGCAAGTATGCATTTTGCTGTTTGAAAACAGAAAGTCTACTGCTGTTGCAAAAATTCCCTAGAAAAGTCAGAATGCGATAAAATGTTGAAACCTTTTGCATATTAAGCTCTGATAAATTTACTACAGTGGGAATTTTCTTTCATAATTTTTGGAGTTAGGGAAGTATTGATACTCTTGCATTATTTACAGACTGTACTGTTTTGGCAGATTGCTGTTATGTTTGCATATATTTGCTTGTTTAATGATTCTATTTAAGGATAGGAGTATTAAATATGCAGAGGCATTTAGTATGCAATGTTGAATAATAGTTTTAGTGATTTGTTACAGTAGGAAATGATAAGGTTTTGCATTGGTTTATACTAACCTATCTCACGAGTTCTTGTTGAGTTTGGTGTGGATGAAGCTTTTGATAAAAAGAGAAACCATGATATGAGAGGAATTAAGGAGACACAAAAGTTCAAGCTTGGGGATGCCCAAGGCACCACAAGATAATATTTTAAGAAGTATCAAGCATCTAAGCTTGGGGATGCCCCGGTAGGCATCCCACCTTTCTTCTTCAACAACTATCGGTTAGTATCGGTTGAACCTAAGTTTTTGCTTCTTCACTTGAGTTGTGCTATCCTTGAAATGTAATTTTATTTAGCTTTGCTTGCTGTTTGAATAAAGTATCAAGATCTGAAATTATTAAATGGGAGAGTCTACACATAGTTGTATAATTATTCGACTACTCATTGATCTTCACTTATATCTTTTAGAGTAGTTTATTGTTTGCTTTAGTGCTTCACTTATATCTCTTAGAGCACAATGGTGGTTTTATTTTGAAGAAATAGATGATCTCTCATGCTTCACTTAGATTATTTTGAGAGTCGTTAATAGAATGTTAATTTGCTTAATGATTAATATACTTGGTATTCAAGATATGTGAAACTTTCTTATGAGTGCGTTGAATACTATGAGAAGTTTGATGCTTGATAATTGTTTTGAGATATGGAGGTAGTAATATTAGAGTCATGCTAGTTGAGTAGTTGTGAATTTGAGGAATACTTGTGTTAAAGTTTGTGATTCCGTAGCATGCACGTATGGTGAACCATTATGTGATGAACTCGGAGCATGATTTATTTATTGATTGTCTTCCTTATGAGTGGCGGTCGGGGAATGACGATGGTATTTTCCTACCAATCTATCCCCCTAGGAGCATGCTGCGTAATACTTTGCTTTGATAACTTCTAGATTTTTGCAATAAGTATATGAGTTCTTTATGACTAATGTTGAGTCCATGGATTATACGCACTTTTTCCCATCCTTCCACCATTGCTAGCCTCTCTAATACCGTGCACTTTTCGCCGGCATCATACACCCACCATATCCTTCCTCAAAACAGCCACCATACCTACCTATCATGGCATTTCCATAGCCATTCCGAGATATATTGCCATGCAACTTTCCACCGTTCCGTTTATTATGACACGCTCCATCATTGTCATATTGCCTAGCATGATCATGTAGTTGACATCGTATTTGTGGCAAAGCCACCGTTAATATTCTTTCATACATGTCACTCTTGATTCGTTGCATATCCTGGTACACCGCCGGAGGCATTCATATAGAGTCATATTTTGTTCTAAGTATCGAGTTGTAATTGTTGAGTTGTAAGAAAAATAAAAGTGTGATGATCATCATTTTTAGAGCATTGTCCCAGTGAGGAAAGGATGATGGAGACTATGATTTCCCCACAAGTCGGAATGAGACTCCGGACGAAAAAAAATAAAAAAAGAAAAAAAGAAAAAAAAAGAGGCCATAAAAAAAGAGAAAAGGCCCAAATAAAAAAAATAAAAAAATGAGAGAAAAAGAGAGAAGGGGCAATGCTACTATCCTTTTACCACACTTGTGCTTCAAAGTAGCACCATGATCTTCATGATAGAGAGTCTCCTATGTTGTCACTTTCATATACTAGTGGGCATTTTTCATTATAGAACTTGGCTTGTATATTCCAATGATGGGCTTCCTCAAAATGCCCTAGGTCTTCATGAGCAAGCGAGTTGGATGCACACCCACTTAGTTTCTTTTGTTGAGCTTTCATATACTTATAGCTCTAGTGCATCTGTTGCATGGCAATCCCTACTCACTCACATTAATATCTATTGATGGGCATCTCCATAGCCCGTTGATACGCCTAGTTGATGTGAGACTATCTTCTCCCTTTTTGTCTTCTCCACAACCACCATTCTATTCCACCTATAAGTGCTATGTCCATGGCTCACGCTCATGTATTGCGTGAAGATTGAAAAAGTTTGTGAACATCAAAAGTATGAAACAATTGCTTAGCTTGTCATCGGGGTTGTGCATGATTTAAATATTTTGTGTGGGGAAGATGGAGCATAGCCAGACTATATGATTTTGTAGGGATAACTTTCTTTGGCCATGTTATTTTGAGAAGACATGATTGCTTTGCTAGTATGCTTGAAGTATTATTATTTTTATGTCAATATGAACGCGTTTATGGAATCTTTCGGATCTGAATATTCATATCACAAGTAAGAAGAATTACATTGAAATTATGCCAACTAGCATTCCACATCAAAATTATCTTTTTATCATTTACCTACTCGAGGACGAGCAGGAATTAAGCTTGGGGATGCTTGATACGTCTCCAACGTATCTATAATTTTTGATTGCTCCATGCTATATTATCTACTGTTTTAGGCAATATTGGGCTTTATTTTCCACTTTTATATTATTTTTGGGACTAACCTATTAACCGGAGGCCTAGCCCAAATTTGCTGTTTTATGCCTATTTCAGTGTTTCGAGGAAAAGGAATATCAGACGAAGTCAAAATGGAATGAAATCAATTGGAGAAGTTATTTTTGGAAGGAACCCCACCTGATGGACTTGGACCCCACGTCAGAAGATACGGGAGGTGCTCACGAGGGTGGGGGCGCCCCCCCCCCTGCGGCGCGCCCCCTGCCTCGTGGGGCCCTAGTAGCTCCACCGCCGTACTCCTTTCACCCATATATACCTACGTACCCTAAAACTTCCAGAACAGAGGATAGATCGGGAGTTCCGCCGCCGCAAGCCTCTGTAGCCACCAAAAACCAATCGGGACCTGTTAGGCTCACGGAGGGGGGAACCTCACCTGTGGCCATCTTCGTCATCCCGCGCTCTCCATGACGAGGAGGGAGTAGTTCACCCTCGGGGCTGAGGGTATGTACTAGTAGCTATGTGTTTGAGCTCTCTCTCTCTCTCTCGTGTTCTCTCTCGTGTTCCCTCTGTGGCACGATCTTGATGTATCCCGAGCCTGGCTATTGTAGTTGGATCTTATGATGTTTCTCCCCTCTACTCTCTTGTGATGAATTGAGTTTCCCTTTGAAGTTATCTTATCGGATTGAGTCTTTTATGAGAACACTTGATGTATGTCTTGCCGTGCTTATCTGTGGTGACAATGGGATATCATGTGCCACTTGATGTATGTTTTGGTGACCAACTTGCGGGTTCCGCCTATGAACCTATGCATAGGGGTTGGCACACGTTCTTGACTCTCCGGTAGAAACTTTGGGGCACTCTTTGAAGTACTTTTATGTTGGTTGGATAAATCTGAGATTGTGTGATGCATATCGTATAATCATGCCCACGGATACTTGAGGTGACAATGGAGTATCTAGGTGACATTAGGGTTTTGGTTGATTTGTATCTTAAGGTGTTATTCTAGTACGAACGCTAGGGCTGTTTGTGACACTTATAGGAATAGCCCAACGGATTGATTGGAAAGAATAACTTTGAGGTGGTTTCGTATCCTACCATAATCTCTACGTTTGTTCTCCGCTATTAGTGGCTTTGGAGTGACTCTTTGTTGCATGTTGAGGGATTGTTATATGATCTTCTATGTTATTATTGTTGAGAGAACTTGCACTAGTGAAAGTATGAACCCTAGGCCTTGTTTACTATCATTGCAATACCGTTTACACTCACTTTTATCATTAGTTACCTTGCTGTTTTTATATTTTCATATTACAAAAACCTATATCTACCATCCATATTGCACTTGTATCACCATCTCTTCGCGAACTAGTGCACCTATACAATTTACCATTGTATTGGGTGTGTTGGGGACACAAGAGACTCTTTGTTATTTGGTTGCAGGGTTGCTTGACAGAGACCATCTTCATCCTACGCCTCCCACGGATTGATGAACCTTAGGTCATCCACTTGAGGGAAATTTGCTACTGTCCTACAAATCTGTGCACTTGCAGGCCCAACAACGTCTACAAGAAGAAGGTTGTGTAGTAGACATCAGCGCCCGCCTGGTACCGTTCGTCATGGCTCACGTCACGAAAGCCTCGTGAGGTTTGCCTCGCCTTGATATCTCCGCTCCTCGTGAGCCTACCTGGCTAGGCCGCTCCAGAGGAGGTATTGCATCGTCCGCCTCGCGAGGCTTGGTCCCTCGCGAGGGTCTTGGGTGCCTTGTTGATGAAGATGGGCCGTACGGCCTGCTGCTTGGCCACGCTGTGGGCCGCAGGCAGGCAAGTCTGGGGACCCCTGCTCCTAACGCCGACAAGAGCCCCGCCCAAGGTGCGCCAGCTTGGCTTCATGTGAAGCCAAGGGTCAAGTTCGGAGCACCACGGGCCCCAAAATCCTTCGGCCTCGGTCGACGCGTGGCGGTTGATTGGACGTGGGCATCTCCGCTTCCCCACGCTGCCTTTGAATCCGCCTGGCTATGTGGCCCTCGCGCCTACACGCTTATTCCTCTGCCTCTTGCGCCTTGCTTCCCCAATTCCCCTGCTTCCTTGTGGCTCTGCTTCTCTTCTCCAATCTGACTTGCGCTCCGCCTGCCCCATCGCCATGGCGCCGAAACAAGCTGAGAAGGGGAAGAGTCCTCTGTCTCTTCCAACTGCGCCTCCGTCCCTTGCACCGACGCTCGGCCGGTCTCGGGTGCTCAATGACGAGGCCATGGGCAAGGTGCGCCCGATGCTTGCTTCCAGCTTCAATGAGTGGGGGGAGATGGTGGCCTGGCCCGCGTCTCGTACTCGCACGGCTCAGACGGCCATTGAGGTCCCAATCTTCAAAGATGCCCTCTGGGCGGGCCTGATTCCTCCCTTCTCCACCTTCTTCAATGCGGTGCTTGAGCATTATCAGATCCACATGCTGCATCTCGACCCTCAGTCTATGACTCTGCTTGCTGTCTTCACCTTCGTGTGTGAAGCCATGGTGGGCGTTGCTCCCTCGGTGGCCCTCCTCCGTCACTTCTTCTCATTGCATCTGGCCGACCCTCAGCAATGCTCGGGGTGCGTGAGCTTCCAGGCCGTGGCTGCGGCAATGGCGAGGGATCGATTTGAGCTTCCTCCATCCACGAGCGAATTTCGGACATGATGGGTGTTCGCCGATGCTGGTGTGCTCAGTCCTCCGCTTCAGTTCGTCGGGGCCGCTGTTCCTAACTCCTGGAGCCATCAATTTCATGAACCCCAGCCTTGCCCACGTCTGGTCAGGTTGAGGTTGCTAAAGGATCGCGACATAACTGCACTGATGGTGGTGAAGGAATTCGTCCAACGCCGGGTCGCTCCGCTTCAGCGGCATTCTCGCCCAATGTGGACCTTGCTCAGCAGCCAGGACCACATGAGGTTTCAGGAGTCCGGGCTCCTCCTCGGGACGCGGCAAACAGTGCTCAAGGTCCTGACGGGTGTCTTTCTGCCGGCGGAACTGCCTGGGAAGAACTGTTTGCTATACCGCTGCAAGAATAAGGATGAATTTGTAAAGGACATGCCTCTCTTCGATGTATGGGGGCCGCGGCCGATCGGCCTGGAGGGGCCTCGTGAGAACCCCGTCGTCGTGGTTCCCTTCCTTGCCCCTGATGCTGAGCTCGCCCCAAGTGACGGTGCAGGTGGGCGAGCTCAGGCGGAGGCCGGCGGCTCGAGTGCTGAGGAGCACGTGCCGAGTGGTGATCCTGGGGCATCGTCCTCAGGAGCCTGCCACTCCCCTCCTGAGGCATCGGTTGCTGAGGAGACGATGTATGCGACTCCCGAGGCGAAGGCTCCAGGAGCCTCGGGAGGTTGTGGCAAAGCGGTGCCCGGCTGTTCGCCGCAACCGGGCACCCCTGAAGATATTCTTCCAAGCTCTTCTTCGCCCCATCACAAGACCGACCGTCACGCCCAGCGCTTTGATCGCCTTTGTGTGGACTTCGAGGAGCTCCACAAGAGGAAAGGATCTCCCAAATGCGGCAACATCTTTGGACGGCTGAGCGGAGGAAGTACATCGCCGTTGATGTGTAAGTATCGCATCACCGTGGCTCTCTCTCTCAGTGCTGCTTTCTTCTTGATGCCGCCTTCAGGCTCCTTCCACTGAGGCTGCTGAGTCTCCTGAGAAATGACCTCTTTCTTCCTTAACTCTTCCGCCGGCCTCGAGCGCTTCGAGTCCGCTGGTTGCCCCTGGAGCAGGGTTGGTTGAAGGGGCACTCCTGCCTTCCTGTCACGCTGAACCTGCAGCCTCGTCGCTCCTCCCCCTTGGTCTGGCGTGGAGCTTGGCAGGCGTGCCCAAGACTCCCCCGCTGGCCTTTGACGGCAACTTGTTGGCTTCGATCTTCGGCTCCACTTCGAGCAGCGAGCCCCAGCTGGCTTGGGCTCCTCGCGAGGACGGGCTGGTGTCGGGTGTGGTGCCAGCCCCCAGCCCCCTGCCGAGGGGTGGCGCACCGCTTGGTGCCCCGCCTGCAGCCCCCGAGGTGGAGGATGAAGAAGGCCGGGCGTTCGAGCTTGAGCGCGGGCGGAGCGTGGTTCGCCATGAGCTCTTCCAGGAGGCGATGAACGCGATGAGCCGACTTGGTGAAGAGCTCGCGAGTGTCGATTCGCGTCTTGAGGCTGAAGGTCTCCGGCTGGCGGAGGAGCGGCGCAAGCTGAAGGTGGCCATCAACCTCGGCCGCTATCAGCGTGACCTCGAGAACGCGAAGGCCGAGGCGTCTCTCAAGGTTGCCCACGAAGCCCGCTCACGAGCCTTGGAAGAGGCTCGCGAGGCTGATCGCCGCTGCGAGGCTGCGGAGAAGCGCGCGTGGGAGCTCCAGGCCTAGAGCGCGTCTCTTGAGCAGCAGGTGGAGGCGCGCAGGGCCGCTCTTGCGTCGCTGAGGGGGACGCCCGTGGAGGAAGAGGAGGTCCGAAAGCATGAGCAGGCGCTGGCCCTGGAGCCCATGGAGCGTAGCCGTGAGCTCGAGCAACTGGAGACGAGGGAGCGTCAAGTTTCCCAAGCAGAAGACGTCGTCGGGGCTCGCGAGGCTGGAGTTGAGGAGGAGGTGAACCGCCGGGTGGCCGAGGTTCGTGCGGACCTGGAGGGCAGGTACGACCTGAAGCTGAAGCTCGCGGGCGTGGAGGATGAGGGCAGGGCCGCTGCCCTCAGGCCCAGGTTGGACGAGGCTGAGAGGCGCGCGGAAGCCACGGCCGCCGCCCTGGTCACGGCGCAGGCGGACTTGGCCTCCGCCCGCGCCGAGCTGCGTTCCCTCCGGAGGCGGGTTGATGACTCAGAGGCTGTTGCGAGGCAAAACACGGAGGAGGTGCTCCAACGTCAAACGCTGGAACGCGGACATGCTCCCATGCTTCAGGATCTCCGAAACAGGGCCAATATCGCCCTGGGCCATATTTGCGACGTGGAGGCGCCGACCCCTCACTCAAATGATTACGCCAGCCACCTTACCTTCTTCACCGAGGTGGTGACGCGCCTGGAGGCTCGATCTGCCAGAGCTCGCCAGCTTGTGGAGGAAAGGCGGCGTGGCCTGCTCGAGCGCGCTTTCTCCTGTGTCTTTAGCCACCTCCTGAATACCGACCCCAACTTTGACTTTGACGCCGCCATCGCCCCCGTACCCACGGTTGTCCGGGGCAACCTAGCGCGCTGGGTTTAGGACAATGTTTACGCGTTGGTCAGGGCCTTCGCTTCGGAGGATGACGCGGTGGTGGTCGTCGCAGACGAAGGCGACGTGGTCGACGATGATGACGGGGGCGTCATCGATGGCAGCGATGATGACGGGGGCGTCACCGATGGCGGCGATGATGCCGATGAAGTCGACGACGACGCGAGTGATGCGTCTGCGGGTGATGCAGCGAGCGACATTTCTGGCTGATCCCTTGTTCTCCTGTCATTTCTTCCTATGCACAAACTCGGGCGTGGCCCTTGGAAACTTGTAAGAGCATTTTGAGAGGGGGAGCCCCTCATGTAAGCAAATTGTAGTTTTTACTTTTCCATGCGATGTGAGTTTGTGTCCTCGTGAACTTGTGAATCCTGATGCGAGTTTTCTGTCTTGGTTTACCTTAGTCAGCGCCAGCTTTGAGCTGGGTTGCGACGTGTCGAGTTCCTGAGAACCTTGCAAAGCTCGTCGCCCCGTCGGAAGGGGCCCCACGTGAGGTGAGCACCAGTGGTAGCGTTAGCGCATGCTTGGCGCGCGCGTGCTTCGTGCAGTCCCGCTCGCGAGGAGCTCGTGGGGGAAAGGCGACGGACATGAGTCCCAAACAAAACGAGATCCAAAAGGCAAGAAATTTCTCAAACGAGAAAAGGCTCCCCCCGCGCGCATCGAAAAAAACTCAGCTTCAATCAAATCCAGATCCAGAAAGCAAAGCTACAGAAAGAGAGATCCAAAGCAAAAGGACGCGTTCGGCACCTAGTCTAGTCTTCCGGTCTTCAAGTCTTCTCACCAGCGCGGAGCTAAGTGCTGCCACTAGGCGTGGGAGGGAGCCCCAGGGCCTGAGGCCGGCACCCCTGAGACTCCGGGGCGTGTACAGCTCCAACTCATTATTACGTGAGAGTGTCACAGGCGGCGAGCTTCACAGGCACTGGGCCTTCTTCACAGGTACCGGCCTTGCTTCATATCGCCAGACGAGGGCCCCGCCTTGCGCCACTCTTGACCTCCTCTGAGCCGACCGGTCACCAGGACGACACAGAGGAGGGAAAGAGGACGCCAGCGGTTCCCTCGGCGACCACAGGTCCTCTGCCGGGGGAAAGGTTGTCGAGGCCTTCCCGGCAGAGGGCCTACCTCCGGGTGTCGCCAGGCGTCGTGCGCCGCGGGGAGGGGCCTTGCTCCTGGCTCCCTCTCGGTGGCCCCCAGCATGTCTCCCTTGTTGGGACGGGTGCCGCCGTGCCTGGGTCATCGATCGACGCTGCAACCTGATTCATCTGTAGTCCATGGTTAGCATAAGCCTGTTCCTGAGAGACTAACAATACCACAGTTGCCGCGCGGCCGCGATCGTTGTGGTTCTCCGTTGGTTCTTGGAAGGCTTCGGCTCCTAGCACCCCCTCTCCCCAATCTTCTCCAGTGAATGGGCCGAGGTCGTCCTCCGGTGCGTACCCTTGGTCGATCATGCGGGGCACGTAGGCTTCCGGGGACGTCACCCCGAACACCTCGCCATGGTGCCCCACGCTCCATGTTGCCCCGCCCATGACGGCGTCCTGGGGATGACAATACAGCATCCGGCCGGGACCATCGGGGGCGACGCTTGCGCTTGTGCTTGTCGAGGGCGGCATGGGGGAGTTGGAGCCCCCTACGCCGCCGGCCGTGCTGATGTTGATGAAGCCCCCGGGCATAGTCGATGGCGCGTGGACGTGGTGAGGTTTGCCGCGCGACCCTGCAGTTGGCTGGGGAGGAAGTCGATAGCAGAAGGGTGGTGCTCCCGACGCCGTTGCGTCCAGCAGCTCGGCAACACACTCAAGCAGCGTGTCCCGGCCGCTCTCCATCAGCCTGCATCGTAGCAGCTCCCTTGCCACGGTGAGCGCAGCCCGCTTGTTTGCTTGCTCCCGCTGTGAGTTCGGCGCCGTTGTTGCGCCATGACTCGCCGCTCTCGCCGCGGCTCGTACCTGTTGTGGGGTGAGGGTGGATGACGCCTGGCCGCGCTGCCCGCGCCCGGCGGGGTTTGGCGGCGCCCGTGCCGCTTGGAGTGCAGGGTCGAGACATTCATGGGCATGCGGCGCTGCTCGGGCTGGCCAGGCTGCCCAGCGGTCGGAGCCGGCCCTTGAATCGCCAGACATCGTGGCTGGGGAGCGTCAGCGAGCTGGTTGGCAGAGAAGAAGCTCCGACGGACCCCTACCTGGCGCGCCAAATGGCGGATGTGGGGTTCCGGCAAACCCTTAAGGTTCGAACACTCGGGTGCGCGCGAAGTCTCTCCCTCCTACCGATCTACGCTCCAGCTCGCTAAGATCTCGAGGACGAACTCACGAACTCGCAAATACGTAAAGACACGAGGTTTATACTGGTTCGGGCCACCGTTGTGGTGTAATACCTACTCAAGTGTGGTGGTGGTGGATTGCCTCTTGGGCTGATGATGAGCAGTACAAGGGAAGAACAGCCTCCTGAGATTGAGGTGTTCTTGTGCATATGAACTTGTGGCATGAGGATTCGATATGAACTATTGCGGGATCAGTTCATGCTCGCTTGAGTCGCCTCTACTGTGGTGGCTATCTCTACTTATATAGGCCCTGGTCCTCTTCCCAAATATCAAGCGGGAAGGGAGCCAACAACGGCGGGCAAATATGAAGGGGGACAGCTACTACAAGCTATCCTGACAAAAGCGGTCTTCGCCTGCGAAAAGCTCTGGGGTGACGCTGTCTTGGGCTCCACAATGAACTCCGCCTTGCCGTCCTCCTGGTCTTGGTCTCGTTGCACCAATATGGAAACCTTTGCCTGATGCCTCGGTACTCTTCGCCTGCGCTGACCTCCTTAGCACCAAAGAGGAAATAGGGACGCTGCGAGCACTGGCGCCCGCCTGGCACCCGCCTGGTACCGTCATGGCTCACGTCACGAAAGCCTCGTGAGGTTTGCCTCGCCTTGATATCTCCGATCCTCGTGAGCCTACCTGGCTAGGCCGCTCCAGAGGAGGTCTTGCGTCATCCGCCTCGCGAGGCTTGGTCCCTCGCGAGGGTCTTGGGTGCCTTGTTGACGAAGATGGGCCGTACGGCCTGCTTCTTGGCCACGCTGTGGGCCGCACGCAGGCAAGTCTGGGGACCCCCGTTCCCAGAACGCCGACTGGCATGCTATCATCATAATAAATTTTATTATCTTAAGTAGAAGGAATCAAAGGATCATATTCATTAAGCAAAGCATCCCCAAGCTTAGGACAAGCATTATTTCCAGGAAATAAATCTTCAAACATGTCATACTCATTAAACATAGCATCCCCAAGCTTGTGGTTTTGCATCTCATCATAATCATTCTTATCAATAGCATGAATGACACCAATAGTATAGCGAACATTATTATCATATTATTCCAAGCAAGTGCTAAAAATATATTCAAGATCATAAGGGATATCATTATCTTCCCAATCATAATCATCACAACAAGCAATAGGCATAACAAAATCATCATCAAGTGCATTATCTTCCACAATTATTTTTGATTCATTTTCATGAGGCACAACAATAGGAGCAACATTATTTGGGAGAGATACCTTTTTACCTCTATTCTTTCTTCTTTTCTTCTTCTTCACCACTTCATGTGTGGGTTTAATTAATCTTTTCAAGCTTCTTATTGATGAGATTGGTTGGATAGGAAGCTCCTCCTCGTTACCCGATTCATCATAATAAACACCAGGAGGGTATTGGGAAATATTTTCCCTTTCATTAGTACTCTCTTCATATTCTATTTGTTTTCTTGACTTTAGATAGTTGGCAATATATGGATTATCAATGCAATTTACCGCACAAAACATATAAATTTCCTCTAGATCAAAATGAAGAAATCTCTCGAAATTAAATTTTGGAATACCCTTAGTTATACATTTCATTTGTTCATACCCCAAAAGAAAACTAAGCTCTTTATGATGCTCAAGGGTAATCGAGTTATCACAATTTTTGGACATGATTTTATCATGAAAGAATTTGCATTGGAGATTTAAATGACCATGTTCATTGCAAAGTTCACAAGGATGGAGAAAACAAATTAAATCTTTCAGCACGGTCATCTAGCTTCTCTTGCAACTTTTTTCATTTCTAAATATTTATGCTTCTTACAAAATATATCTTCCCTATATGGTGTGCAATTGCACTCCCAATTCACTCCGCAAAAAGTGACATGCTTATAAGAAACATTTTTGTCATGACTTGTGCAATCATCATTAGAATTTTGGATATTCAAAGAATTCAAACTAACAACATTGCAATCATGCTCATCATTCAAATATTTTGTGCGAAGCATTTTATTGACTTCTTCTTCTAACAATTGAGCACAATGTTCTGATCCATCATTTTCAAGAAAGATAAAACAAGAAAGTAAAAGATTCGATTGCAAGATCTAAAGATATACCTCCAAGCACTCACCTCCCCGACAACAGCGCCAGAAAAGAGCTTGTTGTCTAATACACAACTTTATTCTTGTAGACACGTGTTGGGCCTCCAAGCGCAGAGTTTTGTAGGACAGTAGCAATTTTCCCTCAAGTGGGTGACCTAAGGTTTATCAATCCGTGAGAGGTGTAGGATGAAGATGGTCTCTCTCAAACGACCACTGCAATCAAATACAAGAAATCTCTTGTGTCTCAAAGACACCCAATACAATGGCAAATTGTATAGGTGCACTAGTTCGGCGAAGAGATGGTGATAAAAGTGTAATATGGATGGTAGAAATATAGTTTTATAACCTGAATAAATAAAAACAGCAAGGTAGTAAATAGTAAATGGGCGCAAAAATGGTATTGCAATGCTTGAAAACAAGGCCTAGGGTCCGTACTTTCGCTAGTGCAATTTCTCAGCAGTGCTAACATAGTTAGATCATATGATTATCCCTCAAAGTGTAATAAAGAATCACTCCCGAGTTCCTATTAGCGGAGAACAAAATATAGATATTGTTTGTAGGGTACGAGACCACCTCAAAGCTATTCTTTTCGTTCGATCTATTCAGGAGTTCTTACTAAAATAACACAAAGCTATTTTTCCGTTCCATCTATCCTAGAGTTCATACTAGAATAACACCAAAGCAAATTCATATTCATAATACTCAATCCATCACAAGGAACTACGAGGGGACCCCAAAGTTTCTATCGGAGAAAAGATAATAAAAACATGCATCAACCCCTATGCATAGATTACCCCAATATCACGGCGGGAATCCGTGAGTTGAATGCCATAACACATATCAAGTGAGTCAATATGATACCCCAATTGTCACCTCAAGTATTCATACCGCAAGACATATATCATGTGTTCTCATCTCTGAATATTCAATCCGACAAGACAAAACTTCAAAGGGTAAAGACTCAATTCATCACAACAAGAGTATAGCGGGGAGAAACATCATATGATCCGACTATATTAACAAATCCCATGATAGAGATCACAAGAGAG
The DNA here is from genome assembly GCA_021605145.1 of Aegilops bicornis. Taxonomy (NCBI): domain Eukaryota; kingdom Viridiplantae; phylum Streptophyta; class Magnoliopsida; order Poales; family Poaceae; genus Aegilops; species Aegilops bicornis. Next base: position 598,408,636 of record CM038670.1, read on the forward strand.
AGAGAGAGAGAGAGAGATTAAACACATAGCTACTGGTACAAACCCTCAGCCCCGAGGGTGGACTACTCCCTCCTCATCGTGATGGCCTACGGGATGATGAAGATGGCCACCGGAGATGATTCCCCCTCCGGTAGGGTGCCGGAACGGGGTCTAGATTGGTTTTCACGGATACAGAGACCTTGCAGCGGCGGAACTTCTGATCTAGGTTAACCCCAAAGGGTTTCGGAATATTTGGAAATTTATAGTGCAAAGAGGGGGTGCGAGAGGCCACCGAGGTGGGCACAACCCACTGGCGCGCTGGGGCCTGGCGCCTGGTGGGTTGTGCCCCTCGTGGCACCCCTGTGTGCCGCTCGCCCAATGGGTGTCTTCTGGTCCATAAAAAATCTCCGTGGATTTTTGTTGCGTTTGGACTCCGTTTGGTATTGATTTCCTGCGATGTAAAAAAGAAGCAAAAAACAACAACTGGTAAATAGGTTAGTCCCAAAAAAATGATATAAAGTTGCTATAAAATGATTGTAAAACATCCAAGAATGATAAAGTAACAACATGAATACTTCATAAATTATAGATATGTTGGAGACGTATCAATGACCCGTTTCTGTGCGGGTGAAGATAGCTGGTTGGCTCGTAGAAGCAACAGCTCTGGCGACCCCGACACTTCTGAGGCCAGGGAAGACAATGGTAAACCACGCCGCAATATAAACAAACGTCAAAGCAATAACGACAATGCAGATGACACGACAGTCAATGCCGGATTCAGTGGTTCTAAACCCGGTCAACGGAAGAAAACTTCTAAAGGCAACATGGACGGTCCATCCAACTTGGACAAAATCCTTGAGAGGCCCTGTCAGATTCATGGCACACCCGACAAACCTGCAAACCACACCAATAGAAACTGTTGGGTTTTCAAATAGGCTGGTAAGATAAACACCGAACACAAGGGAAAGGGACCTCCAAGTGAGGACGATGATGAGCCCCGACAGCCGAACACTGGGGGCCAAAAGCAGTTTCCCCCCGAAGTGAAAACGATGAACATGATCTATGTCACTCACATCCCCACAAGGGAGCGCAAGCGCGCACTAAGGGACGTCTACGGCGTAGAACCTGTCGCCCCAAAAATTCAATCCATGGGCAGCCAGTCCGCTCACCTTTGATCACAGGGACCACCCATCTAGTATCCGTCAAGGGAGTTCGGCCACCGTAGTACTCGATCCAATCATCGACAGATACCATCTCACTAGAGTCCTTATGGATGGCGGCAGCAGCCTCAACTTGATTTATCAAGACACTGTCGGTAAGATGGGCATCGACCCATCAAGAATCAAGCCTAGTAACACCACCTTTAAAGGTGTGATACCCAGCGTGGAGGCCCGTTGTACGGGCTCATTAACACTGGAGGTAGTATTTGGCTCCCCGGACAATTTCCGAAGCGAAGAACTGATCTTCGACATCGTCCCCTTTCGTAGTGGTTATCACGCACTACTCAGATGAACTGCTTTCGCTCGCTTTAATGCAGTCCTGCACTATGCTTATTTAAAGCTTAAAATGCCCGGACCTCATGGCGTTATCACAATCAACGGAAATATGGAGCGCTCCCTCCGTACTGAAGAGCACACCACGGCCCTTGCAGCCGAGGTGTACGTCGACCTTATCAAGCCGAATAATTCGTCGGACATTAAAGCCAATGACATCTCTAAACGAGTCTGGTCCGCACCGCACCGCGATGACTCGATGGATCCGGACCTCGATTAGTAGTTTGGCCTCCGCCGACTTCCCAATAAGGTTGCGGCTTACATATAGCGCGTACATAACTACGCACTCAAAATACCTTGGGCAACGCCGGAGGCACACTGCGGAAACAGTCCATAGTACGTCTTGACCCTATTTGGACATTATACATTTTTTCACTGCAGGTTCATTAAGAGCCCTATCCACTATATGGTTGCAGCAGGGACCCTTTCAAGGCCGTTTTCCCCCTCCTTTACGGACAACCATCAAATACCCCTGTCTAAGGATTCATTACTAAGGAGAAACGATGCAGACGCGCGGCAGGGCATCACTGGAGTCTTCAAACCATTACTTTTAGGCATGTGTTAGACTTTCCCTTATGTAAATTTTCAGGCATGTAACATGACCTTTATATTTATGGCATTATCTATCGAAACACGCCTCGACGTACTGATAAGGATATAAATGAAGCAGATGATCCCACCTTTTTTTGGGTTTTTATATTGTCTTATCATCCATATCCCCTCCTTGCTTTCGACTGGCGTTCGCACTTCGGCATGGCCTTCATACCAGGGGCTGTATTCGGCCCCGCAAACTCTTAAGTCCGAACAGCTATAGGGAACTCTTCGGCGTCCTAGATATTGCACTATATGCATCGGCTCTGAATCATGTCTTTGGTCTAAAGTTGGGTTTCCCGGCTCCTGTGTTTACCACCTTAAGTTCCGCAAGTTCGGCTAAGGTAGTAAAGGGAGAACTACTGCGATTGTATTTCTGGTTCGTCCGGTCAAGTACCTTAGTAGAGAAAGCCAAAAACTAACTGTCATGATATGCGAGAGCTGGTCAGTGATCCGGTGACTTAGTGTCATACTACGAATCGTTCATGATTTATGCCGTATTATATTAGGGGCTGGGATTTGACCAAGCCGTGTTGCGAAGGCGCCATACTCCGTATTGCCGTTCACGCAACACGGGCTAGTACTTAGCACCACAAATGGACTCCTATGGCTCAGTGAGGATAATAAACCCACATAGTATGATTGCCTAATTCATCTAGTGGACGCCTCCTCCACGGACCAAGACATTGGATAAAGAGCGGACACATGTTTGTGAACACCCCAGAAATATTTTCACAGGGGCGGAAGCCGACGACTGGCAATTTTCACATATAAAACGGCCGAACAGGAGGATAAACTGACCAAATCATAAGGCGCAAGCATAAATATTTAAACACCATGAGTTCATTACATGGTCTTTGCAAACCGAACTCCACTACTCAAATATGATATCCTTTGAACATTGGCCCTCTACAATTCAAGCTCCTTCCAGGACCTCGCCGAAGTACCTCTCCGGCCTTCGGTGATCCTTGCCTTCAAGCGGCCCTGCGGTGGCAATTTTAGTGGCCTTCATCTTCGCCCATTGTACCTTGACGTGGGCAAAGGCCATACGGGCACCTTCTATGCAGGCCGACCGCTTTATGGCGTCGATCCGTGGACACACATTGACTAGCCGCCTCACGAGTCCGAAGTAGCTGCTGGGTATGGGCTCGGCTGGCCAAAGACGGACTATTACATCCTTCATGGCCAACCCGGCCACCCTATGTAGCTCGGTCAGCTGCTTTAGTTGATCACTGAGGGGCACCAGATGCTCTGGCGCAAGGTACTGTGACCAGAACAACTTCTTCGTCGAGCTCCCCTCTTCGGCTCGGAAGAACTTCGCATCGTCAGTGACACTCCTGGGCGGATCCGCAAACGCGCCTGGAGAACTCCAAACTCGGGTCAGCAAGATGTATCTCCTACTTACAAATTTGCTCTGTAGAAAAAAGGCCTCACCAGCTGCTATCTGCCTCACCTCCTGGATCTCCTGGCAAGCGCCTGGGCTTCAACCCAGGCCTCCTTCACGCTCTAGAGAGCTTTGGCGAGTTCGGAGGCTTGATCCGAAGTCTTCTGCTCCAAGGACTCACACTAAGTTATGTCGTCCTTGAGCTCTTGTTCAACCTCATCCAACCGCGCCTCATGTTTTCGGCGGGCAGTTCGCTCCGCCTCCAACTCCTTCGCCGCTTTGTCAGCGGCCACCCTGCTCACCTCCGCCTCCTTTTTGGCTTGGGAAAGCGCGCTCTTGAGGGACTTAACCTCGGCTGTGCCAACTATGAGTATAATCATAAAACTCAGTAAGTTAAAAGAATTAGCACACATATCACTTCGGTATGTAAAAGTGCCGCATACCTTGCGTTTTGTCAAACCGCTTGTTGATGCGGCCGAGCTCCTCATCGGCTAGTTGAAGTTTCCGATTGAGCTGGGAAACTTCTGCGGCTTGGGCAGTAGCCGCCAACATGGATGCCTGTTTCACACATTAGCACAGTATGTTAATAATTTGACTGGGGATACTCTGTCTGGTTTGTTCAAATCCGGACAGAGTCTCAGGGGCTACTGTCAGTACATGGGTTTAAAATTTCATATGAAAAACTTGTTAGAGAATTACATCGCATACCTCAAAGCCCGTCAGTAGGCTATTGAAGGCTTCATTCAGTCCGCTTTTCGCAGACTGAACCTTCTTCATAACCGCACACATCAGGGTGCGGTGCTCTTCCGCAATGGAAGCGCGTAGCAGTGCTTCCTCCAGAGCAGGAGTGGCCTCCGGATTAACAGAGGTCGCCAATGGAGCTGCTGCTCCGCCCCCCTCCGTCGAAGGGGGATGCTGATCCGTACCCGGAGCCACATTGGTCTCCGGGACGGTGTTCGGCGGGGGTCCGAACTGTTGAGACCCTCCACCCTCAATGGTCGTGTGGATTGCCGTCTCCCAGTCTGCAGCCCCGGAGGTATTAACCTCGGGCGCCCTCTGGACGAACTCATCCGCCCCTCCTCGGCCAGAGGAGGTCCTTTGGGACGACACATGGCAGTGGGGGATGGGGCCTGCGCTGGTCCATCGCTCTCCGCCTCTTCAGGCGCCAGAGAGTTTCCCGACGAGGTCGAGGTGTTTGGGATATTGCGTGGAGGGCTGAAATGCAAGCAAAGATACAATTTGTACAACGGAGGCGGGTAAGCGGAAACTGAACAAGTAAGATTTTTGATACTTATGATTCGTCCAGGGGCTTCACCCTGGAAGCTCTCCTCGGCTGTGATCGGACTCCGAGTCTGAACTGGTTGAGAGGGTAATCTTCTTCCTCTTCGGCGTCGGCCCCTCCGGGTTCTCGGAGGCCGTCCTCTTCTTCCTCCTCGTCTTGCGAGGAGAGTCGCTCTCCACATCCTTCCCCTCTTCATCCTCGTCTTCCTCGTGAGAGGAGACGTCCTCGTTCCCTCCGGACATAGCATCCGAAGGACCTATGCAGCAGGGCCCGCCCTTGGGCTCCTTGACCTTCTTCTTTCCCTTCTTCTCCGGTGCCTGGTAGGGCGCCGAGACCAGCATCTCCATCAGTTGGGGAGAGACTGGGTCTTCGGGTAACGGAGAAGGACTCTTGATCTGCTCCGCCTTCTTGGTCCAGCCTTGTAAAGAGGTAGGCTGATAAGATTCATATCGATCAAAAATATAGTGAAGAAAATAGGCCCTAGAGGCAATAATAAAGTTGTTATTTATATTTCTCTATATCATGATAAATGTACGACGCGTTTGGTTCGCGACTTCTTCGCTGTCTCCCGATTACACCGGCTCATGATTGCGTTACAGCCGTTTGTTTCGATTCGGTTGGTTTCATATACCGTGTAATCGCAAACCATTCTTCGCTAAACTGAAAACACTGTGTACAGCTCGGTATGGAATAACACCGCCACTCTTCCGGATAGTTTTCTTCACGCGAGGTCTCAGTGCGATAGCGCCACCGCGACCCCACCTCCACCATGAGCAGCACCACCGCGACCCCTCTCCGCCATGAGCAGCAAGTGCCGCCGTATCAATTCACCGCCTCCGTGAGCAGCAACGCCGCCGATGTCCCTTCGTCGCCACCGCCATGAGCAGGGCCGCCGATGTCCCTTCGCCGCCACCGCCATGAGCAGCGCCGCCAATCTCCCTTCACCGCCGTGATCAGTAGCGCCGCTGTGAGCAGCCGGTGATCTCGTTCCTCATCGCAAGCCATCCCCGTCCATCGGGCATCTTCTACAAGGCCGTTTCCCCTTCCCTTGCGTGAGCCAAACAGATCTCGTATTCACTTATCTTTGATCTAATATAGTGTATTCTCATTACAATACTGAATACCTTACCTCCGCTCGAACCAAACGCGTCGGTATATTATCCATGCTAGAATTGTATTAACTGGAAACTTAGTACATGTGTGAATGCATAGACAAATAGAATGTCCCTAGTATGCCTCTACTTGACTAGCTCGTTAATCAAAGATGGTTAAGCTTCCTGACCATAGACATGTGTTGTGATTTGATCAATGGGATCACATCATTAGAGAATGATGTGATGGACAGGACCCATCTGTTAGCTTAGCATAATGATCGTTTAATTTTATTGCTATTGCTTTCTTCATGACTTATACATGTTCCTCTGACTATGAGATTATGCAACTCCCGAATACCGGAGGAACACCTTGTGCGCTATCAAACGTCACAATGTAACCGGGTGATTATAAAGATGCTCTACAGGTGTCTCCGAAGGTGTTTGCTGAGTTGGCATAGATCAAGATTAGGATTTATCACTCCGTACATTGGAGAGGTATCTCTGGGCCCTCTCGATAATGCACATCACTATAAGCCTTGCAAGCAATGTGACTAATGAGTTAGTTGCGGGATGATGCATTACGGAACGAGTGAACAGACTTGCCGGTAACGAGATTGAACTAGGTAACAAAGGGAACTATGTATGTTGTTATGCATGCCCGAGATTCGGTATGTTACTTGCCCGAGATTCGATCGTGGGTATCATCATACCTAGTTCAATCTCGTTACCGGCAAGTCTCTTTACTCGTTCCGTAATGCATCATCATGTGACTAACTCATTAGTCATATTTCTTGCAAGGCTTATAGTGATGTGCATTACCGAGAGGGCCCAGAGATAACTCTTCGGTACACAGAGTGACAAATCCTAATTCAATCTATGCCAACTCAACAAACACCTTCTGAGACACCTGTAGAGCATCTTTATAATCACCCAATTACGTTGTGACATTTGATAGCACACAAGGTGTTCCTCCGGTATTCGGGAGGTGCATAATCTCATAGTCAGAGGAACATGTATAAGTCATGAAGAAAGCAATAGCAATAAAACTAAACGATCATTAATGCTAAGCTAACAGATGGTCTTGTCCATCACATCATTCTCTAATGATGTGATCCTGTTCATCAAATGACAACACATGCCTATGGTTAGGAAACTTAACCATCTTTGATTAACGAGCTAGTCTAGTAGAGGCATACTAGGGACACTCTGTTTGTCTATGTATCCACACATGTACTAAGTTTCTGGTTAATACAATTCTAGCATGAATAATAAACATTGATCATGATATAAGGAAATATCAACAACAACTTTATTATTGCCTCTAGGGCATATTCCCTTCAGTCTCCCACTTGCACTAGAGTCAATAATCTAGATTACATAGTAATGATTCTAACACTCATGGAGTCTTGGTGCTGATCATGTTTTGCTCGTGAGTGACGCTTAGTCAACATGTCTACAACATTTAGTATGTATGTATCTTGCAAATATCTATGTCTCCCTCCTTGACTTGATCACGGATGAAATTGAAGCATATCTTGATGTGCTTGATTCTCTTGTGAAATCCGGATTCCTTTGCCAAGGCAATTGAACCAGTATTGTCACAAAAGATTTTCATTGGACCCGATGCACTAGGTATGACACCTAGATCGGATATGAACTCCTTCATCCAGACTTCTTCATTTGCTGCTTCTGAAGCAGCTATGTACTCCGCTTCACACGTAGATCCCGCCATGACGCTCTGCTTGGAACTACACCAACTGACAGCTCCACCATTCAATATAAATACGTATCCGGTTTGTGACTTAGAGTCATCCGGATCAGTGTCAAAGCTTGCATTGAAGTAACCATTTATGATGAGCTCTTTGTCACCTCCATAAACGAGAAACATATCCTTAGTCCTTTTCAGGTATTTTACGATGTTCTTGACCGCTTTCCATTGATCCACTCCTGGATTACTTTGGTACCTCCCTGCTAAACTAATAGCAAGGCACACATCAGGTCTGGTACACAACATTGCATACATGATATAACCTATGGCTGAGGCATAGAGAATGACTTTCATTTTCTCTCTATCTTCTGCAGTGGTCGGGCATTGAGTCTGACTCAACTTCACACCTTGTAACACAGGCAAGAACCCTTCCTTTGATCGGGTCCATTTTGAACTTCTTCAAAACTTTATCAAGGTATGTGCTTTGTGAAAGTCCAATTAAGCGTCTTGATCTATCTCTATAGATCTTGATTCCCAATATATAAGCAACTTCACCGAGGTCTTTCATCGAAAAATTATTATTCAAGTATCCTTTTATGCTATTCAGAAATTCAGTATCATTTCCGATCAACAATATGTCATCCATATATAATATCATAAATGCTGCAGAGCTCCCACTCACTTTCTTGTAAATACAGGCTTCACCAAAAGTCTGTATAAAACCATATGATTTGATCACACTATCAAAGCGTATATTCCAACTCCGAGAGGCTTGCACCAGTCCATAAATGGATCGCTGGAGCTTGCACACTTTGTTAGCACCTTTTGGATCGACAAAACCTTCTGGTTGCATCATATACAACTCTTCTTTAAGATATCCATTAAGGAATGCAGTTTTGACATCCATTTGCCAAATTTCATAATCATAAAATGCTGCAATTGCTAACATGATTCGGACAGACTTAAGCATCGCTATGGGTGAGAAGGTCTCAGTGTAGTCAACTCCTTGAACTTGTCGAAAACCTTTCGCAACAAGTCGAGCTTTGTAGACAGCAACATTACCGTCAACGTCAGTCTTCTTCTTGAAGATCCATTTATTCTCAATGGCTTGCCGATCATCAGGCAAGTCAACCAAAGTCCATACTTTGTCCTCATACATGGATCCCATCTCAGATTTCATGGCCTCAAGACATTTCACGGAATCTCGGGTCATCATCGCTTCCTCATAGTTTGTAGGTTCGTCATGGTAAAGTAACATGACCTCTAGAACAGGATTACCGTACCACTCCGGTGCGGATTTTACTCTGGTTGACCTACGAGGTTCGGTAGTAACTTGATCAGAAGTTTCATGATCATTATCATTAGCTTCGTCACTAATTGGTGTAGGAATCACTAGAACTGACTTCTGTGATGAACTACTTTCCAATTCGGGAGCAGGTACAATTACCTCATAAAGTTCTACTTTCCTCCCACTCACTTCTTTCGAGAGAAAATCCTTCTCTAGAAAGGATCCATTCTTAGCAACAAATATCTTGCCTTCGGATCACTGATAGAAGGTGTACCCAACAGTTTTCTTTGGGTATCCTATGAAGACACATTTCTCTGATTTGGGTTCGAGCTTATCAGGTTGAAGCTTTTTCACATAAGCATCGCAGCCCCAAACTTTAAGAAACGACAACTCAGTTTTCTTGCCAAACCACAATTCATATGGTGTCGTCTCAACGGATTTAGATGGTGCCTTATTTAATGTGAATGCAGCCATCTCTAAAGCATAACCCGAAAATGATAGCGGTAAATCAGTAAGAGACATCATAGATCGCACCATATCTAATAAAGTGCGGTTACGACATTCGTACACACCATTACGCTGTGGTGTTCCAGGTGGCGTGAGCTGCAAAACTATTCCGCACTGTTTCAAATGAAGACCAAACTCATAACTCAAATATTCTCCTCCACGATCAGATCGTAGGAACTTTATTTTCTTGTTACGATGATTTTCCACTTCACTCTGAAATTCTTTGAACTTTTCAAATGTTTTAGACTTATGTTTCGTTAAGTAGATATACCCATATCTACTCAAATCATCTGTGAAGGTCAGAAAATAATGATACCCGCCGCGAGCCTCAACACTCATCGGACCACATACATCAGTATGTATTATTTCCAACAAGTCTGTTGCTCACTCCATTGTTCTGGAGAATGGAGCCTTAGTCATCTTGCCCATGAGGCATGGTTCGCAAGCATCAAGTGATTCATAATCAAGTGATTCCAAAAGCCCATCAGCATGGAGTTTCTTCATGCGCTTCACACTAATATGACCTAAACGGCTGTGCCACAAATAAGTTGCACTATCATTATTAAACTTATATCTTTTGGCTTCAATACTATGAATATGTATATCACTACTATCGAGATTCAACAAAAATAGACCGCTCATCAAGGGTGCATGACCATAAAAGATATTACTCATATAAATAGAACAACCATTACTCTCTGATTTAAATAAATAACCGTCTCGCATCAAACAAGATCCAGATATAATGTTCATGCTTAACGCTGGCACCAAATAACAATTATTCAGGTCTAAAACTAATCTCGGAGGTAGATGTAGAGGTAGCGTGCCGACGGTGATCATATCGACTTTGGAACCATTTCCCATGTGCATCGTCACCTCGTCCTTAGCAAATCTTTGTTTAATCCGTAGCCCCTGTTTCGAGTTGCAAATATGAGCAATGTAACCCAGATCAAATACCCAGGCGCTACTTCGAGCATTAGTAAGGTACTCATCAATAACATGTATATCAAATATACCTTTCACTTTGCCATCCTTCTTATCCGCCAAATACTTGACCAGTCCCTTTGTAGTAGAAGCACTCGGTCTCAGGCTTAGGTCCAGACTTGGGCTTCTTCACTTGAGCAGCAACTTGCTTGCTGTTCTTCTTGAAGTTCCCCTTATTCCCTTTGCCTTTTTTCTTGAAACTAGTGGTCTTGTTAACCATCAACACTTGATGCTCCTTCTTGATTTCTACCTCTGCAGCCTTTAGCATCACGAAGAGCTCGGGAATTGTTTTATTCATCCCTTGCATATTATAGTTCATCACGAAGCTTTTGTAGCTTGGTGGCAGTGATTGAAGAACTCTGTCAATGACAATATCATCGGGAAGATTAACTCCTAGTTGAGTCAAGTGGTTGTGGTACCCATACATTCTTTGTATATGTTCATTAACAAAACTATTCTCCTCCATTTTGCAGCTGTAGAACTTATTGGAGACTTCATATCTCTCAATCCGGGCATTTTCTTGAAATATTAACTTCAACTCTTGAACATCTCATATGCTCCATGACATTCAAAACGTCGTTGAAGTCCCGGTTCTAAGCCGTAAAGCATGGCACACTGAACTATCGAGTAGTCATCAGCTTTGCTCTGCCAGACGTTCACAACGTCTGGAATTGCTCCTGCAGCGGGTCTTGCACCTAGCGGTGCTTCCAGGACGTAATTCTTCTATGCAGCAGAGGATAATCCTCAAGTTACGGACCCAGTCCGTGTAATTGCTACCATCATCTTTCAACTTAGTTTTCTTTAGGAACGCATTAAAATTCAAAGGAATGGTAGCACGGGCCATCGATCTACAACAACATAGACATGCAAAATACTATCAGATACTAAGTTCATGATTAATTAAAGTTCAATTAATCACATTACTTAAGAACTCCCACTTAGATAGACATCCCTCTAGTCATCTAAATGATCATGTGATCCATACCAACTAAACCATGTCCGATCATCATGTGAGATGGAGTAGTTTTCAATGGTGAACATCACTATGTTGATCATATCTACTATATGATTCACGTTCGACCTTTTGGTCTCAGTGTTCCGAGGCCATATCTACATATGCTAGGCTCGTCAAGGTTAACCCGGATATTCTGTGTGTGCAAAATTGGCTTGCACCCATTGTATGTGAACGTAGAGCTTATCATAACCGATCATCACGTGGTTTCTCGGCACGACGAACTGTAGCAACGGTGCATACTCAGGGAGAACACTTATACCTTGAAATTTAGTGAGAGATCATCTTATAATGCTACCACCGTACTAAGCAAAATAAGATTCATAAAAGATAAACATCACATGCAATCAAAATAAGTGATATGATATGGCCATCATCATCTTGTGCCTTTGATCTCCATCTCCAAAGCACCATCATGATCACCATCGTCACCGGCTTGACACCTTGATCTCCATGGAAGCATCGTTGTCGTCTCGCCCACTATTGCTTCTATGACTATCGCTACCGCTTAGTGATAAAGTAAAGCAATTACATGGCGATTGCATTTGATACAATAAAGTAACAACCTTAAGGCTCCTGCCAGTTGCCGATAACTTTTACAAAACATGATCATCTCATACAACAATCTATATCTCATCACGTCTTGACCATATCACGTCACAACAATACCTGCAAAAACAAGTTTGACGTCCTCTACTTTGTTGTTGCAAGTTTTACGTGGCTGCTACGGGCTTCTAGCAAGAACCGTTGTTACCTACGCATCAAAACCACAACAACTTTTCATCAAGTGTGTTGTTTTAACCTTCAACAAGGACCGGGCGTAGTCAAACTCGATTCAACTAAAGCTGGAGAAACAGACACCCGCTAGCCACCTGTGTGTGAAGCATGTCGGTAGAACCAGTCTCATGAACATGGTCATGTAATGTCGGTCCGGGCCGCTTCATCCAACAATACCGCCGAATAAAAGTAAGACGTTGCTGGTAAGCAGTATGACTATTATCGCCCATAACTCTTTGTGTTCTACTCGTGCATATAACATCTATGCATAGACTTGGCTCGGATGCCACTTTTGGGGAACGCAGTATTTCAAAAAAATTCCTATGATCACACAAGATCTATCTAGGAGAAGCATAGAAACAAGCGGGGAGAGTGTGTCGACGTACCCTCGTAGACCAAAAGCGGAAGCGTTTAGTAACGCGGTTGATGTAGTCGAACGTCTTCACGATCCGACCGATCCAAGCACCGAACGTACGGCACCTCCGTGTTCAGCACACGTTCAGCTCGATGACGTCCCACGAACTCTTAATACAGTTGAGGTCAAGGGAGAGTTCCGTCAGCACGACGGCATAGCGACGGTGATGATGAAGTTGCCGGCGCAGGGCTTCGCCTAAGCACTACAACGATATGACCGAGGTGTGTAACTGTGGAGGGGGCACCGCACACGGCTAAGAGATTGTCTGTTGTCCATTGGGTGCCCCCTCACCACATATATAAAGGAGGGGAGGAGGAGGCCTAGGAGGAGGCGCGCAATGTGGGGGAGTCCTACTTGGACTCCCGGTCCAAGTAGGATTCGCCTCCCCCCGCTCATTCCTATTCCAACAAGGGGAGAGAGGGAAGGAGGAAGAGCGGAGAAGGAAAGAGGGGGGCGCCGCCCCGTCCTAGTCTAATTCGGACCAGCCCATGGGAGGCGCGCTGCCTACCCTTGTGGCCCTTCTCTCCTTTCCACTAAAGCCCAATAAGGCCCATTACTTCCCCGGGGGGTTCCGGTAACCTCCCGTACTCTGAAACTTATCCGATACTTCCTGAAACCATTCCGGTGTCTGAATATAACCTTCCAATATATGAATCTTTACCTCTCGACCATTTTGAGACTCCTCGTCATGTCCGTGATCTCATCCGGGACTCCGAACAAACTTCAGTCATCAAATCACATAACTCATAATACAAATCATCATCGAACGTTTAAGCGTGCGGACCCTACGGGTTCGAGAACTATGTAGACATGACCAAGACACATCTCCGGTCAATAACCAATAGCGGAACCTGGATGCTCATATTGGCTCCTACATATTCTATGACGATCTTTATCGATCAAACCGCATAACAACATACCTAGTTCCCTTTGTCATCGGTATGTTACTTGCCCAAGATTCGATCGTCGGTATCATCATACCTAGTTCAATCTCATTACCGGCAAGTCTCTTTACTCGTTTCGTAATGCATCATCCCGTGACTAACTCATTAGTCATATTTCTTGCAAGGCTTATAGTGATGTGCATTACCGAGAGGGCCCAGAGATACCTCTCCGATGCACGAAGTGACAAATCCTAATCTCGATCTATGCCAACTCAACAAACACCATCGGAGACACCTGTAGAGCATCTTTATAATCACCCAGTTACGTTGTGACGTTTGATAGCACACAAGGTGTTCCTCCGATATTCGGGAGTTGCATAATCTCATAGTCAGAGGAACATGTATAAGTCATGAAGAAAGCAATAGCAATAAAACTAAATGATCATTAATGCTAAGCTAACGGACGGGTCTTGTCCATCACATCATTCTCTAATGATGTGATCCCGTTCATCAAATGACAACACATGTCTGTCATGTCAGATGTCCTAGTGTGAGGACTTAGTCGTGGAGCCATCGCAACTAGGTTGGCTTAAAGGGGTTAAACAGGACAAAGGACATAGAGAGTTTATACTGGTTCGGCCTCTTGCGGTGAAGGTAAAGGCCTAATCCAGTTTTTAGGTGGTATTGCCTATGTCTCAATTACCAGGGAGCGAATACGCTTGACCTAGCTTTTGATCTGTTGTCTCTTTCCCTAAGCCGCCGCTGGGTCATTGAGGGAGTCCTGGATTAGGGGGTCCTCAGGCGTCCAGACTATGGTACGTGGGCCGGACTGATGGGCTGTAAAGATACAAGACCGAAGACTATCTCCGTGTCCGGATGGGACTCTCCTTGGCGTTTGGATATGAAGATTCCTTTCTCTGTAACCGACTTTGTAAAACCCTAGTCCCGTCCGGTGTCTATATAAACCGGATGGCTTAGTCCATAGGGACAAGAATCATAATCATAGTCATACATGCCAGACCTCTAGGGTTTTAGCCATTATGATCTCGAGGTAGATCAACTCTCGTAATACTCATATTCATCAAGATCAATCAAGCAGGAAGTAGGGTATTACCTCCGTAGAGAGGGCCCGAATTTGGGTAAACATCGTGTCCCCTGTCTCCTATTACCATCGACCTTAGACGCACATTTCGGGACCCCCTACCCGAGATCCGCCGGTTTTGACACCGACATTGATGCTTTCATTGAGAGTTCAGTTGTGCCGTCGTCAAGAGGTTCGATGGCCCCGTCAATCATCTACAACAATGCTGTTCAGGGAGAATCCTTCCTCCCCGGATAGATCTTCGTATTCGGTGGATTCGCACTGCGGGCCAACTCGCTTGGCCATCTAGAACAGATCGATAGCTATGCCCCTGACCATCAGGTCAGATTCAGAATCTTGAAATATGTCGCAGACATCCGTGGAGACTTGATCTTCGACGGATTTGAGACCGCGGAAGTAGTCGCTCCCTGTCACCATGATGAACATGACTTAAATCTGTCATCGAACCATACCCAGGAGATAGCGCCTGTAACTGCTCCGACTCTAGATCCGGAGCAGATCACGCCATCCAGGGATGGGAGGCTCAACCCCACCACGGAGGCCACAGACTCAGCGGCGTTGGAGCCGCACACAGACCCAACCTCAAGCGAGATCAGTGTTGCCGGAACCTCGGACACGTTTCCGGCTACAAGTTCCGAAGCATGTGCGTCCGCGCACGACGAGCTTGATCGGGCGTCGATCATCGAATTCAGCTCCGCGGACATCTTTAGGCACTCTCCTTTAGGCGACGTGCTAAACTCATTAAAAACACTCTCCTTAGCGGGGGACTCACAGCCGAATTATATTCGGTTCGAACTGGAGGCTGATGATGGAGAATTTCGCTTCCCACCCCCCGCCCACTTAATAGCCACTGTCGAAGACTTAACTGACATGCTCGATTACGGCTCCGAAGACATCGATGGTATGGATGACGATGCTGGAGAGGAGTAGGCGGAAAACCTGCCGTTCACTGGACGATGGACAACCACCTCCTCATACGACGTATACATGGTGGATGCACCAAAAGGGAATAGCAGCGACGACAAGGAAGATCCAGTTGAGGATAAACCTCCTGAGATACAACCAAAGCACCGGCGTCAGCGGTGCCGCTTTAAATCACGCCGCAGCACAGACAACAACACCGGCACAGGAGAAGATAACACTCCGAACGGTGCCGAAGACAATTAAGACCCCGTTGAGGCAACTTCCAAAGAAGATGAATGGGAAGACGGGCAAGCTAGCCCTGATGTACAGGCCACACACGAAGACTCGGAGGATAGTAATTATCTTCCGCTCTCCGAGGATGAGGTGAGCCTCGGCACCGAGGATTTTATTGTGCCAGAGGAACCTATCGAGCAGGAGCGCTTTAAGCGCGGGCTAATAGCCACTGCAAGGAGCCTGAAAAAGAAACAACAACAGCTTCAAGCTGATCAAGATCTACTCAATCATAGATAGACTGATGTCCTAGCAGCCGAGGAATACGGCCTCAAGCACCCAGCCAAAAATTACCCGAAGCGCAAGTTTCTACCTCAGTTCGATGATGAGGCGTTGGAGCCCGTACCATCATCGCACAATGTGGCTGACCGACCACCACGTGGTCGGGATAAAGTGGCAACTCAACCGAACACCAGCCCGCCCCACCTCACCGTAAAGGCAGAGACAAGACAGCTCAGGGAGATACATATGACCTACGGCAGGACTTGGGCAGTAGAGCAGGTCAGAACAGATCGATCTATGGATCACGGGGATGTGCCCTGACATGCGATAACGGCTATCTAGCCGGACGCAATAATCATACTCATGCCCGGACCAAGAACCGCAGACGGACTCCATCCGAGCTACGTCGCGACGTGGCCCGATATAGAGGTGTCGCACACCCACTCTGCTTCATCGACGAAGTAATGGAGCACGAATTCCCAGAAGGGTTTAAACCCATGAATATCGAATCATACGATGGAACAACAGATCCCGCGGTATGGATTGAGGACTTTCTTCTCCATATCCACATGGTACGCGGTGATGATCTCCATGCCATTAAATACCTCCCACTAAAACTAAAGGGACCAGCTCGGCACTGGCTAAACAGCCTTCCAGAGAACTCCGTTGGCAGCTGGGAAGACCTGGAAGACGCCTTTCGCGACAACTTCCAAGGTACATATGTCCGACCACCAGATGCCGATGACTTAAGTCACATCATCCAGCAGCCCGGAGAGTCAGCCAGAAAGCTCTGGACTAGGTTCCTAATTAAAAAGAACCAAATTGTCAATTGTCCGGATGACGAAGCCCTCGCGGCCTTCAAACACAGTGTCCGGGATGAATGGCTCGCCCGCCACCTCGGTCAAGAAAAACCAAAATCCATGACAGCCCTCACCGCTCTAATGACCCGCTTTTGCGTGGGAGAAGACAGCTGGCTCGCTCGTAGGAGCAACGGCGCCAGCGATCTGGGCACTTCCAAAGTCCGAGACGGCAACGGAAAGCCACGACGCAATAAACACAAGCATCGTAATAGTGATGAAATAACACAAGACACAACGGTCAACGCCGGATTCAGTGGCTCAAAGCCCGATCAACGGAAAAATCCATCCAAGGCAAATAGAGATGGACCATCTAATCTCGACAAGATATTGGATCGGCCCTGCCAGATTCATGGCACTCCCGATAAACCAGCTACTCACACTAACAGAAGATGCTGGGTCTTCAAACAAGCCGGCAAGGTTAATGCCTAACACAAGGGGAAGGGGTCGCCCAGTGACAGCGATGACGAAGAGACCCGCCAGCCGAATACCAGGGTTCACAAGCAATTTCTCCCCGAGGTGAAAACTGTAAACCTGGTATATGTGACGCACACCCCTACAAGGGAGCACACGCGCGCATTCTGGGATGCATAAGCCATAGAGCAGATTCCCCCAAAATTTAGTCATATTCGTCCTGAAGGCTTGGCAACTCTGATCATCGATCCAATTGTCGATGGGTTCCATCTCATGAAAGTCCTTATGGACGGCGGCAGTAGCCTTAATCTACTCTACCAAGACATTGTCCACAAAATGGGCATTGATACTTCTAGAATCAAACCCACCACAACCATCCTCAAGGGAGCAGTACCTGGCGTAGAAGCTCACTGCACGGGTTCCATCACACTGGAAGTCGTTTTCCGTTTGCCAAACAACTTCCGAAGCGAGGGCTTGACCTTTGATATTGCCCCATTCCACAGTGGCTACCATGCACTTCTGGGGCATACAGCTTTTGCTTGATTCAATGCGGTCCCACTCTACGCCCTCGCAAAACTTAAAATGCCCGGTCCACGCGGCGTCTTAACAATAGATGGAAATACGAAACACTCTCTCCATACAGGGGATCGTACTACGGCTATTACAGCCGAAGCACAAAGCGGCCTTGTCATGCCGCACAACTCATCGGCCATTAAGCCGCCGGTTTCTATTAAATGGAACCAATATATCTCAGAGTGGTATTAGCAGTTCAGCCTCCATCGTTCGCCTCACAATCACGCGAAGTTTATACCGCGCATGCATAATTACGCACTTAAAATACCGTGGCCATCGGCGGAGGCATAATACGGGAAAGCCTACAAGCACTCCCTTTTCCTCCTTTTCATTGCTAACTATTTCTTTTTATCTTATCATAGGTGACACAAAATATTGGTCATCTCACAGACTCTTTCGAAGTTCGGCTTCATACACTTACGCAAAGGTTATTCCTGTTAAAGGAATCCTTTAACCGAGGCAAGGCGGCACAGACGTGTGACAGGAGGTCCAAATAATTTTGTAGACCGCACTCACTATTTCGAGCCTGTGAAGTGCCTTCTCCCTCAGCCTTCGCCACCGGCATGTCAAATAGCCTGGGTCGCGGCATTATTATTTGTAAAATGGCAATTGACATATCGATCAGGTCCCAGTAAACATAATCCGTATCCAGTATTTTCTTTTTCTAAAGAGATGGATTTCTCCGTTTGTTTCACACTCACACCTCGGCACAGTTTGCCAGGGGCTCGATATGGGAACAAATGAATTGCCGACAAAGTCCGAACAGCTTTATAGCACACTCCGGCGTCGCGAGTTTGGCCTTATATGCATCAGCTCCGAATCATGTCTTTGGTCAATAGTTGGGTTGCCCGGATCCTGTTCTTACTAACTGTAGGACCTTGAAGTATGTCTAGAGGGGGGGATTACACTACTTGACCAATTAAAAACTATGCCCTTTCCCAATTTTAGACTTTGGCAGATTTTAGCTATCTTTGAACAATTCAAGCAATCATCACGCAATTCAAGCAAGCATGCAAAGAGTATATAGGGAGCGGAAAAATAAAGCATGCAACTTGCAAGAATGTAAAGGGAAGGGTTTGGAGGATTCAAACGCAATTGGAGTCACGGTTGTTTTTGTCGTGGTTCCGATAGGTGTTGAAATCGTACATCCACGTTGATGGAGACTTCAACCCACGAAGGGTAACTGCCATGAGTCCACGAAGGGCTCCACCCACGAAGGGTCCACGAAGAAGCAACCTTGTCTATCCCACCATGGCCGTCGCCCACGAAGGACTTGCCTCACTAGCGGTAGATCTTCACGAAGTAGGCGATCTCCTTGCCCTTACAAACTCCTTGGTTGAACTCCACAATCTTGTTGGAGGCTCCCAAGTGACACCTAGCCAATCTAGGAGACACCACTCTCCAAGAAGTAACAAATGGTGTGTTGATGATGAACTCCTTGCTCTTGTGCTTCAAATGATAGTCTCCCAACACTCAAATCTCTCTCACAGGATTTGGATTTGGTGGAAAGAAGATTTGAGTGGAAAGCAACTTGGGGAAGGCTAGAGATCAAGATTCATATGGTTGGAATGGAATATCTTGGCCTCAACACATGAGTAGGTGGTTCTCTCTCGTAACTGGTAAGTTGGAAGTGTAGGTTTGTTCTCGATGGCTCTCTCCACGAATGAAGAGGAGGTGGAGGGGTATATATAGCCTCCACACAAAATCTATGATTACACACAATTTACCAAACTCGGTGGGACCGAATCATAAAACTCGGTCAGCCGATTTAGTAAAACCTAGTGACCGTTAGGGTTTTGATTGGGGACCGACATGCAACTTGGTAGGACCGATATGGTTAGGGTTAGGGCATAACGTAATCTTGGTGAGACCGATTACACAAACTCGGTGAGACCGATTTTGGTAATTAGCTAACCGGAGAGTTGGTCGTAAACTTCGGTGGGACCGATTCGCTCTTTTCAAAGTGAGACCGAAATGTTACGAAGGGAAACAGAGAGTTTACATTGCAATCTCGGTGGGACCGATCGCTCACTTCGGTTAGACCGAAACGTTACGAAGGGAAACAGAGAGATTCCAATCCCATCTCGGTGAGACCGAGATCCCTATCGGTGAGACCGATTTGCCTAGGGTTTGTGGCAGTGGCTATGGCATTTGTACTCGGTGGCGCCGGATAGAAAGAATCGGTAGGGCCGAGTTTGACTTTAGGTTTAGGTCATATGTGGATGTGAGAAAGTAGTTGAGGGTTTTGGAGCATATCACTAAGTACTGTAGAGCAATAAACTCATTAAGCAACACCTCATCCCTCCTTGATAGTATTGGCTTTTCCTATAGACTCAATGTGATCTTGGATCACTAAAATGTAAAATGTAGAGTCTTGAGCTTTTGAGCTTGAGCCAATCCTTTGTCCTTAATATTTTGAGAGATCCACTTTCATCATCCATGCCATGGCATTCATTGAGCTTTCCTGAAATATTTGTCTTGGAATAACATTTGCTCAATGAGCTATATTTTGTTATGAATTACCAAAACCACCTAGCGGTAGTTGCACTTTCAATCTCCCCCTTTTTGGTAATTGATGACAACATGTAGATCAAAGCTTCGACAAATGATAATAAAATTGAAAAACATCGTCGCTTTGAGAAGTATGTGATAAGCAAGAGCTCCCCTAAATTTGTGCATATTTTAAGATTTGCTTTGGACTGCAAATGCACATGGAATTAGGCTCATGGGTTACTCTTCCATGTCACATACATCTTGGTGGAGCGCTCAAAATAATAAAGATTGAATACATGCACTCATCACCAAGCAAAGTGAATGATCATATAAGGATAAGTAAAATAATATCGTAACAAGCATAAGTGTAGCTTATGATCAAACACATGATCATCAATGCCTCACAGGTAAAAGCATAGTATCTCAAGCAATCAAAGCAAACGAAGTTCAACCAAGAAGACAAGAGAGAACATAAGCAAATCTCTCTCTCTCAAAGCCTATGATATATACATTTTTCTCCCCCTTTGGCAACAAGTTACCAAAAAGTTCCTAGAAAATGCATAGGACTATATCGTCTCTCGTGCTTGGTCTTACGGTGGTGGTGTAGATAGAACTCCAAGGACAAAGGCATAAGTAGATGTGGAAGGAGCTGAAGGAGTTGGTGCCGGAGCTGGTTGTGCTGGAGCTGTAGCTGGAGCTAATGAAGTGACTCTCGTGACTGGCTCTGCAGCTGATCTCTGAGCTCGTGGCACTCTGTCAAATACATCACCGTAGTTCTGCCCTTCCTCTCCTGCATGTCATCCTCAGTAGCTGCTCCACGGTGACCGAATCTCGATTACCTTGACATCAAGATCATAGAATTTTTGTTCCATGATTCTTTCCGAGGCTCTCTGGTTTTGAGTTAGGGTGGCCAACCCCTTCTCAATCCGCAGAGTTGATGCTATCAAGTAACCAAGCTGCTCCTGCTTGTTTTTTAGAAAGTAATCAGATGCCTCTGCTTGAGTTGGCATCTTGGCAGCCTTCTCTTTCCTTGGCTGCTCCTTCTTCTCTTGCGCTTGCACTGATGATGGTTCATTCTCACCATGACAACTTGATTGTCCTCAAAGTTAGGATAGAGAACCATGTGTTCCTTATCCAACAGATACTTCCTCATGCCCATCTTTGAGTTTATCAACTCCCGAATCATGGGGCATATCCACAGCTCCTCTTCTGATCTGCTGCGTCCTATTGATAGTTTCAACTATGAGGCTCATGACTTTGAATTTCTCGAGGCACATCAAATATGTGAAGCAAATTGATTGCATGCCCTCTAATCATGTTGTGGTCACCGATTTGGGCAACATAGTGTGCCTTAGGATCCAGCTTGATCGTAGGCAGCCCCTGACGAAGATAATGAACTGATCCAAACTTGAAAGTCTCAAATGCATCATCCGGGATCTCCTTGTACATCCGTGACATTGAGTTGTGACCCATCTTCTTCTTGGCATAAATGTCCAAGTCATCTTCACTTTACTTGGGGAATTGATCAGACTTGCCCATTCCTCTATGGTTGGTGATATCTCGCTCCTTCGTACATCCAAACTATCCTGCCATCTGGATAGAAATGTGCTGTGGAGTAGAATTGCATAATGAGCTCGTCATTCCAGTTTGTGAGCTTCTGCCCAACGAAATCTGCAACTCCACACGCACTGAAGCTGTCATATACTCTAGGATAGTGTTCTGCGTTCTCCTGAATGTAGGTCCAGTCGACCCACCTCATATCACAAACTATGGGCTTCTTATCCAATAAGATGGTCTCATAGAAGTCCTGATGCTCCTTGGTGTGGAACCTATAATCTACAGCGGTCCTTCTCCACGGTGGCATATGGATCGACTCTCTCCATAGCCTCAACCCTTGATCTCTCCCGATCTTCATGTTCTCACCACAGGATGAGCATCATTGTGGTCTAGAATATTGGGCTTGAGCTTCCTTAGGACCTGCCCTTCTTCATCTTCCTCAAGATCAACTTCGTGCATTGGAGCCTTGTTCTTCTCAAATTTCTTGGTATACTCCTGGTATTCCTCTTTGGTGCACTCTTGGGCTTAGGGGCAGCTTTGGGCTTTGAAGTTGCAGCCCATGATTTTATGGCATCACCCATAAGCTTTTTGTGCCTTGGGTGCTGGCTCTCAAGAACCTCTTCTTCTTCCTCTTCCTCCATCATAGAAGGCTTCCCAATCACTCCGCCATGGTCTTCTTGACCCTTTCTTTCCTTTTCTTTCCTTCAAGCAAGCAGCTCTTTGGGTTGGGATTCCAAAGAAGCTTGAGTGGAGACTCGGCTTTGGACATTGGTTGTCTTCCCTGCCGCCTTTTGATCTTCATTCCGGGCTTAATCTTGTTGAGTTGTACTCCTTCTTGAGCACTTTCTTCTTTGAACTGGCCTCATCCTCAATCGCCACATAATCTTCATCCTCGGACTCTGAGGTCTTCTTCTTCCTTGTCCTTGTGGTGGCCTTGGGCAAATTACTGGGAGTGCTTCTGCTCCCCTCATCTGAGCTACTTGAGGGACTAGTGCCCTCACTCATGTGAATCTGCTCTTCTGTGCTATTTTGGCTGTCACTTTGGTCTGACATGCTGCACACACTGACTGTTGTCCCTGTGAATAGTTATAGATGAGGTAGAGTGGATGAGCATCACAAAATGCAGAGATTTTTGCAAAAGAATGATTCAAAAAAAACTTGGTTTTAGTTTTCCACAGAAATCATTTCGGATCTACCGATTTTCAAACTCGGTGATACCGAAGCAGTTTTGGAACCTAAACTAGTGAACTCGGTCAGACCGAGTCACAGTTTGGTGGCACCGAGTCTGCTACGGTTTCATTAAAGTTCTAAAATCGGTCACACCGATTTGTAATTCTCGGTCGCATCGAGACTTACTAGTGCAATGGCGTTAGCCAAATCGGTGGGACCGAGTTTTTCAACTCGGTGGGTCCGAGATGGTTTCAAGTGAAACCTAACACTAAATTTTCAAATCACAACTATTCTAAGGATTGTTTTGATCGATAGAAGTGTTTCAATCATGGCAAGATGCATTATGAACACAATGTGCGAGAATCGCACGAGGATAGCACCGTGATCGAGTTCATACCCTAGTTCGGCGGTGAACTCGCCACGGGCTGCAACGGCGGAGGAGAATTCCTTTGACGGGCGGAGACCAAAGGGTCGGAGGCGGTCAAGCATTTAAGTCGATGATCCAGAGAGCTAGTAGGCGAAGCGAGCTATGCGCTGGCGAGGAGTTTCGGAGAAAGTTTTCCAAAATTTGCCCGTGTGAATATATAGCCCGACATCGCTTGCAGTGACCGAAGTTGAACAACTCGGTGGCACCGAGATGCATAACTGATAGCATTCTGACAACTCGGTGTGACCGAAAAGTTAAAATCGGTTGCACCGAGATTGAAAACCTAGATCGACTTAGTGATCTCGGTATGACCGAAATGGAGGAATCGGTCAGACCAAAAATCACAAAGAAGTTTTGGACGTTTAAGTCTATGACGAATCGGGGACTCCGAGTGCTCCTCACACAGAGTGGTTCGAATCTGACTTGATCAAATTTTGTGATGTAGCATGAATAGAGTTTGAGACGAGAAAAGCATAGATAGCTAGAGAAGGTTCCTAGGCATTCTTGTCCATCCACTTGGCCAAAGAAAGAGAAGCCAAACAGTCAAAACAGCAAGTGGATGTCCTCGAATGAGTAAAATATGCAACCAACATGCTCACACAATAAAATGACAAATGAAGTATGTGCCAAAGCATGCACAACCAATTCTAGCATCTATCAAACAATTGGCGATGACTAGGTCATCTATATATGAGTAAATTGACTTAGGAGTCAAATGAGAACATTTGAACATAGGTCATACTCATCGTTTAAGCTCAAGTGGGGTTACCACTTTTACATAAAGCATTTATGTGTTCACATCATTAGAGTTGCTTTGACTCAATTCATAGAGTTAAGCTCCCCCTAGATGTGAGATCTCCCTTTAGAGGGATAAACTAACCTTGGGTTTTGTCGATGATGACTTCATGTAGGTGTTGAAGATGTGGATGCTCAACGTTGATGTAGATCTTTTGGAGAAATCCTTTGGAGTGAGTTGCACTTTCAATACCTACATGGGTTAGTCCCACAAGGAACAAACAAGAATATCCATAGACATAGAGTGATGCACACACAAAATGATGTCCATGAAAACTTTAGGTTACCTTGTCCCTTGCCTTACCAACATGAGGGTTTTGTGACTCCTTGAACTAGTGCAAGATATGGAAGTTGATTGCACTTGTCTTTGCCATAATGATATGAGTGAAAAATGTTGGCAGAGTCACCCTCAAGAACTCTCTAGTTCTTCTTCTTCGGGATCCACATCATCTTGATGGGAATCCTTGGTGTAGTAGTTGTGATTGATGAAGTAGAACTTGACGTAGTCTTGGGAACCCACTTGACCAAGGCCTTAGGTGCTTCTTCAAATGCATCAATCTCCTCTTGAACCTTGTCCTTGCCTTTGTTCTTGTGGTCTTGTGGTGGAAGATCATCTTGTGCTTGTGTTCCCTTGAAGGAAGTAGGATCATACTTCTCTTGTTGAGGAATAAACTTTGTCTTGGGGTATTGATCTTCTTCCCACTCAACTCCATTGGCATTGAACTTTCGCTCAAAACCAACACCTTGATTCTTCCGGTGCCTTCCTTGCTTATGCATAATTTCCTCAAATTGCTTACTCCCGGCAAGGCTCTTGTAAACACCTTTCTCTATAATTCCCTTCAATAAGCTGTTTTCTTGCTCAAGTGTAACTTGGCTAAGAGAATCATTAGTGGAATCAAGAGAGCTACTAGAAGCAACAATATTGGATTTAGCATTGTTATTGTTACTACTAGAAGAAGAATCTTTCTTGTTCTTGTTGCTAGACTTGAATTGAGGCATGTAAGTAAATAAGAGTAAACGCTTGGCAATATAAGAAGAACTTTTCTTACGGAGATCATCATTGATCGCTTTTAGGAACTCATGCTCTTGCTCAAGATTGAGCTTTTCAAAGCGTAACTTTTCATGAGCCCTTAAAAGTTCTCGATGATCTTGAAGATAGTTTCATGAGCTAACTTAAGAGTGTTTAGTTCTTTAGTTAGACGCTCAATCTTCTCCTTATCATTGTCATTCGTTTCATCTTGATTAGCATGATTAATTGACGTTTCATCATAGTATTTATCACTAGAGTTGTCAATAAGTAAATCATCATCACCTAGCAAGTCATCTTCATCACTATTAAAATCAACATACTCGGGGTGTGTTACCTTAGGACCTTTGGCCATGAAGCATCTTCCAATTCCTTCATTTGGTGATTCAAATATGTCGTAGGAGTTGGTTGACACAAGTGCTAAACCGGAAACACCTTCATCTTGAGTGTATTCGGATTCGGAGTGATAGCTTCTCTCGGAGTGATTGTCGGAGTCGGAGTCGGATACCCATTCACCAACATCAGCTTGATGTCTTCGTTTTGTGTAGCTCTTTGATGACTTATCCTTCCTTTCCGAATCCTTGATTCTCCGTGAGGGTCTTCGTTCATAACGATCATCTCTACTCCTTCTCTCTCTTGGTGGTGATTCTTCTCTTCTACTTCTTCTCTTGGGAGAATCTTCTCTTCTTTTGTAGGGTGCCGTACACTCATTGGAATAGTGTTCGGGTCTCCCACAATTGTAGAAATTGCTCTCTCGACTAGAAGATCTTTTGTCATTGTAGGACCTTGACTTGGAGCTTCTTTCTTTGCTTCTACTCTTGTAGAATTTGTTGAAGTTTTTCACCATTAAGCTCAATTCTTCATTGAACGTTTGTTTCTCACTTGATGATGTGGGGGCTTCACATGAGGCTTTGTAAGCACCACTTGACTTGTTCTGAAGTTCCTCCTTATCCTTGAGTGACATCTCATGAGCAACAATTCTTCCAATGACTTCTGTTGGCTTGAGATCTTTGCAATTTGGCATCATTTGGATCAATGTGCACACGGTATCATATTTTCCATCCAATGCTCTTAGGATCTTCTTGATGATGAATCATCGGTCATTTCTTCACTTCCTAAGCCGGCAATCTCATTTGTGATAAGAGCAAGCCTAGAGTACATTTCAGCGACACCTTCACCATCCTTCATTTTGAACTTGTCAAGCTGACTTTGGAGCACATCCAACTTGGATTCCTTGACGGAGTCGGTACCTTCATGAATATCAATCAAAGTATCCCAAATTTCCTTTGCATTCTCAAGACGGCTGATTTTGTTGAATTCTTCGGGGCACAAGCCATTGAAGAGGATATCACAAGCTTGAGCGTTGTATTGCAACATCTTCAACTCTTCCGCACTAGCTTCATGGTTCGGTTCTCTCCCATCAAAGAATTCACCTTGCAAAGCAATACACACAATAGCCCAAACGGCGGGGTTATGTCCGAGAATATGCATTTTCATCTTATGCTTCCAACTAGCAAAATTAGTGCCATCAAAGTAAGGACCTCTATGGTGATAATTTCCCTCGCTAGACGCCATACTCTCCTAGGTTGTGAAGCCAAGGCTATGACCACCAAAAGCTATGGAAATCAAAGCAAATGGAGACCAAAGCTCTGATACCACTTGTAGGACCTTGAACTATGTCTAGAGAGGGGGGATTAGACTACTTGACCAATTAAAAACTATGCCTTTTCCCAATTTTAGACTTTGGCAGATTTTAGCTATCTTTGAACAATTCAAGCAATCGTCACGCAATTCAAGCAAGCATGCCAAGAGTATATAGGCAGCGGAAAATAAAGCATGCAACTTGCAAGAATGTAAAGGGAAGGGTTTGGAGGATTCAAACGCAATTGGAGACACGGATGTTTTTGTCGTGGTTCCGATAGGTGGTGCTATCGTACATCCACGTTGATGGAGACTTCAACCCACGAAGGGTAACGGTTGCGCGAGTCCACGGAGGGCTCCACCAACGAAGGGTCCGTGAAGAAGCAACCTTGTCTATCCCACCATGGCCGTCGCCCACGAAGTACTTGCCTCACTAGCGGTAGATCTTCACGAAGTAGGCGATCTCCTTGCCCTTACAAACTCCTTGGTTCAACTCCACAATCTTGTCGGAGGCTCCCAAGTGACACCTAGCCAATCTAGGAGACTCCACTCTCCAAGAAGTAACAAATGGTGTGTTGATGATGAACTCCTTACTCTTGTGCTTCAAATGATAGTCTCCCAACACTCAACTCTCTCTCACAGGATTTGGATTTGGTGGAAAGAAGATTTGAGTGGAAAGCAACTTGGGGAAGGCTAGAGATCAAGATTCATATGGTTGGAATGGAATATCTTGGCCTCAACACATGAGTAGGTGGTCCTCTCTAACTGGTAAGTTGGAAGTGTAGGTTTGTTCGATGGCTCTCCACGAATGAAGAGGAGGTGGAGGGGTATATATAGCCTCCACACAAAATCTAACCGTTACACACAATTTACCAAACTCGGTGGGACCGAATCATAAAACTCGGTCATGCCGATTTAGTAAACCTAGTGACCGTTAGGGTTTTCGGTGGGACTGACATGCAACTCGGTAGGACCGATATGGTTAGGGTTAGGGCATAATGTAATATCGGTGAGACCGATTACACAAACGCGGTGAGACCGATTTTGGTAATTAGCTAACCAAAGAGTTGGTCAGGTAAACTCGGTGGGACCGATCCGCTCTTTTCGGTGAGACCAAAATGTTACGAAAGGGAAACAGAGAGTTTACATTGCAATCTCGGTGGGACCGATCGCTCACTTCGGTTAGACCGAAAGCGTTCTGAAGGGAAAGCAGAGATTCCAATCCCATCTCGGTGAGACCGAGATCCCTATCGGTGAGACCGATTTGCCTAGGGTTTGTGGCAGTGGCTATGACATTTGAACTCGGTGGCGCCAGATAGAAAGAATCGGTAGGGCCGAGTTTGACTTTAGGTTTAGGTCATATGTGGATGTGAGAAAGTAGTTGAGGGTTTTGGAGCATATCACTAAGTACTGTAGAGCAAGAAACTCATTAAGCAACACCTCATCCCTCCTTGATAGTATTGGCTTTTCCTATAGACTCAATGTGATCTTGGATCACTAAAATGTAAAATGTACAGTCTTGAGCTTTTGAGCTTGAGCCAATCCTTTGTCCTTAATATTTTGAGGGGTGCACTTTCATCATCCATGCCATGCCATTCATTGAGCTTTCCTGAAATATTTGTCTTGGAATAGCATTAGCTCAATGAGCTATATGTTGTTATGAATTACCAAAACCACCTAGGGATAGTTGCACTTTCACTAACTTACGTTCCGCTATATCGGCTAGGGTAGTAAAGGGAGAACTACTGCGATTGTGTCCCGGTTTATCCGGATGAGCACCTCAGTAGAGAAAGACGAAAACTGACTGTCATGATGCGGCGAGAGCTGGTAAAACACTCGATGACTTATTAGAATCTTTCACGATTCCTTTCGTATTACACGAAGGACCGTTCTTCTGGTCACCCATGTAACGCACCGTATTCGGATAACAGCGTACATACCAGGGGCTATATCGTAGACCCACTATTAAACTCCTATGGCTAAGTGAAAGTGCTAAAGCCCTATAGTCCGGTTGCCTAGTTCGCCGCATTGAAACCTCCTTCACGGACCAAGACGTTGGATCCACAGTGATCAAGTGCTTTTCCGAACACCCCCGTATTTTATGCGAGGGGGCTGAAGCCGACGACTGGAAAACTTTCAGATTATACAAAAAAACAGCCGCACAGGAGGAGCCACAACTTCTAGGCATAACCTTAAAATATAATAATATTGTTTTTACAATTTCAATACATTTCACTCGAATATCATTTCTTTCGAGCACTGGCCCTCTATCAAGCGGGCACCCTCTAAGACGTCCTTGAAATAATGCTCCGACGTGTGATGCTAGTTGCCCTTGGGTGGACTTTTCGCTGCAATATCGGTGGCCTTCATCTTCGCCCAGTACGTCTTGACACGGGCAAAGGCCATTCGTGCACCTTCAATGCACGTTGATCGCTTGACGACGTCGATACACGGCACCACATCAACTAGTCGCCGCACCAAACTGAAATAACTCTTCGGAACTGGCTCAGTCGGCCACAGCCAAAGTACGGCGTCCTTCATGGCAAAATTGGATATCTTGTGGAGTTCGGCCCACTGGGCCATATGTTCGTTCAGCAACAGCGGGCGCTTCAGCGTGCCGAATTGTGACCAGAAAAGCTTCTCTGTTGCATACCCTTCTTGCGCTTCATAAAACTGCACCGCATCGGAAGCACTCTTTGACAAGTCCAAAAAGGCGTCCGGGGAGCTCCACATTTGATTAAGCGGGGAATACTTCGGATGCCGAATTTAGTCTGTAATAAGAAAGCCTTACCGGCCGCTATCTCCCCAGCTTGCCGGATCTCTTCCCGAGCCGCTCTAGACTCAGATCGTGCTTCTCTCGCCTCTTGTAATGCTTTGTCGAGATCGGCCGCTTTGGCCTTGTTATCCATCTCGAGGAATTTGCACCCGACAGTGGGTTCCTCAAGCTCGTGCGCCATAGTGGCCATTCTTTCTTCACACTGGCGCTGAGCAGCTTGTCCGGCTTTTAACTCATCAGCTGCCTTCTTGGCAGCCACATTACTCATCCGGGCTTGCTCCTTGGCTCGGGCAAGTTTAGCTTGAAGGGTCTCAACCGCGGCAGCGCCATCTGCAGATACGCATGTCTCAGAATATAATTCTAGCTTTGTGCTCATGTTATTATATAGACATACTCTAACACATACCTTGCACCTCGTCGAGTCTCCTGTTAATAAGCGTGATGTCGTTATCCGCCACATCAAGTTTGTGCTCCAGACCTACAACCTCTGTAGTGTGGGCAGTTGTCAAGGAGGTAACAGCCTGTGTTTCAAGTAATTAGATTATTTCTGGGGGATATCTTTTTCGATCCTCTGATTGCCTCACTTTGGACGCCAACCAGAGCCTCAGGGGCTACTATCTATGCACAGGTGCATTTTGCGTATAGAGCACAATCGAAAATATAACATTACATACCTCAAAGCCTCTTAGCAGGCCCATGAAGGCTTCATTCAATCCGCTTTTCGCGGACAGAATCCTCTCAAACACTGTACCCATCAAGGTACGATGCTCCTCTGAGATTGACGAATACCACAACATGTCCGTCAATGTATCCGGCGCCTCCGGATTCCTGGAAGAAGTTGGGGGGGGGGTATGGACTCCCTTTGAAAGGATATGTCTACTCGATCCTATAGTTGTCTTCGGCTGTAAACCGGATAGTCCGGAACCTTTATTGTTAGCCCCTGTAGGGACCGCACACTTTGGACCCTGGGCGGCCAAAGTCTCACCTTGAGGCGCTGTCTCCATTATCCTCTGTTGATCGGGAGAGATCCGCCGGGACGACACCTCGACATCGTCCGCCCTGTTGGGCGAGGAAGCTTGTGGAGGCGTCTCGCTTTCCATCGTCTCTGGAAGAAGGTCCCCCGAGGAGGAGGATTGTTGAGGAAGACTGTGTGCCGGACTACAAAACGCATATTCTAGATGTTACCTTTGAGACGAGAAAAGGAACGGGATATGTTTAAAACACCTTTGTTCACTTACAATTCGGTTGGAGGCTTGTTCTTACGAAGGAACTGTGCGACAACATCACCTTCCGAGCTTGAACCACCCGACAGGGGCGTCCTGCCTCGCTTAGGAGCCCTTACCTCCCTACTTCCGGAGGAGGCCCTTTTCTTACCATAAGGAGAAAGGATGTCAGCTTCTCCTTCTCTTTTGTCTTTGGAAGAGGGAGCCTTAATCTTCCCGGACACAGTGTGTGGTTTACCTCCGGGATGGAGGTCACCTTTGGCTCCCCCGCTCTCCTCATTGTCCTCTTCCACCGGCGCCTGGTATGGTGCCGGGACTAGCTAAGTCTTCGGGAAGAGGAGTCGAACACCTGATTCGCTCCGCCTTCTTTATCCAGCCCTAGAAGAGAATGGTTTTCTCAGTATCTTATTCTGAGAGGCTTATCTAAACTGTATTTGAGAGTTGAGTGCTTATCGAGGTATCCGGATGGTTGCAGTCAAGGCCGACGTCCTCTGTAGTATCCGGCCACTGCTTTCGTGCCCCGAAGAATAATTTCCACATTCCTTTGTGTGTTGTGCTGAAGAAGTGCTGAAGGGTTCGTGATCCTTCCGGATTGAATTCCCACAGGCGAAGAGGCCGCCGCTCGCATGGTAGGACCCGGCGGACTAGCATTACTTGGGTTACGTTAATAAGTCCGATGTCCTTCTCAATAAGGCTTCGGATGCAACTCTGTAGAGTCTGCACTTCATCGATTGATCCCCATTCCAACACCTCATTGATCCATGATGCAAGCTGAATTGGAGGGCCAGATCGGAACGCTGGCGTAGCCGCCCACTTGGTGCCGCGGGGTTCAGTGATGTAAAACCACTCCCGCTGCCATAAGTCGGAATATTCTGTGAAGGATCCTTTTAGCCAAACAGCGTTGATAAGTTTGCTCACCGTAGCACCACCGCACTTCGCTTGTTTCCCATTGACTACCTTCGGCTTCACCTTAAAGGTCTTGAGCCACAAGCCGAAGTGTGGGGCAATACGGAGGAAGGCTTCGCATATGATAATGAACGCCGAGACTTGAAGAAAGGAGTCCGGAGCCAGATCGTGAAAATCTAGCCCGTAATAGAACATGAACCCTTGAACGAAGGGGTGGAGGGCAAAGCCTAGCCCTCGGAGGAAGTGGGAGACGAATACGACCCTCTGCTGGATCTGGGAGTAGGAATAACCTGCCCTTGAGCAGGAAGCCTGTGGGGGATTTCCGCGGTCAGGTATCTTGCCGCCCGGAGCTTCTTGATATCCTCCTCTGTGATGGAGGAAGCCATCCATCGACCTTGAGAGCCGGTTCCGGACATGACTGGGAAGCTCGAAACAACTAGAACCTTTGGTGCTGGAACTTAAGGCTGGAGAAAGGTTGGCGTGAAGAAGCAAGACGAGTCTTAGCCCCTTTATAAAGGTAATGAATACCGAACGCCTCCTCCTAAGCCTAAAAACCTGCCTATTCTTAAGGAATCTTGCAAACAGGATGGTTGGGATACCCACGCCCGTATTGATGAGGATCCCGCAATAAAGGGACACGATCTCTGCTTCAACAAGACATGCCAATAAAACCGCGTCTCGGAACATGGAGCGACGGGCGAAAAAACGGTTTGATATAATAACCGGGTGGTGACGTGATATCACGTTGCCGAAAAGTTGTCAGCAGATTGGACTCGTGAAATATTATACTCTCTGCGGTTGTGTGTGGAATTTTTTTGCAGAGCCGGACACGTTCGTTGCGTCCGAAGATTGTGTTGGAGTATTCGGAGAAGCAACCCACCTTGCAATGCCGAACACAATTTGCGCCCCGGACACCTTGTCATAGAAGCATAGTTCAGGGGCTACTGAGGGAGTCCTGGATTAGGGGGTCCTCGGGCGTCCGGACTATGGTACATGGGCTGGACTGATGGGCTGTAAAGATACAAGACCGAAGACTATCTCCCGTGTCCGGATGGGACTCTCCTTGGCGTGGAAGGCAAGATTGGCGTCTGGATATGAAGATTCCTTCCTCTGTAACCGACTTTGTACAACCCTAGTCCCCTCCGGTGTCTATATAAACCGGAGGGCTTAGTCCATAGGGACAAGAATCATAATCATAGTCATACAGGCCAGACCTCTAGGGTTTTAGCCATTATGATCTCGAGGTAGATCAACTCTTGTAATACTCATATTCATCAAGATCAATCAAGCAGGAAGTAGGGTATTACCTCCATAGAGAGGGCCTGAACCTGGGTAAACATCTTGTCCCCTTTCTCCTGTTACCATCGACCTTAGACGCACAGTTCGGGACCCCCTACCCGAGATCCGCTGGTTTGACACCGGCACCGCCCCTTATATACACAAAGTTGACGCCCAAGCTTATAGAGTCCCTACTGCCTCATAAACAATGTGTCCGGCCCGGTGACTAATTACACTTGCATTACAATACAAGTCATACATATATAGCAGTTTACAACTATGGGCCTTAAGCCGCCTTTGGGCTTTGGGCCCTTTAATCAGTCTGTTTCATGAACTGCCAAACATCTTCATGGGCTTTGCTTTGATAAACAGCCATTGGGATAACCCGGTGAAGGAAATATGCCCTAGAGGCAATAATAAAGTTATTATTTATTTCCTTATTTCATGATAAATGTTTTTTATTCATGCTAGAATTGTATTAACCGGAAACTTGATGCATGTGTGAATACATAGACAAACATAGTGTCACTAGTATGCCTCTACTTGACTAGCTCGTTGATCAAAGATGGTTGAGTTTCCTAGCCATAGACATGAGTAGTCATTTGATTAACGGGATCACATTATTAGGAGAATGATGTGATTGACTTGACCCATTCCGTTAGCTTAGCACTTGATCGTTTAGTATGTTGCTATTGCTTTCTTCATGACTTATACATGTTCCTATGACTATGAGATTATGCAACTCCCGCTTCTTAGAGGAACACTTTGTGTGCTACCAAACGTCACAACGTAATCGGGTGATTATAAAGGTGCTCTACAGGTGTCTCTGAAGGTACTTGTTGGGTTGGCGTATTTCGAGATTAGGATTTGTCACTCCGATTGTTGAAGAGGTATCTCTGGGCCCACTCGGTAATGCACATCACTATAAGCCTTGCAAGCATTGTAACTAATGAGTTAGTTGCGAGATGATGTATTACGGAACGAGTAAAGAGACTTGCTGGTAACGAGATTGAACTAGGTATTGAGATACCGACGATCGAATCTCGGGCAAGTAACATACCGATGACAAAGGGAACAACGTATGTTGTTATGCGGTTTGACAGATAAAGATCTTCGTAGAATATTTAGGAGCCAATATGAGCATGCAGGTTCCGCTATTGGTTATTGACCGGAGACGTGTCTCGGTCATGTCTACATAGTTCTCAAACCCGTAGGGTCCGCACGCCTAAAGTTTCGGTGACGTTTGTATTATGAGTTTATGTGATTTGATGTACCGAAGGTAGTTCGGAGTCCCAAATGAGATCGGGGACATGACGAGGAGTCTCGAAATGGTCGAGACGTAAAGATCGATATATTGGACGACTATATTCGGACATCCGAAAGGTTCCGAGTGATTCGGGTATTTTTCGGAGTACCGGAGAGTTACGGGAATTCGCCGGGGAGTATATGGGCCTTATTGGGCTTTAGGGGAAAGAGACAGGAGAGGCTGCGCGCCCCCAAGGCCTAGTACGAATTGGACTAGGGGGAGGGGCTGCGCCCCCTCCTTCCTTCTCTTCTCTCTTCCCTTTCCTTGACTCCTACTCCTACTACTTGGAAGGGGGGGAGGAATCCTACTCCCGGTGGGAGTAGGACTCCTCCAGGGCGCGCCATGGGGGCCGACCCTCTCCCCCCTCCTCCACTCCTTTATATACGTGGCCAGGGGGCACCCCATAGACACAACAATTGATCATTGATCTCTTAGCTGTCAGGCGGTGCCCCCTCCACCATAATCCACCTCGATCATATCGTAGCGGTGCTTAGGCGAAGCCCTGTGTCGGTAGCATCATCATCACCATCATCACGCCGTCGTGCTGACGGAACTCTCCCGTGAAGCTCTGCTGGATTGGAGTTCGTGGGACCGGCGTGATGAAGAAACTCTCCCGTGAAGCTCTGCTGGATCGGAGTTCGTGGGACGTCATCGAGCTGAACGTGTGCTGAACTCGGAGGTGCCGTACGTTCGGTACTTGGATCGGTCGGATCGTGAAGACGTACGACTACATCAACTGCGTTGTCATAACATTTCCGCTTTCGGTCTACGAGGGTACGTGGACACACTCTCCCCTCTCGTTGCTATGCATCACCATGATCCTGTGTGTGCATATGATTTTTTTTGAAATTACTACGTTCCCCAACACCCGGCCCCTCCTGGGCGGGTCATACCCAATAGTCATATCCCCAACATTAGGCCCCAGGTTGATTTGAACTTGTTCATGTGAATCTTCAACACTTATGAAAAATCCTCCTTCACTTGTTCTTGCAAGATATTGTAACTCGGCATGACGTCATCTCCTGGAATTACGGAAACCCGCCATGACGTCATCTGCCATTAATTTCGCACAATACCTAGCATACCTTAATAAATTCCTATCTTTAATAACCATCCCGGAGATCGAGGCGTCCGAGCGTCTAGATAATCATTCTTTGGCCCCAATTTCCGCGCTCGCCTGTTACTCCCTTCCTTATAAATAGGGTCAGGCAGCCTTTTCATTTTCCCCTTTTCCTTCTCGTCTTCATCCTCTCTCTTCGTAACGCATCTGCACGCCTGAGCACTGCCACCGCCGAGCTCGTCAGCTTCCTCAACCCCGACTGCTGCATCGACCTAAACGAGACCAGAGAAACCGCTACACCTCTCCATTGCTCGGTGGATCCAGTAAGTACCTCTCCTTTCTCTACTGTAGATCTCCATTAGGGTTTTCTGAAGTCCTTCGGAGTTCGTCGTCGTTCTTCATCATACCTCGGCCTGATCCTTTCTTCAATCGAAAAATAACCTTTGAAATATGCGCGAACTGTTTCTGTACCTTCTCTTAATCACTGAATGCACTTCCTAGATGCAGAAATCTTGCTAATATGCTAGTTCCTCCGCTGCTGCGATATTTAGACTTTGATTTACCTTCTTTTTTCACACAGCATTAGATCCAAATTAGCTGCACTAGTCTATAAAACATGTTTGTCCAACACTTAGCAGATTTCACTCTTGATGGATCTCAAATACCATTATAGTCGTGGCAGCTTACATCACCGGCTTTAACTAGTCATATTTCATTAGGCCCCATTTAAGCCGCCAATGTGAACATATGCAGCAACGTTTACCTCTGGCTTAACAAATGAACTTAAACCGACAAATTTTCTTTCTTTTAGGTTTCTTCCTTCACAATGCCGAAGATAGTCACTTCATGTAATTGGGTTCCCTCTATTGTCACTGAAGACACGCTCAAAGATTTTGTCAAAATCGGCTATTTACCAGCAAAAAGTATCATGCATTGGCGCGCCCCCAAACCAGGCGAAGAAAGACCTTCAGTCAAAGGATGGTGAGGTCATTGTTTTTACTGATCACATGAATCGGGGCTTCTCATAGCCCGGATCAAAAAAATTCCGAGACGTTCTGAACTTCATCCTCAAGACGTCGGACCCAATTCTGTGTCAAACATCTGCAATTTTGAAGTCTTCTATGAAGTATACCTTCATGAAGAACCCAGTGTTGAACTATTCAGGGAATATTTTTATCTGAATCGACAAAATGAGTTTACTAACGGACCCAGCTTAGAACTTGGTGGGGTCTCAATTCAGCGAAGAAGAGATGATGTCTTCCCCTATGCTCGCCTGCCGAGTCACCCCAAAGATTGGAACCAAACATGGTTCTATTGTAAAGATACTTCTCCGGGTGATGAAAATCCAGTGCCGGGTTATCGTGTCCAGCGGCTCGACCCAAAGCATCACCTTCCCGAAAATCTTACCACTGCTGAACGTGCAAAGCTTGCTCCCACTATTGCAAAGGTCAAGGCCCTACACTACAAAAAAATAAACTTCTGTGATGATACATGTTTGTCACAGTAGGTCACGTTTTCTGTCATGCATGTACATCCATGATAAATGTATGACATAATCAAGATAGTCATACCTGTGTTGTCGTAGAAGTGTTCCATGACATTACCAAAATTATCATCACGAAAGTGTCCACTTCCATGATGATAAATCACGTGTCGCAGAAGTGCTTTCGTCAAGGGTGACCGACACGTGGCATCCACCGTAACGGAATGCCCTTAAGCTATCGGGTCCGGTTTTGGATCCGATAACCCGTTAACAGCCCCGACCAATGGGGATTTTCCATGTGTAAAATCATCATTGGCTGGAGGGAACACGTGTCGGCTCGCGGTTGGGACAGATGTCATCCACTCATTGGACCTAAAGCGCCTATGATACGTCGAGACGTGGCACGACCCAACAGAGGCCCATTCCTGTGAAAAGGCCGGCCCGTTTGACTTGGTCAAAAGGTGGCGACCGCCCACTCAAGAAGTTCGTTAATGCCCTATTCGCATATAGCCCATTTACAGCCCGCTAACCCAGGCCCATTTACGGCCTATCCGAATTAGGCCCAAGATGGCGTCATCCGGCCGTCCAATATAATTCCAGCCCGTTTTAACTTCCGGCCCATGTATGGCCCATGACATCTTTCGGCCTATATGAGGCCCTTAGTAACCCTCGACCCATTAATGGCTCGTGGTAAAACTGGCCCGTAATGAACAGTGTATCACTTTATACCCATCAACGGCCCATTATTCCGTTGGGCCGTTTCCAGCCCATGTTATCTTTCGGCCTTCTTAGGGCCCATTTTTTCTTGGGCTCATTTCCAGCATTCGTTTACTATCTGCCCGTTACTATCATTTTCTACTTGTGGGCCAAATTCAGCTAGTGGTTACAGTCGGCCCGTTTGTGGCTCGTTAATACGTTGGGCCGTTTTCATAGCGTCATCAAATACGACCGATTAAAGACGGCCCGTTATGGTCGGCCCATGAACGGACGATTTCAACTCTAGCCCATTTACGGCCATATTGTGGTTTGTTATCGGCCCATGTTTGGCCAACCGATCATACGGCCCGTAGAAGGCCCATTGATGATACGACCCGTAGAAGGCCCATTGTGCCCATGGCTAGTATAAGGCCCATTGTTTCTACGCCCCGTAGAAGGCCCATTGTTTCTATGACCCTTAGAAGACCCATTGTTTCTACGGCCCGTAAGAGGCCAATGTTAACTATAGTAAATATGTAGCCCATGGTTAATGTGGCCTAGTTTTAAAAAATAGGCTATTGCGGCCACTAGCAAACCGCGGAAAAGGAACTGCACTGACTACAAGAAAACAAATAAACAAGACAATAAGGAAATAAATAG
This sequence comes from Aegilops bicornis, assembly GCA_021605145.1. Taxonomy (NCBI): domain Eukaryota; kingdom Viridiplantae; phylum Streptophyta; class Magnoliopsida; order Poales; family Poaceae; genus Aegilops; species Aegilops bicornis. The sequence continues at coordinate 598,446,954 of CM038670.1, forward strand.
GCAAGCAACTTACGCTAGGCTATCACGGCTATTACACATATTACATCCACTGGGCATCAAGTTTCGCCACCAGTGCAAATATAGGGAACAAAGCAGCATATAAACGCCACAAAGAAACAAGTCCGAACTGAAACCACTTCGTAAGAGCTCAAGAAACAATATCCTGGTACCCATAATGTCGGGCAAGATGCTTAGCAAGCTTATTAACTTTCTCTTGTTTGGTGCTTAAAACCTCTAGCACTTGTTGTTGCACCGTAAAGTATGCATCTGAATTCTCGCAGGACTTCCTCACCCTTGACTTCCTGTCGCATAACATCTGATCGACGTCTTTCAACTTGAAGTTGAGACTCAAGAAGTACTAATTCAGGCAGCGAGTTCGAAGAGCTGGTGCCAGCAGTAGTAGCCAGTAACTCGAACACTACATCAAGACAGGACTTTGGGGTTGTCTCAGTGTCTTCAATATAGCTTTTATCAGCTTTCTTGCAGACCAACAGGGATGTCTCACTATCTTGAACCTTATCTGCATTACTTCCTATACCATTGCATAACAGGGTACTCTTCTCCAATATTTTATCCGCATTCTAAAAGAGAAACAAACAAACACATCACAGGTTTACAATGTAGTATATGAAACTCATTTTGGTAAACCAATTCAGTAGTAAGGTGGACAGGATAACAGCATCAAAGAAACATATATCTATGTAATATGGTCAATGTATGGTCTATATCATTCTATTTTATGTTTCCAAATCAAGATAGATACAGTTCGAATCATATCTATTTAAGACAAAGTAGCATAGACAGAATATAAGTGTTGGAAACTACACAGCAATAACAACATTTGTAAGGTGCATGGCATGAGAATATCACTGTTTATTCAAATGAAAATGAAATCAACATAGAGCAAGTTACAACAGCAAACACGTTAAAGAAACAGGTTACAAACATACCTGTTGCGCCGTTGGAGTTTCAGTTGCATCCTTCAAATTTGAGATTAGTTGGTATGAGTAAATACAGTGATGCAAGAGCAAAGTAGTATGAACCATAGCTATGGAACCTGAGCTGAGAACAATTATTCTTCTGCTTTAAGAATTGACTTGGGGTTCGGAGTGGCGGTCCTCGTGCTTTGGGCACTGCAGTCGCCTTACTAACTGCTCGTGTTTGGGTGCTCTGTGGTGGAGACGGTGCTGTGTCAACAGGAACTGGGTTACTATCTGCTGGGGTTGGGGTTAGAAGGGGTGTAGCCGGTTCTCTATCCAACTGGGTAGGGGTACAATCTGTGTGAGTCTAGGTTATGTGTGGTGGGGCTGGTTCTTGGGCAAGTACAACCGTGGTTCTATCTCCATTTACAGGTAGCACGATCTTTTCTGAAGACCGTGTTTTTACTCCCACAGATATTGCCATCATCCCCCTCCAATTGAAATGGCTGATAAACAAGAAAAGTAATTGAATGTACAGACATTGTAAGATAGACAGGTGAAATGGATAGTAGGGAAGAAACCAGGGCATGAAATAATTCACATTTATGTTGTCTAACCAAACAGAATAGCAGGAGATAATTTCACATATATGATGGCTAATTAAACAGGATAGAATGACATAATTTCACATGTATGATGGCTAACTAAACAGGATAGAATGACATACTTCAAAATATGATGACTATGTAAACAGGGTGACATGATATAACTATACAATGTGTCTATTAAAGTGGTTGGCATGCCATAAATCACAAACATGCCGTCGATGGAAACATGATGGCATGATATAATACACGGATAGAATGACATAATTCAAAATATGATGACTATGTGAACAGGATGAGATGATATAACTATATTATGTCTTTAGAAAATGGGTTGGCATGCCATAATTCAGATACATGCTGTCTATGTAAACATCATGGCATGATATAACTCAAATATATGATTTATATCCTAAGGAAGTGAGCAGAGGGCAATCGCATATATGATGTGTCAACTAAGGAGATGGCATTCAATATCGTGTATATGATGTAAAAACTAAGCATTGCAATACAACATATGCATGATATGAGTAATATAACCTTGCCAAGTTTGAGCATACACCTCGGGGGATAATAGGACTGGTCATCCGCCTCTGAATCCTCCTCTCAAGAGTTATTTGTAACCAGCAAGATATCTCGCTTCACCAGGTAGCATTGTCTGCTCAAGACCTTGTTTTCACTCCAGATTTCTCCATCACCAATTCAAATGGCTGATGCACAGGAAGAGCAGTTGAATATACAAACATTGTCGACAAAAGCATTGAGAAATACAAAAAAAGGACGGCATGATATAATTCACATATATGACGCTTGGCTAAATACCATGGCATTGCATAATTCACATATATAATGCCTTGCAACAAGATAGTATTGCATAATTCACATATATAATGTCTTGCAACAAGATGGCATTGCATAATTCACATATATGGTAATTAGACACTAAACAGGTGGCATTCACACAAAGGATGTCTAAACTAAGCAAATGACATAGCAATGCAAGATACCATACGCACAATATGAGCATCATAACCCTGCCAAGTTAGAGCATGCACCTCGGGGGGGGGGGGGATAGGACTGGTCGTGTCTATGAATCCTCCTCTAAGGAGCTATCTATAACCAGCAAGACATGCGCTTCGTCAGATAGCATTGTCTGCTCTGAAGACCTTGTTTCCACTCCAGATTTTTCCATGACCGTGCCGAATGGCTGATGCACATGAAGAGTAATTGGATGTACTAAAATTGTTGACAAATTTAACACGTAATAAAAAAATGATGTCATGATATAATTCACATATAAGATGACTGGCTAACCAGGGTGGCATTGCAAAGTTCGTATATATGATGCCTGGCTAAACAAGATGGCATTGCATGATTCAAATATACGGTAAAGAAACTAAACAGATGGCATTAACACAAAGCATGTCTAAATTAAGCAGATGACATCTTTAATGTATACAGTAAGCAATGCAAGGCACCATATGCATGATATTACCAACATCAGCATGACAAGTTAGAGCGAAGACCTCATGGGGTAAATAGGAGTGGTCTTCGCTCGAATCCCCTCGTAATGCTTATCTTCCTCTTGATTACGATCCGAAATGGGTGGAGGGGGCTGCCTTTGCGCCCACCATGGAGCGACGTCTGCATGAAATTTTATTGCCACGCAAGGCTCGTCTCTTTTGCTCTACATGTTCAGTTCCATTGTGTACAATAACTGACATGCATAGGAATAAAACATAGTGAGATTATGTAAGGAGTGCATGTACAAATCCAGAGTGACGGTGGCAAACTGTGGATAGACCATAAACAAATGATAGCAGGCAGATAATAGCTTTAGTTAAAAAAATACAAATAATGGCTCCTTTAATGTTTGTTTGCACCCAACATGAAACTTATAGTAGACACCCGAGATTAACCATATAGTAGACAGACAGTACTGATTGCTGCCCCAATATGTACCCCACAACCATTTAAAAACTCAAGTTTCAGCATAAGTTTGGACCTGAGTCAGAGTCTAATAGGTGAACACGACGATAAAGTAGCATGTCATCATATTAAGCGATGCATAACATAAGCAGACATGGAAGAGTGCGACCTCTCTTGCGGACCCGTGTAGTCCTCAAGGTCGTCTACTCAGTTGATGATCGTAATGCAGTTGCCGTGGCTACTGGCGGCGGGGAAGAAGATCTGAGGTGGCGAAAGATAGTCTGGAGAGCGGATCCCTGCTGTGGTGAACCCTTCCGTCATTGGAGCAGCTGAGCTGGGGTGGAACACAACACCGCAGGAGTAGGACAAACCACACTAGGTTTTCTTTGACACATATTTGTAATAGAAGTAATTGTGTAAGGGCTTGTTTGAATTTGAGGATTCTAACAATGCAGGGATAGGAAATAGACAGGAATAGGATAGGAATGCACGTGCAAAACAGAGAATTTAAAAACACGGGATTTCTGCCAATCTGGGTGTTTGGTTCACAAGAATTGGAAGATCACGGGATGCAAAGAAGCATGGTGAGATTAAGTCAAACCACAAGAAGTGTACAACCTCTTTGGCGAAGCCATGTCGATCTCAGCGTGATTGGGTTGGCCGGTGAGGATGCTCTGGCTCACTTGGCTGTCGGAGGAGGGGAAGAAGATCTTAGGCGTCTAGAGATGGAGCCCGAGGTACTGCTCCGCTGTGATGGAGGGCTTCGTCATTGGAGCAGCTCCGGTCAGTTGTACGACGCCGAGGCTAAAGCAGGAAAAGAGAGACAACATTAACCTGAGTGGAATTCTAATAGCATCTCCAATAGATGACGTAAAATACATAACCACAAAGTGCTAGATGTATACATCAGCCGCTCATCTCTGAACTTAACTACCGAAACTGAATTTAACTGTCGAAACTGAACTTAACTGTCGAAATTAAATTTTGCTGTCGAAACTGAATTTTACTGTCAAAACTGAACACACTAGAGGTGAGGCTACACGTCAGTCGACTGACTTTTTCATCTCTGTTCAGTCGATTTTGCAGCCGTTGGATACGAAATCAAGGGCCTGCAGTTCATCTTCAACCTCCACCCCCTGAGCCGCTAGCCACAACCGCCAAACAGTCGCCTCGCCCACGGCCCACGGTGCGTCAGCCCCCACCCGCCCAAAACACTCCCCACCGCTGGTCCGCCGCCTGCCTTCCCTCTAGCCCCCCCGCGTGCCGAGCTTTTTCTCTGGCGATCCCCACGCCACTGCCCCACCACCGCCGGCAACCACCGCCCCCACCATGAACCCGAAGATAGATACTGGGGTACCTCTCCGGCGAGCCCCCTTCCCGCTGCGGTTGGTTCTTCCTTAACTCCGGCGAGCCCCCCCCCCCCACCCCTGAAAACCAACTGACTCAAAAGTCGATTCAGTCGACTGAAGTGTAGGCAAATAGGAGCAGCATCGCAAGCAAGAGCGAGAGCAGCAACGCGAGCAAGAGAAAGAGCAAGAGCAGACCAGGAAGGGGACCGAGAGCAAGAGCAGAGCAGCAGCATGAGCGAGAGCTAAAGCAGAAGCAGCTTCAACTTATGTGGACGTCGCCGCCGAGGGAGCGACACAGTGGAGGAAGTAGCCGGCGACGCCGCTGTGGATGGAGTCGCGCCGTGTCGGCTCAGGACCGAGCGCCAGCAGCACCGTGAGATCGAATCAAGAAGAAAATGCAGCGATTAGTGTACAACCTCTTTGGTGGCGCCGATTATTAGGCCGCAGCTTCGTCCGAGGAAACGGTGATGCTGATGCTCTTCCGGTGGTGCAGGTGAAGACGGCGGTGTGGGAATGGAGATGGTGCGAAAGACGAGGGGAACATCGGGGTAGCTCCTTGGAGGTGGAGGACGGGGTGGCTGAACCGGCGGGACGACCAGATCGACGACGGATCCTCATCCGGTACAATGGATGAGGGACGTCGAGGTGTTGTTGTGGACGACGTCATCGAGGAAGAGCCTCCGGCTGGGTGGCAGACGGAGGAGGGTGTGGGGCTTCACTGGTTTTCCTGGCCTCGGTCTATGAATGGGTGGGCGGATGGGATGGGAGTGGGGAACCATGGCTTAGGGACGCGCTTGTCCGAAATGTGGGGTAAGTTACGAAAGTACCCCCACCGATTTGAGGCGGTTCTTTCGGTTCAGGGTATCACGGGCATTTCACGTGTCGGGATTTCACAGGAGGTGGGAGTTTTCGCGCGCGTTGTAATTTTGGAATAGCAAGGCGCGGGTGGAGATGGAGGGAGTTGTCGGAGCACAACGAGACAAACATATATCTTAAATATTTCGGGCTAACAAGGCGCGGGTTGAAATTTCCGGACAAGCCTAACGTTTATTGTACCAAATCAATTCGCACTACAAATGTCATTCAAAACTTTGAATTCATGTTACAATTAATATATTTTGCTACGTGTATAATGCATGCAACCTAGTACTCAAATGAACATTTTAGTGCATTCCAAACGTATATACTACGACTTCAATATGAACTAAATTTGAATTAGTTTATCTATTTGAATAAGATCTACAATAATGATTGTTGTGAATTCAAAGCATTTGAATTCGTTTCTCTGTTTTAATAAGATCTACAATCGTCATTATTTTCAAGTTAAACCATCGTTTGTGTATTATCTTCACAGCACACCACATGATTAGTCTCGAGTTACATATGAACTATGTGTACTATATGAACTCGAACTCGATATTTTGAATCCACTTTATGTTGATTTCAAATCATAGTACATTTCAAGCTCTAGCTAGATCTTCACAAACTAAACCATGTCTCATATGTATAATGTGTCTATCACATTATGTATGGTGCCCCGCCCCCTACGCCTACACGTATTTAGATGTGAGTTGCAAACACCACACATTACCAAAAATTCAAATAAAATGTGAGAATGTTCGATATATAGTATCGTTTAGATTGTTCGATATTTAGTTGTAAGCTGCAAACGCCACACATTATCACAAATTCAAATAAAATGTGAGATTGTTCGATGTATAGTATGGTTTAGATTGTTCGACATTTAGCTGTGAGTTGCAAACGCCATGCATTATCACATTATGGTATAACATGTGCAAAACCACAACACGCGTATCATCCTATATTCATGCATGCATATGTTAAAACACTATGATCTCCTATTCAAATATATGAATCCACTTTCATATCAAATTATGATCTTTGCTAGTCTCTTACACCCACGCAATCCTCTAACCTTTGTAGCTACCACTAACTTTCCCTCGTGCATGCACACGCCCTCCTCGCCCTCCCCCTCCCTCAACATTCTATCCATCGCGCACATTCATTTTTTTCTTTAGGTCGTTCTCTCATAGTCTCCACAACTCCTTTTGACACACACCGATCGATAAACCTCTCCAGCGATGTCTGCCTACAACATACACACGCACCTTCAATCTCCTCCTTTATGTGTCCTTGCCTCGTGTCTCTCATATGGTCCCACACACGTGTAAACTCTCACCCCTCTTTTCATCGATCTCACAACCGCACACTCCTCCCCCTATCTAGCTAGTAGCTGGGCCTCTCGCACCACCTCCTAGCTCTATTATCTCTGTCTATCCGTCTCGCCGGGCCTTATTTGCCTCTAACAAATGGACGTACACCGACCGATCTCCCGCTATACATATAGCTAGCTAGGTCCTTATAACTCGTTTTCCCCATGCTTCGATCGATCTACCTCATTAGTTATGTCTCTCCCTTCCTCCGACAAAGAAGAATTGATCTACCGATCTAGTTAGGTTTGCTTACCAAACACATGGTTCCCCTTCATCATCCATGGATGTGTCCTGACAGATCTATCACGCATAGGCACACACAGAAACACATCCCCACTCTTATTGATAATATTGTAGTTCCACCCTTAGTTTGTCTAGTAGGCCTCTCCCACCATCTTCGAGAAGCAACTCCATCACCCATCCAGCACTCTACCCCTCTCCCTCCCACTCTCTCTCTCCTCTCTGTCTCTCTCTCTCTATCCCATCCTATTTCCCGTCCTTCAGTTATGTATGGATGTCGACCGATCTCGCCCAAGACATAGCTGGGTCTCTCCTTCTCAACACATATACGAGCCGTTCTACCTCTATAGTTAGGCCTCTGCCTACCCCTCCCCCACCCCCTCCCCCCCACACACTGATACATCGAGCGCTCTAGTCATGTCTCCCCGCCACACACAAACTTGACCTGTGCCCTCTGACGTTCCGGTAGCTAGGTCAGTCGCCCTATATATTTGACTTGCACACACACACACACACACACACACACACACACACACACACACACACACACACACACACACACTTTCGATGGCTCTCTTCATCGATCTTGCACCCACCCACTTGATCCTCTCTTTGACTCTATCGATATCTATGACCCCTCCCTCTCTTATCGTGGATCGCCTGACCCTCTATATATGGTATGGATGGGCCTCCATTTCACACACATTGCATGCAAAATTTTGTTTGAGATGTCATTGACACATATTCCCACAAAATACATTCACGAAATCAACCTCCCCCCCCCCCCAAAAAAAAGAAAAAACACTCATGAATGCACAAGCCATTTTTCTAGGTTTGTATCTCTCACACACACCCATGTAGGTGGGGGACGTGCACGAAGAAAAGAGGTGCACGCATAGCGCACGTACTCCCGTCTCTTTCCCAACCACACCCACGCGGGTACACGGTGGAGCTCATTTCTGTACGAAAAGGCAGCCCACGTGGTAACTTGACACGATGTCTTTGGTTGTCCACTAGATGGAGGGGGGATTGTCTACCACGGGTGAACAAACAAATTGCGACTTGACGTGTTATGTTAAAAAAGAGGCAAACCATGTGGGCCTACCTTAGAGGCAAGGCTCTATACACTGGAGTACTTTTGATGTGTCCCGTCAACTCGCAGAACGAGGAGAAGCTTGCTTAGTACATCGTCTCCCCCGCCCACGGGCGCGGTGGCTTGTAGGATGAGGTGAAGCTTGCTTACTATGCCTTACGCCCGCTCCCTCGCCCACGCGCACGGTGGCTCGCAGGACGAGGAGAAAATTTTACTAGTATTCCGTCCGTTTACTCCTTGTCCCTACCTTGGTTAGAGAGATTATCATATTGTTTGGAATATATGTCCTTTAGTAGATTTCAATATGAACTACTAGTACATACTCCAAACACTGATGTATATAGATGTATTTTAGAGTGTAGATTCACTCATTTTGCTCTGTATGTAGTCCATATTGAAACGGACGTAATAGTACGCACTCTCCCTCGCCCCTCGACCCTCGCCACGTGGTGGACGTGCAGCAATTCATTCGGTCTCATATAGCCAGAATGATATATACTGCAATACCATTATTGCTCAACTTCCCAAAGAGGCAAAGAGCCAATCGCAAGGTTAATAGTTTGGAGATGCCAAGCGCAAGGTTTATAGGAGAACGAGTAGTAGGTGCCGCGTCATTTATAAATAAAGTTTTTTTTCTTCAGTGGCACGTACCCAATATAAATAAGTTCATATGGAGAGAAAAGTAAACCGCTCCACTATATACATAGGCAGGACGAGCCTACACAATTGCTTGCTGGGGTTGCTCTCTTCAGTTTTCACACTCTCTCGCACAAAACCACTGTTGCCACATCTCTAACATCCTGGTGGATCACGTCCGCCGGGGGAAGGGGTGGATGCTTAGTGTAGATGCGGTCGATGTCGCCGACGGCGAAAACCCACTGTCGGCACGTCCCGATCAGGGGTCCCCGCCATTCTCTCTCACAAAGCCGGATAGGTTGCCTTCGTCCATTGCTCACTGCCGCGACGTGGGTAGTTGCCTCCTCCCGCCACCCTCCTCTAGGTTGAGCTACGTCCCGACATCCCTCAGGTACAACTCCCTTTACAGCCGGCTTGCACCACTGCTCCAGCTGCCCACATCACTCCATGTGGATATTTCTCTACTTCTTTGCCCCGCACATACATCTACTGGCTTCTACGTACTGTATTTGTGATGAGTTTATCTCTCATCAACTAGTTCCAGTAATCTTATTCTAATCACGCTTCTTCAATTTCTTTGCCACAGGGATTCTCATCTCGATTTTGGTGAAACTGCACAAAATGATCCGATGGCCAAAGGGTTGCAAACTTCATTTCTTAGGAAGCGCCGACGTTGTCACCAAATTAAAGCCTGGTTAGGGTTTACTGTTCAAGGGCTAGGGACTGCATGGATCATTTTTTTCTTTAGCTGACTCTGTTTCAATGGCTAGGGACTGCATGAGTAGTAGTAGTATTGTACGCCTTACGCCCGCTCCCTCGCCCATGAGCGCGGTGGCTCGCAGGACGAGGAGAAAATTGATGAAATGTTGCAACGGGCAACCTTGGACGCAAGATACATGTAACAGAAGCTGGAAGCTTCATAGCATTGTACTATCTCGCTGATAAATTACAGTACGTACTATACAAGTACTTCCTCCGTTCCTAAATATAAGTCTTTGTAGAGATTTCACCATGAACCACATACGGATGTATATAGATGCATTTTAAGTGTAGATTCATTCATTTTGTTCCGTATGTAGTCCACCTAGTGGAATCTCTACAAAGACTTATATTTAGGAACAGAGGGAGTACTATGTAAAGAGTTAGGTGTCGCACGGTGTCCAGAAAATATGGTGATAGTGTGAGGTGGGCCATGTAATCACTGAGCCTGCGTGTTTTCACTGCTCTTGCACTCCTCCGCTGTAAGAATGGAGAAAATTGTAATATAGTAGTACCTCCTTTCGCCGAAAGCGTGGGACATCCAGCAGTCCTACCACCTCAGTAATAATGACCAATGAGCCGTCAAATCACATACATCCAGCAGTAAGTTGGACAGACAAAGCAACCATCACTCTTGAATCCGCTTCTGCCTTCAAAGCAGGCGCCAGTGAGAGGTCGCGTCCGCTCTGCCCGGGCATGAATGCGGCACCGATTCTTTGGAGCAGCGCTGACCGTTTCGGGCGGGAAGCGCGCGCGGGCGATGGAGGGGCTTTGGGTGGGCCAGGCTGGTCAGGAGCGGGCGTGGCAGCTGTCCGCCTGTCCCTACCGGACGCCCGGAAACGAGAGGATGCATCGACTGTCGCGGCTAAAATCATACACTACACACCATCTCTCTATAGGAGTAGGTCGATATGTCGCTCTCTCTAACACACACATGCTGTTAAACACACACACGCACACGCACACGACACGATTATGATTTAAATCCCAATGACTCCCACACACAAAAAAATATGGCATGCTTGTCACATGAATGCAGGAATGTATAAAAGGTTATTTTCCTCTCATTGAACATAACGGGAGGGTTGTGTGGCTGGTTAGCCTGTTCGGTCATCAAACTTGAGGTCTTGGGTTCGATAACTATACTTGAGCATAATTCGTGCCAGGAGGATTCTTTGACTGGTCAAAATGGATGGATACGGAGCTATACAATCTCGTAGTGACCGTATAATCACCTCGTCATGTATAAGCTGCAGCCTCGGCGCTTGTTTTATAGGTTTGCACTCTTCACACTCTCTCCAGTATATATATACACGCTGGAGCCTCAGCGCTTGTAGTTGCTCTCTTCACACTCTCTCACCCTCTCCAGATCTAAACAAGACTTCGTTGGCCTCTCTATCTCCCCTCACTGTTGGTCTGCTTGTAGTTACTCTCTTCACACTCTCTCAAACTCTCCAGATCTAAACAAGACTTCGTTGGCCTCTCTCTCTCTCTCCCCCCTCACTGCTGGTCAAAGAGCCGGCAGGATCCGTCCACCGGGAAGGGAAGGAGGCTTAACGCTGTCGCCGTCGGCGAGGGAGGGAATCCACTATCGGCGCAGCTGTTCACTTTCACCCAGTGGCGGCGCGGGAGGGCCTCCGCCCCTTTTTCTTCGCTGCCGTACATAGTGTGGGTCAAACGGCCTCCGGCCGCCCACCGAACCACACCCGAAGAACCTTAAGGTATAATTCACTTATTCCGCATGCATTGCTCTAGCTGCATGTGGGCTTTTTCTGCTTCTGCACTCGAATCTATGTGTTGGATCAAACAGGGAAGTAGTGGGGAAAGTTGTATACCATGAATCTAGGACGTGGTTCAAAGAGGAAAGGAATGGGGGAAAGTAGTGGGAGAAGTTGTATAGCATGAATCTAGGACGTGGTTCAAAAAGGAAAGGAAGGGGGAAAGTAGTGGGGAAAGTTGTATTGCATGAATCTAAGACGTGGTTCAAAGAGGACAGGAATGGGGGAAAGTAGTGGGGAAAGTTGTATAGCATAAATCTAGGACGTGGTTCATAGAGGAAAGTAAGTGGGCAAAGTACTAGTACAGACTGGCTATCCAGCACCTACGTTGGTCGAAAATGGAAAAACAATGACAAACGCAGTACACACATCTATAACAAAATGATCTTTTGTTTTGGGGGACAAGGCTGTAGAGTTTGAGCAGGACTAGATTTGATGCGCTCACATAGGGAAAGGTGTCTAAAGATAACAAAACTGGGACCAACACAAATATGCTCCTTGGTTGTTTGTTCTTTGTTGCAACAGATCGTGCATCACCCCAAAGACATTGGTAGATACACATGGTGTCAAAAGGTCCCACCGTCCCTGCAACTCTTTAGCTGTTGTTAATCTAAGGCCCTGTTTGGTTAAAACTCCCTAGTCCCTACCTGCTTGGTTCCAGGGACTAAACATGGACTAGAGGTTATTAAATGACATGCTAAAAGACCATCTTACCCCTAGTAATGAACTAATAGAGACAAGGTGTGATGCGTGGCAGGGGCAACTGTTGGAAAAGTCCCAAAAAGACACCCTCGGGGTCTTCTTTCTTTAAAAGCAAATTACATGTTTAACGAATTTTATTGTTAATATAATCTCTCTGTTAATATTAATCAATGCCACTGTTGGAGAAATGCTACTGTCTTGCTTTCTTTTCCCTTTAGATAAGGTAGATGCTTCTTTTTGTTGGCTTCTGTGTCATCCATCGTTATTGACCACTAGTTGTTTCCTTTGCACCTCTGTGTAAACAGGGTTATCTACTTCACCTCGTTGCCATTGTGACCTTTTGTTGCACTGCACAAAACACTTTTGTTTTAAGAGTGTTTTGTGCAGTTCAACCAAAATGTCACACCGACAATGTTGCTTGATTGCTTGATCTTAGTGGAACTGCACAAGAAGAGATCTTACTTCCTATCCGTGTTGGCAATTTTGGTTCAGATCTTCTTCTTGTGAGTTGTTTGAATTCCACGTCATGAGAGGTCAATACTAGCCTTCTTTCACATGATTCTGCAGTGTGCTTTCATATGTTGTGCTACTTGTACGATAATGTTGCTTGATTTTAGTGAACTGCACAAATGGAGACAAGACTTCCAATCTGTATGTGCACCGCAATATCCCATTGAGGTAAGATAAGGATATTTCACAACTGTTGGCCTGTATTTTGCCACTTTCATCGGAAAATTAATGTCATTGTTTAGTGCTATACTTGTGCAACCTAATTGACATGCCAAATCTTACATTGAAGGCGAAGCTTGTCTGTTATTGAACCAAGTGATGAAGGGGAAGAACAAGTGGAAGAAAAACAAAAATCAACTCCTAGTGTCAGTAAAGAAGCTTTGGAACCTGTGATGACACAAGTAATGATATAGTTTTGCATCTTAATTTATTGCTATGGCTGGAACGAGCAATTGTTTTGCCACTGATTTGATGCCACTCTTAATGTAATACGTAATTATCTCTACTTGTGCAAACAGATATCTTCTTTGAAGATACCATATATTTTAGTGGAACTACACAAGAAGATGTTGGAAATATTAATCTAATCGAGGAGTATATAGTAACTTAGTAAGCATGGCCACCATAGTAGATAGCAACAGATGGTTCCAGAGAAGTGCTTCATCAGTATGCTCTACACAAGAAGCCTCCTGACAAATGTTGGTGCTCGCCCACTGATTTCATCCATATGATTGAGCTTTGTCATCTCTATTGCTATTGTGCTACTATTTAGATACTGTCATAAAAAAGTGGTATTGTCCTTGAGAAGTGCTTCATCTGTGCTGTTTTAAATATTTCCTTTCCTTTTTTTCGAGCAAACAGGGATGCTAGCATTTAGTTATCCTCTTGTCACAACAGGATCATCCTCCTCTGAAAAAGAATAAGGAGTACGTGAAGTGACTAGTTTCAATTATGCCAGGATGAAGAAGCCATGTCTATCTTCTCATCAGAAGGAGCGGTTGAAGGATGGTTACATTACCCCCCACAAGACCAAACTAACTTCAGCTCAGAAGGACTGAAAAATCTCCATTTTCTTGCTGTGATGCGCGAGTATAATGTTGTTCTAGGATTCTTTCCGGTGATCTAAAAGTGTGCTCTACATGGACCATGTAGGTGCATGTTTAAACTGTCAATTCATAGTACAATTTTCTTTATACTAATCACTATTTTTGTATTTGTGCAAACAGGGGTGCTTAGCTTGATTTCAATGGGAACTGCACAAAATGTTCATGAATACATCGAATCATTCATTTCACCACAAGAAAGGAGGTGCCGATAAGTTCAAGGCATTGCAACATATAAGGGCGAAATTATACAAGCTACGCGCGAATTTGGTTGATTTTGGTGGAACTGCACAAAAAGAACAGCTGGTTTATTTAGCACGAAGTGCCATGTCAATGTCCGAACTGATGGCAAACCCTGCCCATTCCACAATCATAGGCATTTGATATTTTGGAATGGAAAAACCTTGTCAAATTTTGCTCATTGATTTTAGCAAGAAGACATCCATTTGATATTTTCGAATGGGACGCCCTTTGCTGTCAGCAGCGTCGACCCATTTTTTCTTTATTCTTTAGTTGTGAAGTAAATATTGGCTCTGACATGTGACTCGCTGAGATGCATAATCATCGATTGTTTTGAATGTTCTCTATGAATTGCCATGCCTGTGTGTTTGATTGCAATGTACAGGAACACTAAAAAGCTGCTCAAACTCCTTGTACTCCTTCTGTTCCTTTTTACTTCACACATTGTTAAAGTGCATACTTTTTCCTATAAGATTGGTCAAAGTAGAGATACTTTGACTGCAGACAAAACTTGTATGCAGACTAGAAAGGACCGAAGGGAGTACATGTGAAACTGCTGCGAATGAGGTGATCACCCTGGGAATAATGCTAGTACGTATTGTTTTGCATGTTCATCCAATGCCAGTGATACAAGAATTCGAACTAATCAAAATAAATTCATTCAGACACCGTTGGATTTCATATAAAATGCCGGATTTCATTACATTTCATACATTCTTCAACTAAAATTAATTAACCGAAGCTACCCACCTGTGTCCGGCTGAGCCGAACAGAAGCTTCAGGGACTTAACTGCAGGTGCAATTGCATAACTGACATGTGGCCCAGATGCCTGTTGGGCCCATGTGTCAGTCAGCCAACTGCGCAGCGTCCTTTTCCAACATAGCTCTCCGACTCCACGTCGCCGCCAAGAAGCTAACCGGCTGTCAGTGGTCAACCCGCCTAGCTTGTCATAGCGATTAGGGCAACTAGGAGCCCAATGATCAGGATCCCCACAGACAAACACCTTTCTTCTTGTCATTCTTCTTCTTGAAGTTTGTGTGTTGCACAGCCTTGTTCTTCCCATCAAACTTTGCTTTACCATCAAACTTGCCCTTGTTCTTGTACTTGTGGGGCTGGAAGTTCTTCTTCTGTACCAGATTGGCACTAGATCCTCCCTCAATTCCTTGAGCACGTGTGTCCTTTGCTCTCGCCTTTTCTTCCACATCAAGAGTGCCAATGAGATCCACGAAGGAGGAAGCTTAGTGATGATACCTCTGGCAACAAACTTGTCCGTAGCATACAATGAAGTGCTCAAGTTCTCTAGCAAATGATCAGTATCTCATGAGCTTGCTCAATCATCCTGTAATCATAGAATTGCTCCATGATGTACAACTCGATTGCCCGAACCGGAGGGTAGCAGCGGTGGCCTTACTTGGACCTGAGCGGCGGCGACCTACCGTGTTCTACTCTTCCTTGTTTTTTGTGTGGCGCGGCCTCGTTGGCATCGGGGCGGGGCCTCGGCGGAGCCGGCGATGTCCTCTGTCTCGTTGCCGGCGGGCGGCACCTTGGCGGAGTGGGGGAAATCCTCCCCCTCGTTGCCGGCAGGGTGGGGCCTCGGCAGACCCGGCGGTGTCCTCTGCCTCATTGTTGGTGCCGCGGGGCCTTGGCGGAGCAGGGCCTCGTCGACGCCAGTGGAGCGGGGACTCGTCGGAGCCGGCATTGTCCTCTGCCTCGTCCTTGGTCTCGCCAAACAGCGCCTTGCCCGCTTCATCGCCCTCTTTGTAGGCGGCCGCAGCCTCCGCCACCCGCATGCGGTACTACCAGCGCTCGAGGCGGCCCTCGCAGGCGGAGCAGTACGAGTCGAGCAGTGCCTCCTGCTCCGCCTGCTGCGCGGTGATCTGCTCTTCCGCCTGCAGGTGCTCCTGGAGGAGATGGTGGTTGTAGGCAGCATCGGCCTGCGCCTCTCGGAACTGCTCCTCACGTTTCTGCCTCACTGTGTCCATATATTGGGCACGGGCATCGCCGATGGTCATGGTGCAATGCACCGGTGAGGATGGCACGGAGGAGGGGGTTGGCGCCGGATCGTCGACTACCATGTTCTCCATTGGGACGTTGTCGTCCTTCGGCTGCCTGCCGGCCAGCCAGTCGGCAGCAATGGTTGCCATCTCCTTGTGGTCCGTCATCCGCCCGTCCCGAAGAGCGCTGGAGCGTGAGGAAGCCATGGTGGGCAGTAGTGGTGTGGACAGGAGAATAGGAACAGATCCAGATGACTGCGGCTATGGCCGAACCAGCAGTTTATATAGCAAAGGTGGGCGGCGGAGGGACAGACGTGTGGCACCGGAGTAGCCGACTCGGCAACCGTGTATCATTAATGTGGGCGGCAGAAGGATGGACGGACGGCACTCGTGTCCTTTGAAGGCGGAGCAATCGCATGCACCGGGAAGCGGGGCGGGCGGTGCTGACCATTTTGGGCGAAAAGCGCGTGCGGGCGAGGGAGGCGGTGCAGGTGGGCGAGTAGTCGGACTCGTGCTTGGCGGCCGGGTCGGTCCAGCGGCCGGACATGCGGCTCGCCCACTACCTCACCAAGCTGAGCGACGACAATCAAACGATGGACGTAGCTTCCGACCAGGAGCCGGCGCCACTGTCCAAGCCGGTTCATGCCATGTTCACCATAGAGCAGGTGCGGTCGCATTTCGGTGCCCTAATGGCGGAAGGGCAACCAGCGCAGGAGGACCTGTGCTGCAATCTGCAATCTCCGTCTCCTCAACGAGCACCGGTGAACAAGCGAATGACAATGCCGTCGCAGACATGTGGCCCTATGATCCTGGCTTCTCGAATGAGCAGCGGGCACTGTATCAGACCATCCGTAGGGCCCACGAGGCCCTCTCCGTCATCCTTCGAGTTGTTGCGCTCGTCGTGGCACCACCATCTCGCGTTGTCAACATGGTCAACGGACATGAGGACGAGGAGATGACTTTACTTGGAGAGGATGACAGTGGGGACCCACCAGGGCCATAGCCGCACGTACGCAAGTGCCTCCTTATTAGTATATAAAACTATATATTTTTTTGCTTCCTCCTGGTTTCCTGACATCACGGTCCCACACAATTGTCAACCTATGTAGTCAATAAAGCGAGAGAATTGCACAAGAAGCGGCCGACACCGGGACCAAGCAGCTCGAGCGATTTGTGTTTTTGAGGTGTGAGAATTGCGTAGTTTTTCTTGGCGATGTTTAGCCCAGATATTAATTTTTCTCCTCTGAACAACAATGAAAACATCGCTGCAGCTAATCATGGGCGGGCTGTGGCCCGTCTAGCCCGAGCCGGATATCCAGCCCAAATATTAATTTTTTCAAGCTGAAAATGGCTAGCCCAGCTATACTTTTTTAGGAATACCCAGTCAAGTTCATGTTGTTATTCTCATCCAAGTTGGTCTGCATATCTTTCCATGGAGGGATGCATTAGGCTTAACAAGAAAATGGGATTTAAGAAATAATAAATGGGATGTAATTATAAAAACTGGGCAGTAACTATAAGAAATGCACCAAACACGTAATTACTTTATAAAATATTATTTTTGGATATTGAAAATTTTAATTTAATTAATTGTTGCGAGCGCAATGTTTCGTTGGATTTTTACGTAATATAAATTAATATTGAAATAGTATTTAATCTGACTAGAAATTTCGGGATAAAAATATTTTGGATCCCATGAAAATGTGGGAAATTTTATTGAATTCTGTTTTGAACGGTTGGTTGAAGTGGGCTGTACTTTTAACAAATTGTAAATGGGCTGTAGTAAATTCCATTAGAACTCAAAAATTGGCTGCACATTCTTACAAATCTCAAATGGGGTCTATAAGTTCTCTGCCACACACTAGTGGCCTTACTAAGTTGACACCTCCCCTAAAAAAAGAGTTGATGCGTATGCTTTGTCAACTTATAGTCAACACATGGTTCTAGCAGCAGTGGCCGTCCATCCAACGGGCCGTGCTTCTTCTTCAATCTCGGATATTCTATCTTCACCCGCCCAAAAAATGATTCCTCCCCCTGACATCTGGGGCGCACCGTTTTGGAAGCTGACCTGTGGGCCTACTAAGTTGACGCGTACCAAGGGCTTTGTCAACTTAATCAATATAAACAATTCTAGTTGCAGTGACCATACGATGTCCATCCAACGGCCGTCGTGCTTCTTCAACCTCTGGTCTTCTTGCTCCAGCCGCCCAAAGCAGCGCCGGCCGTGTCGCCTGCTCCTGCCTCCCTTGGCCGTCTGTGCTGCCGTGCAGGCCTCACCGCCCCCTACTACTCCCATCGCTGGCCAGGCCATCCCTCTACTCACCCACACTCCCTGGTATTCTGCGGCGATGGCAGCCTCACACCGCAGCCGAACCAGTGAACCCTCGTACTCCTCTCCGCGCGGGCTTCCACTACCGCATCTTCCCCGGCTCCGTGTCGTCCCCTTTCTAGGCCTCACCGTCGTCCACCGCCCTGGTGCTCTCAGCGCGGCGTGGTCAACGTGGTCAAAGAACGGCTTCCATTGGACGTGGACTATACGTGGAGAGGCTGACAGCTGGGTCCATGACGGCAGCAAGGAAGTGCCCCCTTATTACGCGAAAAATAATGATTCCTCCATCTGACAGCAGGGACCCACCGGACGGGCCACCGTATTTCATGAAAAAAATGTTTCACCCCTGACAGCTGGGACCCACCGGACGGGCCACCGTATTGCGTGAAAAAAATGTTCCCCCCGCTGTCAGCTCGGACCCACCGGAAGTGCCTCCTTATTACGCACAAAAAAAATGAATACTCCCCCTGCTGGTTGGCACCCACCTTGGTGGGAGGCTGACTTGTAGGCCTACTAAGTTGATGGGGACGGAGTGCTTTGTCAACTTAGTCAATATGAACGATTCTAGCTCCAGTGACCGTACGATTTCCATCCAACGGCCGTAGTACTTCTTCAACCTATGTTCTTGTTGCTCCAGCCGCCCAAAGCAGCGCTGGTCGTGCCGCATGCTCCTGCCTCCCATGGTCGACCGTGCTGCCGCGGAGGCCTCACCGCCCCCTACTATTCCCACCGCTGGCCAGGCCCTATGGCGACGGCAGCCTCACACCGCAGCCAACCAAAGTGAACCCTCAGATTCTCTCTCGCGGGCTTCCACCGCGTGCCTTCCCTGGCTCCGCGTCGTCCCCTTCCTAGGCCTCACCGTCGTCCACCGCACTGGTGCTCTCGGCGCGGCATGGTCAACGTGGTCAAGGAACGACTTCCATTGGAAGAGTATCGTACGTGGAGAGGCTGACAGCTGGGTCCACGGCCGCAGCAAGGAAGTGCCTCCTTATTACGCGCAAAATAATTATTCCCCCACCTGACAGCGGGGACCCACCGGACGGGCCACCGTATTTCGTGAAAAAAATGTTTCCCCCTGACCGCAGGGACCCACCAACTACATCTTCGCACGCAAGGAAGTGCGTCTAGGCAAAAAAATGATTCACCCCTGACTGCTGGGACCCACCAGCTACATCTTCGCGCGCAAGGAAGTGCCTGACAGTCAGGACCCACCTGGTCGAAGCGTACGTAGCATTGTCATTCTGGTGGCGAACGTGTATGCGTGCGTCTTTGGTCGATGTAGAGGCACGCGTGTCGTAGTAGAGGTGCGCACATAGCATGTACACGCACGTCGTCTGGCCGCCGAGTGCAAGAAAGTAAATCTGACCACGCGTCATTACATGGGCAGGGTTTGAGCGCCTAATCAGCAGCGTCACGTCTGGCCGTGGCTCGTGTACATGGCTGGGTCGGAATTGAGAAACAGCGTCGTCATCGTGTTCATGGAGAGGCAACGGAATGCATCGTGTTCATCGGGAGGCAACGGAACGTGTGGGAGCCAACCGGCTTGGACGGAACAGCCGATGGAAACGAGGCCTGGCATACCGTAGAACGGAGGAAACAACCTTGGGTTCGACCAGCCATGTTCGAAACGGGATCCTATTCATCGGGAGGGGTCTGGCGTACCGCAAAACGGAGGAAACGGATCTCCTACGGTCGAAATGGGGGTCCCGTTGATCGGGAGGGGTGTGGCGTACCGCAAAATGGAGGAAACAAACTTGTGTTGGAGCGCTACCGTCGAAACGGGGGTCCTATTCATCGGGAGGGGTGTGGCATACCGCAAAACGGGACTCCACGGGATACTGTTCATCTCCACCGTCGACCCCCTCCAGCCTCCATGGTCTACTGTTCATCCACCGTCGACCTCCTCCAGCCTCCACCATGTTGTTCATCCACGGGCTCCTGTTCATCCAGCCTCCACCGCGCGCTACTCCACGGGCTCCTGTTCAACCAGCCCTCTCCACGGGCTCCTGTTCAACCATCCCTCCACGGGCTACTGTTCATCCAGCCCTCCACCGTCAACTGTTCATCCTGCCCTCCACGGGGTGGTCCTGTTCATCCTGCCCTCCACGGGGTCCTGTTCATCCAGCCCCAACCGGCTCGATCGATCGGGGTCTTGTTCATCCAGAGGCAACGCCACGGGGTCCTGTTCATCCACCCCCACCAGGAACTGTTCATCCAAACCCCCCCAGCAACGCTCACTGTTCATCCAGAGGCAACATTGATCAGCTTCAGTTAGTAGCAGTACCGGAATCGCTCGATCGGGTTCAGTTAACAGCCATCGATCGATCGCTCGGGTTCAGTAACGCGTAGCCTGCAGTGCAATCACTCGGGCTCAGTTAGAGCACAACGCCTCGCTCGGGTTCAGTTAGAGCCCAACTCCTCGCACCCACGCACGTGCGTGTACGAGAGAAACGCGCATCGCTCAGCCCCGACAACCCACCGTAACCGGGAACACCCTGATATTTTCCTCGCCCTCGCTCCTACCACAGTTTTTTCCGGCATGGACAGCCCAAATAATGTCATGCAGCTGCGTCTCCGGCCCGCCCAGGATGAAAAGCCCATTTTCTGTCATGATTTTTTGTCATAGAAGTTGGACTCCGCCACATCTATGATGATACCGGGTTTTGTCACAACTATCGTCATAGAAGTGTCATAAGTATGACAAAAAAATTCGTTCGGCCCAAAATGTCACGGATGTGTCTTTTTTTGTAGTGCTACTGGGAAATGGTTTAACCGGTATTGACTTGGTTTGGTGCTGGGTTTCTTGGCGAATCATACCCTTGAGCCGCTGATCCGGCTTAATGTGTACTTACACGGGCGGTGCAAAAGATCCACTGCGCCACAGCTCCGTCTGCCTAACTGATGATGCAGTCAATGAGATGAGAAAGACCCTTCTGAATGAGAGCCTGCGAAGCCGCAGCAAAGAGGGACTGAACCCTTTTTGCAAACTTAACCCGCCACCAGATGTAAGTCTCTAAACCACTTACTTGACCTTTTCATTCAAATGTTGTATTAACTCAATGTTGATGATTTTCACAGGCTGAATCCGAGTTTTGGAACAAGGAGTATGACCATGAAGGTGCCAAAAAGCCAGGGTCAAAACAAAAGCCGTCAAAAAAGCCGCCAAGAAGAATAAGAAGAAATTAACTGCTTCCGAGATGCTTGAACCGGGCAGCGCTTCTAAGTCGGAGGTAGCCCTTGATTCGCTTGGCTCCTTTTTCAACTATCTTATTGACACTGATTATCATCAGGATGACACGGGGGCCAGTCAAGCGATCGAAGAAGATGTAATGATTATTTCCTCCGACTCAGAGCCTTTACCAACACAAAAAATTCGACGAGTGACCCAGAAAGTAAGCTTTTCACACCCCTTAGCTCATTTGGATCCTCACTTTCTTTTGAAGCAACAGCAGCACGAGCATCAAGAATCTGAGACCCGGAAGGCCGACTCAAAATTCCAAATTAGTTTGACTGAAACAGAAAAACTGAAGACTAGCTTTGATACTGAAAGAACCGCCTGAGCTGAGGAGAGGAATGCTCTAATACAGCGGGCTGAAAAAGCGGAATCAGCTCTGCAAGAGGTGACCACTGAGCTTACCGGTTTAAAACACCGTATATCCCAGATGGTTTCTGATATCTTTGGTGAGTAGCTTTGCCAGCGTCAAAATTGAGTCTTTTCTTTCATGTCATAAACCGCCGCTGATCAACCCGCAATTATTACACAGGTCCTAGGAGCAGCAATCTTGGTCAACACATGCTGGTGAAGCTTAAAGCCGTATATAGGCTTGTTGAACAACTATATACCAAAACTCAGCGCACGCTGGTCACGATTTCTCCAACTAATCAGGCCCCCACTCTGTTGAATGATGTCTTGAAGAAACTTTCTGTTTTTCCTGCTAGGATTGAAGAGATAAAGCGGTCATCTGCAAGAGCTAGTGTCGTGACGGCCTTGAGCCGGGCTAAGGCATGGTTACCAGAGCTAGACCCGGCCGAGGTAGCTACTGGATATCCAAGCTTGAAAGAAGATGGCACTCCTTTTGACCAAAAAGACTTCGCTGCCTGTGTGAAGGAAATACGTCCTCTGGCGACTCTGATTGCTGATGAGACAAATCTATCAAAATATCGGCCGGCTTATGATACTGAAAACCAGAAGATGCCCACGCCGGCTTATAAAGTGATGGATCTGATTCCCCCAATCCGTAAGCATACTTTTACCCCTGAAGTTGACCCGTCCAACCTTATAGATGATGAAGCTGAATTCCAAGCTTTGTGTGGCATTGATTGGTCATCACCAAACTTCCAGATGGCAGAGGAGGACGAAGAATCGGAGAAGGATGATCCAGAAGCTTCAAGTCATCAAGGCCAAGAAGATTGATCCGCTGGGCGGTTCAAGTATTTGATCTTCTGAGAAACACTTGATAATTTTGGCTCAGTGAGTCATGTAATAGGCTAGTGAAACTTTGATCTGTCGTGCCATCGTGCATGTTTTGTTTTCTGCAAACTGCTGATCCGCCAGTTGAAAAAACTACCACTTTATGCTTTATGATAGCGTTGATTTATGCAGATCAGATTTAGCAATACCCTGCACACAAACAGATCACAAGTGCCCTGGCGGTTTACTGCGGGGCGGATCATAATACCCTATATAAACCACTAGTGACTAAAATAGTTCATAACCAGGGCCGGCTTAATCATAACCACATATAATCAAAAAATATCATACCTGTGATATTCGATTATGCTGTCGGTTTATCATACCGGTGCAGTAAGGGTGACAACCAAAGATTGAACACATAATGTCCTGTTTAATTGTCATATACTGCCGGCTTACAACGCCTTGTACAACAAGGGGTAATATTCCAAGACTTAGAATACACTGCTTCCAAGTAGTTAATATCATCATATACTGGCGACTTATAGTCTGCCATCATGGCGGGTTAATAAACTCCGGATATGCTCAAATATGAGCCATAGAGATGAAGGCTACATGGCCTGAACTGTCTCAAGCCATATGTTAATACGGCGTAAATATATGAATCCCCAAAAAATGCTCAGAAAAAGATAACGAATCAAAATTGAGAAAACGAGGCTTTCATAGGCCACCAAGCCTAAAGCTCCAAGGCTTTCATGGGCCGCCAAGCCACTGAGTTAACCTTTTACACTTTGAGAATCCATCCTCACATGACCGCCGGTTTAATGTTGACAAGTTCAGGGTCTATGTAAGATTGACTGTCAAGAGTTCGGCTGGTCATTCCGGGATTACCCGGGCGGAGTGGCAGATTCTACAAAGCAGGATAACCGGAAGGTTTTGGTGAATACACCTGGTGTTCCAAGCCAGTTCACGAGGGTAGTAACGCTATGTTCTCTTTGGTGAATACACCTATGTTTGAACAGGAAGCCCCCAAGTGCTTTGTAAACATGGTGTATAAGCCGGACCAAGAGGGATATTCACAGCTATGCTCAATGAGCAGGAAGCCCCCAAGTGGTTTGTGGCGTTTTAGCCGAATCAAGAGGGATATTCACAGCTATGCTCAATGAGCAGGAAGCCCCCTAGTGATTTGTAAGTGTGGCGTATTAGCCGGATCAAGAGGGATATTCACAGCTATGCTCCATGAGCAGGAAACCCCCAAATGACCATCTGTAGTGATAAAGACTTCATTATTCTTAGAAATGAAATGATAGAGGCCCTGATTTATCAGGGATGCTGGCTTTATTATATTGATTATAATATATACAATGTCAAATATGTACATCAGGAGAGCCGGTGGCTCAGGTATAGTTAGGCCGAAGATGAGCAATATTCCACGGCCGGCGGGTCTCCTCCTCTGACGTGCGTGAGTCCATTCGGCTTCGAACATCGATAAGGTAGTATCATCCATTGTTTAGATTTTTGCTGACCACAAAGGGACCTTCCCAAGGTGGGGATAGCTTGTGCATATCAGATTGATCCTGGATAAGCCGGATCACCAAGTCACCTTCTTGAAAGGTTCTAGTTTTAACCCAGCGGCTGTGATAACGGTGCAGATCGTGTTGGTAAATCGCCGAACGAGCCGTCGCAAGGTCACGCTCCTCATCTAACAGGACAAGTGCATCCTGACGTGCTTTTTAATTGTCAGCTTCAACAAAAGGCGCCACCCGGGGCGAGTCGTGACGAATGTCACTAGGCAGAACCGCCTCAGCTCCATAAACCATGAAGAAAGGCGTGTAACCCGTAGATCTATTGGGGGTAGTATTGATGCTCCATAACACAGAAGGTAACTCCTCCACCCAACAACCCGGTGTCCTCTGCAAGGGAACCATAAGCCGGGGCTTGATGCCTCTCAGGATCTCCTTATTAGCTCTCTCGGCTTGATCATTAGACTGGGGGTGAGCCACTGATGACACATCAAGCTGGATATGCTCACGTTGACAAAATTGTCTCATATCACCCTTGGATAGATTAGTGCCATTATCAGTTATAATACTGTGGGGAAAGCCAAAACGGAAAATCACCTTTTTGATGAATTGAACCGCTGTCGCCACGTCA
Organism: Aegilops bicornis; assembly: GCA_021605145.1. Taxonomy (NCBI): domain Eukaryota; kingdom Viridiplantae; phylum Streptophyta; class Magnoliopsida; order Poales; family Poaceae; genus Aegilops; species Aegilops bicornis. The sequence continues at coordinate 598,471,941 of CM038670.1, forward strand.
CATATTTACTGACCATCTTTTTATCCTTGGACCTTTTGAAAGGCCCAACCATATCAATCCCCTAGAACTCAACCGGCCAAGTAATTGGAATCATCCTCAATTCTTGAGCCGGCACATGAGCTTGCCGTGAAAATTTCTGACAACCATCACATTTACTGACTTGGTCCTCAACATCAGCGTGAGCCGTCAGCCAATAAAACCCATGACGGAAAGCCTTGGCTACAAGAGATTTAGAGCCGGCAGAACTCACCATAGTGATGGGATGACCCAGAAAATATTGCTTGAGCCTTCGACTAGCCAAGAATACGCCATATACGAGCTTCTGCCAATGTGGATACCTCTGCTTGGACTCAATAAGTACCTCACTAATATAGTAAACCGGCCGTTGAACTGGATACTCCTTGCCTGGCTCCTTCCTTTCCACCACAATGGCTACACTGACAGCTCGACTATTGGCAGCCACATATAACAACAAAGGCTCTTTATCAACGGGAGCAGCAAGATCGGGCGGCTCAGCCAACTGTTTCTTCAAATCCTCAAATGCTTGATTAGCAGCATCACTCCAAACAAAGTGATCTGTCTTCTTCATCATCTGGTAAAGAGGGATGGCCTTCTCACCCAAACGGCTTATTAACCGGCTTAAGGCCGCAATACGACCCACCAAACGTTGAACATAATTGATACATGCCGGTTTAGCCAAAGAGGTGATAGCCTTTATCTTCTCCAGGTTAGCTTCAATATCCCGTTCTGAAACCAAAAAGCCCAAGAGCTTGCATGCTGGTACACCAAAAACACACTTGGCCGAGTTAAGCATCATCTTATAAACCCAGAGATTGGCAAATGTCTCCTTCAAATCATCAATCAGGGTCTCCTTTTTCCTGGACTTCACCACAATGTCATCCACATAAGCATGAACATTACGCCCGATCTGATTATGAAGGCAATTTTGCACACATCGCTGGTAAGACGCCTGACCACTCTTGAGCCCAAAATGCATAGAAACATAACAAAAGGCCCCAAAAGGAGTGATGAAAGATGTCTTCTCCTGGTCCTTGACTGCCATCTTGATCTGATGATAACCAGAATAAGCATCCAAAAAACTCAAACTCTCACAACCCGCTGTAGCATCAATAATCTGATCAATACGGGGGAGAGCGAAAGGATCCGCCGGACAAGCCTTGTTTAAGTATGTGTAATCCACACACACACGCCAAGTGCCATTCTTCTTGAGTACTAACAACGGGTTAGCCAACCACTCAGGATGAAAAACTTCAACAATGAACCCAGCCGCCAAGAGCCGGGCTACTTCTTCACCAATGGCATTACGCCTCTCTTCGTTGAAACGACGAAGGAATTGCTTGACCGGCTTAAATTTCGGATCAATATTAAGAGTGTGCTCAGCGAGTTCCCTCGGTGCACCTGGCATGTCAGAAGGTTTCCATGCAAAAATGTCCCGGTTCTCACGGATGAACTCGATGAGCGCGCTTTCCTATTTCGAATCCAAATTAGCACTGATACTGAACTGCTTGGATGAGTCGCCAGGAACAAAATCAACTAGCTTGGTGTCGTCTGCCGACTTAAATTTTAACAAAGGGTCATGCTCTGTGGTTGGCTTCTTCAAAGATGTAATATCCGCCGGGTCAACATTATCCTTGTAAAACTTCAACTCCTTAGTCGCGCAAACAGACTCAGCATAGGCAACATCGCCTTCTTCACATTCCAAGGCTATCTTGCGACTCCCATGCACTGTTATAGTGCCCTTGTGACCCGGCATCTTCAGCTGCAAGTAAACATAACAAGGCCTTGCCATAAACTTAGCATAAGCCGGCCGCCCAAACAGAGCATGATAAGGGTTCTTGATCTTAACCACTTCAAAGGTCAACATGTCAGATCTGGAATCATACTCATCTCCAAAAGTAACCTCCAGAGCTATTTTACCAACCGGGTATGCCGACTTACCAGGCACCACGCCATGAAAAACAGTGTTCGACGGCTTAAGATTTTTATTAGTCAATCCCATGCGACGAAAAGTTTCATAAAAAAGGATATTCATGCTGCTACCTCCATCCATGAGTACCTTAGTAAACTTGTATCCTCCAACCTGAGGTGCCACCACCAGCGACAAGTGACCCGAATTATCAACCCGGGGCGGGTGATCCACACGACTCCACACAATGGGCTGCTCAGACCATCGCAAGTAACAGGGAGCCGCCGGCTCAACGGCGTTCACAACCCTTTTAAGGAGCTTCTGATCCCGCTTGCATAGACTTGTGGTGAAGACGTGGTGCTGCCCACTATTCAACTGCTTCAGGTTACTCTGATAATCAGATTGCTGCTGCTGATTCTTGTGATTGCTCTACTGGTTGTAACCACCTTGATTGCCTTGATTACCTTGGCCCTGGAAACCGGAATTAGACGCGCCAACACCGTAACCCAGACCATGAGAGCCGGAACCTGAGCTGCCGCCTAGCCCATGACTATTCTGGAAAAGATCAGAATTTTTATACTCCCTCATAATGTGGCAATCCTTCCAGAGGTGACCGGACGGCCTTTCCCGTGTACCATGCTTGGGGAAGGGCTGATTCAGCATCTGCTCAAGATTGATACCTGGCCCTCCCGTCCAAGGAGGTGGCTTTCCCTTACGATGCTGGCCATTATTCTGCGCGTTGGTATTAGCCACAAAATCCAAATTGTTATCAGCCTTGCGCTTACCATTGCCCCCTTGACTCGCCGGGTTATGATGCCGCCCCTTGGCGTTGCTACTCTTCTTTCCCTTACCCGGCTTTTCTTCATCAGACTCGGGGTCCTTGGTACTATCAGAGTCAGTATATTTAACCAGAGCTGCCATGAGCGTCCCCATGTCATTGCAGTTGCGTTTGAGCCGCCCTAATTTCTGCTTCAGGGGGCGTGTAACGACAATTGCTCTCCAACATTAAGACTGCCGAATCGGCATTGATGCGATCAGACGAGTGCAGGATCGCTGAGACCCTGCGCACCCAATGGGTTGTCGACTCACCCTCTTCCTGGACACAGGAGGACAAATCCACAATTGACATAGGCTGCTTGCACTTATCTTTAAAATTTTGGATAAACCGGGCTTTTAACTCGGCCCATGACCCAATGGAGTTGGCTGGCAGCCCTTTCAACCAAGTACAGGACGTTCCTTCCAACATCATGGTGAAGTACTTAGCACATTGTCGGATGTGGGGTTCTGGCAAACCCTTAGGGTTCGAACACTGGGGTGCGTGCGAAGTCTTTCCCTCCTACCGATCTATGCCCTTGCTCGCTAGGATCTCGCGGACGAACTCGATGAACTCGCAACACAAAGAGACACGAGATTTATACTGTTTCGGGCCACCGTTGTGGTGTAATACCCTACTCCAGTGTGTGGTGGATTGCCTGCCTCTTGGGTTGATGAAGAACAGTACAAGGGAATGAACAGCCTCCTGAGGTTGAGGTGTTCTTGTGCCTTGTGTCTTGGCGGGTGAGAGCTAGGTGAACTACTCGATCAGATTAGATGAGATCCAGCCGAGATGAGATGCCACCACTGTGATGGCTAGTTCTACTTATATAGGCCCTGGTCCTCTTCCCAAATATTGAGCGCGAAGGGAGCCAACAACGGCGGGCAAATTTGAAGGGGGACAGCTATTACAAGCTATCCTGACAAAAGGGGTCTTCGCCTGCGAAAGGCTCTGGTGGTGACGTCGTCTTGGGCTCCATGATGACCTCCATCTTGCCGTCCTCCTGGTCTTGGTCTCGTTGCACCGATATAGCAACCTTTGCCTGATGCCTCGATACTCCTCGCCTGTGCTGCCCTCCTTAGCACCAAAGAGGAAACAAGGACGCTGTGCGCACTGGCGCCCGCCTGGTGTCGATCGTCATGGCTCACGTCACGAGACCCCCGTGAGGTTCGCCCCGCCTTGATATCTCCGCTCCTCGTGAGCCTGCCTGACTAGACCGCTCCTGAGGAGGTCTTGCATCACCCGCCTCATGAGGCTTGGCCCCTCGCGAGGGTCTTGGATGCCTTGTTGATGAAGATGGGCCGTACGGCCTGCTGGCTTAGCTACGCCGTGGGCCGCAGGCAGGCAAGTCTGGGGACCCCCGTTCCCAGAACGCCGACAGTAGCCCCCGGGCTCAAGGTGCGCTCGAGCTTGGCTTCGTGGCGAAGCCAAGGGTCAAGTACGGAGCACTGCGGGCCCCAAAAGCCTGCGAGCTCGGTTGATGCGTGGCGGTTGATTGGACGTGGGCGTCTCCACTTCCCCATGCTGCCTCGGCAACTGCATGACTTGACAAGCCCTGCGACATGCAAGGAAAACCATCATTACCTGCGATCATGGGAGGCGCCGGTTGGCCTTCTTCCGCTATAAATGGGGAGGGGCGGAGCCCCAGTCGCCCATCTCTTCCTCGCTTGCTTGCTTCTTCCTCCTTGATCCACTGCTAACAACAATGGCGCCTATCAGAAGGTTTTCTGCCGAAGAGAAGGGGAAGGCCCCCCGGGATGACCCGGGGCCACTTCCGCCGAAGAAGAGGTCGGTCCACCACCGTGATGAAGAGGTGATGCAGGTGGTGGCGAGGCCTTGGTGCGAGCGGCCTCCTCCGGCATACCCGCTACCCTTGTACACCCGAGCCGAGGGCTCGGGAGGACGGAGCGACAAGCAGCGCCGCCCATGTCGCGTCCAGGGTTGCCGCGCCACGGCGACACGTGCCGTCGCCCCCGTAATCCATGCCGCGGACTCCTCGCGCGAGTTGGTGCTGTGGGCGCCGATGCCTCCGAGCTCCTGGATCCGCTTCCCGCGGTTCTAAACTGACGTGATGCCGCCAAGGGGGCCACTCAAGCTCTGGTTGCAGCACGCCGTCTGCAGTGCCCCGGCGACCAGAGCAGAGATCGAAGCGGTCCCCGCCAGCAAGATCTTCATGACTCGCGGCTGGGGTGAGATCGCGCGGGTCTGCCGTGCGAGGGGTGCCCTCGCGATCCACTTTGAGTTTGATGGCATCTCCACACTCTTCTTCAAGGTCTTTGATGCTGAGGGCCGCTGCCTGGAGTGCTGCTCTGGAGAGGAGCGTCAAGTTGACGCGCGCTCCGCTTGCGGCCACTCCAGCAGCAGCAGCCCTTGGGAGTCCAGCAACTCTCTTGAGCTCTATGAGACTCCGGAGACAAACTCTCTTGTGCCCCCGAGCTCTCGCCATGCTCGAATCAGGGCCGCATCGTCCGGCCATTGCCGCCGCTGATCTGGATGGGGTTGGCGCCGGCCTCCCGTGGCCCACTGTTGATGATGGCGTCTGCCACGGGAGGGTGTAGATAGGATTCCCCTTAGTTCTAGCTTTTGTTCCCTGCGAAGAATCATGAATTACCCCGTGGGGGCATGTAAGGGTCTGTAATGTCTTTTGAGCTTATCTCCCCTGTTACGAAATTATGGTGAACGCATGTCCCGTTAAGGCTCGGTCCCCCCTTTCTTTCCTCGCAATAGCTTGTTGCTCTACGCTGACAGGTCCCGGTCCCCAGGCAGGCTACAGCCGTCGCTGGTATGCCAGGTCGCGTGCCATGGTCAAGGCCAGGAGGTGTGCGGCCCGAGGTCCAGTAAGAGCCCCTGAGGCGCGATGCTCAGGAGGTCCCCCTTAGCGCTCAAGCAGCCATGGTAAGGCGAGAAAGGGAGTCAACGTGGCCGCAACGGGGTTGCGGCAATGCATGAGTGACCATTAGGCCCAAACATTTAGCCGATCCGAGGGCGGGACTTATCTTGTTGACTTCGCGGCGATTCCTGATGGTGCGCTAGGCCTGCGCGCCCACTTGTGCGGCATAGCTAGGCCGGACCATACGAGTTTCCCGCCTCTCATGCCCTCCTGAGTGCTCTGCGTCCTCAGGTCCTGGCCCTCGAGCGAGCTCAGCCGCCACTGGTATGCCAGGTTGCGATGTTGTGGTCAAGGCCAGGGGTGAGGGCTGGAGAGCCAGTAAGAGCTCCTGAGTCGCGATGCTCAGGAGCCCCCCCTTTTAACGCAGTGCCGCCTGCTATCCTCCCCATGAGGTTCCTGTGAACAGGCACAAGAAGAAACACAGTTTGCCGTTACAGCTGTCAGCCTGCCGCTGGTTGTTCTGGATGAAGTGAAGGCACTGAGGACCTGGTGAGGTGATGTGCGCGGGGCGTGCCGCGAGCCAGAGCTCGGCCGCTCAGATTTGTCAACATGGCAGGGATGGACCCATGCACCAGCGTCGTGCCTGTGAGAAGGCCCCTGTGGGAGGCGATGGTCGAGAAGGTGATAGCCGTGGGCAGGTTAAGCATGGAAGGCAGATCAACTTGGGTAAATGCAGGAAGATACATGCCACTGGGTCTGGCCCGAGCGGCTTGGGGATGATGCAGCCTGAGGGGCGCCCCCAGCAAGGTAAGCTAAAGACATAAGCAAAAGGGATACATGCCGTAGGGACGGACCCACGCGGCCTGGGAATAATGCAGCCCGAGGGGCGCTCCCAGCTAAACGAGCTTGGAAGATGTCACCTGGTTCTGTAGACGAAGTAGAGTTGGTGCAGCTGAAGGCGTAAGTCGAAGAATTTACTTCTCATGAGCCACTGGAGCCCTGAGCCTCGGGAGGCTCTGGGGGCTCGGGAGGTTCCCTGAAGACCGTCTCCATTTCCTCAAGGACGGCGTGGTAACTAGCCTCCTGAGCTGTCAGGACTCGCCGCATGTTGCGTTGACAGGTTTACGCCACGCTCGGCAAGCTGAAGGGCATGCGAACGTAGATGTGTGGCGGGCCCTCGCAGTGGCCCACACGCGATGGCCAGAAGTGCTCCTGAGATGCGACCCTGTTGAGCCCGGGGACGTCGATGCAGACACGCAGCCCTGCATCCTTGCCAGGATGAGGAGCTGCGCATCGTGAGCGGCTGTCGTTGTGCATGGCTCTTGCGTCTTGCAGTTCCTGAGTGGTCTTGGTGCTGAACTCCTGAGTGGTGGGCACTCCTTGCCCTGTGCTCTCCTGAGGGACACGTGCCACGAGGCATGCCTCCAAGTGGTGCCCAAACGCCTCCCTCGTGAGGTTGGCAAGGTCTGAGGCCCTCCAGAAGAGAGCCCCCGAGCCCTGTCCGAGGAGGGCACCGGGCGCGCCTTCCTATGCGATGGAGGGAGGCGCCCCTGGGATGGACGCTTATCCTGATGAGGCTCCTACCGCGACGTCATCCTCCTATGGTCTTGCGCGGCGCAACTGCTTCTTCTTGGGGATAGCCTCCGGAGGGCCTTCACTTCTGGCGAGGGTGGTCGATTCTTTGCAGCTTGGAAGAAGCGGCGCTCAAGGGAGCACACCGCATCTCTCTCTTCACACGGGACTATGATGATTCCTCCGCTTCCCAGCATCTTGAGAATGTTGTAGCCGTGATGGGTGACTGCCATGAACTTGGCCAGAGCCGGATACCTGAGGATGGCATTGTATGGCAGGTGGATGTGCGCGACGTCGAAGTTGATGAGCTCGGTGTGGTAGTTCTTGCGCTTTTCGAAGGTGACAGGCAGGCGGATCTGCCCTATCAGTGTGGTGGAACCGTCGGTCACTCCTGAGAAAGGTTTGGTAGGCTGGAGCTGCTCATACGACACTTGGAGGCTGTCGAACGTGTCGATGGACAGGACATTGAGCCCTGCGCCGCCGTTGATGAGGGTCTTGGTAACCTGCACATTGCTGATGACTAGGGAACACAACATCGGGAGGGCGCCGGCAGTGCCGAGCACTTGAGCTAATCTGCCGAGTTGAAAGTGATGGCGCATTGGGACCACTTGAGCGGGCGCGTGGCCTCGAGCTTGGGGAGCACCGCGTTCACCTCGCGAGCGAACTGTTTGAAGATGCACTGAGAGGCTGGGGCCTGGGCGCCGCCCAAGATGCAGGCGATTGCGCGCGGCTCCTGGAAGCCCCCAGCCCCCTCGTCCTGATGGTGGTCGTCGTTCCTTCTTGGTGGCGGCAGCGGGGGAAGACCGGCGTTGCCTTGGGGGCGATCCTCACGAGGCTGGTCCCTCCAGGCCTCCTCGTGAGGATGGTCCTGCCAGCGGTCCTCATGAGGCCTGTCGCACCATTCCTGGCACGGGCCACGGTCGTCCCAGCGTCCGCCTCCATGTCCTCCTCCAAGACCGTAGCCCCGGTCGCTGCGCTCGGGGCGTCGACCGAAGCGTCCTTCTCGTACGGCTCTGAGCTCTTGACAGTTGCTGGTGTTGTGGGTATTCAGGTTGTGGAAGGCGCAGAACCGTCGGCTGTTCTTGGATGACTCGGGTTGATCTCTGCCCCGCTTGGTGTCGGGCTCCGCTGCTAGCACTGCTGCTTATTTGTGCTTCACGTCCTTGGCCTTTGCTTTCTTCTCCTCCGCGCCCGCGGCTGGCAGCTCAAGGAGAGAGAGGCGCCCCTCCTCAGCTCTTGAGCACTTGGTCGCCAGGTTGAACAGCTCCTGAGATGTGCAGAGCTCCTCGTGGATAGCGAGCTCTTCCTTCATCTTGACATCGCGAACGCCGTCAGAGAACGCGGAGATGATGGCCTCGTCTGTGACCTTGAGGATCTTGAGGCGGGTGTTGTTGAAGCGCTGGATGTACTTCTGGAGGGTCTCTCTTGGTTGTTGCTTGATGCGGCGCAGGTCACCCGCGGCCGGAGGGCGTCGCGAAGTGCCACGGAAGTTGGCGACAAGCGGTCGCGCATCTCGTCAGAGGAGATCGAGCCGTGCTGCAGTTTCAGGAGCCAGGAGCGGGCTCCATCCTTGAGAGCCATGGGAAACCAGTTCGCCATGACTTTCTCATCACCGTTGGCTGCTTCTATGCTCGGCTCGTAGAGCTGCAGGAACTCCGCGGGGTCGGCGGTGCCGTTGTAGTGAGGTGGCAGATTCGGCTTGAACTTGCCTGGCCAGGCAACGCTATGCAGCTCGGGGGTGAAGGCGCGGCAGCCAGCCGTGGTTGCTGGGGGGCGCTTCGGAGGTGGAGGTTGGTCTTGATGAGGTCCGCGTGGTGCCGCCGCGGGCGGTGCGCTGTCTTGACGAGGCGGCGCGGGAAGCGCGGGTGCAGCTTCTCGCGGCCGCGGGATTTCTTGGCAGCTTCTCTCTTCGCGCGCGGGCACCGTGCGTGGTGGATCACGCTGTGGGGCCGTGCGCCTTGGTGCCAAGGCACCGTCTTGGGGCAGAGGTGGTGGAGGCACGCCATGAGCCTCATTGCCCGTGGCTGGTTGAGGGTGACGTAGAGAAAGGGACGGCACTGGGGAGCCCCTTGCGGCACGGACGAGCTCGGCGACGCGGTCGAGCCACTCCTCGTAGAGGTCGTCGACGGGGCGGTAGCGCAGGAGTTCATTTGCGGCGAGGAGTGCAGCCTGCACCTCCATGGGAGCGCGACGTGCGTGAGACGAGGAACCGGCTGGGGTCAGCGATGGAGTGGCGGTGCGGCCGTCCTGCCGCACCGAAGGATGCAGCGAGGACGCCTGCTGCTTGTTCCCCGCCGGGCAGGTGGCAGCGTTGGCGGCGGGAGATGGAGAACGATGAAGTGGCCCGCCGACAGGAGCCGTCTGAGCGACGTGGGCGGTGAGGGCAGCCCGACGCTCAGCTCGAGCATGGCGAGCGTCCTCCATGGAGATGACGGAGCGATGAACTGATGGAAGGGAAGCTACGGCGCACCCCTACCTGGCGTGCCAAATGTCGGATGTGGGGTTCCGGCAAACCCTTAGGGTTCAAACACTGGGGTGCACGCAAAGTCTTTCCCTCCTACCGATCTACGCCCTTGCTTGCTAGGATCTCGCGGACGAACTCGATGAACTCGCAACACAAAGAGACACGAGATTTATACTGGTTCGGGCCACCGTTGTGGTGTAATACCCTACTCCAGTGTGTGGTGGATGGATTGCCTCTTGCGCTGATGAAGAATACTACAAGGGAAAGAACAGCCTCCTGAGGTTGAGGTGTTCTTGTGCTTGGTGTCTTGGCGGGTGAGAGCTAGGTGAACTACTCGATCAGATCAGATGAGATCCAGCCAAGATGAGATGCCGCTACTGTGATGGCTAGTTCTACTTACATAGGCCCTGGTCCTCTTCCCAAATATTGAGCGGGAAGGGAGCCAACCATGGCGGGCAAATTTGAAGGGGGATAGCTAGTACAAGCTATCCTGAAAAAAGTGGTCTTCGCCTGCGAAAGGCTCTGGTGGTGGCGCCGTCTTGGGCTCCACGATGACCTCCGTCTTGCCGTCCTCCTGGTCTTGGTCTCGTTGCACCGATATAGCAACCTTTGCATGATGCCTCGGTACTCCTCGCCTGCTGTGGCCTCCTTAGCACCAAAGAGGAAACAAGGACGCTGCGCGCACTGGCGCCCACCTGGTGTCGATCATCATGGCTCACGTCACGAGAGCCTCGTGAGGCTCGTCCTGCCTTGATATCTCCGCTTCTCGTGAGCCTGCCTGACTAGGCCGCTCCTGAGGAGGTCTTGCGTCGCCCGCCTCGCGAGGCTTGGGCCCTCGCGAGGGTCATGGATGCCTTGTTGATGAAGATGGGCCGTACGGCCTGCTGGCTTAGCCACGCCATGGGCCGCAGGAAGGCAAGTCTGGGGACCCCCGTTCCCAGAATGCCGACACACATGCAGCATCATCAACATCCAATAGCTCCATCGCCATCTCATAACCCTCAACCCAAGCTTTAGGGGGTAAGTCAGCTGTGTAGTTGGGCACCTTACGAGGACCCTTGAAATCCTTGGGCAAGCATACATTACATAGGACCGACACTAAACATGGCACTCCCAAGGTTCTGGAGGTCACACCTATCTCCACCGAAGTCCTCGGATAAACCGGAGGGTGTTGATGAGCCGCTTGTTGAGCCGCCAGCTCAAGCCCTCGACGGGCTCTGCCCTGGTCTACCAAATCCTGAGCACCATCACGCACCGGGTCATGTCCAGGAGGCTGGTTATGGCGCCTGTCACTGCTTGAAACGGCCGGTGAGTCAATGTGTCTGCTATAACTCCGGTTGAGTGAATCCTCTCACGACTATAAGAATAAGCCTCCTGTTGTACCAATGTTGTCTGAAGAAGCTCTCTAGCCCTCTGCATTTCAATCACAGCTGGAGACTCGCCTTCAACTGGGAGAGCCGCCAATCGTGTCACCGCAGCGATCATTTTATCCAAAGGGTTAGAATAATGACCCGGTGGCGTCGGCACATATTGTGGCGGGATATTATTCAGACGAGGCGGATCTGTTGTGTCCGGCTGAGTTGGCGCTCCGGTCCTAGGTGTGGCTACCACCCAATTTATCTCTGGCGGGTTACCGGCCCCCGCTCCAGGCGTGTTGAAGAGGTTCCTTGCCTCGTAAACCGGAGGCAGACGACTCCGATGCCTTCTCCTCATGACTTCGTTTGAAGCGTTCTGATCCAACGTGAGCCGTAAGGAATCAGCTTGGATCTGTTGTGCCTGATGTCGGTGTCAGAACCGGCGGATCTCGGGTAGGGGGTCCCGATCTGTGCGTCTTAGGCTGATGGTAATAGGAAGCAAGGGACACAATGTTTACCCAGGTTCGGGCCCTCTCGATGGAGGTAAAACCCTACCTCCTGCTTAATTATTATTGAAGATATGGGTAGTACAAGAGTAGATCTACCACGAGATCGTAGAGGCTAAACCCTAGAAGCTAGCCTATGATGGTATGATTGTAATTGTGATCGGCCTTCTAAGGACCAACCTCTCCGGTTTATATAGACACCGGAGAGGGCTAGGGTTTACATGGAGTCGGTTACAAGGAAGGAAATATAATATCCGAATCGCCAAGCTTGCCTTCCACGCCAAGGAAAGTCCCATCCAGACATGGGTCGAAGTCTTGAGTCTTGTATCTTCATGCTTCAATAGTCCGGACGTTGTATACAGTCCGGCTGTCCGGATACCCCCTAATCCAGGACTCCCTGAGTAGCCCCTGAACCAGGCTTCAATGACGATGAGTCCGGCATGCAGTCTTGTCTTCGGCATTGCAAGGCGGGTTCCTTCTCCGAATACTCTAAAGTAACTATCGAACACTTGAATCGTGTCCGGATCCACAAAATGATCTTCACATGCCGCCGTAGAGAGAATGATATTTCACAAATGCAATCTGCTGACAACTTTTTAGACAACGCAACGTGTCATTACGGTCGGGTCATTATTCGAACCGTTTTCCTACAACCAGCCACAGCGCATATTGCGAAGCGGTTTCCTTGACACGTCTTGTCAAAGCAGAGATCGTGTCCCCTTATCACGGGATTCTCATCAATACGGGTATGGGTAATCCCACCACGCCATCAATCATGGCGCTTGGGAAGCAAGCGATTCCCAACGAGCAAGTGGGGAGGCACACCGCTTTCGTCGCCTCTATAAAGGGATAAGAGTTCCCCATTTTTACCCACGCCTTTTTCCTCCTTTGCCCACTCTTGCCCCCTCGAGCTCTAGCGCCCAAGCCCAAATCTTCTCTGCACAGCTAAACATGTCCTGAAAGGCGGGGAGGCAAGTGGGTGGCTTCCACCGTGAGGGAGAAGCACATCGCAAATCTTCGGGTGGCCGGATACTTGGCCGCAGACATTGCGCACCGGCTACCGAACGTTGGGCAGGTCATTCCGACCCTGGGACCCCACAAGAGGGTCGTGTTCGTCGCCCACTTCGTCCGTGGACTGGGGGTTTCCACTTCACCCCTTCGCCTGCGGGCTGATGTTCTTCTACGGGCTAGATTTCCATGATCTAGCCCCGAATTTCGTCCTCAACATCTCGGCGTTCATCGTCGTATGCGAGGCCTTCCTCCGCATCCGGCCTCACTTCGGCCTGTGGCTGCAAATCTTCTGCGTGAAGCCGAAGATTGTAAGCGGCCAACAAGCCCAGTGCTTGGAGGGGCCATGGTGGGCAAGATGCCTAACATCACTGGCTGGGGCGGCTCCTTTGCGGAGACCGTAAAAGGGTGGCAATCGGAGTGGTTCTACATCACCGAGCCGCGGCGCTAATCGGGCGGCGGCCCCCGCCTCGATCCGGAGCCCCCATGCGGCTCACCTCCACAGGAAAACAAGGGCCTGACTTGGGGCGAACCTCTGAGCTGACGGACACCAAACCTGCATCAAGAGCATGAAGGACAAGAACATCAAGCTTGTCAACGTGATCCGAGTCATGCTTGTTCGCCGGATTCTGGCATGCCAAAAGCGGGCATTCAATCTGTGGGAGTTCGTCGGTCAAACACCAGACGCTTCAGAGGCTCTATGGCATGAAGCACAAAGACGCGTGGAAGGCGTTGTTCAAGGCCTCCGAAGTACCTCCTCCCACATCCGAGGACCGTGGGCTCCACGCCGCGCGGCCTCCTAGCCAGGTGAGTTTTCAGGCCACCACCGATTCGGTTCTTCCCAATATATTCATGGGGGAGACTTAAGTATTTGTGTATATTTGATCAGGACTATGTGGAGACAGCGAGCAGATTGTTGTCGGCTCCACTGCTAGAAGATCCAGCTGATGCTCTCCTGACGGAGATGCTGATCCCGGCGCCCTACAAGGCACCGGAGAAGAAGGCCGAAAAGAAGGCCCCGGGGACCAGCAAGGGTCTCCAGCGTAAGGTTGTGCAGGAAGCCTCGTCCGAAGATGACGGGGAACACTCCTTCCCCGAAGAGGAGGAGGAAGAAGAAGAAACCGCCCCATCCGGAAAGGATGAGGGGCCTGGGGAGACGGGCCATGGGGCCGGGAGAGGCCCTCGACGCAAGGCCGTCATACCCACGTCGTCCCATGACTACGAAACAGATTCCTCCCGCGGAGGCGGGGGGAAGCAAGAAGAAACTCTACCTCCCCGCACTGGGGAGGAGAAAAAACAGGAAAGCCGCCCGGAGGGGAGGCTGACGTCAAGAAGGGAAAGACGTCCCTTCCGGACTACTCCACCACGGCCGCTCATAGCGAGGAAGAGTGGCTGCCCAGGGGGAAGCCCCTAGCATGATCGTAAGTGTCCGCACTCTATCGTGATTTTAATTTAGTTGTTTAATAATGCAGAACATATATGCAGTCCGGCCAGGGCTCATCCGGAGGTGTCGTCTTCAGATAGGTCTCTGAGCGCTTCAGAGATGAACTCGCTCCCGACGGCCACCACTCCCCAGCCTGCTGATGACACGGAGGTGTTGTCCGAAGGTTCCCGGCGGGGAGGTGACCCTGGCGACGCCCCTAGGCGGAGTTCCAGATGTCAGACACACGGGGTTCAAGATCCCCGCGGATCGCGTCGATGAGAGCCGCAGCAAGGCTGACTCTCGACCGAACACTGTTCCGGAACCCTTGACGGTTCCAGATTTAGGCAGGTAGCCCCTCGTTAGGGAGGGCGAGCCGTCCGTGCCGAGGGCTTCCTTCACGCCAGCGGCGCCGGATAGTCTGCTGGAAGCGGTTCTAGGCGCTTCCATGGATGACGAGCACCGTACTCTTATGAGTGCGGTGATTCAAAAGGTTCTCATCCCAAAGCGGACTAACCGAAGCCTGCACAAGCCTCCCGACGGGCTTCGAGGTAAGTAATAAAAATATGTGAAATTACCACCCGATAGGTAGTAGCCCCTGATACTCTATTTGGTGTTCGGAAAGAGAAGCCAAACGGAGGGTCAATTATAATCCGCAGGAGTCTAATAGGCGTTTATGTGAATAAGCAGTCAGGTCTTTGCTTGTCGATGATGCTGCCGCGCCGAGGTTGCCGAACTAAAGCGGGACACTGGAGCAGGCCACAGGGGGAAGTTTGACCTCCACGAAGAGGCAGCTCGAAGAGAGCAAAGGTGAGTGATTCTCCGCTCTTATGTATGTAAATATAGATAAAATTATTTAGTCTGATGACGAGGCGTCGTGACTGTGTGACAGGGTCCACCGTCGAAGTGGCGTCCCTGAAGAAAGCGCTATCCGAGGCCGAAGACAAGGCGGCCTTGGAATGCAAGGAGCACGAGAAGCAAAGTGCTAGAGTGGGCGAGGTACAGTAAGAGCTTCAGGCCCTCGGCAAGAAGTTCGAGTCCGTGGAGCATGATCTGAAGATGAAAGAGGCCGAGCTTGTGAAGGCCCTTGTGAGTATGAAAGACGCCAAGGCTGAAGCCGAGAAGGCACAGCAGGAGATCCAGGAGGCCAAAAAGATAGCGGCGGGTAAGAAATTCTTTGTGCAAAGCAAACATGTGGAGGAGGCGTTTCTTTTACTTACACAAATTCGGAGCTCCCCAGGGGCATTCGCAGATCTGCCATGCAGCATGTCGGATGCCGCGGAGTTCTACCGTGCCCAAGAGGGGAGCTCAATGGAGAAGCTGTTCGGTCCCAAAGATGTGGGGCGAACACCCAACACCTACGAAAGTGACCAACTGAAGCAGTTGGTCGAACTCCACAGGGCGGCCGAAGTGGCTATGAAAGATTTCATAGTCCGGATGTGGCCTGGTGAGCCCCTGCCCACTAGCTACTTTGGCCTGATCAAGCGGATGGTGAATGCCTGTCCGCGGCTTGAAGTAATCAAGCGATCCGTTTGCATCGAGGGTGCCCGCCGGGCCTTTGCCCGCGCGAAGGTGCATTGGGGCAAGCTGGATGCGGAGAAGCTGGTGAAGGACGGTCCGCCGGAGGGCAAGGAGCATCGCCATCCCGAGAAGTACTATGATGGCGTTATGAAAGGCGCTCGTCTCGTGGCCGATGAGTGTTCCAAGGACAAGATCTTTGACTAAATGTACCTCTGCAGTTGTTGTAATTTAAAGACGAAGTTACTTGTGCTATGTAGCATTGTTTGATTTAAAAAATTACCTTCTGTGCGGCTGTTTATTAAATACTAAAAGTAGGCCAGTCGTCGGCTTCCGCCCCCACGCAACTAGTGCCGGGGTGTTCCTGGAAAAACCCGGATACTCTTTATCCAAATGTTTGGTCCCTTAAGGAGGTATCCGGCGGAGCGAACAAGGCAATCGGACTATGCGGCTTTATAACTTTCACTTAACCATAGAAGTCTACAATTTTAAATTCCGGCGAAGCCCCTTGAAGCTGGACGGCCGAATTGGGGCGCTATATACGCCTAGATCGGACGAAGCCGATTTATCGCCTAAAGCGGAAAATCTTTAAGGATTTTAAGACCTCTCGAACAGCGACCAGCTCTCGCCACATCATGTCGGTCAGTTTTCGGCTTTCTCTCTTGAGGTGCTCGTCCGAAGAACCGGGACACAATCGCAGATAGTTCTCTCCTTGCGCTACCTTAGCCGATATAACGGAACGTAAGGTACCAAAACAAGGGAGCCGGGCTAACCCAACTGTAGACCCAAGACATGATTCGGAGCTGATGCATATAGTGCTATAAGTTCGGGGTGCCGCACTGTTTAAAGTGTTCAGACTTTATTTGCCGTAGAACGGGGCACCATAGGAAGCCCCTAGCAAATGGACCATACCAAAGTGTACGGATGCAATATCAAAGAGACATTTGTAAAAAAAATGCTCAAATAAGAATAATGAGCTGACGCTATATATAATCTCCCATTGATGAAAATACGTTTAAGTGTATGTTTACAATGAATGCATTAAGCGGATATAAATAGGACTATTTAACATGTCCTATCCAGGGGCAGGCCGCGTATGGATATATAAAACAGGTATAACGATCATAAATAGATTCCACCTGGGTGTTTCCTTCTGTGCGCGAAGCCTGTTGCCTCCTTGGTTTTCTCTCCTATGTAAGTCCGACAATCCGGCTCTTCTGAAGAGGATGCTCTAAAGCAATGTCCTGAAAAAGAAGAAGGACAGGTATGAAGGTATGTGGCGGTTAACCCGCACTTTTGACTGAGTCGTTGTTGCGCCTCCGCCTACGCCCATGGTATCTTGAGTGCGTAATTGTGTACGTGTGGAATGAATGCTGATTTAATGGGGCTTAAGCGGAGGCCGAACTGTTAGTCGCGCTCTTGGCGTGCCTGATGATCCTGTTGCGGGGTGCTCCAGACTTTCTTGACGGTGTTTGAAGTTGTTGTCGCCGGATTGGTTTGTCGGAGGAGGCCTCATTGTACTTCCGCCCCGAGGGCTGCAGTATGCTCTTCTGTTCGGAGAGAGCGGTCCATATTTCCGTTCACTGTTATGACCCCGCGTGGTCCTGGCATCTTGAGCTTGAGGTATGCGTAGTGTGGTACCGCATTGAATCTAGCGAATGCGGTTCGTCCGAGCAGTGCGTGGTAACCACTGCGGAAAGGGATGATATCAAAGATTAACTCTTCGCTTCGGAAGTTATCCGGAGATCCGAAGACCACTTTCAATGTTATAGAGCCCGTTAACGAGCCTCTACTCCAGGAATCACACCTTTAAAGGTGGTTTTGGTGGCCTTGATCCTTGAAGGGTCAATGCCCATTTTGCGCACTGTGTCCTGATAAAGCAGGTTCAGGCTGCTGCCACCGTCCATAAGGACGCGCGTGAGGTGGAATCCGTCGATGATTGGGTCTAGGACCAATGCGGCCGAGCCGCCGTGACGGATGCTAGTAGGGTGATCCATATAATCAAAGGTGATCGAACATGCTGACCATGGGTTGAATTTGGGGGCGACTGGCTCCATCGCATAGACGTCCCGTAGTGCCCGCTTACGTTCCCGCTTGGGGATGTGCGTGGCGTAGATCATGTTGACCGTTTTCACCTGGGGGGAAATTTCTTCTTTCCCCCTGTGTCCGGACGCCGGGGCTCCTCGTCGTCGTTGCTGTGCAGCCCCTTGTCCTTGTTTTCGGCGGTTATTTTGCCGGCCCGTTTGAACACCCATCAATCTCTATTGGTGTGGTTGGATGGCTTGTCCGGCGTGCCATGAATTTGGCACGAGCGCTTCGAAAGATGCGGTCCGCATCGACGCCCCGATTATTTTTTTTGAACGGCTTCTTCCACTGACCGGGCTTGGATCCGCTGAATCCGGCGTTGACTGTCGTGTATTCAGTGTTGTCGCCGTTGTTCCGTCGCTTATGTCTGTTATGCCGTGGCTTGCCGTTATTGTCGCGGCCGTCCGAAGTGCCGAATCGTGGCGTAGTGCAGCTGCGAGCCAACCAGCTTTCCTCGCCAGATCAAAAGCGGCTCATTAGTGTTGTGAGAGCTGCCATGGACTTGGGTTTTTCCTGGCGAGGTGTCGAGCGAGCCACTCGCACGGATATTATGCTTAAAAGCCGCCAGGGCTTCGGCGTCCGGACAGTCGACTATTTGGTTCTTTTTAGTTAGGAACCGAGTCCAGAATTTCCTGGCTGACTCTCCGGGCTGTTGAGTAATGTGGCTCAAGTCATCGACATCCGGTGGTCGCACGTATGTGCCCTGAAGTTGTCGAGGAATGCGTCTTCTAGGTTTTCCCAACTGCCAATGGAATTTGCTGGCAGGCTGTTTAGCCAGTGCCGGGCTGGTCCTTTGAGCTTAAGGGGAAGATACTTGATGGCATGTAGATCGTCTCCGTGGGCCATGTGAATGTGGAGAAGGAAATCTTCGATCCATACTGCGGGGTCTGTTGTGCCATCATATGATTCGATGTTTACGGGTTTGAACCCTTCTGGGAATTCATGATCCATTATTTTGTCAGTGAAGCAGAGGGGGTGTGCGGCGCCTCTGTGCCGGGCTATGTGGCTACGCATGTCGAATTGCTCTGGGTGGCTATGATCGGCCCGGCCGGACTTGTTGAAGGTGTATCCGGCGTGACGGTCGTCCTCGCGTGCGGAGGCGCGCCCCCGTGATCCGTAGATCGATCTTGGTTGTCCTGCTTTGTTTTCCAGTATATCTTGCAGGTCCTGCCTATTGCTCCGGGCCGTAGTATGTTGGCGTGGGGGTGCTGGCTGGTATGCAGGCTGATATGCCGTTTTATCCCAGCCACGAGGTGGCCGGTCAGCCGTTTGGGCTCGAGTCCGTATTCCTCGGCTGCTAGGACTTCAGTCCATCTGTCTGTGAGCAGGTCTTGATCAGCTTGGAGTTGCTGCTGCTTCTTTTTTAGGCTCCTCGCAGAGGTAAGTCGGCGGCAAGCCCTCTTGCTCTCTGGGATCCTCGTGCACGCCCGAACTTCGTTGTCGCCGAGGCTAATATAAATCGCCTTCGGAGGGCATGTAGCTGTCCTCCTCCGGGTATTCGCTCGTCACTGTTCTTGGGCTGACCTGCTCATCCTCCTGTTCGGCCTGCTCGAAGGCGGGCTGATCAGGGTTGTATTCTTCTTCGGCACCATTCAAATTGTTTTCGTCTCCTGGGCCGGTATTGCTGTGGCGGGGCTTGGAGTGGCGCCGACGACGCCCGTTCTTTGCTTTTTTTCCCTGAGGTTTTATCCTCCGTTGCCTCATCGCCATTTGTTTCCTTGGAGTGTCCACCATATATATATCATAGGAAGAGGTGGCTGTCCACCGCCCAGTGAGCGGTGGTTCATGTTCTTCTCCTGCATCATCGTCCATACCGTCGATGTCTTCAGAGTCGAAGTCCAGTACCTCGGTTAAATCATCGACCGTGGCAATGAAGTGGGTGGTGGGTGGGCAACGAATTCCTTCATCGCCTGCCTCCCACTCGAGCCGAACATAGTTCGGCCAAGAGCCTCGTGACAAAGAGAGAGACTTTAATGAGTCCAACATGTCGCGGAAGGGCGAGTGCTGGAAGATATCCGCAGTGGTGAACTCCATTACCGGAGCCCAACCTGGCTCGATTGGCTCGGGAGTGCGCGGAATGGAACCAACGTCCGGATATGAATCCGGGGGTCCGGAGTCACAAGCCACCACAAAGGTAAGACCCGTGTTCGGCTCCACCGCCGATGAGTGTGCGACCTGTGGGGCGGGGTCCATCCCTCCGTCCTCAGGCAGCGCAGCCTGTTCCGGATTTAGGTCCGGGGCTACTGCGGGGGTGATACCCCGAGCTTTGTCCGACAGCAGGTCTAAGCCGTGCTCGTCGTGATTGTCCGGTGCTCCTGGCACAGGCCCGAATCCGTCGAAGATCAAGTCTCCGCGAATGTCCGCCGTGTAGTTCAGGTTTCGAACCTGATCTGTGGCTAGGCGAAGCTGCCGATTCGCTTCCGGATGGCCAAGCGAGTTGGCCCGCAGGGCGAAGCCACCGAACACGAAGATCTGTCCGGGGAGAAAGGTCTCACACGGGATCGTGTTGTTGACAATGACTGGAGGAGCCATCGAGCCCTGTAGCGATGACACAAAGGAACTCTCAATGAAAGCACCAACGTCGGTGTCAGAACCGGCGGATCTCGGGTAGGGGGTCCCGATCTATGCGTCTTAGGCTGATGGTAACAGGAAGCAAGGGACACAATGTTTACCCAGGTTCGGGCCCTCTTGATGGAGGTAAAACCCTACTTCCTGCTTGATTAATATTGAAGATATGGGTAGTACAAGAGTAGATCTACCACGAGATTGTAGAGGCTAAACCCTAGAAGCTAGCCTATGATGGTACGGTTGTAATTGTGATCGGCCTTCTAAGGACCAACCTCTCCGGTTTATTTAGACACCGAAGAGGGCTAGGGTTTACATGGAGTCGGTTACAAGGAAGGAAATATAATATCCGGATTGCCAAGCTTGCCTTCCACGCCAAGGAAAGTCCCATCCGGACACGGGTAGAAGTCTTGAGTCTTGTATCTTCACGCTTCAATAGTCCGGACGTTGTATACAGTCCGGCTGTCCGGATACCCCCTAATCCAGGACTCCCTCACCTGAGCATCCAGAGCAGATCGCTCCACAGTTATCCTCGCGTCCTCAGCCGCCAGATCCTCCTTGGCTTGACCTATCTCATCACGTAGTTTTGCAACTTCCGCGCTATGCTGAGCTTGATTTGCCGGATTAACCTCTGTTGTCAACAACGTGGTCAAAGTGCCCAATAAGTCAGACCAGACCCGAGCCGGTGGGTGCACAGGGCCTCCTACCCTGGCCGCCGTCGCCGCTTCTGACCCGGAAATCATTGCCACTACAGCCATAGAATTCTACCCTGGCTGTGTACCGTCCATGAAAATCACGACCCGGTTCGGCGGCTCATAGGGGTCCCGAATACTATCGCCATCGGAATAGCCCCCAAGCCTGTCGTCTTGCGGTTGATACGATGAAGTAGTCTCGCCCGTGGACGACTCACCATCAGAATAGATGGCCATCTCACCGCCAGACACGGATCCTTCCTTAAATTCCACCCCATGGATGAATCCAACGAAGGCGTGCTTCCCGGCGGGTTGAACCCAGGCGGGTCGTGCGCGTTGAGCCGTCTCGATGATGTCGGTGCATATGTCTGGCTCAGGGCCCGGTTCGCCGATCTTGCCGATGAAGACGTGATGAAGTCATGTACCTAGGGTAGGGTCCTGGACCTGTCTAAGACACCCTCCCCAAGGACATCTCTAGAAGAAACTACCTTTCAGTCGACCTGGAAGGGTTCCACTCGACCAACTGGAAGACACTCGACCTTGAAGCCAACCACCGACCACCGGAGATCTAAAGCCAGTCTGCACCCAAGCGGTCGGTCATTAAGTAGCTTTTATGGTCATCATAACACTTTATGTAGGCGTTACGATAACCCCTATTTAATGTATCTTTAACCCTGCATAAGCGAGGGCGGAGGGGGTCAAGCGAACTCTATATAAGCCGCCGCCTCCTCGGTGTCAAGGGTTCGCACCCACATAACTCATACGCACATATCTGATCGACCGCCTCCGGGCTCCGAGGCGTAGGGCTGTTACTTCCTCCGAGAAGGGTCTCGAACTTCGTAAACATCTTGCGTATACAACTGCTCCATAGCTAGGATCTTGCCTCTCCATACCTACCCCCATTCTCTTTGTCAGGCTTAGAACCACGACAGTTGGCGCCCACCATGGGGCAGGTGTCTTAGCGACTTGTTGGAGAAGTTGCATTTTTCCGATCCCATTCACCATGGTTTCAGGAGGAGTTTTGGTTGAGGGCCGTGAGATCCGTCTCGGCGCGCTCACGTTCATCGCCAAGGACTCTGCTTGGTTTCAGGAGGTTCCACTCGACGTTGACGCACCCCCTGTCCGCGGGGCGACGCACTTTCGCGCGTGCGTCCCCGGCGTCCTCCTGCGGCAGCCGTCGACCCAGTATCGATCGGCTCTTGTGCCATCCTCCCTCCCAATCTCGCGCCAGCGCAAGCGCTCTGGTCGATCGACGCTTCAGCGGTGGGTGAGGCACGTGGTGGCCCGCCAGTCGGCCACTCCCCAAGTTGCGGCAATCGAGCCCGACGAATCTCTTTACGGCATGTTCGATCATTAACCGGCTCCGCGAATCGCATCCGAAAAGTGCGACGGAGCGATCCAAATGGCGGAGGTTCTGATGGTCGACGGACCACGTAGTCCTCCTGGTTTCCCCCGCACCGACGGAGGCGTTGGCGGAGGCGAGCCGGCGCAGGCTCACGAAGAGTACCAAACCGAGCCCCTCACTTCGCTGCAAAGGGAGGAGCTCCGCTGCCGGAACATGGATGCGCTTCACACTCCTATCGTTGGAGAAACCCCCGAGGCCCGTGCCTTAGAAGATGCGCGTTTGGCCAACTTACGAGCGCACTCGATTTGGAAAATCTCCAGCCGAGTGCTTTCGATGAACGAAGCGCAACAACGGGTCCCGTCGTCGATCGACGTCAACTCTTTCCACAACCAACTCAGGTATACCGAACTCCCATTCGAATCTAGCAGTGCAGCCCGTATAGCAGAGTCCATTCAGCCTTCCCAGCCGGAGGTGGCAGGGCTTACTCCAGATCAGAGATTTGCTCCGGGCAGCAGGAGATCAAAATTCAGCTGTTTCACAGTCGCCGAACAGGATTCACAGCAGATCCGTCGCTGCGAATACAGTCCAGTCGGCACATAGCCCAAGATCGTCCCTGAGGCATGAGGGGCATGGAGGCCGGCGTGAGCAGTATGAGGACCGATTCGATCGTGATGATCGATGTCGAGTGCCCACTCCTCCCCCAAGGGGTGGGTCATATCGCGCCGGCTGACAAGGCAGACGAGCCTTGACATAGTGTTGGGCGAAGGATTCGGTCGACCCGGGGAACCAGGCTTTGATGCAAGATCCGTCATCGTTCAAGGTCTGGTCGGCGAAATGAGCTAACCGAGAAGGCCATGACAGAAATGCGCCCATCAGCAGCAGAGTACACGTCTCAGGACCAAAGTGTTTTAGCAGAGCCATCAGAGCCGCGGTGATTGGAGTCAGTAAGTTCACTGGTGAGTCTAAGCCAGATACTTGGCTTGAGGACTACCGAGTGGCTATTCAGATCGGCGGCGGCAACGATGAAGTGGCCATGAAACACCTGCCACTTATGTTGGAGGGATCGGCCAGAGCATGGCTGAATCGATTAGCACCAAAGCATTTACACTTGGGAAGATCTTGCCCGAGTGTTTGTCAGGACATTTGAAGGAACTTGCAAGCGACCAGCAGGGTTAACAGAGTTGCAGTCGTGTGTGCAGAAGTTGAATGAAACTCTGAGGGATTACATCCAGAGATGGATCACTTTGCACCACACAGTAGAGAATGTATCTGATCATCAGGCAGTCTGTGCCTTCAAGGAAGGTGTTAAGAACAGAGAGTTGAGTCTGAAATTCGGTCGGACAGGAGACATGACCCTGAGTCGAATGATGGAGATTGCCACCAAATGCCAATGGTGACGAAGAGGATCGGCTCCGGAGTGGCAAGTACAAATCAGCCGCTAATGAAACCGGGGGAGGGAACTCCAGTCGGAAACAGAAGCGGAAAGCCGAGCTACCGCTCTGGAGAAGCCTTGGCGTGACTCCAGGAAAGTTCAAGGGGAAACCCAAGGGGCCTTGGAACCCCAAGAAAGTGAAAGACCAAGATGGAAATGATGTGTTGGACTTGCCATGTCACATTCACACGAAGAAAGATGAAGAGGGTAAACTTATTTACCCAAAGCATACCACTCGACAGTGCCGGCTCTTGATTCAGCAGTTCCAGGGGAAGCAGCCCAAGGACAAGGAAAATGAGTCGGACAAAGTTGAGGACAAGGAAGATAGTGACGGTGGATACCCTCAGGTCAATTCCACTTTGATGATTTTTGCTGACGTTGAAAGCGAAAGTCGATTGAAAGTTATCAACCGCGAAGTGAATATGGTCGCTCCGGCGACACCCAAGCATTACGAAATGGTCGCAGACCGCCATCACGTTGACGGTCGATCACCCAACACACATAGCCACCCTTGGGAGGCAAGCGTTGGTGGTCGACCCAGTCGTCGAAGGCACTCGACTAACTAAGGTTTTGATGGATGGTGGCAGTGGCCTGAACGTATTGTATGTAGAGACGTTGAAAGGGATGGGCATTCCGATGTCCAGACTTAGCACCAGCAACATGAGCTTCCATGGAGTCATTCCTGGAAAGAAGGGTGAGTCACTCGGCCAAATTGCTCTCGATGTGGTTTTTGGTGACTACAAGAATTTTTGTAAGGAAAAGTTGACCTTTGAGGTCGTGGATTTCCAGAGTGCTTATCACGCTATCCTGGGGAGGCCGGCATATGCGCGTTTCATGGCTCGACCATGTTATGTGTACCTCAAGTTGTAGATGTCAGGTCCCAAAGGTGTGATCACTGTCACTGGCAATCGGAAAAAGGCAGAAGAGTGTTTCCAGAAAGGCTCTAAGATCGTTGATGCTCAGATGGCAGTCGTCGAGCTGCAAGAGTACCAGAAAACTGCAGACCCGAGCGATTGGTTGCGAGCCAAGAAGCCCGCCATGGAGTCGGCATTTCAGTCGTACGGGGAGACGAAACCGATTCATATTCATCCGACTGATCCCAATGCTGCTCCGACTCACATCTCAACAACACTCGACTCCAAATAGGAAGAAGCGCTCATCCAGTTCCTCCGTGAGAAGCTGGGACATCTTTGCATGGAAGCCTCTTGACATGCCGGGTGTTCCTGTGGGACTGGCTGAGCATCGCTCTGAAGTTGACTCAAAAGTTAAACCTGTCAAAGAACATCTTCGACGGTCCGCCGTCCGTAAGAGAAAGGCCATTGGCGAGGAGGTGGCTCGGCTCTTAGCAGCAGAGTTTATCAGAGATTTACCACTCCGAGTGGCTCGCCAATGTTGTCATGGTCCCTAAGAAGGACAATTCACTGCGCATGTGCATCGACTTCAAACATATCAATCGGGCCTGCCCGAAAGATCATTTTCCTCTCCCCTGCATCGACCAAATAGTCGACTCAACTGTGGGATGTGAGCGGTTGTCTTTCTTAGACGCGTATTCTGGGTACCATCAGATCCGTCTGTATGGACCCGACGAGATCAAAACAGCTTTCATCACTCCATTCGGGTGCTTCTGTTATGTCACCATGCTATTCGGCCTCAAGAATGCCGAAGCCACGTTCATGAGGATGATTCAGAAGTGTTTACTCACTCAAATCAGTCAGAATGTGGAAGCATACATGGATGACATTGTGGTCAAGTCACGGAAGGGTTCCGACCTGTTGACTGACCTTGCTGAAACATTTGCCAATCTCAGGAGGTATGATATCAAGCTTAATCCATCAAAGTGCACATTCCGAGTTCCTGGCGGAAAGTTACTCGGTTTTCTCGTTTCTGAACGAGGAATCGACGCTAACCCAGAAAAAGTTGGCACTATACTCCGAATGAAACGCCATGTGCATGTGCACGATGTCCAGAAGCTTACTGGATGCTTGGCCGCTTTAAGTCGATTCATTTCTCGCCTCGGTGAAAAGGCATTGCCTCTTTACCGACTGATGAAGAAGTCAGACAAGTTCGAGTGGACTCACGAAGCCGATGCGGCGTTTGCAGAGCTCAAAGCTCGCTCTCCACCCAGCCGATACTTGCTGCCCCAATCGGCAAGGAGCCGTTGCTGCTTTACATTGCAGCCACGGGACAAGTCATCAATCTGATGCTTACGGTCGAGCGGGAAGAGGAAGGAAAGGCCTTCAAAGTTCAGCGCCCGGTATATTATCTTTCAAGTATTAACCCTGTCAAAGCAAAGATACCCTCATTATCAGAAGCTTGTGTATGGGATTTATATGACCGCGAAGAAGGTTGCTCATTACTTCTCTGATCATTCCATTACAGTCGTCAGCGACGCCCCATTATCAGAGATTTTGCACAACAGAGACGCAACTGGTCGAGTGGCGAAATGGGCGATTGAACTTCTTCCCCTTGATATCAAGTTTGAGGCAAAGAAAGCCATCAAGTCCCAAGCAATAGTAGATTTCATCGCCGAATGGATTGAACAACAATTACCGACTCAAGTTCATTTGGAGCACTGGACTATGTTCTTTGATGGTTCCAAGATGCTGAATGGTTCCGGTGCTGGGGTAGTATTGGTTTCCACCCGAGGAGATAAGCTCAGATATGTGCTCCAGATTCACTTTGATTCTTCCAACAATGAAGCAGAATACGAGGCACTGTTGTATGGGTTGCGTATGGCCATTTCTCTCGGCGTCCGTCGCCTCATGGTTTATGGCGACTCAGATCTAGTGGTTAATCAGGTGATGTAGGAGTGGGACGTCAGAAGTCCAGCCATGATGTTCTTGTAATGCAGCGAGGAAGCTAGAGAAGAAGTTTGAGGGGTTAGAGCTTCATCATATACCCCGGTGAAAAATCAAGCTGGCGATGATTTGGCGAAAATAGGGTCCAAGAGGGAAGCCATTCCCATCGATGTGTTTTGGAACACATCCGCACACCATCGATTCAAGAGGATCCTTTCATCAAGAAGCTCCACAGCCAAAAAGTGCCACCGATTCGGTGAAGTTGAGGTCCCAGCGGTGGTCGACCTGATCATGGAAGTCGTGGTCATCACTCCCGACTGGATAGTACCGTACATCGTGTATATCCTGAGGAAAGAGCTCCCGGAGAACAAAGAAGAGGCTCGACAGATCGTCCGCCGATCCAAGGCCTTTACTGTGATCAAGGGACAGTTATTCATAGAAAGCGTGACTGGAGTCAACCAGAAGTGCATAACGCGAGAAGAAGGTCAGATAATTCTTGATGATATCCACTCGGGGACCTGTGGTCACCATGCGTCCTCTCGGACCATCGTGGCTAAAGCATACCGAGCGGGGTTTTATTGGCCAAAAGCAAATGAAATGGCAAAGGAAATAGTCGACAAGTGTGAAGGATGTCAGTTCTACTCCAATATGTCACACAAACCCGCCTCAGCATTGAAGACCATTCCACTCGTCTGGCCTTTCGCTGTTTGGGGGTTGGATATGATTGGACCACTGAGAACTGGCGGGGCGGTTGCACTCATTTGCTTGTGGCGATCGACAAGTTCTGAAGTGGATCGAAGCTAAACCTATCAAGAACCTTGATGCGTGCCTTTGCTATCGGTTTCATCGGAGAGTTGATATTCAGATATGGAGTTCCGCACAGCATCATCATCGACAATGGGTCAAACTTCGATTCCGACAAGTTCAAAGCCTTTTCGCCTCTCGAGCACGCGAGTCGACTATGCTTCGATTGCTCACACCCGGTCGAATGGACAAGCGAGCGAGCAAATGGACTAATTCTCAAAGGATCGAAACCTCGATCGATGCATGATCTCAAGCATGCAAAGAGGAGGCGTGGGTCAACGAACTTCCGTCGGTTCTTTGGGGATTAAGGACCACTCCTAATCGGTCGATTGGGAGAACTCCATTTTTATGGTCTATGGAGCTGAAGCGATTCTGCCCGAGTGACCTGCTTCACAATGCGCCTTGAGTCGAACTCTACTCACGAAGGCTGAAGCGGAGCAAGCTTCGGCAAGATGCAATCGACCTCCTTGAAGAAGAGAGATAGATGGCCCTGATCCGCTCGACCATCTATCGTGAGGACTTGCATCGATTCCATGCTAGAAATGTGAAGAGCCGAGCCTTTCAAGAAGGAGACTTGGTCCTCCGAGTGGATCAACAGAAACCGCACAAGCTCGCTCCCACTTGGGAAGGTCCCTTCATCGTCACCAGAGTTCTCCACAATGGAGCTTGCCATCTTTACAACGTCGAACGCCAGATTGATGGGCCTCGAGCCTGGAATGCGAAGCTGCTCCGCCCCTTTTACACTTAAGAACTCACTTGGGTGAGATGTAATAAAAGTACCTATGTAGTTTGTTTATCAAAGACAAGAATGTTATAATTTTCCCAGTGATTGTTATTACTTTTCATTTACATAGGAAGAATCCCCAGGTGGGTGGCTTAGCCGCCTTGAACCTGTTTACTTAAGTTTGTAAAAAAAAACCTGCCGAGTGGAGAGCCAGCCTCCCACTCGGGGGCTTAGCCGTGAATCCGTTTCACCTAAGTATCTGAAAATCCTACCGAGTGGTGAGCCAGACTCCCACTCGGGGGCTTAGCTGCATTCCAAGTACTCGCCTAAGTATCTGAAAACCCTACCGAGTGGCGAGCCAGCCTCCCACTCAGGGGCTTAGCTACAGTCCAAGTACTCGCCTAAGTATCTAAAAATCCTACCGAGTGGCGAGCCAGCCTCCCACTCGGGGGCTTAGCTGATCCAAGTACTGCGCCTAAGTTTGAAAATCCTACCCGAGTGAGGAGCCAGCCTCCCACTCGGGGCTTAGCTGCAGTCCAAGTACTCGCCTAAGTATTTAATACAATGTGCGCTTTGCAAGGGCAGCGAGTGCAGGTGTTGTTGCCTACCCCTTGAGCTACGACACAAAAATCCTCCTTGGAGGCTTAGCTGCAGTCCAGATACTTGCCTAAGTTTGAAAATCCTACCGAGTGTAGAGCAAACCTCCCACTCGGGGCTTAGCAATCCAAGATGCTACTAAGTTTGAAAAATCCTACCGAGTGGAGAGCAAACCTCCCACTTGGGGGCTTAGCAAGAGTCCAAGACTCGCCTAAGTTTGAAAAATCCTCACAGTGGAGAGCAAACCTCCCACTCGGGGCTTAGCAACAGTCCGATGCTACGCCTAAGTTTGAAAAATCCTACCGAGTGTAGAGCAAACCTCCCACTCGGAGGCTTAGCAGCAGTCCAAGTGCTACGCCTAAGTTTGAAAAATCCTACCGAGTGGAGAGCAAACCTCCCACTCGGGGAGCTTACCAAAGAGTCCGGTACTCGCCTAAGTTTAAAAAATCCTACCGAGTGGAGAGCAACCCTCCCACTCGGAGGCTTAGCTGCAGTCCAGTACTCGCCTAAGTACTAAATCCATTCCAATCCGCAAGGACGACGAGGTGCAGGTCGACTGTTACCTTCTCCTCCGGAGTCGCGCCACAAGTACAACGTGTGTTCCATCCCGATCCGCAAGGACGACGAGGTGAAGGTCGACTGTTACCTTCTTCTTCGGAGCTGCGCCACAAGTACAACGTGCGCTCCATCCCGATCCGCAAGGACGACGAGGTGCGTGTCATTGTTGCCTTCTCCTTCGGAGCTGCGCCACAAGTACAACGTGCGCTCCCTCCCGATCCACAAGGACGACGAGGTGCAGGTCGACTGTTCCCTTCTCCTTCGGAGCTGCGCCACAA
Source organism: Aegilops bicornis (assembly GCA_021605145.1). Taxonomy (NCBI): domain Eukaryota; kingdom Viridiplantae; phylum Streptophyta; class Magnoliopsida; order Poales; family Poaceae; genus Aegilops; species Aegilops bicornis. Next base: position 598,501,233 of record CM038670.1, read on the forward strand.
GTACAACGTGCGCTCCATCCTGATCCGCAAGGACGACGAGGTGCAGGTCGACTGTTGCCTTCTCCTTCGGAGCTGCGCCACAAGTACAACGTGCGCTCCCTCCCGAACCACAAGGACTGACGAGGTGCAGGTCGATCGTTACCTTCTCCTGCTTTGCAAGAACAACGAAGTGTAGGTCGACTGGATCCACCTCAGAGCTGCATCTCAAGCATTGAAGCATAATCTGAGTGAAGAGCAAAGTTCACTCGAAGGCAAACAAAAGCATATTTCGATGATAAAGTAAAGTTCGGATAACATCCTAAGGATGCAGAAGTACCCATGCCTCAAGCCTGTTAAAGTTTATCGGTTATAGGATCACTCGGCATTCCGAGACAAATTTAAGACGAATCATAGAAGTTTTTTACTCCTCAGGTGGAGGACTGGAAGGCACGACGAACTGGTCCAGGTCGATCCCATCAGCGATTCGGGTGGCAGCACCAATGAAAGTCTCCATGAAAGATCGGAAGTCGTATTTCTTGGTATTGGCAACTTTGATGGACGCCAACCTTTCCTCTCGTGCCTCCTTGCAATGAACGTGAACCAGGGACAGAGCGACATCAGCACCACATCTGGTAGAAGACTTCTTCTATTCCTGCACTCGACTTGGAACGTCATTCAGTCGAGTCATTAAAGACTCGAGGTCATTTTGAAGTGTTTCGCTTTGGCAGTGTTGAGTCGATCCGCGACACCGCAACCTTCAGTCGAGCGAGGTAGTCCACCACAGCAGCAACACGAGACTCCAGTCGGAGCACATTCATGGTAGCTTCATCCTTCACGGGGAGTTAATGGGGCCCAGACTTGTCTCCACTCGACTAGTCTCTTCCTCGAAGTTCTGACAGAATTCTGCAAACACGACTCGAGTTCAAGCTAATGGTTCTATGATGAGTCAGTGATAACAAGTCAGTCGGATAAGAGGAATTACCTTCAAGCATGAGGAATAGCTTCTTGGCGAGCCCTCCCAGATAAGCCTCTAGATCATTCATCTTCCCCGCCAGTTTGCCAGCCTTGTCGCTCAGAGCTATCTCGTCGTTCTTCAGTCGGCTAACCTCCTTGTTGGCCACATCGAGAGTAGCTTTCAGATTGGCGTTCTCTTCTTCAAGTTTTCCGACTGAAGACAGCTTCTCTTCCGCGAGCTTGGTCTTGTTCAAAGCCGTTTGTTGCGCCTCCGCAAGGTCATGATCCTTCTTCTTCAGAGCCTCCTCCATTTTTTCTGCAAAATAACAGTGAGGTCATAATTAGGAAGTGACCATCCATACCTTTTGCTTCGTCTCTCGCCTTTTGCAAGTTCTCATGTGCAAGCTTCAAGTCAAGGTTGAGCTGGATCTGTTTGTTCTCCAATTCAGTGTATCGAGCCACAAGCTCGCAAGATTTCTGCAAAGAATTAGTCGACAGATGTCACAGATAGGTTACTTCCAAGTGACCAAGAAAAATCATTGCGTTTCTAAGACTACAGCCGAATCAAAATATTCGACAGTAGTCTCGGGGACTACACCCAGTGGGTGCACTTAGTGTGCCCCCACTGATCCTACCAACTCGGTTCGATCAGTCGACCGAAAGAGACAAAAAAGAGAAAGGAGTTCTTCAGACTACGGTCGACTGCCAGCAGTCCACCATAGTCTCGGGGACTACACCCAGTGGGTGCACTTAGCGTGCCCCCACCGGTTTCAAGATTCCATTCGACATGGTCCGACCAGACCGAGTAAAGAAGTTATCAAAGAGATACAAAGTATAAAGACTACGGTCGACTGCCAGCAGTCCACCATAGTCTCGGGGACTACACCTAGTGGGTGCACTCAGCGTGCCCCCACCAGTCCAAAATTTCAATCGACACACCCAGCGGGTGTACAGATGCGAAGATCTTCAAAAGAAGAGTTTTTCAGGTAGCATATCCTAACAGAACAAGTGGTGATCAACTAACCTGGACGTTGCTCTGAAGAGCTGAGCTGGCATCATAGGCCGCTTGGCTGGCTTCCCGGACCACCTTAATCTGCTCCATCATGAACCCCACTTGGCGTATAGCCTCCTTAGCAGCACCCACTTGGTCCACCGGGACGTGGTGCGTGGCGAAAAGGGAAGGCGGATCAGCAGTCGACGTTGAAGGCCGGATACTCGTCAGCGGCACAGCGAAAGACACAGAAGTCCGAGTGGTGTTGCCACCCTCATGAACTAGCACCTCAGGCATCGATGCAACCTGAGCAGTCTTGCCGGCAGGTGCCTTCTTAGTTCTCCTCCGCCTCAACGGCGCCTCATCATCATCATCAGGGAGATCAATGACATGAGGAGGGACTACAGGAAAGATTCAAAGTTAAAAACGGAAATCCAATCGACCAAAAGCAAAATTACAGCAATCATACCAAGGTTAGAGATAACAACATCTTCCATCTCCTCGTCTTCGTTCCTGACTGAGGTCTCGGAGGTGGCAGCGCTGCAGATTTCAGAAATCAGTTGATCAGTCAACAAGTCGACCAAAAGTATGTTCGCGCTAAACAAAAAAGCTCAAGTTCTTCTATACCCGGAAATAGTGGGGATAGCCATCTTCATCTTGGGAAAAACCTTTGTCGGCTTCGACGGCGTCGCTCGGGGTTGCTTTCGCTTTTTCGGGCCCGCCGGAGAGGTCGTCCGAGGACGTTTAAATCGGCTTGTCCGACAAAGCGCGATAGCCTTTGCCTTCGACCGCGGGGTCATGAGTGGGCTTGGACCGCCTTTCCATCCGAGGAGGGTCGACTTCTTCCTCCTCTTCCTCCTCCTCCTCTTCGTCGGAGCTGTCGTCATCTTCGTCTCCCCCACCGTCAGACTGCCATTCCTCCTGGCTTTCACCTCCGCTCCCTTCCTCCTCCTCAACTGGTTCTTGCGCCCCGTTGGGCATCGAATACATCTCAGTGGTGACCTGGAAGAAGACAAGCAAGATGAAAGTCAGTCGACCGATTTAAGTAAACAAGATGGAGTAAGCAGAGTCAGAGTCAAAGATACGGGATTGAACCTTGTCTGGCTCGTACGATTGGTCGAGTGGAGGGATCCTCCTGGCTCCTCGGGGTCATCTTTGTTCCCAGTGATGGCGGTCATCCATCTCTCCAGTGTGGCATCCTCGACTTATTCCGGGTGGACCCGAGTGGTGTCATCAGTGCCAGAATACATCCACATCGGATGGTCTCGATACTGAAGTGGCTGGATGCGCCGTCGGAGAAAAACCTCTAGAAGATCCATACCAGTCACCCCATCACGGATGAGCTGGACTACACGCTCGACCAAAACCTTGACCTGAGCCTTCTCCTCCGGGATGACCTTCAGAGAGGACGGCTTGCTCACTCGATCCATGGAGAAAGGAGGGAGTCCAGTTGACTGCCCTGGCGTTGGCTGGTCTTGGCAGTAGAACCAGGTCGACTGCCACCCTCGAACCGACTCAGGAAGGATCATGGCTGGAAAAGAGCTCTTACCTCTCATTTGGACCCCAAGACCCCCACACATCTGAATCACTTGGGTTCTCTCGTCCTCGGATTGGCCTTTTTCATCGTCTGGGAGCGACGGTGAAAATGTGTTTGAAGAGGCCCCAATCGGCCGACAACCCAAAAAATTCTCACACAAAGACACGAAGCGGCGAGATACACGATAGAGTTGGGTGTGAAGTGGTGGAGTTGTGCCCCAAAAAGTTCGTAAATCCTCGAAAGAAAGGGTGGGGCGGCAAAGAAAACTCGCGGTCGACGTGAGTGGCTAAGAGGACGCACTCACCCTCCTGAGGCTGCGGCTGCCACTCCATCCCCGGAAGCCTCGCTGATCCATGAGGGATCAGTCCCTCATTGGCGAGGTCGTCAAGATCTTTTTGGCGGATGGTCGAGCGAATCCGATCGCCACGGATCCAGCCCTGCGGCAAACCGGCCCGCGACGAGGATCCGCCCCGACTGGTCGCCCTCTCCTTCGCCTTCGCCGTCGCCTTCTTCGCCCGTTCCAAAGCCGCCGTCTTTTCTTTCACCATTGTCGCCGGTGGAACGCGCGTGGAGCAGCAGTTCGGAGGTGGAGGCAGGCGCGGCGGATGAATCTGAGGAAGGAAGGAGGAAAGGCGAACGCACTGTTCAAAAAACCCCAGTCCTGGGCCTTGTATGTGGTTGCTTCCGAGTGACTGACCGGTAGGCCCAGGCGATCCTGCCAAATCCCGAAATAGTCACCCGCGCGATACATGGCGAAAAAGGTGGCGCGGAGATCGAGGCGTCCTTGCCTTATCCCGTCCGATTACTGCGGCTCTCTCTCCGTCCCGCTCGTTTCCCGAAGATTCAAATCCCGCTAAATCCGCGCGCCGCAGAGCAAATCGTCAGACAAAAGATTTCCTCCGTCCTGTCATTCGGAAATCGCCAAGTACAGAAAACGCACTCGACAGATACAAAGAATGGATCAAGGCGACTGAAAAATAAGTTGATGCCGTCACTTAAGTCCATTTGATCCAAGACAAGACACAATTGCAGCACAAGAATGAGTCGGGAGTATGTTCAACTCCTTTCCCACTCAAACCTCGATCCATTCGGGGGCTAATGATGAAGTCATGTACCTAGGGTAGAGTCATGGACCTGTCTAAGACACCCTCCCCAAGGACATCTCTAGAAGAAACTACCTTTCAGTCGACCGGAAGGGTTCCACTCGACCAAGCTGGAAGACACTCGACCATGAAGCCAACCACTTTCGACCACCGGGAGATTTAAAGCGGTCTGCACCCAAACGGTCGGTCATTAAGTAGCTTTTATGGTCATCATAGCACTTTATGTGGGCGTTACTAGTAACCCCCTATCTTAATGTATCTTTAACCCTGCATAACTGAGGGCCGGGGGGCTGGCGAACTCTATATAAGCCACCCCCTCCTCAGTGTCAAGGGTTCGCACCCCTGTAACTCATACGCACATAATACAATCGACCGCCTCCGGGCTCCGAGACGTAGGGCTGTTACTTCCTCCGAGAAGGGCCTGAACTCGTAAACATCTTGCGTATACAACTGCTCCATAGCTAGGATCTTGCCTCTCCATACCTACCCCCCATTCTACTGTCGGGCTTAGAACCATGACAAGACGTGAATCCCGCCGAAGGAGACCCGGTACCCTTACTCGATTGAGCCGGCCTCGGGGCCCCAGCCTGCATCATCGATGTAGAGCTTGCCGCGACGACTCTTGGTCATCCGGCCCACAGCGTACCCTTTGATCCCTTCAAAGTTGCCCTGTAAGAACTCGAAACCACCGTGCGCTGGCCCCATGGTGGGTGCAAACTGTCATGGAATTGTCACGTCATATGTCCTAGTGTGAGGACTTGGTCGTGGAGCCATCGCAACTAGGTTAGCTCAAAGGGGTTAAAAGGGACAAAGGACACAGAGAGTTTATACTGGTTCGGCCCCTTGCGGTGAAGGTAAAGGCCTAATCCAGTTTTCATGTGGTATTGCTTATGTCTTAGTTACCAGGGAGCGAATACGCTTGACCTAGCTTTTGATCTGTTGTCTCTTTCCCTAAGCTGCCGCTGGGTCATCCCCTTATATACACAGGTTGACGCCCAGCGGCTTACAGAGTCCCGGCCGGCTCATAAACAATGTGTCCGGCCCGGTGACTAATTACACTTGCCTTACAATACAAGTCATACATATATATATCGGTTTACACCTATGGGCCTTAAGCCGCCTTTGGGCTTTGGGCCCTTTAATCAGTCTGTTTCATGAACCGCCATCTTCAACATCTTCATGGGCTTGGCTTTGATAAACCTTCATTGGGATAACCCGGCCCTCCTGGTCGGGTCAAACCCAATAGTCATATCCCCAATATCTATGGTTAGGAAACTTAACCATCTTTGATTAACGAGCTAGTCTAGTAGAGGCATACTAGGGACACTCTATTTGTCTATGTATCCACACATGTACTAAGTTTCCGGTTAATACAATTCTAGCATGAATAATAAACATTTATCATGATATAAGGAAATATAAATAACAACTTTATTATTGCCTCTGGGCATATTTCCTTCACCCCCCCATGGCAAGTCCGAATTGGACTAGGGAGGGGGCGGCGCCCCCCCTCTTTCCTTCTCCCTCTCCTCCTCATTCCCTCTCTCCCCCTCTTGGGAAAGGAAGGGGAGTCCAACTAGGATTGGGAATCCTAGTTGGACTCCCCCTATGGTGCGCCCTCCTTGGCCGACAGCCTCCTCCTCCCTCTCCTTTATATACGGGGGCAGGGGGCACCACAAAGCACAATAGACAATCTCTTAGCCGTGTGCGGTGCCCCCTCCACAGTTTAACACCTAGGTCATATCGTCGTAGTGCTTAGGCGAAGCCCTGCTCCAGTAACTTCATCATCACCGTCGCCACGCCGTCGTGCTGACGGAACTCTCCCTCATCCTCAACTGGATCAAGAGCTGGAGGGGCGTCATCATGCTGAACATGTGCTGAACACGGAGGTGCCGTACATTCGGTACTTAGATCGGTTGGATCTTGAAGACGTTCGACTACATCAACCACGTTACTAAACGCTTCCGCTTTCTGTCTACGAGGGTACGTGGACACACTCTCCCGTCTCATTTCTATGCTTCTCCTAGATAGATCTTGCGTGATCGTAGGAATTTTTTTGAATTACTACGTTCCCCAACATATAGACTGGACATACCTTCGGAAAGCTAATACTTACCGGCGTGGACGGATTATCGGGTTCGAACCCGACGTCTTCGGTCTCCATAGGCCAGCTCTTTTGGGCCTTGAAGAGCAGCTTCCATATTCCTTCGTGCGTCATGCTGAAGAAGTGCTTCAGGGTCCGCGGCTCCACGGATTGAACTCCCAGATGGGGGAGGCCCGGCATTGGTAGGGGAGGATGCGGCGGAAGAGCATGATCTGCACCACATTGGTGAGACCAACATTCTTGCCCAGCACGTTGGTGATGCGCGTCTGCAGCATCTGCACCTCCGTCTGGGACCCCCAGTCAAGGCCCTTAGCGGTCCACGAAGTGAGCCTTGTGGGGGGTCCGATCTGAACTCTGGAATTGCCGCCCATTCGGTACGGCGCGGCTCGGTGATGTAAAACCGCTCTTGCTGCCAGACCTTGACGGTCTTGATGAAGGCCGCCTTGGGTCATGTGGCATTGGGAAGCTTGCTAATCATGGCCCCTGCATAGTCTGCATGCTACCCGTCGACCACCTTCAGCTTCACATTGAAGATTTTTAGCCATAGGCCGAAGTGTGGGGGGATGCGGAGTAAATCCTCGCACACGACGATGAACGCCGAGTTGTGGAGGAAAGAGTTTGGGCTAGATCATGGAAATCTAGCCCATAATAGAACATGAGTCCCCGGACGAAGGGGTAGAGTCGAAAACCTAACCCTCTAAGGAAATGGGGGAGGAAAACGACCCTTTCACCGGCCGCCAGAGTGGGGATGATTTGGCCCTCGTCGGGGAGCCTGTGCGCAATGTTTGCGGCTAGGTACCCCGCGCTCCAGAGATTCTTTATCTCCTTCTCCGTGACGGAGGAGGCCTCCCACTTGCCCTTGGAACCGGATCCGGCCATGGTTGGAGGAGGTGGTGGCGGTGAGGAAGACGAAAGCTTTCTTTCGAGCGCTAGAGCTTGGGAGATTGGGAGGCTGAGGCTGCAAGAAGGCGTGGGGAAGAAAGGAGGAATCTACTGCCCTCTTATCGGCTGTAAAAATGCCAACTGTCCCCGCACTTATGCCTTGAAACTCACATGTTCGCAATGTGAGGGTGCGCCATAAACGGTTGGGTTACCCAAATCTTATTGATGAGCAATCCCGTAATAAGTGGGCACGATCTCTGTTTTGACAAGACGGGCCAAGGGGGCTCGACCTCGAAACACGAAACATGGAGTGTGAAAACGGTTCAAAACACCAAAGGTCAAGTCTGACGCTTCACTGAAAAAGTTGTCAGTAAAGACACTATTCTTATTTTTTTTTCTATATCATGCCTTCTCGGCTAAGGGTTGTGTTAATTATAGAAAGCCGAATACAATCCTTCTATGAAGAAAAGATGATATATGTTATTCAAGGAGAGGAACCAGCCTCGCAATGCCGAAGACAACCTGCACGACGAACACATCGTCATTGAAGACTGGTTTAGGGGCCACTGAGGGAGTCCTAGACTAAGGGGTCCTCGGGCGTTTGGTCTATTCATTATGGGCCGGACTAATGGGTTGTGAAGATACAATGAAGAAGACCACTTCTCGTGTCCGGTTGGGACTCCCGTATACGTGAATGGCAAGTTTGGGTGTCCGGGTATATTATTTCCTTTCTGTTTAACCGATTTTCTACAACTCTAGGCCCCTCCGGTATCTATATAAAGTGGAGGGTTTAGACCGAAGGCAGGATCACAACATTGACAGGATAGCCAAGTTAGAGTTTAGCCGTTACGATCTCGAGGTAGATCAACTCTTGTAACCCCTATACTCATTGAATATAATCAAGCAGGAGTTAGGGTTTTACCTCCATTAAGAGGGCCCGAACCTGGGTAAACACTGTGTCCCTCTAATTATTGTTACCATCAATCCACAGACATACAGCTTGGGCCCCTACCCGAGATATGTCGGTTTTGACACCGACAACAGCCGCCCTCGTTGATGACGAGGGCGCTGCCGCGGGTGCGGCGCCCGAGCGGCGTCTCGTGTGGCTCCGGCTTGACGGGGCGGAGCACCGGCGATCCGGAGGAAAGGGAGCCCGGCGACGAGGACGTCGTCGTCTCCATTCGTCGCGGCGTCCAGGAGCTGCCGCAGCGGCAAGAGAAGGAGGGGCTGCCGGGTACTCCAAGCGTGGCGTGTTGCCGGCCTGGGTGTGCTCGATGACGGCTTTGAGGGTGCGGCCGGGGACGTGCCACCATTGGCACCGCCCCTTGGAGTTGAGGCGGCCGCGGGGCTCGACGCTGTTCGTGGAGGCGAGCTGTTCTTCATGGCGGCGATCGAAGTACGCCGTCCATAGTGCGTGGCTGTCAGGGCATACCTCGGTTGGTTCTACGCTTGCTTCGGCAATGATGACCGGATGCGCATGATCTCGGCGCGCCGATCAACACCAGTGGGCGTCGAAGGCATCGGGACGCCGCCGGTGCTTAGCCTCCAAGAGCCTGGTACCCGCATGTCCGGCGGCGCTAGGTAGTCGGCCTCGTAGCGCTCCTCGTCCTCGTGTAGGTGGCCGCAGCCGAAGCCGTTGGCTGCCGCACCGTTGCCTGGGTAGCGCTCGGCCATGGTCGTCGATGGGGGAGAGAGGAGAGACGTGTGGCGACAGTGAGAGGGCGAGAGGGGCGTCGGCGGCGAGAGGAGAGAGGTTTCTGCGGCGAGGGAGTGTGCGTTCACCGGCTAGGGAGGGGCGACTTTTATAGCCGCGGGTGGGCGTCCGTTGTGTATACGCGTGGTGGGAGCGGGCGGGACGCGCGTCGGTGCGCCTTCACTACGCCGCTCGTGAGTGATCAATGGAAGGCTGACCGGCAGCAGCCTTCGCATTGATTCTCTACGGGAAACCAAGGCGATGAGGACGACGAGTGCACTTGGTCGCTGATTCAGCGGGCCCGCCAGGCGTTCATGCCAATAATGTTTCCCCCCAGCACCCGCGGGCGCCCTCCAGCGCACCGGGTTAGGCCTGGGTCCGCCTCGCCAAATCCGACTCTAACCGGTGAAAACTGGGCTTCTGGGGGCGCGACTGAGTTGTTTTTTAACACCGGTGATAAAAAAGAGCCTTGTGGGGGGGGGCTGTTGGGGGCGCGGTTGGAGATGCTCTAACCCAAAGGTGGTAGTGCGGTCGCATGTTCCCGCCGGCGTCGGATATTGTCGGTGTTCTGGGAATGGGGGTACCCAGACTTGCCTGCCTGGGGCTTGCGGCGTGGCTCCATCGACAGCCTGGTACGGCCCATCTTCAGCACCAACAACACAAGACTCTCGCAAGGGGCCAAACCTCGCGAGGCGGACGACATCAAGACCTCCAGAAGGAGCGGCCTCCAGGCTGGCTCCTGAGGTGCGGAGTTTTCTATGCAAGCCCTCACCTCGTGAGGTGCGGATGAGGCAATCCATGATGACCAAGGCCAGGCGGGCGCCAGCGGGTGCAGTACAGCAGTTTCCTCTTTGGTGCTAAATTGGCAAGCGCAGGCGCAGAGTCCCGAGGAATCAGCCAAAGGTTTCAATTTCCATGCAACGAGACCAAGGCCGCTAGGACGGCAGAGCGGGGGTCATCACCGAGCCCACCACGGTGTCACGACCAGAAGCTTTGTAGGCGAAGACTACCTTTTGTCAGGATAAGGTGTACTAGTTGTCTCCCTTCGAATTTTTCCATTATGGGATCCCTTCCCGCCTTCATTTATGGGAGAGGACCAATGCCACTATAAATAGAGCCTAGCCACCACCATAGAGGGACACCTGGACCGAATCCGGATCCAACCGATCCTCACCCTCACCAGCTCACCCAAGCACAAGAACACACCTCCTGAGGTTGTTCTTCCACTATACTAGTTCATCCTCAGCCCACCTCGAGGATAATCGACCACAAAGTAGGAGTAGGGTTTTACACCGCAAGGTGGCCCGAACCTGCGTAAACTGTCATGTCCTCTTTGCTTCTAGTTCACCGAGCTAGGCTGTGGGATCGATGAGTTGGCAGATTGGGGAGGTTGAGTTCTTCGCACGCACCCCCAGAGTTCGAATCTATCCAGGGTCTACGGAGCCCGAAATCCGACATTGGGCGCGCCAGGTAGGGGTGCATCGAAGCCTCTCTTCCGCCGGTCGATTTGCCACCGCTCCGCCGCTCCCATGGTTGACGCTCGTCGAGCTCGTGCTAAGCGTCGGGCCGCCATCTCCGCGCGCATCGCTCAGACAGCACCGGCGGGCGACGGCTGCCTTCGCCGGCCCCCGTCGCCAGTGGCGAATGCTGCCACCGGCCCCGCGGCCCATGAGCAGCAGGCTTCGTTGTTGCATGCGTCTGTGCGGCGAGACAGGCGCACCGCCACCCCGTCGCTGACTCTGGCTGCCTCGTCTTCCCATGCTCGTCGTGCTCAGGCGAACGCATGGGCTGCGGGCTGCTCATGGCACGCGAGCTTCTGCGCTACCACCCGGTCGATGACCGCTACGAGGACTGGATGGACCATATCGCCGAGCTCGTCAGCGCCGCCGGAGAGTTTCCTGCATCATCTCGCTTGCTGCCTCACCCACCGCCTGCCACGGGTGACGTAGCTCATGGAGCACCTCCTCCATCTCCCAGGTAGGACGCCATCATCGAGCCAAGGCGGGAGGCTCCTCGGCGCGATCCGCAGGGCAGGGCACTCGCGCGCGACGAGGCAAGCTGCCAAGTGGTGCAGAGGCCACAAGGAGAGGCACGTGCGCTCCCAGCACCGCCGCGTCAAGACCGTGTGCTGCCCGAGCTGGTGGCGCGCGAGCACCAAGACCCGGCTCCACCTCCACAACAGGTTCCCGTGAGCGTAGCAGGCTGCCGAGCGTTCACTCCGGAGCTGCGCCGCCTCGTCTGGCCAGGGAAGTTCAAGCCAGACCTGCCTCCATGCTAAGACGGCAACCCCGACCCTACTGACTTCCTGCAGCTCTACGAGCTGAGCATTGAGGCGGCCAACGGCGACGAGAAGGTCATGGCGAACTGGTTCCCCATGGCCCTCAAGGATGAAGCGCGCTCGTGGTTCCTGAACCTCCCTGTGGAATCGATCTCCTCGTGGGATGAGATGCGAGAGCGCTTCATCGCCAACTTCCAGGGCACCCGTGACCGCCCACCGCCCACGGGTGACTTGTGCCGCATCAAGCAACAGCCAGGAGAGACCTTGCAAATGTACATCCAGCGCTTCAACAGCGTTCGCCTCAAGATTCCCAAAGTATTGGACAAGGCCATCATTTCGGCGTTCACTGATGGCGTCTGGGATGTCAAGATGAAGGAATAGCTCGCCATACACGAGGACCTGTGCACGGCTCTGGAGGTGTTCAACATGGCAACCAAATGTGCGAGAGCTGAGGAAGGTCGCCTCTCCCTCCTGATGCTTCCAGAGGCTAACCCAGAATACAAGAAGGCCAAGGCCAAGGATGTGAAGGGCAAGGGGCCAGTTGTGCTCGCGGACAAACCTGAGATGAAGTGCGGTTGCGACCACCCAGAGTCATCCAAGGGCAGCCGCCCATTCTGCGCCTTCCACAACGTGCACAGCCACAACATGAACGACTGCCAAGGGCTCAGAGCCATCCGTGAGGGGCGTCTCAGTCATCGCCTCGAGCGCAACGACTGCATCTATGATCGTGGAGGGGACCGGGCGGAGGACGCTGGGACAACCGCGACCCCCGCCAGGACTGGCGCGACCAGCCTCGTAAGGACCGCTGGCAGGACCAGCCTCGTGAGGGTCCCTGGAGGGACCATCCTCGTGGGGACCATCCTCAGGGCAATGTTGGCCTCCCTCCGCTGCCGCCGCCACCAAGAAGGAATGATGACCATCGCCCAAATGATGGGGCAGGGGGCTTCCAAGAGCCTCGTGCTAACGCTTGCATCCTAGGCGGCGCTCAGACCCCAGCCTCCCATCGCATCTTCAAGCAGTTCGCGCGTGAGGTGAACGCGGCCCTCCCCAAGCTCGAGGCGACGCGTCTGCTCAGGTGGTCCAAGTATGCCATCACCTTCGACTCAGCTGATCAGCTAAAGTGCGCGGCCACTGCTGGCGCCCTCCTGAGGCTTTGCTCGCCAACCATCAGCAACGTCCTTGTCACCAAGACACTCATCGATGGCGGTGCAGGACTCAATGTTCTCTCTGTCGAGATGTTCGACAGGTTTCAAGTGCACTACAACCAGTTCCACCCTACCAAGCCCTTCTCAGGAGTGACCGACGGCTCCACCACCCTGATAGGGCAGATCCGCCTCTCTGTCACCTTCGGAAAATGCAACAACTACCGCACCGAGCTCATTGACTTCTACGTCGCCCACATTCGCCTCCCGTACAACGTCATCCTTGGGTATCCGGCTCTGGCCAAGTTCATGGTTGCAACACATCATGGCTACAATGTCCTCAAGATGCCAGGAAGTTGCGGCATCATCACGGTCGCCTGCGACGAAAAAGGATGCGGCATGCTCCCTCGAGCGCGCCTACCAGGCTGCGGCAGTCAAGAACCCGGACGATGATGGTGCCTCCTACTTCCCTGAGGTCGTCCCCAAGAAGAAGCAGCTACTCCTCCAAGGATCTCAGGAGGATGGGGCGTCTGGTGACCGTGCCTCAGGACCTGCGCCCACTGATGGGGCGCCTTCCCCTCTCGCATAGGAAGGCGCGCCCGATGCCCCCCTCGGGCTGGGCTCGGGGGCTCTCCTTTGGAGGGCCTCAGATCTGGCCAACGTCACGAGGGAGGCGCTCGGGCACCATCTGGAGGCGTGCTTCAACGCGCGTTTCCGCAAAGAGAGCACAGGGCGCGAGGCGCCGGGTGCTCAGGAGTTCATCACCAAGGCGATTGAGGAGCTTCAGGAGGCGCAAGCCATGTGTGGTGAGCATCGTCGCACACCCCCAGTGCAGCCACTGCCCCTGACAAGGGCAGTGAGCTGCGCGTCTGCGTCAACATCCCAGGGCTCAACATGGCTGCATCTCAGGAGCTCTTGTGGTCGTCCCACGTTGGACGGTGCGAGGGCCCACCTCACAGATATGTTTGCATGCCCTTCGGTTTGCTGAATAGGGTTGCCATGCACCAGCGCCACATGCGGGGCGTCCTGGAGGCTCATGAGGCCAGGCGCCAGGCGATCCTATCGAAGGTGGCGACGGATCCTCGCGAGCCCCCCAGGCCTCCAGAGCCTCGCGAGGTTCATGACCTGGGCGACTCGTGAGGAGCGACTTCTGCAACACGCGTCTTCAGCTACCTCAACACTTCTTCAGTGGCGGTGCAAGGTGACACTTGTTGGTTTGTTCGGTTGGGGGCGCCCATCGGGCTGCATTATCCCCAAGCCGTGTGGGCCCGTCCCTGCAGCATGTATCATTCTTTGCATCTAACAGAACTGGCTTTACCCTATCCATGAGTTGCTTTATGGTTATCACCTGTCTGGCCGGCGCTTCGTCGCCATGAATGTCGTACGCCCTTGTAAACCCACCCATGACCGCCTCATGATTAAGGACTGGCACGACGTCTGTGCTCAGGTCCGTCCCTGCAGCATCGCTAAACCCAAGTGGTTGAGCTCTGGCTCGCAGGCTAGCTCCCGTGCACGTCACCTCCCATGGTCCTCGGTGCCTTGTTCTCGCATGAGCTAATCGGGGGCGGATAAGTTAGGGTGCACGCCCCGGTGCCTCGCCGCCGTGGGAGCCGCGCGCTGATTGTCTTTCTTCAGGACTTTTGCATGAGAAGACTGGGCACGACGTTTGTGCTCAGGTCCGTCCCTGCAGCATCGACAAACCAACCGGCTGAGCTCTGTCTGGCGGGCCGGCCCCGTTCTCATCACCTCCTGGGGTCGTTGGTGTTTGCCCTTCTCATGCGATAACCTCAGGAGATTCACTCAGCGTAGGCTTCCTAACCATCTCTCTGGACTATCACAAGTGTTCCGAAGCAAAATTCAGGCACAACCTGCCTTGAGGTAGGGCCTCTTGAGCCCACGCTGGCTCACGGGTGCCCATACACACCTCCTTTAGCCCTGTCGTGCACGCCACGTGTCAGGGCGGGGCTGTACACGCCCCGGAGTCTCCCCTCAGAAGGAGCTCCCGCCCACGAACCAGTGGAAGCCCCATGCTCCGCACTGGCGGATGACACTGTCGAGGAGCGGCTATGCCCGTGCAAGAGCGGAAGCACCATGCTCCGTGCTGGTGAATAAACATCTGAGGGCAGCCTCACAGCTGCAGTAACCTCAGGAGAGCCACCAAGCTCGTGGTTCAGCCTAACCGCGCTGCTTTCCCTCGGGATGGTAGAGCGAGGGGGCTGGGCACGGGGGCGACGCTCAGGTCATGCCTGGTGTACACCACCTCACCAGGTCCTTCGGACCTGGTATTCGCGCGCCCCTCCCGAGCGAGAGCCCGACGAGCAAAGGTATGGAGGTTTGTTCGCACGTCAACGGGGACCCCTGGGCATCGCGGCCCAGGGGCCTAACTGGTCACGTAGCCCCTCGCCCCTTGGTCTCGTCCTGGTGATCTGGACGCCCCAACGGCGGCTGAGGTATGCGCGAGGCCGGGCCCTGCCAACACAGAAGGCTAAAACCTACACCCGCATCTCCTTCCGAGCTGTTCATACGTCAAGGGGGACTCCTGAGCATCGTGACTCAGGAGCCTAACTGGCCACATAGCCCCTCACCCCTTGGTCTCGTCTTGGTGATCCAGATGACCCAATGGCGGCTTAGGTATGCGCGGGGCCGGGCCCTGCGGACGCAGAACACTAAAGAAAATGGAAAGGAAATCGCGGAACCCTAGCAAATTATTACAAAACATATTGTCTCTTAAAGCTCCAAGCAAAAGTTCTTACGCCTCCATGAGGCGCGATAAATGTTGCAGGACTAAAACAAGGGGAAGCGCCACCTTCGAGCCTCTTCGTCAGCCTTGGGCACCGCCGTCGCCCGCCTGGGGAGGCCCACCATCGACAACATCGCCATTGTCCTTGCCATCACCCGCAGTTACGGGGTCGACGGCAAGGAACTTCTGCAGCAGGGCCTCTACCTGTTCCTTCACGGCCTTGGCAGCTGCAGCATGGAGCTCAGGATCCATAGGTTCGAGCAGCGCACCAAAGTCAAAGTTGGGGTCCCGAAGATGGAGGTGGGTGAAGATGCGCGTCGCGACAGAGGTAAAAAAGCGCGTGGGCCTCGCCCTCCACCATGGGGCCCTCTCCAATGACGATGCCCTCGAGCGCCGTGGCAAGCTTGGGGAGCAGCCCGGCGGGGCCTTGCTCCGAAGTCGCCATCGGCTTCTCGTACCCATCATCGTAGAGGTCCTGGAGCACCTTACGGGACCTCAGCTCGAGGGAGACAAAGGTATCACGCCCCACGGCGGCCGCCTTCTCAGCAGCAGCGAGGAGCTTCTCCCTGGTCTCCAGCTGAGTTTCGTCCTCGGAGACGAGCTTGGCGTGGGAGGCCTGGGCCACCTCCACCTCCTCCTTCAGCTTCTCCGAGCGGTTGTGCTCTATGGCATGTTCCTGAGCCGCCTGCTCCAGCTCGACGTCGCGATCGGTGAGCGCGGTCTCCTGGGTTTTCAGCTTCTCTTCCCACTCCTTGAGCTGATGGGCACGGAAGGCGTGCTCGTCGCAGAGGGCCTTCAACTCGGCCTCCACCTGGTGGTAGCGTTCCTCAGTGGCCGCTGCATCGACCAGCGCTGCATTAAGAGTGGCTGCGGCCATGCCGGCCACCTTCCTGCCCTCCTCGGTGGCGGCCGCGGCTTGGCCCTAGCCTTCTCGGACGGACGAGTCGGCCTGGAGCCACCCCGAGACCAGCCCCAGGCGGTCCGTCGCCATGTGCCGGTTGGCACCCCGAAGATCAGCCTGGAGCCGGTCCAGCGCAGAGAAGGCCTCCTCTAGAGCGTCAGGCATGGCAGGGGAACCATGGCCCCCCAGCGTGACGGCTTGGGGAAGAGGCGGCGCTGGCACCAAGGTTGGCGAAGTAGCAGCAGCAAGGATGGCCGGGAGCTCCGGAGCCCTCGGATCCTCAGCAGGCACGCTGAAGGCGACCGCCTCCGGAGTCGGCTTGGCCACAGGGGCAGCCTTCTCCTGAGGCTGGGCCCCCGAGCCTCGAGAGGGTAACCCTACCGCAAGAGGATGCGAGGCAGCCTCATCTTTCCGCATCGGAGTCGCCGCGGCCGTGGCAGGCTGCCTGGCCTCGGAGGCCCTGGCCTCCTCCTTCTTCCGCTTCGCCGCCAACGTTAGCTTGGCCATCAGGAAGAAGATGTCTGAGCACTACGTCAAGAGCAGGAAGCAAAGGCAAGGTGAAACACTTGCTCGTCCTCGGCGATGTACGACCTCTTCTTGCTCAGGAGCGAGGCGCCCCCGAGCTTCCTGGGCACAAGCTTTGCCGCGTCTTCAGGGGCGGACGAGCGCATGGCCGGCTCTGCGACGGTGGCGGCCAACAACAAGGTGGACGCGCCGCCCCAGGGAAGCAACGTCGTCCTGCCCTTCTTCGGGGTGGGTTCCCCCAGAACTCGGGGCAACCCCGATGGAGCGCGGTGACCCCTTGATCAGGCGCTCACCGGCATTGTCATCATAGGAGAAGGCGCGAAGGAGCTCGCTCTATCGTGGGGGAGAGGTCCCCCCATCCCCTCCAAGGTCGCCTCTGAGTCCTTGTTCCCCTCCTCGCCGGAGAGATCGCCGGAGGACACCATCACTGGGAGCTCGAGGGCTGGGAAGGCTTCAGCGGCACGAGCCCCCGCTCGTTGAAGACAGGCATGCCAGCGGCCACCTTCTCTTCGTTGTCGCGGCGGTACAGCGGGAGATGGGCTTCTGCTGGGAGGCCGCCCGAGTCCTTCTCGAGCAAGGTGCGCACGGCCTTGCTCAGCTCCTCGTCAGATAGGTCGTCCGGGCGCAGCCGGAGGTCGTCTTCCGCACCCTTAAGGCTCCAAAGAGGGCACGAGCGCGCCTGGAGCGGGACCAGGCGCTGCGTCAGGAACTCCTTGACGAGCATGGCCCCTATCAGCTTCTCCGCCTTTGGGTCAGCCGTCATCCTCTCTAGCAGGTGCTCCACCCGGGGGTCGATGAACTTCTCGTGAGCCCACCGGTCCAGCTTCATCGGCAACGCGGTCGGTGGCTCCAGCCGAGCATGGGAACGCTTGGCGTCCATGAAGATCCACTTGTGCTAGAAGTCTACCACCTTCTTCCCGGCCCTCGAGATCGCGTTACTGCCGTCAGCCGCGATGAAGCAGGCGCACCTGGAGCACCGGGCACTGCCTATTCGAAGGTAGAAGAAGTGGCAGAATAACACGGCGGAGGGCGCCACTCCCACAAACGCCTCGCAGTAAAAGGCGAAGATCGACAGGAGAAGGATGGGGTTGGGATGAAGATGGAGGGCATGGATCCGGTAATGGTTGAGAATGGCGAAGAAGAAGCTGGAGAAGGGGGGATGAGCCCAGCAAAGATGTTGTGCAGGAAGAAGGGGTAGAAGGTCTCCCCCAAGGTTTCCGGATTGGCTGAGCCAACCCGGAGCACCGTCTCCCCTCCCTCGTTGGCGCTACCCGCCGTCAGCGTGACCACGACAGCAAGATGCTTCCCCTCGGTGATGTGGATGCACTGAGGGCCAGCTCGAACAAGGGAACAGAGCGTGCGGCGGGCTTCGCTCTTTCAGTCGCCATCAAAGGCAAGTCCAGGGAGAAGTTGGCGGATCTAATGCCTACGAGCTTTTCACATATTGTTCTTCGCTTATTTACTTTTTTGTTGCTACTGTTACAATCACTACAAAACCCAAAATTATTACTTTTGCTACCGTTACCGTTACTTCCATATTACTTTGCTACTAAACTGCAGATACTAAGTTATCCAGGTGTGGTTGAATTGACAACTCAACTGCTAATACTTGAGAATATTCTTTGGCTCCCCTTGTGTCGAATCAATAAATTTGGGTTGAATACTCTACCCTCGAAAATTGTTGCGATCCCCTATACTTGTGGGTTATCAAGACTATTTTAAAGCGCCCGTTGCCAGGGAGCATAGATCTATTCTTTGAGTCACTTGGGATTTATATCTGCTGGTCACTATGAGGAACTTGAAAGACGAGAAAACAAAAATTTATCCCTCAACTACGAGGGGAGGTAAGGAACTGCCATCTAGCTCTGCACTTGATTCACCTTCTGTTTTGAGTAAGCTTGCGACACCTAAACCTGCTTTTGCTATTAATTCTGATATGTCGCATGTTATTGATGATGCCACTTCTGCTATGCATGATACTTGTGATGAAACTACTTCTATGCTTGATACTACTGTGCCACTTGGTGAATTTCTTGATGAACAACTTGCTAGGGCTAGAGAGAATGAGATTATTGAAACTGATAATATTGATGATAGTGATGATGAAGACTCTCCCCTAATAAATATGAATTACCTGTTGTGCCTCAGGGCTATGTTATGGATGAAGAAACTAAAAGATACTTTCTTGCTTGCAATGATAGAAGTGATCTTAAGAAATTATTAGCTAAGCTTAAACAAAAAACTATGAATGCTAGAATGAAATATGATCCTGCTTATGCTACTTCACCTATCTTCGCATCGATAAGGATTATGAATTCTCTGTTGATCTTGATATAATTACTTTGGTTGAATCTGATCCTTTCTATGGCTATGAATCTGAAACTGTTGTGGCACATCTTACTAAATTAAATGATATAGCCACCCTGTTTACTAATGATGAGAGAACTCGCTACTTTTATATCCTTAAAATATTTCCGTTCTCATTAAAGGGTGATGCTAAGATATGGTTCAACTCTCTTGATCCTGGTTGCGTGCGTAGTCCCCAGGATATGATTTATTACTTCTCTGCTAAATATTTCCCTGCTCATAAGAAACAAGCTTCTTTAAGGGAAATATATAATTTTGTGCAAATTGAAGAAGAGAGTCTCCCACAAGCTTGGGGGAGGCTTCTCCAATTACTTAATGCTTTGCATGATCATCCTCTTAAGAAAAATGAAATGCTTGATATCTTTTATAATGGACTAACCGATGCTTCCAGAGATTACCTGGACAGTTGTGATGGTTCTGTTTTCAGGGAAAGAACACAGGATGAAGCTGAAATTCTATTGAATAATATGTTGACAAATGAAAATAATTGGACACTTCCCGAGCCAACTCCTGAGCCTATTCCTAAGACAACTCCGAAGAAAAGGGGAGTTCTATTTCTCAGTCCTGAAGATATGCAAGAGGCAAAGAAATCTATGAAAGAAAAAGGTATTAAAGCTGAAGATGTAAAGAATTTACCTCCTATTGAAGAAATACATGGTCTTAATTTACCGCCTGTTGAAGAAATATGTGATCTTAATCCATTACCTATTGAAGAAACTCATGGTCTTGATAACCCGACACAGGTAGTAAAGGTAAATTATCTCTATAGATATGATAAAGCTGAAATCCCTCCTAGTAAGTTTGCTAGCCAATGTTTGGATGAGTTTGATAACTTTATGGTTAAGCAAGAAGACTTCAATGCTTATTTTGGTAGACAATTAAAACAAAATGCTTATATGATTGAACACTTGGGTGATTATATGTCTAGAGTTAAAGGTGAACTTAAACTCATTAGCAAACATGCTTCTATGGTTACCACTCAAGTAGAACAAGTACTTAAATCTCAAAATGATTTTCTCAATGAATTGAATAGTAAGAATAATGATTTTGCTGTTAGAGTGGCTACTAGAACTGGTAAAATGACTCAGGAACCTTTGTATCGTGAAGGCCATCCTAAGAGAATTGAGCAGGATTCTCAGGGAAATAATTTAGATGCACCTAGTTCTTCTAAGAAGAAGAAAAAGAAAAAAGATAGGACTTTGCATGCTTCCAGTGAACCTATTGCTGAACCACCTGAGAATCCCAATGATATTTCTATTTCTGATGCTGAAACACAATCTGGTAATGAACATGAACCTAGCGATAATGTTAATGATGATGTTCATGATGATGCTCAACCTAGCAATGACAATGATGTAGAAATTGAACCTGCTATTGATCTGGATAACCCACAATCAAAGAATCAACGTTATGATAAGAGAGACTTTGTTGCTAGGAAACACGGTAAAGAAAGAGAACCATGGGTGCAGAAACCCATGCCTTTTCCTCCCAAACCATCCAAGAAAAAGGATGACAAGGATTTTGAATGCTTTGCTGAAATGATTAGACCTATCTTTTTGCATATGCGTTTAACTGACATGCTCAAAATGAATCCTTATGCTAAGTATATGGAAGAAATTGTTACTGATAAAAGAAATATACCGGAAGCTAAAATTTCTGCCATGCTTGCTAATTATACTTTTAAGGGTGGAATACCAAAGAAACTTGGAGATCCAGGAGTACCCACTATACCATGCTCCATTAAAAGAAACTATGTTAAAACTGCTTTATGTGATCTTGGAGCCGGTGTTAGTGTTATGCCTCTCTCTTTATATCGTAGACTTGACTTGAATAAGTTGATACCTACAGAATATCTTTGCAAATGGCTGATAAATCAACTGCTATACCTGTCGGTATTTGTGAAGATGTGCCTGTTGTGATTGCAAACGTTACTATTTTAACGGACTTTGTTATTCTTGATATTCTCGAGGACGATAGTATGTCTATTATTCTTGGAAGACCCTTTTTGAATACTGCAGGGGCTGTTATTGATTGCAACAAAGGCAATGTCACTTTTTCATGTTAATGGTAATGAGCATACGGTACACTTTCCGAGGAAACAACCTCAAGTCCACAGTATCAATTCTATTGGAAAAGTTCCATCGATTATTTCTGGAGGCTTTGAATTTCCTCTACCTACTGTCAAGAAGAAATATGATATTCTTATTTTTAGGGATGTGCATATCCCCGTTGAGGTAACATAGTGTTATTCGAAATTTCTCCGGTTCCATGTTAGTCGGAATGAGTTTGTTAACAAGACATGATCAACCTTGTTAGTGGATTCCTTTTGATGAGCATGAGATGGATGAAATTAGAAGGCACAACCTTCTGTACCCTTCTTTACTTTCCGTTATTTAGTTGAAATAAAGTAAAAATAGTATTTTCTGTCAGCTTTCTGAATTATCCGTGCAATATAAAAATACCCCAAAAATAAAAGTTCTCCAAATGCCCCGAAATTGAAATATGATTTTTCTGGAATATTTGAGAATATCTGGCACTGAGAACACAGTAGGGGGAGCAAGCTCCTGGCCACGAGGGTCCAGGGCGCGCCCCTGCCTCGTGGGCCCATGGTGGCTCCCCTCCACTTATTCCTGCACCCACACACTTCTTCTTCCTCCCAAAAAAATCACCATCCAGCTCAAGCACGAGTTCTAGCTCATTTTGCTGCGATTTTTGATCTCCTTGCTCAAAGCACCTCTCACAAAAACTGCTTTGGGGGATTGTTCCTTGGTATGTGACTCCTCCATTAGTCCAATTAGTTTTTGTTCTAGTGCTTTATTCATTGCAAATTTGTGCTGCCTAGGTGACCATGTTCTTGAGCTTGCATGTCAAATTTTTATGGTTCCAAGTAGTTCTGATGCATGATATAGTCTCTAGGCACTTGTAGGAGTAGTTGCTATCAATTTTGTTGAGCTTGGTTCACTTTTATTTGAAGTTACTAAAATTTTCAGAAATTTTTCAGAGGAAGAAATATGTTTAGGAAAATGTACCAAGGTGGTTCTTCAAGGAAGCAAGGACCCAGGCTTGCAATGCGTGATGCTGACGATGAACCACCAAGGGACGCTCCAGTGCGGCCTTGTGAATGGCCTTCAGAAGACTTTATGGATCGAGCAGGAATCAAGGAAGAATTTAACGCATATTTGCATAACGCTGATCTTGTGAGCTTCGAGGCAGAAAAGTGCCGTTAGTACCACTATCTCACTAGTTCCTTTGTGAGGAGGTTTGAATTTTCATCTTCACGCAATTCTCAAACTGTCCTGTGTGAACTTTATGAAAATTCTTATACCATGGACTTAGAGGATTTTACCACTGCTTGCAAACTTCCACAATGGGGTAGTGCTAGTGAACCTCGCAAATCTGAATTTAGAGATTTTCTTGCTAGCATAACTGTGGGGGAATCTAGAGATATAACACAAGCTACCATTAGGGAGTATTCATTTTCCTCCTATACTGTGACAGCCTGGATTTTTTTGCCCTCTCTCATTTGCTTGATTTTTATTTGGATTCAATTTGAAACTTGGAGTTTTTGAATCTTTTCATATGGACTTAAACACTTGGGCACCCTTGGCTTTCACCCAAGTGCTTCATTTCCCTCCCTAATCATCATTCCCCTTCTGATCCATCCCAAAATAATCTTTGGAATATGAAAAATATTCATTTTCTCTCAAAAACCCTAGCCAGATCAATATGCTCCAAAGCAACCCTAATTTTTATGGCCCAGAAAAATCTGAGATAATTCACAAATATTCTCTGAACCCTAGGGCACCTTCCTGAGCAAAAATATTTCATCACTTTTTGGAATATTTTTGCTACAGAAAATATTTTCTGTTCTGGACAGAAATGGTGGTTTCTACATCAAGTACCATTTTACTTGCTCCATTGTGCCTGGGTTTTCTTGTGCATTTTCACCTTAGTAACTCTTGGCTAACCTCCAAAGCACGGCCTCTAACTCCCAGCCATTTGACCTCAGTAACCTCTCAAAGTTACTGACCAGAAACTTACCTGGCATGTAAAAACTTCTCTACTGGACCTGGATCCAAACCAAAGCGTGGTAACATCTCAATCTACCATGAACAACACGCCAGACATGAAGTTTAGGCTTAGCTCGGCCTGATGTCATAGTCCACGTGGTGACCGCATTCGTCCAGGGGTGCAGGCATGCGTGTCGACGCGCTCTGAGTGCCGCCGAGCGCTCTGTTCCGCACGTGCTCGCTTCCCCGACTGCCGTAGCACGCCAAACTTCGCCACCATCTTCATCTCAACGTCATTTACTCCTCCCTGGCGCTCGCCGACGCCGGAGCTCGCCGTAGCAAGCACGTGCACGGTCCGACCAACCCAACAGTGCGGTGCGCACTGTGCTCGTCGCCTTCTCCTCGTTCCTGTGCTCATCTCCGTCCACCAACAGTTGCCGCGTGAGCTGCGTCGCCTTCTCCCCCTCTCACTAACGCTGCTCGTCGCCAGGCGCCGTGGATAGGTGTCCACCGGCGGAGCCCGAAACCCCCTCTCCGCTCGCCTATAAATGGAGCCGCCCCCAGCGTCCTCGAGCACCATCCAGCATTCCCACACACCCCACAAGCGAGTAGGAAGTCGTAGCCCGGCCGGGCAGGCCGCGGGCCGCCGTCCCCGAGCTCGAGGTCGCCGGCGATCCCCTTTGGTCGCCGCGGTAGCTCCAGCCCCTCCCAGGCCAGGGCGACCCTTCCAGGGCCTCCACCCCTCTCCGGTGAAGCCGTCCCGCCCCTCTGGAGTCCCTGGAGTTGCCTCTGCTCACTGTCTTCTTCATCTTCGGCGACCATCGTGTTCTGCCTCCGCTTGCGAGGTTGATTCCGACACCGTCCAACCACCCCTAGCTACGCTACGGGTACGGGCAGGTGCGCCACCGTCCCCTCTCTCCATCTCTCCCTCTCGTTTTGTCCAAGGAGTCCTCGTCGCCGGCAAGAGCTCCGGCGGAGCTGCGACTCCCTCTGTTTCCTTCTCCCCTCCTTCTCACCTGACAAGTGGGGCCTGCTAGCCAGCCACTCAAGACGCTGTGGCGGCTGCAGTGGTGGCGCCCTGGCTTTACGCCGACGTCACCCCACCCAGTCTGTTTATTTTTATTCAAATTCATTTGAATTTACAGAACACTTCAAACAGCCATAACACCTCAACCATAAGTCCAAATGAATTGATTATTTTTGCATCTTGTTCTTTGCAAAGAAATCTAGCAGCTCACCAAAGATGAGATTTTCCTGAGCTGTTTAGAATTTCTGGTGATTTTCATAAGTTTTTTTGATATTTTCCTTGTGTTTAAAATTATTTTCAGAGGGTGAGTCTTGTCTTGAGGATCACCAGAAGACCTGTGAACCTCATCTGCACTAAGGCAAGCCACAACAACATTTTCATGGTGTCATTTCAATATTTATGATTTTCTTACTTGAATGAAATGATTAATCCATGCATTTAAATAACTATTGTGTTATTTATATTCTGTTAAGTGTTTGTTAGTTAATATGCTTGATTGACAGAATGTGGAAACTAGCTTAGTTGGTAAATCAAAGCTAAGATATATTTGTGGTGATGATAAAAATAATTTTGTTATGCATGTTAGTAATTATTTCAAGATACTTTCTTACATAAATAAAATGGTAAAAACTTGCTAGAAAATATTATGTTAAGTACTTGTTTAGTCATTTTACTTGACTTGCAGAATGTTTGAACCTCACTTGGTTGGTAAAGAAATTAGGATTTGTTTGTGGTTGTCAGGACCCCGATTCTAGGTCACACCGATCTAGCCTGTAACACCTCGTATCACTTTGCGGCCTCACGCACGGTATTCCCACGGGTGTCGCCTTACCATGGCCCGGACCGCTTATGCGTCTTTTGGCTCACGATATGATAGTGTCGCTAGCATCCATATGACAGAGAACCCGGGCCGACATGGCTAGTCGTGAATCCAAAGCGGCGCTAACCCATGGGGACAGGCATACATGAATCACATCGAGCATGTCGGTCATCAACGTTTGAATCCGGGCTGTAGCACTGGGCTAACGGGACTCCGGTCTCCCGGGCTGTAGCAGGCTAGGCGAGACTCGGATGTCACAGCGTGACATTTCCCGAAGGGACAAACACAGAACGGCGAAACACATGTCGCCAGTCAAGTGTCCAGCGGTAGTGCTGGGCTAGCAGGACTCGGTGAACCGGGTCAGAAGCGGACTACTATCGCCAGAAGCACTAGACTACATTTCCCCATATGAGAGGCTGCCAAGGATAAACAACTAGATTGTCGGATCCCACACATACCAAGCATTTCAAACTTACACACAATATGCTCAATATGTGTAAATACAACATGGCATCACAACATAACTCTCTACGACTCAAATATTTATTCATTAGGCTCCGAGGAGCAAGATATTACAAACATGGGTCTCATGACCCAACATTCGAAACATACAAGTCAAAGCACAAGCGGAAGCTTAACATGTCCGGGTACAGACATCTACAAATGAAAAAGGCCGAGAGCCCGACTATCTACCGAGATCTGCCGAGGGCACAAGATCGTAGCTGAGGTAACAAGCTAAACGTCGAAGTCCACACGTAACTACTAGCGAGACCGGCGTCTCTCTGCAAAACATAAAATAAGCAAACGTGAGTACAATTGTACTCAGCAAGACTTACATCAGAACTAACTACATATGCATCATTATCAACAAAGGGGGTGGTGGAGTTTGACTGCAGCAAGCCAGCTTTGACTCAAAGCTAACCCGAACTATGACCGCAAGTAACTCTTTGAGGTGGCGCACACGAGTCCACATATTCACCATATCAATACACCACTATGGATCCGCTCCGTCTCCCTACGAGAACGCCATCCATAGCACTCACGCTTATCTTGCGCATTTTAGAGTATCCACTTTCACTTGTCTATGAACTGTTATAGGCAACCCGTAAGTCCTTTACGCGGACACGGCTATTCGAATAGATGACGTTAACCCTGCAGGGATGTACTTCTTCACACACGCTCTCGCCACTTACCACCATGTACACGTCGTGTATCTCGGCAAACTTCAAGCGGAAGCCTGGCGAGGGAGTCGGCCACGACCTGACTAACCACACAAGTCTCTCGTCCAGGTTGATCGCCTATTCGGGTTCCATCCGCAAGGAGATCCGGCCGGGGTGTCGCTCACGGCCCCAAACGATGTGAGCGGGGTTCCCGAGACACCAACAGGCGCCCGCACACCGTGCCACGGTGTATCTACCGCAACATAGCCCACCCCTAGGGTCAGCGCCACGCACGGCCCCCAACACATATCCTACAAACACCGTAAACTAGTTGCAACTCCCGGACAGAGATCGAGTTGATTAATAAGTCGAGAGGGCACTTAAGCATTCCAATGCGTGGTAGTAGTTGTTCATGGATCACAAACACAGAACTCAGTTCCTGAGGACGGTTTCAATGAGACAACCCACCATGTACTCCTACATGGCCTCTCACCGCTACCTTTACCAACTCGTGTTCACACACTTAGCTCACATACAGTAGGACATGTTCACACACCTCCAATTCATCCCTGATGAATCAGATCTGACACAACTCTAAGCAATAGCAGGCATGACAAACAAGCATGAATGAGTAGGCACAACAGGGCTCAAACAACTCCTACTCATGCTAGTGGGTTTCATCTATTTCTTGTGGAATGACAGGTCATGCAGAGGATAAAGGGGTTCAGCTACCGCAGCAACTAACAGATGAATCGTTGTTGTCCTAATGCAAGAAAGGAGAGCAGGAGCGAGAGAGTGGGATTATATCGTAATGAACAAGGGGTTTTGCTTGCACGGCACTTCAAGATAATATAGTTCTTCATCGGTGTCATCGGTAATCGTCGAACATCGCTCATCGAGAGGGGACAGTCACCGGCAACAGAGAAAGAACACCATCAATGCAATGCGACAATATGATGCATGATCATGACATGGCAATATGATGTGGTTTGAGCTAATGCAACTAGCAGCAGGTTAAATGAAGTTGGTTTGAACCCTAGGTTCAAATTCAAACTCCATATGTGAAGGTTTAGATGCCATTATAAGATTTGGCCTAAACAGCAGCCCTAAGTTGTTCTATCATGCATGAAAATGGTACAGATGGATAGATGGGATTTTTCTGATCATTTTTCATATATAAATTATTTCATTTGGAGCTACGGTTGATTTTATATGATTTTTAGAAATTTTGGATATTTTCTGAAATAAATAAATCATTTTGATTTATTTTAAATCCCAGAAATTAATTAGTGCGTCAGCATGACGTATTAGTGATGTCAGCAGGTCAACTGGATCGCCCAGAGTCAAACCTGACGTGTGGGGTCCACACGTCAGTGACACATGGACTAATCCCGGTCAAAAACTCGGCAGTGGGTTTGACCAAAGGTGGGGCCATTAGTGGATAATAGGGTGTTTAGCTGGCGAGTTAGCGCTAATGACGGCCACGTCGGCGATCGCCGGAGTTCGCCGGCGGCGGCGACTAAAACGACGGCGGCGCTGCTCGGATTTGAGCTTCGGTGGTTTTGGCGCTGGCGCACCAGGAGTCTTGCTCGTCCACATCCAATGGACCGGACGGGACGCAGGGTGGCCAGAAGCAAAGGGGGCGTTGAGGTTAGCGGCGGCCGAAGCTACGGGATAGACGGGTTCGGCACTACGGTGATCCATAGGACGAGTTGGTGAGTTCTACAACTTCCTGGGAAGGCTCTGAGCACATTGATGTGCTCGTGACGCTGAGCCGCAACGACTATGGCTATGATCGCGCCATTGCCGGCGGTGAGGAGCTCACGGCTCCGGTGGCTAGGCTGGTTAGGGGAAGAGATTCACTGCGGGGAGAAGGGGGAAATGATCGAGAGCTCACAGCGGATCCAGTAGAGGCAACGGCGAGGCCGGGAAGGGACTGGTGACGACGGGAGGTCGATGGCGATCTCCGGTGGCAGCTGAGGAAGAAGACGAGGTAGCCGGCGATGCGGTGCGCCTGGCGTCGCGTGGCTCCTCTTATATGGCGAATACGATGCTGCGGTTCTTCTGGGCGGGTCGGTAGGGCGAGGGAGGGCTAGTGGCCGCGGTGGCAGTGGACGGCGGCGACGAGCTCCGCTCGGTCGAGCTTGTGTTCTTGCGGAAGAAAGGGGAAAATGGGCGAGGGTGAGAGGGTTGGGCACGCGGCGTGCGTGGCGTCGTCCGGGGGTCCAGAGGGAGGCGGCAAGCATGAGGTGGCAGGCGCGTCTGCGGCGTCATGGCCACGCGCCTCGGTCCTTCCGGGCAGAGGAAGGAGAAGACACGGAGCCCCCTGGTGGGGCCGCCACCGGCCACCAGTGTGGGCTGGAATGCCAAAGTAGTTCTCTCTCTCTCTCCCTTTCCTATTTTCTTTTTTCTATTTATTTGCTCTGTTTTGATTTAGTTTATAAACCAAATCATTTTAATAAATCCTAAAATAATTGTGGCATTAACTGAATTATTACAGAGGCCCTTAACTATTTTCAGAATTGTTGGAGCATTGAAAAATATTACTAGTATTTAAATGCCCCAATTCAAATACAATATGGTTTATTCAAAAATCCAAAATGTCCTGGAAAAATATGCATAATCTCTGGATATGGTTTTCACCCTTTTCCATAAATCATGAACATTTTTGCAGACCAATTTGGTTCATTGAAAATATTTTGAAGTTGAACCTATTTGCATTATTTTGGTGCTAGGGGTTTGATCAATCCCCACTTCAAGTTTAAAAGAAATTTAGACATGATGCAACAACCAAACTAGTCCAAGTGCATAGCAAGGCTGGGGATGTTACAGTGGTATAATCTTTGTTATACATGTGAGAAATTAATCGGAGTTACGTTCTTGCATGAGAAAATAATAAAACTTGCTGCAAAATATTTTGGTTAATATGTGAGTTATCCTGACCAGCAAAGTAATATGAGTTGTTGATGTTTATGCTTAGTGTGAATATGGATGACATCGGTCATTTTCGTTAATAAGTGATGCATGTGTAGTTTTGCATTTCATGGCATGCTATGACACCGGTCATTTTCATTTTAAGTTGAACCTGAATATAACTCAACTTGAATATACCGTTGACTGGGTCAAGGTGCCGTTGAATCGAGTTTTTCCCAGTGCAACCACATTTGCCTTTGTGGGAAGGCCTTGATTCGGTCCATTGACATTGCCTCTGGTCGGTGCCTCCAACTAGGGAAGGTTACGTCGTGCTTACCCTGGCCCGGTAAGCAGGCATAACCTTGTGTGCCCGTTGTTGAGATTATGGTATCGGGTCCCCGAGTGGGATCGTTTTGGCCACGACGGTGGTCAGTGTGTTTTTGGTAGACACGGGGCCACCCAAGACTAGCCCGTTGGGGATTGGGTCGGAGTGGCCAGGAGAGTGTCATGGCAATGGAAGGGTTTCGTCGGAATGCCGTTGGTCCACCCGAATGGGAGTGCGAGGCCATGGGTTCCGTGGTGTGGGTATAGTGTGCTACCTCTGCATAGTGTATAATCTATCGATAGCCGAGTCCATGGTCACGGACACCTCGTAGTAGGTCCCACCATGAGTCAACATTTAATAAAATTTGCACACTAAGTTATGAACTTTGCGTTGTTGAGGATGGCAGAAAGTCCATCGAGATATTCGGGACCAGATATTGGTCGTGGTTGTGATCGCCGTAAGGATCACGAGTTACTCTTGTTAAGACCACGTTGGTGGTTTGTTTGTGATCTGAGAATGATCACGGTTGGTAAGTTGTCTCGAGGGACGTTCGAGCATGATCACAGCATGTTGGACATATAGTGTTGCATTATTATTAATTGGTTAAGTATCATGTTATTGTTTGCCATTATGATTATGCCTGTTGTGAGCTTGCAAGTACATTCAATGTACTGACCTGGCGTGTCATGCCAGATTTCAGGAAAGTATCGTTGGAGAGGAGCGTTGCTCGAGTCTAGATCGTGTCCACATCGGTGTCCCTGTGATATGGAGCTTCCACTACGACGTTATTCCGCTACAGAAGTTGTTACGATCGAGGCCCCTTTATGTTCACTAAATAATGTACATATTGTTCAGCCGCAGGCGTGTCTTTGTAGCCTCGACAACTGTTGTAAAATAAACTCTGGTCCGTTAGCATCAATAAAGTGGTTGTTTTCTGTACCAAGATGTTGTGTGTTGCCAGAAGACATGGTCTCTGGGCTGTCAATGCATGGTAAACCGGTTGCTCTGAGCCGGGGTGCCACATATACATTAATTTGCTCTCTTCATAGGTAGGTGCATAAATGATAAGGATGAAGCATGCCACATGTGTGTCCCTGACCTCAGTGTTCTCAGGAGTGCTGTGTTAGGAGACAAACATTATAATTTAGGAGCCATTGTCGCACGTAGGTTGCATAATAATAAAATTAATGGAGATTTCTTTGGAGGAATTTATGCAACCCGTCTAGCTAATTTTCTTGGGGTACCTATACGTGAGTATGATGTTGAGCTGCCTAATGCTTATTTAGATTATAATGCCATGGTTCATCATTGTTTTCTTGAGAGGAACGAGCAGTCCCTCCAGTATCGCTTAATCTTTGATAGACGTCGCGCTGTCCATATTACTCTCCCTGCTCCTGCCTTCTTTGATTATCAGGCAAAAGGAAGACATGTTATTATGAGAGAGGAGGCAGATGAGTATGAGAGGAGGGCGGAGGCAGCTCGCCGCCACGCTGCAGCTCCGGAGGCAATAGCCGCTGCATCTCAGTACGACCCCAGTTATAACTTTGGATATCCGCCAGGCCATCCGTGGCAATAGACCAACTTAGGCCAAAAGCCTAAGCTTGGGGGAGTACGTATCTCTCACCAACATTACATTTATGTTCACACACTCATTGCTAGATGTCGGTGCTCATACTCTTTCATTGTACTATCCATGCTAGTTTATTTTCCTTTTTTCTTGCTTTCTTCTTGCGTGTTTGATAAACCTTAAGAAAAACCAAAAAAATTAGTTGTAGCTTTTAGCTAGTTTACTTTCTTACTGTAGTAGTAATAATTCAAAAGAAAACCCAAAACGATTTCATGTTCTTCTTTTGCTTGTTGGGAGCTTTCCCGTGTAAATACTTTTATTTCTTTTCTTTTCTTTGGGGGTCGATAGGAGAAGACCATAATGAAATTGTTGAAGTGGCTCTTATATGCATTATTGTTGATTTAACCAAGAGCCCATATTGCCTTGTCTTCTCCTATTTATTGAATGCTCACATATTCCAACTTAGTCCAATGCACGTGCACTATTATTATTATTCACATCATTCGGTCGTGCAAGTGAAAGGCAATTATGACCATATATGATGGACTAATTGAGATGGGAGAAGCTGGTATGAACTCGACCTCTCTTGTTTTTCTAAATATGATTAGTTCATTGTTCTTGATTCAGCCTATTATGAATAAACATGTTTATAATGACAATTAGAGATTATAGTTGCTTATGTCATGCTTAATTAGCTAGGAGTTTATAATGATTTACCTTGCGTGCCAACATGCTATTAAAATGGTTGTGATGTGGTATGATGGGGTGGTATCCTCCTTTGAATGATTCAAGTGGCTTGACTTGGCACATGTTCACGCATGTAGTTGAAACAAATCAACATAGCCTTCACGATATTTATGTTCATGGTGGATTATATCCTACTCATGCTTGCACTCAATGTTTATTAATTTTAATGCATGTTCATGACTGTTGTCACTCTCTAATTGGTCGCTTCCCATTCTTTTGCTAGCCTTCACTTGTACTAAGCGGGAATACTGCTTGTGCATCCAATTCCTTAAACCCCAAAGTTATTCCATATGAGTCCACCATACCTTCCTATATGCGGTACCTACCTGTCGTTCCAAGTAAATTTGTATGTGCCAAAGTCTAAACCTTCAAATGAAATTCTGTTTTGTATGCTTGAATAGCTCATATATCAACTAGGGTTGTCCGTATCTTCCATGTTAGGCGGGTTATTCTCAAGAGGAGTGGACTCCGCTCCTCACTCACGAGAAAATGGCTGGTCACCGGGATGCCCAGTCCCATGCTTTAAGCAAATCAAATCAAAATAATTGCAAATAAAACTCCCCCGGGACTGTTGTTAGTTGGAGGCACTCGTTGTTTCGAGCAAGCCATAGATTGATGCTTGTTGGTGGAGGGGGAGTATAAACTTTACCATTCGGTTTGGGAACCGCCTATAATGTGTGTAGCATGGAAGATATCGCCATCTCTCGGTTGTTATGTTGACGATGAAAGTATGCCGCTCAAAATATTATTTATCTCTGCTTTAAAATCGAGCTCTGGCACCTCTACAAATCCCTGCTTCCCTCTACGAAGGGCATGTCTATTTACTTTTATGTTTAGTCATCACCCTCTTATTGAAAAGCACCAGCTGGAGAGCAATACTGTCATTTGCATCCATTACTATTAATTTATATTGGGTATGACTATGACTAGATCTCTTTTACCATGAATTAAAATGTTTAGTCAGTCCTTGATCTTTAAAGGTGCTCTGCATTTATGTTTCTTGGTCTCGTAAAGGGCTAGTGAGATACCATCTTGTTATATCATATCATGATTGTTTTGAGAAAGTGTTGTCATCCGAGATTTATTATTATTGCTCGCTAGTTGATTATGCCATTGATATGAGTAAACATGAGACCTAAGAGTTATTGTGAATATGGTTAGTTATAATCTTTGCTGAAAACTTGAATGCTGGCTTTACATATTTACAACAACAAGAGCAAACAGAGTTTGTAAAAGTTTTTCTTTATCACTTTCAGTTTATCAACTAAATTGCTTGAGGACAAGCGAAGGTTTAAGCTTGGGGAGTTGATACGTCTCCGTCAGATCTATTTTTCCAAACACTTTTGCCCTTGTTTTGGACTCTAACTTGCATGATTTGAATGGAACTAACCCCAAGACCGGCGTTGTTTTCAGCAGAATTGCCATGGTGTTATTTATGTGCAGAAACAAAAGTTCTCGGAATGACCTGAAACTCCACGGAACTTATTTTTGGAAAATATGAAAAATATTGGCGAAAGAATCAAGGCCGGGGGGGCCACCACCTGCCCATGAGGGTGGGGGCGCGCCTGCCCCCCCTTGGCGCGGCCCCCTGCCTCGTGGGCCCCCTGTTGCTCCACCGACCTCAACTCCAACTCCATATATTCATGTTCCGGGATTCATCGCGTTTTACGATATGGAGGCGCCGCCAAGCCCTAAAACCTCTCGGGAGGGCTGATCTGGAGTCCGTTCGGGGCTCCGGAGAGGGGAATCCGTCGCTGTCGTCATCATCAACCATCCTCCATCACCAATTTCATGATGCTCACCGCCGTGCGTGAGTAATTCCATCGTGAGGCTTGCTGGATGTTGATGGGTTGGATGAGATCTATCATGTAATCGAGTTAGTTTTGTTAGGGTTTGATCCCTAGTATCCACTATATTCGAGATTGATGTTGCTATGACTATGCTATGCTTAATGCTTGTCACTAGGGCCCGAAAGTGCCATGATTTCAGATCTGAACCTATTATGTTTTCATGAATATATGTGAGTTCTTGATCCTATCTTGCAAGTCTATAGTCACCTACTATGTGTTATGATCCGCAACCCCAAGTGACAATAATCAGGACCACTCCCGGTGATGACCATAGTTTGAGGAGTTCATGTATTCACTATGTGTTAATGCTTTGGTCCGGTACTCTATTAAAAGGAGGCGTTAATATCCCTTAGTTTCCATAAGGACCCCGCTGCCACGGGAGGGTAGGACAAAAGATGTCATGCAAGTTCTTTCCCATAAGCACGTATGACTATATTTGGAATACATGCATACATTACATTGATGAATTGGAGCTAGTTCTATGTCACCCTATGTTATGATTGTTACATGATGAACCGCATCCGGCATAATTCTCCATCACCGATCCAATGCCTACGAGCTTTTCACATATTGTTCTTTGCTTATTTACTTTTCCGTTGCTACTGTTACAATCACTACAAAACCCAAAAATATTACATTTGCTACTGTTACCGTTACTTCCATATTACTTTGCTACTAAACACTTTGCTGAAGATACTAAGTTATCCAGGTTTGGTTGAATTGACAACTCAACTGCTAATACTTGAGAATATTCTTTGGCTCCCCTTGTGTCGAATCAATAAATTTGGGTTGAATACTCTACCCTCGAAAACTGTTGCGATCCCCTATACTTGTGGGTTATCAAGCTCCCACCCACGTACCAGTGGAAGCCCCATGCTCCGCGCTGGTGGACGACACTGTCGAGGAGAGGCTATGCCCGTGCAAGAGCGGAAGCACCATGCTCCGCGCTGGTGAATAAACAACTGAGGGCAGCCTCACGGCTGCAGTAACCTCAGGAGAGCCACCAAGCTCGCGGTTCAACCTCACCGCTGCTTTCCCTCGGGATGGTAGCGCGAGGGGGCTGGGCACGAGGGCTACGCTCAGGTCATGCCTGGCATATGCCACCTCACCAGGTCCTGGCGAGGAAAGGTATGGAGGTTTGTTCGCACATCAAGGGGGGCCCCTGGTCATCGCGACCCAGGGCCTAACTAGTCACGTAGCCTCTCACCCCTTGGTATCGTCCTGGTGATCCGGATGCCCCAACGTTGAATGAGGTATGCGTGGGGCCGGGCCCTACCGACGCAGAACGCTAAAACCTACACCCGCGTCTCCTCCCGGGGGCTGTTCGTACGTCAAGGGGGACTCCTGAGCATCGCGACTCAGAAGCCTAACTGGCCACATAGCCCCCCACCCCTTGGTCTCGTCCTGGTGATCCGGACGACCCAATGATGGCTGAGGTATGCGCGGGGCCGGGCCCTGCCGATGCAGAACACTAAAGCAAACAGAAAGGAAATCGTGGAACCCTAGCAAATTATTACAAAACATACTGTCTCTTAAAGCTCCAAGCAAAAGTTTTTACGCCTCCACGAGGCACGATAAATGTTGCAGGACTAAAACAAGGGGAATCGCCGCCTTCGAGCCTCTTTGTCAGCCTTGGGCACCGCCGTCGCCCGCCTGGGGAGGCCCGCCATCGACAACGTCGCCACCGTCCTTGCCATCAGTCGCGGTCACGGGGTCAACGGCGAGGAACTTCTGCAGCTGGGCCTCCACCTGTTCCTTCATGTCCTTCGCACAGGCGTCGTGGAGCTCAGGATCCACAAGTTCGAGCAGCGCACCAAAGTCGAAGTTTGGGTCCCAAAGATGGAGGTGGCTGAAGATGCGCGTCGCGGCAGAGGTAAAAAGTGCGCGGGCCTCACCCTCCACCATGGGCCCACTCTGACGACGATGCCCTTGAGCATCGTGGCAAGCTTGGGGAGCAGCCCGGCGGGGCCTTGCTCCGGAGTTGCCATCGGCTTCTCGTACCCATCCCCGTAGAGGTCTTGCAGCGCCTTACGGGACCTCAGCTTAAGGGAGACAAAGATATCGCACCCCACGGCGGCCGCCTTCTCAGCCGCGGCGAGGAGCTTCTCCCTGGTCTCCAACCGAGCTTCATCCTCGGAGACGAGCTTGGTGTGGGACGCCTAGGCCGCCTCCACCTCCTCCTTCATCTTCTCCAGGCGGCTATGCTCCATGGCATGTTCCCGAGCCGCCTGCTCTAGCTCGGCATCGCGGTCGGTGAGCGCGGTCTCCTAGATCTTCAGCTTCTCTTCCCGCTCCTCGAGCTGGCAGGCGCGGGAGGCATGCTCGTTGCGGAGGGCCTTCAGCTCGGCCTCCACCTGGTGGCAGCGTTCCTCGTCGGCCGCTGCATCGACCAGCATTGCATCACGAGTGGCTGCGGCCATGCCGGCCACCTTCCTGCCCTCCTCGGCGGCGGCCGCGGCTTGGCTCCAGGCTGCCCAGACGGACGAGTCGGCCTGGAGCCACCTCGAGACCAGCCTCGGGCGGTCCGTTGCCATGCGCCGGTCGGCGCCCCGAAGATTAGCCCAGAGTCGGTCCAGCACAGAGAAGGCCTCCTCCAGAGCGCCGGGCATGGCAGGGGAACCATGGCCCCCCAGTGTGACGGCTTTGGGAAGAGGCGGCGCTGGCACCAAGACTAGCGAAGCAGCAACAACAAGGATGGCCGGGAGATCCAGAGCCCTCGGATCCTCAGCAAGCGCGCTGAAGGCGAGCGCCTCTGGAGTCGGCTTGGCCACAGGGGCAGCCTTCTCCTGTGGCTGGCCCCCGAGCCTCGAGAGGGCAACCCTACGCTAGATCATTGTTGGACTGCTGCGCGGCACGCGTGACATGGGCTCCCTCACAGCCCTGCTTGTGTCTTCTGCGACCAAGCCCTAGAAACCATTGATCACTGAGGGAGTCCTGGACTAGGGGGTGTCCGGATAGCCGAACTATCATCACGGCCGGACTCCAAGACTATGAAGATACAAAATTGAAGACTTCGTCCCGTGTCCGGATGGGACTTTCCTTGGCGTGGAAGGCAAGCTTGCCGATACGGATATGTAGATCTCCTACCATTGTAACCGACTACTGTAACCCTAACCTATCCGTGTCTATATAAACCGGAGGGTTTTAGTCCGTGGGGCGAACAACAATCATACCATAGGCTAGCTTCTAGGGTTTAGCCTCCTTGATCTCGTGGTAGATCTACTCTTATACTACCCATATCATCAATATTAATCAAGCAGGAGTAGGGTATTACCTCCATCGGGAGGGCCCGAACACAGGTAAAAACATCGTGTCCCTTGTCTCCTGTTACCATCCGCCTAGACGCACGATTCGGGACCCCCTACCCGAGATCCGCCGATTTTGACACCGACATTGGTGCTTTCATTGAGAGTTCCTCTGTCGTCACCGATAGGGCCCGATGGCTCCTTCGATCATCAAGAACGACGCAGTCCATGGTGAGACTTTTCTCCCGGACAGATCTTCAGATTCGGGCGGCTTTGCACGCGGCCAATTAAGCAGCCATCTGGAGCAGATCGAAGCTACGCCCCGCCATCGTGTCAGATTCGGAAGTTTGAACTATACGGCCGATATCCGCGGAGACTTGATCTTCGACGGATTCGAGCCACAGCCAAGCGCGCCGCACTGTCTCGATGGGCACGATCTAGCTCTGCCGCCGAACAGTGTCCTGGAGGCCGCACCAATACCCACTCTGATCCTTAATCCGGAGCCGGATTCCCAGATCGAGGACGAGTGGCTGGACACCGCCTCGGGGGCTACGACCTCAGCGGTGATTGAGCCGAACTCTATCCCTGTCCCTTGCGAAGACCGTGACTCCAAGGCGCCGGACTCCTCTCCGGACTCCGAACCCTCCGCGCCCCTACCAATCGAATCCGATTGGGCACCGTTCATGGAGTTCACTGCCGCGGACATCTTTCAGCACTCGCCCTTTGGCGACATCCTGAATTCACTAAAGTCTCTCTCTTTATCCGGAGAGCCCTGGCCGGACTACGGTCCGGAAGGTTGGGATGCGGACGACGAAGAAATTAAACGCCCACCCACCACCCACTTCGTAGCCACTGTCGATGATTTAACCGACATGCTCGACTTCGACTCCGAAGACATCGACGGTATGGACGACGATCTTTGGAGACGACCAAGACCCAGCGCCTCTACGAGCACCGAAGGCCACCTCGTCATACGACATATACATGGTGGACATCCCAAAAGATGGGAACGGCGATGAAACAACGGAGGATGACCCCTCCAAGAAGCAACCGAAGCGCCGGCGTCAGCGGCGCCGCTCTAAATCCCGCCACAGCAAAAACGGTGATTCTGGCACAGGAGATAATAACACCCCGGACAGCGCCGAAGACAACCCCCTCCAGCAGGACTCAGCGCAGGAGGAGGGAGAAGCAAGTCCGCACGACAGTGCGGCAGAAAGAGAGGTAGAGGACGATAATTATGCGCCTCCCTCCGAAGATGAGGCAAGCCTCGACGACGACGAATTTGTCGTACCTAAGGATCCCGCCGAACAGGAGCGTTTCAAACGCAGGCTTATAGCCACGACAAACAGCCTCAAGAAAAAGCAGCAACATCTTAGAGCTGACCAAGACATGCTAGCTGACAGATGGACTGAAGTCCTTGCAGCCGAAGAGTATGAACTCGAACGCCCCTCCAAAAGCTACCCTAGACGCAGGTCGTTTCCTCGATCAGAGGAAGCACCCAAGTCACCAGCGTACGACATGGCAGACCGGCCACCTCGTGGCCGCGATAGAGAGGCCTCTGGACCCTCCGTTCAAGCCGTACCCCGACGCTGTTCAAAAAGTACCAGGGCACGGGAAAACGCGCCAGACTTGCGAGATATATTGGAGGATAAGGCAAAACATACAAGATCGATCTACGGATCACGTGGGCGCCCCACGACACGTGATGATAACTGTCACGTCGGATACAGAAACCCCGGCCGGGCCGAACACAACAGACAAAGCTCATTTGAGTTGCGTCGTGATATAGCCCAATACAGAGGCGCCGCACACCCACTATGCTTCACAGATGAAGTAATGGATCATCAAATCCCCGAGGGCTTCAAACCCGTAAACATCGAATCATACGATGGTACCACATATCCTGCGGTCTGGATCGAGGACTATCTCCTCCATATCCACATGGCCCGCGGTGATGATCTACATGCCATCAAATACCTCCCACTCAAGCTTAAAGGACCAGCTCGGCATTGGCTCAACAGCTTGCCGGCCAGAATCAATTGGTTGTTGGGAGGACACGGAAGCCGCATTCCTTGATAACTTCCGGGGCACATATATGCGACCACCGAACGCCGATGACCTTAGCCATATAATTCAGCAGCCGGAAGAATCGGCCGGAACAATTGGACACGGTTCCTAACAAAGAAAAATCAAATCGTTGACTGTCCGGATGCGGAGGCCCTTGCAGCCTTCAAACATAACATCCGCGACGAGTGGCTTGCCCGACACCTAGGACAGGAAAAGCCGAAATCCATGGCAACCCTCACAACACTCATGACCCGCTTTTGTGCGCGAGAGGACAGCTGGCTAGCTCGAAGTAACAACTTTACCAAAAACCCTGGTAGTTCGGATACCAAGGACAGCAATGGCAGGTCGCGTCGCAACAAGAATAAGCGCCGCATTAACGGCGACAATGATGAAGATACGGCAGTCAACGCCGGATTCAGAGGCTCTAAACCCGGTCAGCGGAAGAAGCCATTCAAAAGAAATACCAGGCCCGTCCAACTTGGACCGAATACTCGATTGCTTGTGCCAAATACATGGCACCCCCGAAAAACCAGCCAATCACACCAACAGGGATTGTTGGGTGTTCAAGCAAGCAGGCAAGCTAAGTGCCGAACCCAATGACAAGGGGCTGCATAGCGATGACGAGGAAGAGCCCGGCCACGAACAATAGAGGATGTAAGGTTTCCCCCAACAAGTGCGGATGGTGAACATGATATACGCAACCCATATACCCAAAAGGGAGTGGAAGCGTGCGCTAAGGGGACGATACTGTGATGGAGCCAGCCCGAAGTTTAACCCATGGTCTTCTGCCCGATCACCTTTGATCGAAGGACCACCCACTAGCATCCGTCCACGGCGGT
Organism: Aegilops bicornis; assembly: GCA_021605145.1. NCBI lineage: Eukaryota > Viridiplantae > Streptophyta > Magnoliopsida > Poales > Poaceae > Aegilops > Aegilops bicornis. Next base: position 598,540,999 of record CM038670.1, read on the forward strand.
TTCGCCGCATTGGTTCTTGACCCAATTATTGACGGATTTCACCTCACTAGAGTCCTGATGGACGGCGGCAGAGCCTGAACTCGCTTTATCGAGGATACGGTCGTAAAATGGGCATAGACCCTCAAGGATTAAACCTACAAAGACGACCTTTAAAGGCGTCATACCGGGTGTAGAAGCCAATTATGCGGGCTCCCTTACACTTGAAGTGGTCTTCGGATCCCCGGATAACTTCCGAAGCGAAGAGTTAACCTTCGACATAGTCCCGTTCCGCAGCGGCTATCATGCACTGCTCGGACGAACCACATTTGCAAAGTTCAATGCGGTGCCGCACTACGCATACCTCAAGCTCAAGATGCCAGGCCCTCGAGGAGTAATCACGGTTAATGGAAACACTGAACGCTCTATGCGAACGGAGGAGCACACGGCGGCCCTCGTGGCGGAGGTGCAAAGCAGCCTCTCATAGCAATTCTTGAGTCCGGCCACTAAGCGTTCGGACACTGTCAAGTGCGCCCGGAGTAACCTACAACAAGACCGCCTGGCACGATTCAAGCACGCGTAGCAATCCGTCCCCAACCCCAGCCCTCGCGAAATTGTGAAGCCAGTATTACGCGTACATAACTACGCTCTGGAGATACCATGGGCATATGGGGAAGGGAACGACCACGGCACGCCAAGAATGCGGCTCAACCGCACCAGGGGCTCCCGATTGTGTCATTCTTTTTCTTTTTTCTTTTCTTTTTTTTCAGGACTCCGTTTTCCAGAAGTCCTGTCCGGTACTAGAATCGCCGAACTCACGATGCAACAGCCAGGGAAGCAGTAAAGCTCCGTCGAGTGCTCAGGTGGTCTCTACGAGCATTATACCTGTTTTACATACCATCCCGCAGCTTACCCCTGGAGGGGGACATGTCAGATAGTCTCATCCCTTGCTTATCGCACTATTTGTATCGTTCTGCTCTCATTGCAGTACCTTTTTGCATAAACAATACATAGCTTTCGCTTATTATTGCACTCCTTTCTTTATCTATATATATGTTCATTTCATGACATGTTGCACCCGTACACTTTGGTACGGCCAATACACCAGGGGCTTAAGTACCCCAAAATTATGGTGTGATAAGTCCGAACACTTTCACAAGTGCGGCACCCGAACTTATAGCATTATATGAATCGGCTCCGAATCATGTCTTGGGTCAATAGTTGGTTTGCCCGGCTCCGTGTTTTGGTACCTTACGTTCCGTTATATCAGCTAAGGTAGCACCGGAGAACCACTGCGATTGTGCCCCAGCTTGAGCTGGGTTGAGCACCTCGATGGAGAAAGCTAAAACTGACCGTCATGATAGGGCGAGAGCGATCGCTGTTCGAGAGGTTTTTGGTCCCTAAAGACTTATGCCGCTTAGAGCGAGGAACCGGAATTGTCCGGCCAAGGCGTGGATAGCGCCCCGAACTCGGTATTCCGAATACTAGGGGCTTCGCAAAATTTAAAATTATAGAATTCTATGGCTAAGTGAGAGTGTTCAAGCATTATAAGTCCGGTTGCCTTGTTCGTTGCGTTGAGCGCCTCCCTAGATGGACCCAATAATGGGAACAAAAGTGCTCAAGTTTATCCCGAACACCCCAAAGACTTTTCGTGGCATGGGGCTGAAGCCAACGACTTGCCATCTCTCAAATTTGATAAACGGCCGCATGTAAGGTAATATTTTAAATTAACAAGCATTGCTTAGCGCATATGAACAAGTTTTCAGCCAGGATAACAAATGCGAGTCTATTCAAAAATTACATCTTTGGAGCACTCATCCGCTATTCGGCGGGCACCCTTCAGAGGCCCTCATAGTACATTTCGGGCGTGCGATGCTCCTTGCCCTTCGGTGGCCGTCCGTCACAAGCTTCTCGCATCCAGCTTGCCCCGGTGCACTTTAGCACGGCAAGGGCCCGACGGACACCTTCAATGCAGACGGAGCGCTTGATGACTTCAATCCGTGGGACAAAGGCCCACCAGCCGCGCACTAAGCCGAAGTAGCTCCTGTGCATGGCCTCCAATGGCCACAACGAACTATGAGGCCCTTCATGGCCTGTTCGGCGACCTTGTGGAGCTCGACCAGCTGCTTTACACAGTCGCTTAGGGGCACCGGATGTCCGCCTCAGCATATTGAGACCAGTAACACCTTCTCCGTTGAGCTCCCCTCCTTGGCCTTGAGAATGCGGCAAGATCGTATACACCACGGGCAAATCTGCGAATGCTCCCGAGAGCTCGAATCCGGGTAAGTAATAGGTAATTCACTTTCACATGCTTGCTTTGCATAAAGAATGCCTTACCTGCTGCTATCTTCTTTAATGATTCAATTTCTTGGAGGGCTTTTTGGGCCTCGGCCTTAGCAGCTTTGGTACTCTCAAGAGCTGAGGCAAGCTCGGACTCTCGGGTCTTCGAGTCACGCTCCAAACCCTCGTGTTTTTCCACGAGAGTCTGGAGCTCTTGCCGCACCTCCGCCACCGCCTCCCCCTTCTCTCGCTCGGTGCGTTCATGAGCTTTGTTTTCGAGCCACAGACACCGCTTCCTTCTGTGGTCGCCACCTCGTTCGTGGCCCTGCAGCATCCATGTTATTCCTGTTATTTTTTGCAACCGAAACCTTTCTATAAGGTATTTTCTTTAATAAGGTATTCCTTACCTTCCTTGTCCTCGAGCTGCTTCTTGGCTTGGCCGAGCTCGTTCTCGGACCGCTCGAGGCTCTGCTTCAATGCATTTACCTCCGCAGCCAAGGTCTGGCAGAGGTCGGCGCAGCACTGCATTCCCATATTGACATACTTATGTTAGACTCCTGCGTATATCTTTTAGATCCTTAGTCCGGCTTTTCTTTCCGAACACCGAACTAAGCATCAGGCCTCTTGTCTATGCGGTAATATTTTTACATTTTCTAAACTTACCTCAAAGCCTGTTAGAAGGCTGGTACAGGATTCGGTCAGCCCGCTCTTGGCGGACTGAACTGTCCGGATCACCGCACTCATAACAGTACGGTGCTCCTCCTCGATGGAGGCGCTGTTAAGCGCCTCCAGTAAGCTATCCGGTGCCTTCGGGTGGACGGAGGACGCCGGCGTCTTAACCTTCTTATGAAGGGACCGCTTGCCGGACTCTGGAACCACTGAAGGTTCCGGCATGGAGTCCGGACGAGGGTCGGGCTTAGAGCCCCTGAGGGTCTTGCCCCCCACGCGCCTGGAGTCCGGGAGGTCGCCTTGCGGCACCTCATGTGCCACCTCCTCTTGACCAGGCCCCCCTTGGGGCCCCACCTCGGCGTTGTCCGCAGCGTTAGGCGAGGAGGCGACCGGAAGTGAAGTACTCTCCATTTCCGACGAACCCAGGGACCCGCTCGATGAAGCGGCGAACTCGCCCTTGGGCGGGCTGTATGATTGTTCGGCATTAGAGAACACTATGCAATAATAAAAAGCCATGGGTATCCGTACACTTACGATCTCGCCAGGGGCTTGGCCCTTGTTGGCCAATCCTCCTCGTCGTTGTCGACGTTGGTGGAGAAGTCCGGAGGAAGGGTTCTTCCTTCTTGGACCCTCCGGCTTCCCAGCTGGGGTGGCCTTCCTTTCCTCTCCTCCCCGCTTAGGGGAGAGGCTTCTTTCCTCCTCCTCGTCCTCGGGAGAAGATTCTGCTTCAGAATCTGACAAAGACTGGCGTCGGAGCTCCTTCGAGTTCCCGTGGCCTCCTTCTTGGCCTTCTTCTCCGGCACCACATGGGGGACCGGAGCCAGCAGCCCCGTCAATCGGGCGTCCGCTGGGTCTTCCGGCAAAGGAGCCGGACAGTTAATCTATCCGGACGTCTTCAGCCAGTCTTGTCAAAAGATTAGGGAGTTTTAGATCCCACATAGAGTCAACCTATGAAAAAAGAGTCCCGTAAAGGGTAAAATAACTTACCTCGCCAGCTTGACGCTGCGAGCTGTATCCGCGATCTTCAGTGGCGGATGAGGGAGCCTCGACGCCCTTGAACAGCACCTTCCAGGCATCTTCGTACGTAGTGTCGAAGAGCCCTTTTAGAGTGGAGTGCTGCGCCGGATCGGACTCCCACAATTTGAAGACCCTTTGTTGGCATGGGAGAATCCGGCGGATGAGCATCACCTGGATTACGTTGACAAGCCTGAGATTCTTGTCCAGCAGGTTTCGGATGCATGTTTGGATTCCGGATGTCTCGTCCGAATTCCCCCACGTCAGGCCCGTCTCTTTCCATGATGAGAGCCGTGTGGGGAAGCCAGATCTGAATTCGGGGGCCGCCGCCCATTTGGGGTCGCGCGGATCGGTGATATAGAACCACCCCGATCGCCACCTTTATCGTCTCCACAAAGGAGCCTCGAGCCATAGGACTTTGACCATCTTGCCAACCATGGCGCCTCCAAGACTCCGGCAGCGGCCGCCCACTACCTTCGGCCGGACATTGAAGATCTTCAGCCATAAGCCGAAGTGGGGCTGGATGCAGGAAGGCCTCGCAGACGATGATGAACGCCGAGATGTTGAGGATGAAATTCGGGGCGGATCGTGGAAGTCCAGCCGTAGTAGAACATGAGCCCCGGACAAATGGGTGAAGTGGAAAACCTAGTCCATGGAGGAAGTGGGGAGAAACACCACCCTCTCATGGGGCCTGGGGTTGGAATGAGCTGCCCAGCGTCGGACAGCCGGGTGCGCTGGCGTCACCGGACAAGTATCCGGCCTCCGCAGTCTTGTGATGTGCCCTCCGTGACGGAGGAGGCCATCCACCTGCCTCCCGCTCCGGACATAGTTGGAAGAAGGTTGAGGTGGGGTGTGCGGACTTGGGCGCTGGAGCTCGAGTGCGCAGAAATGGATGAGCAAAGGAGGAAGAAGGCGTAGGTGAAAAGGGTGGATCCTTATCCCCTTATATGGACGAATGCTATGCGTCCCCCACCAGCCTGGTAAAACTCGCTTATCTCCCAAGCGCCGTAATCAATGGCGCGGATGGGTTACCCAGGTCCGTATTGATGGGAATCCCGGAATAAGGGGGCACGATCTATGCTTTGATAAGACGTGCTGTGGAAACCGCCTCGCTAAACGCTACCGAGGTGGAACATTAAAAACGATTCATATAAAGGCCTGGCCGTGGTGTGATGTCACGCCGCGGAATACGTCAGCAGATCTGTGCAAAAAGTTATTCTCTCTACGGTGGTATGTGGAACTTGTTTTGCAGAGCCGGACACTGTCCTTGTGTTCAAAACCTTCCATGAAGTATTCGGAGGAGGAACCCGCCTTGCAATGCCGAAGACAATATGTGCGCCGGACTCGTCGTCATTGAAGCCTGGTTCGAGGCTACCGAGGGAGTCTTGGACTAGGGGTGTCCGGATAGCCGAACTATCATCACGGCCGGACTCCAAGACTATGAAGATATAAAATTGAAGACTTCGTCCCGTGTCCGGATGGGACTTTCCTTGGCGTGGAAGGCAAGCTTGGCGATACGAATATGTAGATCTCCTACCATTGTAACCGACTCTGTGTAACCCTAACCTATTCGGTGTCTATATAAACCGGAGGGTTTTAGTCCATAGGACGAACAACAATCATACCATAGGCTAGCTTCTAGGGTTTAGCCTCCTTGATCTCGTGGTAGATCTACTCTTGTACTACCCATATCATCAATATTAATCAAGCAGGAGTAGGGTATTACCTCCATCGGGAGGGCCCGAACCTGGGTAAAAACATCGTGTCCCTTGTCTCCTGTTACCATCCGCCTAGACGCACAGTTCGGGGCCCCCTACCCGAGATCCGCCGGTTTTGACACCGACAATCACCTTCTTGTCGGATGCCCATTCTCCCGTGTCGTCTGGCATAACACCTGGCCACGTGCAGACTCACAGTGGCCATTCCAACTCCAGCGGATAGGTTCATGGACTGGTGGAGCTCCACTGCGGCGGCCTCTCCGTCGTCGCTCCGCAAAGGATTCGCCTCCCTGGGCATTCTTGTGGTCTCTAGTATCTGGAAGCATCGTAACGCTGTCATCTTTGAAGTTGTTACACCTTCCACGGATCTTCTCACCCAGACCATCCTCGATGAGGCATGCATGTGCGCTCTGGATGGAGCTAGAGGACTAGCAGCGTTTTCAATTTTTGAACCACCATAGGTGTAGCTACTTAGCTGGGGCTGAGTATCCCTGACGCCCTTTGCTCGCCTCGTAGGTTCATCCTCGCCTTATGGTGTACGAGTCATGTACCTGCCTCCTTGTATTTTCTTTGTTACTCTACCTATCAATGAAATTATATGCAGCTTGCGTATTCGCGGAAAAAACACAATAAAGTCCCTCATAAGTTTACAGCACAATGGCACAAAAAATGAGCAAGTTTATGTGGGAAACCGGGTCAAAAATCACGAATTATTTATACGGGTAACGGGATCAGAAACCATCGGTCAAGTTTATGGGCAAAATCGGATCGAAAACCATATAGCAAGAGGGGCAATATATATTGCCGATGCAAGAACACCTAAAACAAAATACAGTTCATCATAAGATTACAACACAAAACATTTAGGGCTTCACTATCACTACATAAACATTTACATATCAACTAGAAAAAATAAAGAAGAAACAATATTAAACCTATTTAGGTGTTGGTAAAACTTTCATGTGATAGAGGAACCTCCGCGGTATTCAGGCACAGTGTGCAAAACAATAGATTTTTTTCATAACATCTTGATTTCCATACCTTGATATCTTATCTCTTTATAGTATTTTTCCCGTAGGGCTGCACCAAGAATTAAATCTAAACACCGAAGACTCGTATCGAAACCATGCATGTGTTCTCTTCCTTGACCCACCTGAAATTGCACCAACATATCATGACTCCACATGTTTCTACACATGCTCATCTGTTGCAGTAGCATATCATGGACTCAAGATGCTCCCACACAGGCTCATCTTACTTTAATATATGTTGTATGTTGATAAAAAATGCTAAACACTCCGTATCACAATCGGTCAAGCCATTATTATCTTTAATATGTGATTTCCAATGCTTAGTTTTGTTCTTGACGCTTTGGTTGAATTTCATATACAATTTTCATTTTTTCCCATACGAATCTATACCCTAACTTGGCCCTTTTGTGAATTTCAAATGGAGTGCGTATTAAAACCTGAATTGTTAAATCTTTTCTAGTTCTTGTTTTGATTGTGTTTGTACAATATTATTATTTGCTAGTGACATTGCTTGTTCCTCCCTCTTGTTCACCCTACATTAGTTTCCTATACATGACTCATAATAATATCAACTTGCAACCAAAATTATGTTGAGTTTTGGTATAGGAATGATCCCAGTAAGTGCAATTTTTTAGCGAGAACTTTAAATAGTGACATCTAAAGACCAGTGAAATGATATCTTCTTCGTGCCATGCAAAAACATACACACTTCTAGTTCTTTTTCTTCCACATTTTCACTAAGCGTTTGGTTGCAAGCATTCGGTTGTATGTCCTAATAAAATGAAATCTTACACTTTTTTGCTGTTTGACTGCCAACAGGAGGGCTAAACCCTATTCGGCGCCTTAGCGTCAGTTAGAGTGCATTTCACTAACGGCGCATACCCCCCCCCCCCCCCCTCCTACTTGGGCTAGGCCAAGCAGTCTTGTTAAGCTTCTAGAAGCTTTTGGCTGGTTTTTCCTTTCTCATTTTATGGTTTTCCCGACGGTTTTTTTTTCTTTTCTTTTTTTCTTTTTCTTTTTAAAATGCATGAACTTTTTTCATGTTCAAACCTTTTCTTCAAATCTATGAACCTTTTTATCAAATTTGTGACCTTTTTTAAAAAACACGTGAACTTTTTTCAAATTCATGGAAAACTTTCAAAACCGATAAACTTTTCCAAATCCATGACATTAAAAAACCACGATTTTTTTCAAGTTTGCTAACTTTTTTCAAAATTAATGAACTTTTTTCAAATTCATCAACTTTTTCCAAATTTGTGAACTTTATATGAATACACAGATTTTTTAAATTCATTTTTTTTAAATTCATGATTTGTCTTTTAAATTCATGAACTTTTCTCAAAAGAATTCAAATCCATGCATTTTTTCCAAAAGTCAATGGCGATTGTTTAGCAGTCAGTAGTGAATGTTAAAGGTCAATGGTACTTTTCAAAAGCATTATAAAATATCGGCATGGTTTTTTCCCTTAGTAGACCAACAACAAAAGAAACTAGAAAGAAGAAACAGCTGAAAAATGAACGAGCGATGGAGCGGCTGAAGCGGGCAAAGCGAGCGGCCGAAGCGGGGCGAAGCGAGCTGGCTTAAGTTTTGGGTCGTGGCACGTTAACATCAGTGCGAGCGTCGGTTTGGCTCCCTATAGCTGGGAGGAGGTCTCGGCATGAGGACTCAACTAGTTCAACCATAGAAAAAGAAAGGTTAAGAACTAAAGAAAAAGCCCAAAAAATGCATTTGGAAGAACTGTAGAATCAACCATTTCTTTAGGTTCAGGCTCGCAAGCTGAAGGAAACAAATGTTGAAGATTCCTCCTTTTGTGGGCTAGCCCGCATCACCATCTCCCAGACAATGCAAAACACAGCCCTAACCAAGCAATAAACTCACATAACCCATCAACCCGCGTGTGGGAGCTATATCTCGCTTATACCGAGATGTACGCTCCCGTCGCCTCGGGCACAGCGCGACCAGGCCGGCACAGTACTATCGCAGGTAATGAGTTTTTTTTTTCCGGTTTTCATTGTTTTCCGCCCACTTTTTTCTGTATGGGCTTCTTTGTCCAGTTTACACTGCTGGGGTAGCTTTCTTTTGTTTTTAGTTTAGTTTTCTTATTTCTTCTTCGCTTTTCTTTCTGTTATCATTATACTTTATTTTGTTTTTCCTTTCATTTCTTTTTTGTTTCTTCCATGGTTTTCATCGGTTTTCGTTTCCTTCTAATTGCTTTTTTTTGGTGTTTTTATTTCTTTCTTGGTTTTCAATGGTATTTTTTTTTTCTTTGTTTCTTTATCGGTTTTCATTGTTTTGCATACTTTTTGCACTTGTTTCTTTATTTTCTTTCTTCTTTGGTTTCTTTTGTTTCTTTTTCGGTTTTCATTTTTCTTTGGTTTTCATTCTATATTTTTCGTATACGTTAAGAACATTTTCCTAATACATATTTAACATTTTTCAGATACGAGTTTAAAATAATTTAATAGATGGTTAGCATTTTTTCTATGCACATTTTCAACATTTTTCATATGTTGGATTAATAAAATTTAAATAATATTTTTCGAATAAATGGTGAACATTTTTTCCATACACATTTTAACATTTTCAAATGCTAGATTAACAATTTTCGAATACAGGATTGATATTTTTTTTAATAGATGGTCAACATTATTTCCATACACATTTAAAAAATAAAATGCTTGATTAAGATCTTTCAAAACAAAATTCAAATTCTTGATTAACGTTTTCTTAATACATGATCAACTTTTTCACACACATTGTATACATTTTATAAAACATGGTCAACACTTTTTTATACACATTTTGTTTAACATTTTGCAAATGCTTGATTGATATTTTTCAAATACAATTTTAACTTTGTTTGAATACATGTTCAATATTTTTCTCTATACGCATTTTAAAATTTTCAAATGCTTGATTAAAAAATTTCAAATACAAGTTTGATATTTTTTTAATACATGGTCAAAATTTTCTATACACTTGTAACATTTTTTAAATGCATGATTAAAAAATTCAAATACTTGTTTAACATTTTTAAAATGCATAATTAACATTTTTAATACATAATCATCTTTTTTCACACACATTGTATATTTTTGTACACAATTTTCGTATACATGATAAACAATTTATTTATAAATATTTAACATTTTTCTAATGCTTGGTTAACATTTTTTCAAGTGTTTTATTTAAAGTGTTTTTGTAACATACTTATTTAGAATATTGAAGGTATAAACTAAAAAATGAAAAATATGAAAAAGAATGTGAAAAAGACGAGGCCGTGGCCTGCCGCGCTATGGCTCGGCCCATTTAGGTAGGCCCCTGACGCGAGAACACTCTAAGTCTCGGGTATAAGCGAGACATAACCCTGCCCTCAGCCCACGTGCATACAATCCCAAATAACATGGCCTTTTTAGATATGGCATTAGTGTGGCAATGCCCCAAACGTGCTTGTCCCCAGCGACAACAAGCCTGGCCAAGGCTCCGACGATGCACGCAAAAAAAAGTGCCCTCGAAGTCCGAAAATTGCCGAAAGAGCTCTGGCTCCATGTGGTCCTATTTTTGGAAGTTTCAAAAATCATTTTTGAAGAAAATTCAAAAATCCTGGCACATGTATATAGGGATGTATAGTACATATCTGTAAATTTTCATGATAAAGTACTTTCTAATGTGAGCTACATAAAAAAAGAATCCTAATTCATGGTAAAAGTTCATGATTTTTTTATAGACCACATAAAAACTTATTTCATCAGAAAATTTACTGAGATGAAGTACACGTCGCTATATACATGTGTATTTCTTTCACAATTTTTGAATCTTTAAAGCTTTGTTTTCGAAGTTTTCAAAATTTCAAGCTCCATGGAGCTCATGATCCAAAAATCCACTCTACACCAGTAGGTTGTTGCAAAGGAAAAAAGATATGGCAGAAGTAAGATGGATAAATCACATTAAACTTGGTATCTTACTCCATCCGCCTCACCACCAACCGTGTCGCAGTTGGAGTGTAGTAGTGTTGACTTTTGAGTATTATTCAAGCACATCTTGTAAACAAAAATTCCGTGATAAAAGTGAAACGAAGTGTCTAAAAAATGACCGAATAAACCCATAGACCTTGAAAGTTACAACATGGTGTTCACTTGCAGCAACCAACAACACTAACATTAACCACACCCTTGATCTTTGCACTCCATCACTGAAGATGACCGCCACACAAACAAGTATGCACATGAGGTGCTCGTCACACCCTTCCCTCAAAATCAAAACTTCTCCAAAAAAAGTATGCACATGAGAACATCTTAAACATTAAACCTAAAATTTCTCTCAAGATCTAAAAACTGCATGGGACCCTTTTTCTTGGTAACCATTAAATTTGGCTGCCCAAGACCAATATTTGGGTCCTTCGTGCGGTGCTACCAAAAAAACCAAAAACATGGCGCCAACCCAACCGCTGCTCTCATAATACAACACCTGCTACGTGCTTGAAATGAAAGAAACTATTCCAAAAGGAGCTTAAGATCCAAATATCCATGTTTGCATCCGAGCTCATCAGATTTTGATGAACAGTAAAATCAAAATAAATACTAGAAAAATTCAAAAAAAAAATCTGAATTTTTTGCATGGAAGATGTTTGAGTGCGGAAGGTCCTTGACAATTTTAGCGCATTTGGACATCTGAGCAGCTCTAAGCAAAAATAACAAAATCGTCCGTGCACAAACAATAAACTTTTTCACATAGCTGATTTTTTTGGCTGAGAGCTGCTCAGATGTCCAAACGCGCTGAAAATTGGCACGAACCTCACGCACTCAAACATCTTCCATATAGAAAGCATTTTTTTATTGTTTTCTAGTTTTTTTTCAATGTTACTATTCATAGGTAGGAGCAGCTAAACTCATGAGCCATTTAGCTCCTCTCCTTCACATCAGACTACTAACCCATCGGCCGAGAAGTAAAGGCCCGAAATCTCAAGGAATGCAAGCCCAGCCTCATTATCGTAGGCATGTGGTGTGGGTTGTCGGATATGCAACCTAAACTATATGCTGAGAGCCTTACTAACCAGCCTAGATTAATCAAGCATCTTGCTCGTGGAGTGGGTTGCTGGGTATGCAGCCTATAAGTTGCGGTCGCGGCTGTTTGCAGGGATGATCAAGGCCATTTTCTTAGGTCTTCATCAATTACAAATGCGAGTATTTCGATACTTGAAGCCCTGGCATGCAGGGATGCCCTGGCTTTAGCTGACGATCTCATTGCTAGATGCATTTTGGTCTCCTCTGATTGTCAAATGGTGATCAAGGATCTTGCAGAAAATGTTGGAAGGCGACATGGTGTGATCATCGGGGAAATCGAGGCCCATGTAGAGGAACACGCTTTTCTGGGAGGATCGTTGGCTGCAGGGCCGGAGGATTCAAGAAGTGGCACCTAGTTTATATGCGAGGGTCAGATCAAGGGCTCGCGTTGAACGCACTGTTCACCAGGCCTTGTCATCAAGCGATTGGGCTCGAGACATCGGGCCAGAGCGAACCCCAGAGCTGATATAGGAATACCTTGCGCTTTGGACCATGACGGCCAAGGAACAGATTGATGATGAGCAGCAGGACTCCATTGGGTGGGCTTAGGAGATTGATGGCCGCTACTCGTCGTCCTGTGCTGCCAAGTTCTGGGGTAGAGAGGTGGTGCCGATGACTGATTTCACGTGGAAGTCCAAGGCCTCCTTACAATGTAGGTTCTTCACTTGGTTCGCGCTCAGGAATAGATGATGGACTTCAGATCACCTAGCATGGCATGGACTTGATCACCAAAAGGCGTGCCCGTTCTGTGATCAAGAGAAGAAAACCATACAACACCTCCTGCTTGACTGTGTGTTTGCACGGGAAATATGGAGCGTGGTTTACCGAGCCATGGGTAAGTAGGAATGGACCCCAACTGGGAGGTTGACCCTCTCTGAGTGGTGTCATGACAAGATTGGGATGGGTCGCAACAAGATACGCGAGCAATCATTATTGTTGTATTGTGGGAATTGTGGAAACATCGGAACTCGATCGTGTTCGATGGGGTAACACCGTCTAGAGACCATGTAACTCTAGATTAGAGGGAGAGCGTAGAACATGGAAGCTAGCTGGGATCCTTAGAGGAGAGGTAGATGCCTTCCTCGGGGCGTTGACGAGTGGGCTATTGTCGGTGTCAAAATCGGCTGATCTCGGGTAGGGGGTCCCGAACTGTGCATCTGAGGATCGAAGGTAACAAAGGACGAGTGGGACACAATGTTTACCCAGGTTCGGGCCCTCTTAATGGAGGTAATACCCTACATCCTGCTTGATTGTATTTGATGAGTATGGGGTTACAAGAGTTGATCTACCTCGAGATCGTAATGGCCGAACCCTAGATGTCTAGCATATATGAATTCTGATAGCCTCTACGGACTAAACCCTCCAGTTTATATATACATCGGAGGGGCCTAGGGTTATACAGAGTCGGTTTGTAGTGGAAGGAAACTACATATCCGAACACCAATCTTGCCATCCACGCATAGGGGAGTCCTACCCGGACACGGGGGAAAGTCTTTCGCTTTGTATCTTCACGGCCCATCAGTCTGGCCCATATCGAATAGCCCAGACACCCGAGGGCCCCCTAATCCAGGACTCCCTCAGTAGCCCCTGAACCAGTCTTCAATGACGATATGTTCGGCGTGCGGATTGTCTTCGGCATTGCAAGGCGGGTTCCTCCTCCTGAACACTTCAAAGCAATTTTATGAACAAAAGAACTCTATCCGGCTCTGCATAATTGTTACAACCCTTAGCCACGAAGGCAAGATATCAAACAAAACAGTGTCTTTCCACTGACAACTTTTTTCGGTGAAACGTCACGTTTGGCCTCTTAACATTTTGAACCGTCTTCACGCCTACCGCCTCATGTTTCGTGGCACAACCTTCATTGGCACGTCTTGCAAAACAGAGATCGTGTCCGCCCATTACGGGATCCTCATCAATACGATTTTGGGTAATCCAACCGTGTCGTTCGCACGATCCCTTTGGGAACAAAGCGTGTTTTAAGGCTTGAGAGGGGTGTTTGATATTCACTTTGCCCATATAAGAGGGTAAAGATTCCTCTTTTTTCCCACGCCTTCTTCCTTCTCCTGCCTTCCCATCTTTAAGCTCCAGCGCCCAAACTTCAATATTTCCCACTGCCACCAGCCTCCCCAACCATGTTAGGATCTGCTTCAAAGGGCAAGTGGGAAGCCTCCTCCGTCACCGAGAAGGACGTCAAGGAGCTCCAGGGGGCGGGATATCTGTCCGCGGACATCGCGCACAGGCTCCCTGCCAAGGATCAAGTCATCCCCACTCCGGTGTTGGGGAACGCAGTATTTCAAAAAAATCCTACAATCACACAAGATCTATCTAGGAGATGCATAGCAACGAGTGGGGAGAGTGTGTCCACGTACCCTCGTAGACCGAAAGCGGAAGCTTTAAGTAACGTGGTTGATGTAGTCGAACGACTTCGCGATCCAACCGATCAAGTACCGAACGCACGGCACCTCCGCGATCAGCACACGTTCAGCTCGGTGATGTCCCTCGAACTCTAGATCCAGCTGAGGCCGAGGGAGAGTTTCGTCAGCACGATAGCGTGGTGACGGTGATGATGAAGTTACCGACGCAGGGCTTCACCTAAGCACTACGACAATATGACCGAGGTGGAAATCTGTGGAGGGGGGCACCGCACACGGCTAAAATCAACTTGTGTGTCTATGGGGTGCCCCCTCCCCCGTATATAAAGGAGGGGAGGAGGAGGAGGGTCAGCCTCATGGGACGCGCACAAGGGAGGGATTCCTACTCCTAGTAGGAGTAGGTTTCTCCCTTTCCTAGTCGGAGTAGGAGAAGAAGGAAGAGGAAGATGGAGAGAAGGAAAGCCCCCCCCCCCCCCCCAAACCCACCCAGTTCGGATTGGGCCTAGGGGGGTGCGCCACACCTGGCCGCCTCCTCCTATCTTCCACGATGGCCCATGAAGGCCCATTAACCCCCGGGGGGTTCCGGTAACCCCCGGTACCCCGGAAAATGCCCGAACTCACCCGAAACCATTACGGTGTCCAAACATATCCTTCCAATATATCAATCTTCATGTCTCGATCATTTTGAGACTCCTCGTCATGTCCGTGGTCACATCCGGGACTCTGAACTACCTTCGGTACATCAAATCACACAACTCATAATACATATCGCCATCGAACATTAAGCGTGCGGACCCTATGGGTTCGAGAACTATGTACTCATCTCCGGTCAATAACCAATAGCGGAACCTGGATGCTCATATTGGTTCCTGCATATTCTACGAAGATCTTTATCGGTCAAACCGCACAACAACATACGTTGTTCCCTTTGTCATCAGTATGTTACTTTCCCGAGATTCGATCATCGGTATCATCATACCTAGTTCAATCTCGTTACCGGCAAGTCTCTTTACTCGTTCCAGAGAGGGCCCAGAGATACCTCTCCGACAATCGGAGTGACAAATCCTAATATCGATCTATGCCAACTCAACAAACACCATCGGAGACACCTGTAGAGCATCTTTATAATCACCCAGTTACGTTGTGATGTTTGATAGCACACTCAGTGTTCCTCCGGTATTCGGGAGTTGCATAATCTCATAGTCATAGGAACATGTATAAGTCATGAAGAAAGCAATAAGAACAAACTAAACGATCATAGTGCTAAGCTAACGGATGGTTCTTGTCAATCACATCATTCTCTAATGATGTGATCCCGTCCATCAAATGACAACTATGTCTATGGCTAGGAAACTTAACCATCTCTGATTAACGGGCTAGTCAAGTGGAGGCATACTAGTGACACTCTGTTTGTCTATGTATTCACACATGTAGTAATTTTCCGGTTAATACAATTCTAGCATGAATTATAAACATTTATCATGATATAAGGAAATATAAATAACAACTTTATTATTGCCTCTAGGGCATATTTCCTTCAGTCTCCCACTTGCACTAGAGTCAATAATCTAGATTACATAATAATGATTCTAACACCCATGGAGTCTTGGTGTTGATCATGTTTTGCTCATGAGAGAGGCTTTGTCAATGGGTCTGCAACATTCAGATCCGTATGTATTTTGCAAATCTCTATGTCTCCCTCCTTGACTTGATCACGGATGGAATTGAAGCATCTCTTGATGTGCTTGGTTCTCTTGTGAAATCTGGATTCCTTTGCCAAGGCAATTGCACCAGTATTGTCAGAAAAGATTTTCATTGGACCCGATGCACTAAGTATGACATCTAGATCGGATATGAACTCTTTCACCCAGACTCCTTCATTTGCTGCTTCCGAAGCAGCTATGTACTCCGCTTCACATGTAGATCCCGCCACGACGCTTTGCTTAGAACCGCACCAACTAACAGCTCCATCGTTTAATATAAATACGTATCCGGTTTGTGACTTAGAGTCATCCGGATCAGTGTCAAAGCTTGCATCGACGTAACCATTTACGATGAGCTCTTTGTCACCTCCATAAACGAGAAACATATCCTTAGTCCTCTTCGGGTATTTCAGGATGTTCTTGACCGATGTCCAGTGATCCACTTCTGGATTACTTTGGTACCTCCCTGCTAAACTGATAGCAAGGCACACACCAGGTCAGGTACACAGCATTGCATACATGATAGAACCTATGGCTGAAGCATAGGGAATGACTTTCATTTTCTCTCTATCTTCTGCAGTGGTCGGGCATTGAGTCTGACTCAACTTCACACCTTGTAACACAGGCAAGAACCCTTTCTTTGCTTGATCCATTTTGATTTTCTTCGAAACTTTATCAAGGTATGTGCTTTGTGAAAGTCCAATTAAGCGTCTTGATCTATCTCTATAGATCTTGATGCCCAATATATAAGCATCTTCACCGAGGTCTTTCATAGAAAAACTTTTATTCAAGTATCCTTTTATGCTATCCAGAAATTCTATATCATTTCCAATCAAGAATATGTCATCCACATATAATATTAGAAATTCTACAGAGCTGATACGTCTCCAACGTATCTATAATTTTTTATCGCTCCATGCTATATTATCTTCTGTTTTGGACATTATTGGGCTTTATTATTCACTTTTATATTATTTTTGGGACTAACCTACTAACCGGAGGCCCAAATTTCTGCACTGTCGCTTTTGCCTATTTCAGAGTTTTGCAGAAAAAGAATATCAAACGGAGTCCAAACGGAATGAAACCTTCGGGAACGTGATTTTCGGAATGAACATGATCCAGGAGACTTGGACCCTACGTCAAGAAACAAAAGAGGAAGCCACGAGGTAGGGGGGGCGCCCTCCACCCTCGTGGGCCCCATGTTGCTCCATCGACGTACTCCTTCCTCCTATATATACCTACGCATTTCAAATGATCGACACGGAGCCAAAACCTAATTCCACCGCCACAACCTTCTCGTACTCCATGATATCCCATCTTGGGGCCTGTTCCGAGTTCACGAGGGGGCATTCATCACGGAGGGCTTCTACATCAACACCATAGCCTCTCCGATGAAGTGTGAGTAGTTTACCTCAGACCTTCGGGTCCATAGTTAGTAGCTAGATGGCTTTCTCTCTCTTTTTGGATCTCAATACAATGTTCTCCCCCTCTCTCGTGGAGATTTATTCGATGTAATCTTCTTTTTGCGGTTTGTTTGTTGAGACCGATGAATTGTGGGTTTATGATCAAGTTTATCTATGAACAATATTTGAATCTTCTGAATTCTTTTATGTATGATTAGTTATCTTTGCAAGTCTCTTCGAATTATCAGTTTGGTTTGGCCTACTAGATTGATCTTTCTTGCAATGGGAGAAGTGCTTAGCTTTGGGTTCAATCTTGCGGTGTCCTTTCCAAAGGATGAGGGGCAGCAAGGCACGTATAGTATTGTTGCCATCGAGGATAACAAGATGGGGTTTTTATCATATTGCATGAATTTATCCCTCTACATCATGTCATCTTGCTTAAGGCGTTACTTTGTTCTTATGAACTTAATACTCTAGATGCATGCTAGATAGCGGTCGATGTGTGGAGTAATAGTAGTAGATGCAGGCAGGAGTCGGTCTAATTGTCTCGGACGTGATGCCTATATACATGATCATACCTAGATATTCTCATAACTATGATCAATTCTGTCAATTGCTCAATAGTAATTTGTTCACCCACCGTAAAATACTTATGCTCTTGAGAGAAGCCACTAGTGAAACCTATGGCCTCCGGGTCTATCTTCATCATATTAATCTTCCAACACTTAGTTATTTCCGTTGCCTTTTACTTTGCTTTTATTTTACTTTGCATCTTTATCACAAAAATGTTGGGGAACGTAGCTGAAATCCAAAAAAATTCTACGTGTCACCAAGATCTATCTATGGAGAAACCAGCAACGAGGGGAAGGAGAGTGCATCTACATACCCTTGTAGATCGCTAAGCGGAAGCGTTCAAGAGAACGGGGTTGAAGGAGTCGTACTTGTCGTGATCCAAATCACCGGAGATCCTAGTGCCGAACGGACGGCACCTCCGCGTTCAACACACGTACAGCCCGGTGACGTCTCCCATGCCTTGATCCAACAAGGAGAGAGGGAGAGGTTGGGGAATACTCCGTCCAGCAGCAGCACGACGGCGTGGTGGTGGTGGAGGAGCGTGGCAATCCTGCAGGGCTTCGCCAAGCACCGCGGGAAAGGAGGAGGACTCGGGAGAGGGGGAGGGCTGCGCCAGGGGCAAGGGTGAAGCTCCCATGCGCCTCCCCACTATATATAGGGGTGGAGGGGGCTGGTTTCTTGCCCTCCAAGTCCATTGGGGCGTTGGCAAAGGTGGGAGGAAAGAAATCACATCATTTCCTTCCCCACCGATTGTTATCCCCCTTTTTTAGGGATCTTGATCTTATCCCTTCGGGATATGATCTTATTCCTTCTAAGGGGGGATCTTGGTGCGCCTTGAACAGGGGTGTGGAGCCTTGCCCCCACTACCCACGTTCATGTGGGTCCCCCCATGCAGGTGGGCCCCACTCCGGAACCTTCTAGAACCTTCCCGGTACAATACCGAAAAATCCCGAACATTTTCCGGTGGCCAAAATAGGACTTCCCATATATAAATCTTTACCTCCGGACCATTCCTAACTCCTCGTGACGTCCAGGATCTCATCCGGACTCGAACAACATTCGGTAACCACATACAAACTTCCTTTATAACCCTAGCGCCATCGAACCTTAAGTGTGTAGACCCTACGGGTTCGGGAGACACGTAGACATGACCGAGACAACTCTCCGCCAATAACCAACAGCGGGATCTGGATACCCATGTTGGCTCCCACATGTTCCATGATGATCTCATCGGATGAACCACGATGTCAAGGACTCAATCGATCCCGTATACAATTCCCTTTGTCTAGCGGTATTGTACTTGCCCGAGATTCGATCGTCGGTATGTCGATACCTTGTTCAATCTCGTTACCGGCAAGTCTCTTTACTCGTTCCATAACACATCATCCCGTGATCAACCCCTTGGTCACATTGTGCACATTATGATGATGTCCTACCGAGTGGGCTCAGAGATACCTCTCTGTTAACCGGAGTGACAAATCCCAGTCTCGATTCGTACCAACCCAACAGACACTTTCGGAGATACCAGAGTGCACCTTTATAGCCACCCGATTACGTTGTGACGTTTGGTACACCCAAAGCATTCCTACGGTATCCGGGAGTTGCACAATCTCATGGTCTAAGGAAAAGATACTTGACATTAGAAAAGCTTTAGCATACGAACTACACGATCTTTGTGCTAGGGTTAGGATTGGATCTTGTCCATCACATTATTCTGCTAATGATGTGATCCCGTTATCAACGACATCCAATGTCCATGGTCAGGAAACTGTAACCATCTATTGATCAACGAGCTAGTCAACTAGAGGCTTACTAGGGACATGGTGTTGTCTATGTACCCACACATGTATCTGAAGTTTCCTATCAATACAATTATAGCATGGATAATAAACGATTATCATGAACAAGGAAATATAATAATAACTAATTTATTATTGCCTCTAGGGCATATTTCCTCTGATCTCCCACTTGCACTAGAGTCAATAATCTAGTTTACATCGCCGCGTGTGATTAACACTCATGTGTCACATCGCCATGTGACCAACATCCAAAGAGTTTATTAGAATCAATAATCTAGTTCACATCACTATGTGATTAACACTCAATGAGTTCTGGGTTTGATCATGTTATGCTTGTGAGAGAGGTTTAGTCAACGGGTCTGCAATATTCAGATCCCTATGTATTTCACAAAACTTTATGTCATATCATAGATGCTGCTACCACGTTCCACTTGGAGCTATTCCAAATTGTTTCTCCATTATACGTATCCGGTATCTCTACTCAGAGCTATCCGGATAGGTGTTAAGCTTGCATCGACGTAACCCTTTACGCCAAACTCTTTATCACCTCCATAATCGAGAAACATGTCCTTATTACTCCAAGGACAATTTTGACCGCTGTCCAATGATCCATTCCTGGATCACTCTTGTACCCTTTGCCGGACATCGTGGCAAGGCACACATCAAGTGTGGTACTCAAGATAGCATACATTGTAGAGCCTACGTCTAAAACATAGGGGACGACCTTCGTCCATTCTCTCTCTTCCGCCGTGGTCGAGCTTTAAGTCTTTAACTTCATACCTTACAACTCGTGCAAGAACTCCTTCTTTGGTGATCCATCTTGAACACCTTCAAGATCATGTCAAGGTATGTGCTCATTTGAAAGTACCATTAAGCGTTTTTATCTATCCTCATAGATCTTGATGCTCAATGTTCAAGTAGCTTAATCCAGGTTTTCTATTGAAAAACACTTTTCAAATAACCCCATATGCTTTCCGAAATTCTACATCATTTCGATCAACAATATGTCAACAACATATACTCATCAGAAATTCTATAGTGCTCCCACTCACTTCTTTGGAAATACAAGTTTCTCATAAACTTTGTATAAACCCAAAATCTTTGATCATCACATCAAAGCGCACATTCCAACTCCGAGATGCTTACCCCAGTCCTTAGAAGGATCGCTGGAGCCAGCATACCTTTTAACATCCTTAGGATCGACAAAAACTTTCTAATTGTATCACATACAACCTTCCCTTACGAAGACTGGTAAGGAAACTCGTTTTGACATCCATCTGCCAGATTTCATAAATGAAGCTAATGCTAACATGATTCCGACGGACTTAAGCATCGCTACGGATGAGAAAATCTCATCGTAGTCAACTCTTTGAACTTGGAAAACTCTTCGCCACAAGTCGAGCTTCATAGACGGTGACATTACCGTCCACGTCCGTCTTCTTCTTAAAGATCCATTTATCTCAATGGCTTGCCGATCATCGGGCAAGTCCACCAAAGTCCATGCTTTGTTCTGATACATGGATCCTATCTCGGATTTCATGGCTTTAACCATTTGTCGGAATTTGGGCCCACCATCGCTTCTCCATAGCTCGTAGGTTCATTGTTGTCTAGCAACATGACCTTCAAGACAGGATCACCGTACCACTCCCGGCAAGACGCTGGCGTCCTTGTCGCCCCACGAGGTTCGGTAGTGACTTGATCCGAAACTTCATGATCACTATCATAAGCTTCTACTTCAATTGATGTAGACGCCCACAGAACAACTTCACTGTGCCTGCTACACACTTGTTGAAGTGATGGTTCAGTAACCTCATCAAGTCTCCACCATCCTCCCACTCAATTCTTTCGAGAGAAACTTTTCCTCGGGAAAGGACCTAATTCTAGAAACAATCCTTTTTGCTTCTGGAACTGAGACTGGAGGTAAACCCAACTGTTTTGGGTGTCCTATGAAGATGCATTTTATCCGCTTTGGGTTCGAGCTTATCAACCTGAAACTTTTTCACATAAGCGACGCAGCCCCAAACTTTTAAGAAACGACAATTTAGGTTTCTCCAAACCATAGTTCAAACGGTGTCGTCTCAACGGAATTACGTGGTGCCCTATTAAAGTGAGTGCGGTTGTCTCTAATGCCTAACCCATGAACGATAGTGGTAATTCGATAAGAGACATCATGGTACGCACCATATCCAATAGGGTGCAACTATGATGTTCGGACACACCATCACACTATGGTGTTCCAGCGGTATTAATTGTGAAACAATTTCCACAATGTCTTAATTACGTACAAAGCTCTTAACTCAGATACTCATCTCTATGATCATATCATAGACATTTTATCCTCTTGTCACGATGACCTTCAACTTCACTCTGAAATTACTTGAACCATTCAATAATTCAGACTTGTGTTTCATCAAGTAAATATACTCAGTATCTACTTAAATCATCCGTGAAGTAAGAACATAATGATATTCATCAGATTACCTCGGCACTCATTGGACTGCACACATCAAATGTGTTACTTCCAACAAGTTGCTATCTTGTTCCATCTTACTGAAAACGAGGCTTTTCAATCATCTTGCCTATGTGGTATGATTTGCATATCTCAAGTGATTCAAAATCAAGTGAGTCCAAACGATCCATCTGCATGGAGTTTCTTCATGTGTATACACCAATAGACATGGTTTGCATGTCTCAAACTTTTCAAAAACGAGTGAGTCCAAAGATCCATCAACATGGAGCTTCTTCATGCTTTTACACCAATATGACTCACATGGCAAGGCCACAAGTAAGTGGTACTATCATTACTATCTTATATCTTTTGGCATGAAAATGTGTATCACTACGATCGAGATTCAATAAACCATTCCTTTTAGGTGTAAGACCATTGAAGGTATTATTCAAATAAACAGAGTAACCATTATTCTCCTTAAATGAATAACCGTATTTCGGCTGCATATAATCCAATCATGCCTATGCTCAACGCAAACACCAAATAACAATTATTTAGGTTTAACACCAATCTCGATGGTAGAGGGAGCGTCGCGATGCTTGATCACATCAACCTTGGAAACACTCCCAACACATATCGTCACCACCTTTAGCTAGTCTCCGTTTATTCCGTAGCTTTTATTTTGAGTTACTAACACTTAGCAACCGGGCGGTATCTAATACCACAGTGTTACTAGGAGTACTAGTAAAGTACACATTAACATAATGTATATCCAACATACTTCTATCGACCTTGCCAGCCTTCTTATCTACCAAGTATCTAGGGTAATTCTGCTCCAAAGTGGTTGTTCCCCTTATTACGTAAGCACTTAGTCTTGGGTTTGGGTTCAACTTTGGGTTTCTTCACCGAGCAAAGAACTGATTTGCCGCTTCATGAAGTACCCCTTCTTGCCCTTGCCCTTCTTGAAACTAGTGGTTTCACTAACCATCAACAATTGATGCTCCTTCTTGATTTCTACTTTCGCGGTGTCAAACATCGTGAATATCTCAAGGATCATCATATCTATCCCTGATTTATTATAGTTCATCACGAAGCTCTAGCAGCTTGGTGGCAGTGACTTTGGAGAAACATCACTATCTCAACTGGAAGATCAACTCCCACTCGATTCAAGTGATTGTTGCACTCAGACAATCTGAGCACAAGCTCAACGATTGAGCTTTTCTCCCTTAGTTTGCAGGCTAAGAAAATCGTCGGAGGTCTTATACCTCTTGGCGTAAGCACGAGCCTGCAATCCCAATTTCAGCCCTCGAAACATCTCATATGTTCCGCGACGCTTCGAAAACGCCTTTGGTGCCTCAACTCTAAACCGCTTAATCGAACTATCACGTAGTTATCGAAGCGTGTATGTCCGATGTTTGCAACATCCATGCACGACGCTTTTGGGGTTCTCGCATAATCGAGCGGTGTATTAAGGACATAAGCTTTCTCGATCGCATAATCGCCATCACAACTTTCAACTATATTTTCTCTAGGAACATATCTAAAACAGTAGAACTAAAGCGTGAGCTATGACATAATTTGCAAAGGGCTTTTGACTATGTTCAGGATAATTAAGTTCATCTAATGAACTCACACTCAGATAGACATCCCTCTAGTCATCTAAGTGATTACATGATCCAAGTCAACTAGGTCGTGTCCGATCATCACGTGAGACAGACTAGTCATCATCGGTGAACATCTTCATGTTGATCGTATCTACTATACGACTCATGCTCGACCTTTTGGTCTCTTGTGTTCCGAGGCCATGTCTGTACATGCTAGGCTCGTCAAGTTAACCTAAGTGTTTCGTGTGTAAATCTGGCTTACACTCGTTGTATGTGAACGTTAGAATCTATCACACCCGATCATCACGTGGTGCTTCGAAACGACGAACTTTCACAACGGTGCACAATTAGGGGGAACACTTTCTTGAAATTTTAATGAGGGATCATCTTATTTACTACCGTCGTTCTAAGCAAATAAGATGCAAAAACATGATAAACATCACATGCAATCAAAAAGTGACATGATATGGCCAATATCATTTTGCTCCTTTTGATCTCCATCTTCGGGGCTCCATGATCATCATCGTCACCGCATGACACCATGATCTCCATCATCATGATCTCCATCATCGTGTCTCCATGAAGTTGTCTCGCCAACTATTACTTCTACTACTATGGCTAACGGTTTAGCAATAAAGTAAAGTAATTACATGGCATTTTCAATGACACGCAGGTCATACAATAAATTAAGACAACTCCTATGGCTCCTGCCGGTTGTCATACTCATCGACATGCAAGTCGTGATTCCTATTACAAGAACATGATCAATCTCATACATCACATATATCATTCATCACATTCTTTTGGCCATATCACATCACATAGCATACCCTGCAAAAACAAGTTAGACGTCCTCTAATTGTTGTTGCATGTTTTACGTGGCTGCTATGGGCTTCTAGCAAGAACGTTTCTTACCTACTTAAAGCCACAACGGTGATATGCCAATTGCTATTTACCCTTCATAAGGACCCTTTTCATCGAATCCGATCCGACTAAAGTGGGAGAGACTGGCACCCGCTAGCCACCTTTATGCAACAAGTGCATGTCAGTCGGTGGAACCTGTCTCACGTAAGTGTACGTGTAAGGTCGGTCCAGGCCGCTTCATCCCACGCTGCCGCCGAATCAAGATAGGACTAGTAACGGTAAGCAAATTGAACAAACCAACGCCCACAACTACTTGTGTTCTACTCGTGCATAGAATCTACGCAATAGACCTAGCTCTGATACCACTGTTGGGGAACGTAGCAGAAATTCAAAAAATTTCCTACGTGTCACCAAGATCTATCTATGGAGAAACCAGCAACGAGGGAAAGGAGAGTGCATCTACATACCCTTGTAGATCGCTAAGCGGAAGCGTTCAAGAGAACGGGGTTGAAGGAGTCGTACTCGTCGTGATCCAAATCACCGAAGATCCTAGTGCCGAACGGACGGCACCTCCGCGTTCAACACACGTACAGCCCGGTGACGTCTCCCATGCCTTGATCCAGCAAGGAGAGAGGGAGAGGATGGGGAAGACTCCGTCCAGCAGCAGCACGACGGTGTGGTGGTGGTGGTGGAGCGTGGCAATCCTGCAGGGCTTCGCCAAGCACCGCAGGAGAGGAGGAGGACTCGGGAGAGGGGGAGGGCTGCGCCAGGGGCAAGGGTGAAGCTCCCATGCGCCTCCCCACTATATATAGGGGTGGAGGGGGCTGGTTTCTTGCCCTCCAAGTCCATTGGGGCGTTGGCAAAGGTGGGAGGAAAGAAATCACATCATTTCCTTCCCCACCGATTGTTATCCCCTTTTTAGGGATCTTGATCTTATCCCTTGGGATATGATCTTATTCCTTCTAAGGGGGGATCATGGTGCGCCTTGACCAGGGTGTGGGGCCTTTCCCCACTACCCACGTTCATGTGGGTCCCCATGCAGGTAGGCCCCACTCCGGAACCTTCTAGAACCTTCCCGGTACAATACCGAAAAATCCCGAACATTTTCCTGTGGCCAAAATAGGACTTCCCATATATAAATCTTTACCTCCGGACCATTCCGGAACTCCTCGTGACGTCCAAGATCTCATCCAGGACTCCGAACAACATTCGGTAACCACATACAAACGTCCTTTATAACCCTAAGCGTCGCCATCGAACCTTAAGTGTAGACCCTACGGGTTCGGGAGACACGTAGACATGACCGAGACAACTCTCCGGCCAATAACCAACAGCGGGATCTGGATACCCATGTTGGCTCCCACATGTTCCATGATGATCTCATCGGATGAACCACGATGTCAAGGACTCAATCGATCCCGTATACAATTCCCTTTGTCTAGCGGTATTGTACTTGCCGAGATTCAATCGTCGGTATCGCGATACCTTGTTCAATCTCGTTACCGGCAAGTCTCTTTACTCGTTCCGTAACACATCATCCCGTGATCAACCCCTTGGTCACATTGTGCACTTTATGATGATGTCCTACCGAGTGGGCCCAGAGATACCTCTCCGTCAACCGGAGTGACAAATCCCAGTCTCGATTCGTGCCAACCAAATATTCACTTTCGGAGATTCTTGTTGTGCACCTTTATAGCCACCCAGTTACGTTGTGACGTTTGGTACACCCAAAGCATCCCTACGGTATCCGGGAGTTGCACAATCTCATGGTCTAAGGAAAAGATACTTGACATTAGAAAAGCTTTAGCATACGAACTACACGATCTTTGTGCTAGGGTTAGGATTGGATCTTGTCCATCACATCATTCTCGCTAATGATGTGATCCCGTTATCAACGACATCCAATGTCCATGGTCGAAAGCTGTAACCATCTATTGATCAACGAGCTAGTCAACTAGAGGCTTACTAGGGACATGGTGTTGTCTATGTACCCACACATGTATTTGAGTTTCCTATCAATACAATTATAGCATGGATAATAAACGATTATCATGAACAAGGAAATATAATAATAACTAATTTATTATTGCCTCTAGGGCATATTTCCTACAAAAAATACCAAAAATATTATCCTATCATATTTATCACATCTCACTCTCGTAAGTGACCGTGTAGGGATTGCCAACCCCTTATTGCGTTGGTTGCGAGGATTTATTTGTTTTGTGTAGGTGCGAGGGACTCGCGCGTAGCCTCATACTGGATTGATACCTTGGTTCTCAAAAACTGAGGGAAATACTTACGCTACTTTGCTGCATCACCCTTTCCTCTTCAAGGAAAACCAATGCAGTGCTCAAGAGGTAGCAAGAAGGATTTCTGGCGCCGCTGTCGGGAGGTCTACGCAAAAGTCAACATACCAAGTACCCATCACAAACCCTTATCTCCCGCATTACATTATTTGCCATTTGCCTCTCGTTTTTCTCTCCCCCACTTCACCCTTGCCGTTTTATTCGCCCTCTCTTTTCCGTTTAGGAAGAACCGTTCTTACCTACGCATCAAAACCACAATGATTTTTCATCAAGTGTGCTGTTTTAACCTTTAACAAGGACCGAGCGTAGTCACACTCGATTCAACTAAAGTTGGAGAAACAGACACCCACTAGCCACTTGTGTGCGAAGCACGGCGGTAGAACCAGTCTCATGAACGCGGTCATGTAATGTCGGTCTGGCCCGCTTCATCCAACAATACCGCCGAATCAAAGTATGACATGCTAGTAGGCAGTATGACTATTATCGCCCACAACTCTTTGTGTTCTACTCGTGCATATAACATCTACGCATAGACCTGGCTCGGATGCCACTGTTGGGGAACGCGGTATTTCAATTTTTTTCCTACAATCACACAAGATCTATCTAGGAGATGCATAGCAACGAGCGGGGAGAGTGTGTCCACGTACCCTCATAGACCAAAAGCGGAAGCGTTAATTAACGCAGTTGATGTAGTCGAACGTCTTTGCGATCCAACCGATCAAGTACCGAACGCACGGCACCTCCGCGATCTGCACACGTTCAGCTCGGTGGCGTCCCTCGAACTCTAGATCCAGCTGAGGCCGAGAGTTTCGTCAGCACGACGGCGTGGTGACGGTGATGATGAAGTTACCGACGCAGGGCTTCGCCTAAGCACTACGACAATATGACCGATGTGGAAATCTATGGAGGGGGGCACCGCACACGGCTAAAATCAACTTGTGTGTCTATGGGGTGCCCCCCTCCCCCGTATATAAAGGAGGGGAGGAGGGCCGGCCTCATGGGGCGCGCCCAAGGGAGGGATTCCTACTCCTAGTAGGAGTAGGTTTCCCCCTTTCCTAGTCGGAGTAGGAGAAGAAGGAAGAGGAAGAGGGCGAGAAGGAAATGCCCCCCCCCCCAAACCCTACCCAAATTCGGATTGGGCCTAGGTGGGCGCGCCCCACACCTGGCCGCCTCCTCCTCTCTTCCACTATGGCCCATGAAGGCCCATTAACCCCCCGAGGGGTTCCGGTAACCCCCCGGTACTCTGGAAAATGCCCGGACTCATCCGAAACCATTCCGGTGTCCAAACATAACCTTCCAATATATCAATCTTCATGTCTCGACCATTTTGATACTCCTCGTCATGTCCGTGATCACATCCGGGACTCTGAACTACCTTATGTACATCAAATCACGTAACTCATAATACATATCGTCATCGAACGTTAAGCGTGCGGACCCTACGGGTTCGAGAACTATGTAGACATGACCGAGACTCATCTCCGGTCAATAAAAAATAGCGGAACCTGGATGCTCATATTGGTTCCTACATATTCTACGAAGATCTTTATCGGTCAAACGGCACAACAACATACGTTGTTCCCTTTGTCATCAGTATGTTACTTTCCCGAGATTCGATCGTTGGTATCATCATACCTAGTTCAATCTCGTTACTGGCAAGTTTCTTTACTCGTTCCATAATGCATCATCCCGTAACTAACTCATTAGTCACATTGCTTGCAAGGATTATAGTGATGTGCATTACCGAGAGGGCCCAGAGATACCTCTCCGACAATCGGAGTGACAAATCCTAATCTCGATCTATGCCAACTCAACAAACAACCATCGGGGACACCTGGAGAGAATCTTTATAATCACCCAGTTACATTCTGACGTTTGATAGCACACTAAGTGTTCCTCCGGTATTCGGGAGTTGCATAAGCTCATAGTCATAGGAACATGTATAAGTCATGAAGAAAGCAATAGCAACAAACTAAACGATCATAGTTCTAAGCTAATGGATGGGTCTTGTCAATCACATCATTCTCTAATGATGTGATCCCGTTCATCAAATGACAACTCATGTCTATGGCTAGGAAACTTAACCATATTTGATTAACGGGCTAGTCAAGTAGAGGCATACTAGTGACACTCTGTTTGTCTATGTATTCACACATGTACTAAGTTTCCGGTTAATACAATTCTAGCATGAATAATAAACATTTATCATGATATAAGGAAATATAAATAACAACTTTATTATTGCCTCTAGGGCATATTTCCTTCGTACGGAGCCCGACGAAAGGGTCGTATTCATCCCCCACCTCCTCCGCGGGCTAGGGTTTCCCCTCCATCCCTTCGTCCGGGGCCTTATGTTTTACTACGGGCTAGATTTACATGATCTAGCCCCAAATTCTTTCCTCCACATCTCGGCATTCATCGTCGTGTGTGAGGCTCTACTCCGCATCCCCCAACACTTCGGCTTGTGGCTCAAAGTCTTCAACGTGAAGCCGAAGGTGGTTCATGGGCAGCACGCGGACTGCAGCGGGGCCATCGTGAGCAAACTTCCCAACGCCGTCTGGCCGAAAGGGGCTTTTGTGGAGACAGTTAAGGTGTGGCAGCAGGAGTGGTTCTACATTATTGAACCCTACGATGCCAAGTGGGCAACCACACCTGGCTTCAGATCCGGACCCCCGATGAGACTCACCTCGTGGACCACCAAGGGTCTTGATTGGGGGTCCCAGCCAGAGGTGTTGATGCTACAACAGTGCATCTCCAATGTGTGGGGCAAAACCACCAGATTCACAAACTTGATCCAGCTGATGCTCTTCCGTCGTGTCCTCCCCTGTCAACTCCAGGCCTCCCCTATGTGGGAGTTCAATCTGGATGAGCCCAGGACCTTGCAGCGCTTCTTCGGCACCACGCGCAAAGATATATGGAAGCAGCTTTTCAAGGCCAAGCAAAGTTGGCCCATGGAGAGCAAAGACATTGGGCTCGATATTGAACCCGTCCTCAGTGGTAAGCATGACCCTTCCGAAGATTTATTTGATTAACACTTCGGACGTGATAAGAATTATATTTTCCCTTTTTCGCACAGGGATGGACGAAGAAGGTAGAGCAGATTGACTGCCCAGCGCCATTACCTGAGAATCCCGCCACTCCTCAATTGACGGAGATGCTAGTTCCAGTGCCATATCAGGCGCCGGAGAAGAAGGCCAAGAAGAAAGGCAAAGAAAACAAAGGTGGCCCTCGCCATAGAGGTCCCTCGGATGCCATGTCCAGAGAAACTGAAGCCCTCTCCTCCCACGAGGGGACAAGGACGAAGAAGAGGAAGAAGCAGAAAGAGACTCCCCTCACAAGGGGAGGAAGAAGAAAAGGACGGCCTCCGAAGATCTGGAGCGCCCAAGAGGGAAAAAACCGTCCTCCAGGACAGTTTGGACTCGGAGTCTGAACAAATCCGCAAGAAGCTACCTAGGGCGAAGCCCCTGGCCGCATCGTAAGTGTTCGGATTCTCATTGTTTATTTGTAATGCGTCCTTTCTATTATCTAAGTTATTTTGCTATGAGTTCTTCAGCCCTCCATGCGAGCTTCTGAACACTCCATTATCGGAGGGGAGTTCTCTGCCACCTGACATGGCAAAGAGTGAGACGCCGCCACGTGCCCCCTCGCCCCTCACTGCTTATGACACCGAGGTGTTATCCCAAAGGACCTCTCCTAGCCGCGGAGGGGCGGGCGTAGCTGTCGAGAAGGCGCCCGAGGGTAACACCCTTCTCGCCGAAGACATGGGGGAGGTCACCCCTATGGCAATTGATGGTGGGGACCGTCAACAATCCGGGCCCCAGCTGGACACTCCCCCAGAGACCAATGTGGCCCCGGGATTGAGCGAGCAGCCCCCTTCGAAGGAGGGGGAGCATCAGCTCCATCGGCGACCTCGACTAATCCGGAGGCGGCAAACACCCTAGCGGAGGCACTACAATGTGCTTCCATCGCGGAGGAGCACCGCACCCTGATGGGTGTGGTGGTAGGGAAGGTTCAGTCCACCAGGAGCGGGCTGAACGAAGCTTTTACCGGCCTACTGACAGGCTTCGAGGTATGCGACGTAATGCTCTAGACGCTTTTTCATATAAAGGAATATACCTGTGTATAGATAGTAGCCCCTAAGACTCTGCCTGGCTCTAAGAAAAGTCGGACAGAGGATCACATAGTATTCGGAAGAGCTAACATACTTGTCTATTCTGTAACAGGCTTCCTTGTTGGCGGCAACCTCCCAGGCCGCCGAAGTTTCCGAGCTCAATTGGAAGCTGAAGGTGGCCGATGAAGAAATCGACCGCATCAACAAGCAGTTCGACGAGACGTAAGGTATGCGTATATTTTTAAGAGTTGAGTTGTATATCATAAGTGATAGCTATGTTCAGAGAATAACTAATGTAATGTATTTGAACATAGTGAGTGCAGCCGAGGTCGAGACCCTCAAAGACGCACTTGCTCGAGCCCAGAGAGAGGCGAAGGCAAACAAGGCAGCAACGGATAAAGCGGCTGCGGAAATGAAGACCGAACAGGCCGCCCGCCGTCAACACGAAGCTCGAGTGACCGAGGTCGAGCAGGAGCTAAAGGACACCATTTTTTGTAGTTTTATTTTATAGACTAAACTAGTGATAAAACAAAAACTAAAAGATTCGATTGCAAGATCTAAAGATACACCTTCAAGCACTAACCTCCCCGGCAATGGCGCCAGAAAAGAGCTTGATGTCTACTACACAACCTTCTTCTTGTAGACGTTGTTGGGCCTCCAAGTGCAGAGGTTTGTAGGACAGTAGCAAATTTCCCTCAAGTGGATGACCTAAGGTTTATCAATCCGTGGGAGGCATATGATGAAGATGGTCTCTCTCAAACAACCCTGCAACCAAATAACAAAGAGTCTCTTGTGTCCCCAACACACCCAATACAATGGTAAATTGTATAGGTGCACTAGTTCGGCGAAGAGATGGTGATACAAGTGCAACATAGATAGTAGATATAGGCTTTTGTAATCTGAAAATATAAAAACAGCAAGGTAACTAATGATAAAAGTGAGCGTAAATGGTATTGCAATGCTAGGAAACATGGCCTAGGGTTCATACTTTCACTAGTGCAAGTTCTCTCAACAATAATAACATAACTGGATCATATAACTATCCCTCAACATGCAACAAAGAGTCACTCCAAAGCCACTAATAGCGGAGAACAAACGAAGAGATTATGGTAGGGTACGAAACCACCTCAAAGTTATTCTTTTGGATCGATTTATTCAAGAGTTCATACTAGAATAACACCTTAAGAAACATATCAACCAAAACCCTAATGTCACCTAGATACTCCAATGTCACCACAAGTATCCGTGGGTATGATTATACGATATGCATCACACAATCTCAGATTCATCTATTCAAACCAACACAAAGTACTTCAAAGAGTGCCCCAAAGTTTCTACTAGAGAGTCAAGACGAAAACGTGTTCCAACCCCTATGCATAAGTTCACAAACGGAACCTGCAAGTTGATCACCAAAACATACATCAAGTAGATCACGTGATATCCCATTATCACCACAGATAAGCACATGCAAGACATACATCGAGTGTTCTCAAATCCTTAAAGACTCAATCCGATAAGATAACTTCAAAGGGAAAACTCAATCCATTACAAGAGAGTAGAGGGGGAGAAACATCATAAGATCCAACTATAATAGCAAAGCTCGTGATACAACAAGATCGTACCGAATCAAGAACACGAGAGAGAGAGAGAGAGAGAGAGAGAGAGAGAGAGAGAGATCAAACACATGGCTACTGGTACATACCCTCAGCCCCGAGGGTGAACTACTCCCTCCTCATCATGGAGAGCGTCGGGAAGATGAAGATGTCCACCGGTGAGGGATGCCCCTCCGGCAGGGTGCCGGAATAGGGCCCCGATTGGTTTTTGGTGGCTACAGAGGCTTGAGGCGGCAGAACTCCCGATCTATTCTATTCCTCGATGTTTTTAGGGTATATGGATATATATAGGCGAAAGAAGTCGGTCAGGGGAGCCACGAGGGTGGGGGCGCGCCCAGGGGGCAGGCGTGCCACCCTACCTCGTGGCCACCTCGAAGCTTCCCTGACGTCTACTCCAAGTCTCCTGGATTGCTTCCGTTCCAAAAATAACTCTCCCGAAGGTTTCATTCCGTTTGGACTCTGTTTGGTATTCCTTTTCTGTAGAACTCAAAAACAAGGAAAAAACAGAAACTGGCACTGGGCTCTAGGTTAATAGGTTAGTCCCAAAAATCATATAAAATAGCATATAAATGCATATAAAACATCCTAGAAGGATAATATAATAGCATGAATACTTCATAAATTATAGATACATTGGAGACGTATCGGCATCCCCAAGCTTAATTCCTGCTCATCCTCGAGTAGGTAAATGATAAAATAAATAATTTATGAAGTGTGAATGCTAGCGGGTGCACAAGTTTGATCAATGATAATTTCAATCACCTTTTCTAGCATCATTATATATCATAACAGTAGCTCAAAACTTTTCTCACATGTTAAAGTATAGATCATAAACTTTCTTGAAAACTAACAAACCGTGTTATTAGTCATCAAACAATTACAATTCATCTTATTTTCAAGAAGAGTCTATGTCAGAGCTTTGATTCAGCAAACTTCACATACTCAACTATCATTTAGTCTTTCACAATTACTAACACTCACGCGATATTTATGGGTTCAAAGTTTTAATCAGACACAGTGAAAGATAGGGGCTTATAGATTCGCCTCCCAACCTTTTACCTCAAGGGTAATGTCAACAATAATAGTTCATGATGCCTTACATCCAATTGGATATATATATATCAGGATCTTTCCAACACAATGTGCTTGCCAAAGGATAAAATGTAAAAAGGAAAGGTGAAGATCACCATGACTCTTGCATAAGGTATAAGACAAGAATAAAAGATAGGCCCTTCGCAGAGGGAAGCAGAGGTTGTCATGCGCTTTTATAGGTTGATGCACAAAATCTTAATGCGAAAGAACTTCACTTTATATTGCCACCTGTGATAGGGACCTTTATTATGCAGTCCGTCGCTTTTATTGCTTCCACATCACAAGATCGTATAAAGCTTATTTTCTCCACACTAATAGATCATACATATTTAGAGAGCAATTTTTATTGCATGCACCGATGACAACTTACTTGAAGGATCTTACTCAATCCATAGGTAGGTATGGTGGAATCTCATGGCAATACTGGTTTAAGGGATGGTTGGAAGCACAAGTAGTATCTCTACTTGGTGCAAAGAATTTGGCTAGCATGAGGGGGAAAGGCAAGCTCAGCATGTTGGATGATCCATGACAATATACTTTATTTTAGATATAAGAAAACATAACCCATTACGTTGTCTTCCTTGTCCAACATCAACCTTTTAGCATGTCATATTTTAATGAGTGCTCACAATTACAAAATATGTCCAAGATAGTATATTTATATGTGAAATCTCTCTTCCCTCAATATTCTTTCATGAATTGTTCAAGTGACCAATACAATGTTTGCTAACCTTCAAAAAAATTACCACCTCTACTTCTTATATGTGAAGTCATTACTACCCATGGGATAAGCATAAGAAACATATATAATTTCAGATTTATGATATTCAAATCATTCAACTATTTACTCATAGGATATAAGTGAAGCACACAAGTAAATGACAAACTACTCCAAAAAGATATAAGTGAAGATCAATGAGTAGTTAAATAATTATTTAGCCATGTGAATACTCTCTCTCATTTAAGAATTTATGATTTGGGATATTATTCAAACAGCAAGAAAAACAAAATAAAACGACATTTCAAGGATAGCACTCATCATGTGAAGAAGCAAAAACTTAGGCTCAACCGATACTAACCGATAATTGTTGAAGAAGAAAGGTGGGATGCCTACCGGGGCATCCCAAGCTTAGATGCTTGAGACTTCTTGAAATATTATCTTGGGATGCCTTGGGCATCCCCAATCTTGAGCTTTTTTGTCTCCTTAATTCCTCTCATATCACGGTCTCCCTAAATCTCAAAAGCTTCATCCACACAAAACTCAACAGGGACTTGTGAAATAAGTTAGTATAAACCAATGCAAAAACCTTATCATACTCTACTGTAGAAAATCACTAAAATTATTATTAAACATTGCATACTAAATGCCTCTGCATATTTAATAGTCTTGTCCTCAAATAGAATCATTAAACAAGCAAACATATGCAAACAATGCAAACATAACAGCAATCTGCCTAAACAGGACAGTCTGTAAAGAATGCAGCAAGATCCATACTTCCCTAGCTCCAAAAATTATGAAAGAAAATTCCCACTGTAGTAAATTTATCAGAGCTTATTATGCAAAAGGTTTCAACATTTTATCACATTCTTACTTTTCTAGGGAATTTTTGCAACAGCGGTAAACTTTCTGTTTTCAAACAGCAACATGTAGACTTGTAAAATAGGAATAGTAAAGGCTATCAATGCCACTTTTATTTGAAATAAAAGATGCAAAACATTGTTCCAAATAACAGCAAGAAAATACTGACAAAATAAATTGACGCTCCAAGCAAAACACATAGCATGTGGTGAATAAAAATATAGCTCCAAGTAAAGTTACCGATGAACGAAGACGAAAGAGGGGATGCCTTCCGGGGCATCCCCAAGCGTAGGATCTTGGTTGTCCTTGAATATTACCTTGGGGTGCCTTGGGAATCCCAAATCTTAGGCTCTTGCCACTCCTTATTCCATAGTCCATCGAATCTTTACCCAAAACTTGAAAACTTCACAACACAAAACTCAACAAAAAACACGTAAGCTCCGTTAGTATAAGGAAATAAAACCCCCACTGAGGTACTATTGTGAACTCATTATAAATTAATATTGATATAATATCTACTTTATTCCAACTTATCTATGGTTCATGCCCTCCGATACTACTCATAGATTCATCAAAATAAGCAAACAACACATAGAAAACAGAATCTGTCAAAAACAGAACAGTCTGTAGTAATCTGTATCAAACGTATACTTCTGGAACTCCAAAAATTCTGAAATAAATTTTTGGACCTGAGGAATTTATCTATTAATCATCTGCAAAAAGAATCAACTAAATATCACTCTCCAGTCAAAAGTTGTAGCTAATCTCGTGAGTGCTAAAGTTTCTGTTTTTTACAGCAAGATCAAAAAGACTTCACCCAAGTCTTCCCAAAGGTTCTACTTGGCAAAAACTCTGATTAAAACACAAAACCACATATAAACAGAAGCTAGATAGATTATTTATTACTAAACATAACCAAAAAGAAAGAAACTAAAATAAAATTGGGTTGCCTCCCAACAAGCGCTTTTCTTTAATGCCTTTCTAGCTAGGCATGATGATTTCAATGATGCTCACATAAAAGATAAGAATTGAAACATAAAGAGAGCATCATGAAGAATATGACTAGCACATTTAAGTATGTCCCACTTCCTATGCATAGGGATTTCGTGAGCAAACAACTTATGGGAACAATAATCAACTAGCATAGGAAGGCAAAACAAGCATAACTTTAAAACTTTAAGCACATAGAAAGGAAACTTGATATTATTACAATTCTTACAAGCATATGTTCCTCCCTCATAATAATTTTCAGTAGCATAATGGATGAATTCAACAATATAACCAGCACCTAAAGCATTATTTTCATGATCTACAAGCATAGAATTTTTATTACTCTCCACATAAGCAAATTTCTTCTCATGAATAGTAGTGGGAGCAAATTCAACAAAATATCTATCATGTGAGGCATAATCCAATTGAAAATTGAAATCATGATGACAAGTTTCATGGTTATCTTTATTCTTTATAGCATACGTGTCATCACAATAATCATCATAAATAGGAGGCATGCTTTCATCATAATAAATTTGCTCAGCAAAACTTGGGGGACTAAACATATCATCTTCATCAAACATAGCATCCCCAAGCTTGTGGCTTTGCATATCATTAGCATCATGGGTATTCAAATAATTCATACTAACAACATTGCAATCATGCTCATCATTCACATATTTTATGTCAAGAATTCTATGTAATTCTTTTTCTAGTATTTGAGCACAATTTCTCTTCCCATCATTTTCACGAAAGACATTAAAAAGATGAAGCATATGAG
Organism: Aegilops bicornis; assembly: GCA_021605145.1. Lineage (NCBI taxonomy): Eukaryota > Viridiplantae > Streptophyta > Magnoliopsida > Poales > Poaceae > Aegilops > Aegilops bicornis. The sequence goes on from CM038670.1 coordinate 598,577,992, forward strand.
GCAACATTAATTGCATTTTTTGTAGTTTTCTTTTATAGACTAAACTAGTGATAAAACAAGAAACTAAAAGATTCAATTGCAAGATCTAAAGATATACCTTCAAGCACTAACCTCCCCGGCAACGGCGCCAGAAAAGAGCTTGATGTCTACTACACAACCTTCTTCTTATAGACGTTGTTGGACCTCCAAGTGCAGAGGTTTGTAGGACAGTAGCAAATTTCCCTCAAGTGGATGACCTAAGGTTTATCAATCCATGGGAGGAATAGGATGAAGATGGTCTCTCTCAAACAACCTTGCAACCAAATAACAAAGAGTCTCTTGTGTCCCCAACACACCCAATACAATGGTAAATTGTATAGGTGCACTAGTTCGGCGAAGAGATGGTGATACAAGTGCAATATAGATAGTAGATATAGGTTTTTGTAATCTGAAAATATAAAAACAGCAAGGTAACTAATGATAAAAGTGAGCGTAAACGGTATTGCAATGCTAGGAAACATGGCCTAGGGTTCATACTTTCACCAGTGCAAGTTCTCTCAACAATAATAACATAACTAGATCATATAATTATCCCTAAACATGCAACAAAGAGTCACTCCAAAGCCACTAATAGCGGAGGACAAATGAAGAGATTATGGTAGGGTACGAAACCACCTCAAAGTTATTCTTTCGGATCGATCTATTCAAGAGTTCATACTAGAATAACACCTTAAGACACATATCAACCAAAACCCTAATGTCACCTAGATACTCCAATGTCACCACAAGTATCCGTGGGTATGATTATACGATATGCATCACACAATCTCAGATTCATCTATTCAAACCAACACAAAGTACTTCAAAGAGTGCCCCAAAGTTTATACCGGAGAGTCAAGACGAAAATGTGTGCCAACCCCTATGCATAAGTTCACAAACGGAACCCGCAAGTTGATCACCAAAACATACATCAAGTAGATCACGTGATATCCCATTGTCACCACACATAAGCACATGCAAGACATACATCGAGTCTTCTCAAATCCTTAAAGACTCAATCCGATAAGATAACTTCAAAGGGAAAACTCAATCCATTACAAGAGAGTAGAGGGGGAGAAACATCATAAGATCCAACTATAATAGCAAAGCTCGCGATACATCAAGATCGTGCGAATCAAGAACACGAGAGAGAGAGAGAGATCAAACACATAGCTCTTGGTACATACCCTCAGCCCCGAGGGTGAACTACTCCCTCCTCGTCATGGAGAGCGCCGGATGATGAAGATGGCCACGGTGAGGAATCCCCCTCCGGTGGTCTTGAACAGGGTCCCGATTGGTTTTTGGTGGCTACAGAGGCTTGCGGCGGCGAAACTCCCGATCTATTCTGTTCCTCGATGTTTTTAGGGTATATGGATATATGTAGGCGAAAGAAGTCGGTCAGGGGAGCCACGAGGGGCCCATGAGGGTGGGGAGCGTGCCCAGGGGGCAGGCACGCCTCCCTGCCTCGTGGCCACCTCGAAGCTTCCCTGACTTCTACTCCAAGTCTCCTGGATTGCTTTCGTTCCAAAAATAACTCTCCCGAAGGTTTCATTCCGTTTGGACTCCATTTGGTATTCCTTTTCTGTAAAACTCAAAAACAAGGAAAAAACAGAAACTGGCACTGGGCTCTAGGTTAATAGGTTAGTCCCAAAAATCATATAAAATAGCATATAAATGCATATAAAACATCCTAGAAGGATAATATAATAGCATGAATACTTCATAAATTATAGATACGTTGGAGATGTGTCACCTGGCGGGTGCCCGGGTAGTAGAGGGTCAATGCTCGAAGGACATCATATTTGAGTAGATGTATCCGGGTTATAAAAACTGTCTTTTGTAAACCCAGGCTTGTATTATATTTACGCCATTTATCTTAAGTAATTTTCCTCCTGTGCGGCCGTTTTAATTTCTGAAAGTTTGCCAATCATCGGCTTCCGCCCCCACATAGATGCTACAGGGGTGTTCGGCCTAATGCGTTAACACACTTTATCCAACGTCTTGGTCTGTGAAGGAGGTGTACGCGAGGTGAACCAGGCAATCAGACTATGTGGCTTTATCACTTTCACTTAGCCATAGGAGTTTGACAGTCGGGCTGAATATTAGCCCCTTGTACGTGTACGACGATATGAACTAGGGTGCCTTTACCATGCGGCCGGACAAAGACTAGCCCCTCATATAACACGGAATAAATCACCAAGATTTGTAGTATAAGACTATATCGCCGAAGCGCTGACCAGCTCTCGCCTTATCATGACAGTCTGTTTTCGGCTTTCTCTACTGAGGTATTTGACCGGACGAACTGGAAACAATCATAGTAGTTCTCCCTTTACGACCTTAGCCGAACAAGCGGAACGTAAGGTGGTAAGCACAGGAGCCGGGCAACCCAACTATAGACCAAAGACATGATTCGGAGCCGATGCATATAGTGCAATATTCGGGGCGCCGAATAGTACCTGATAGATGTTCGGACTTGAGAACGTGTGGAGCCAAATACAGCCCTGGTGTTTAAGACCGGACTAAGGCACGAGTGGCAACCTGTAGTAAGGAGGGAATGCAGATGAAGAGAGAAATCAATACCAAACAAAAGTGGTGATCAACTGCTTCCTTTGTATCTTGTGTAATACGTCAATACGTACTATTACAGATAATGCCATTAATATCAAGGCTATTTTACATGCCGATAGTTTACACAAGGGAAAGTTTTACACAGGGCTGTTTAGAAAAAGTAGTGGCTTGAAAAGATCTGAATTTTGCCCTTCTACACGTCTACGCCTTTTCTCCTTGGTTAAAAATCCCTTGAGGGGAGAAGTTGATGGTCGTCTATAAGAAAGGGGAGTTTTAGGAAGTAGCCCATGTACAACCGCAGATTAGGCAGGTTTCAATGAACCTGGAGGGGAAGAAAAAGAAAGAGAGAGAGGGTTATGGTCCACATAGGGTCAAGCCGCACTATAGACCTTTTTCCGCAGTATGCCTTCGATGTTGCCCAAGGTATTTTAAGTGTGTAATTATGTAAGCGCGATACGTATGCCGAGACCTTATGGGGCGATCGGCGGAGGTTGAACTGCTAATCCATCTCCGGACCTGCCGAGCTGTCATGCTGTAACGGAGACCGGACTCGCTTGGCAGTATCAGGGGCCTTGATGGCCGACGAGTTGTTTGGCTTGATGAGGTCGTTCTGTACCTCGGCTGCGAGGGCCGCGGTGTGCTCCTTAGTACGGAGGGAGCGCTCCATATTCCCATTGACTGTGATGACGCCGCGTGGTCCAGGCATTTTGAGCTTTAGGTAGGCATAATGTGGGACTGCATTGAAGCGGGCGAAGGCAGTTCGTCTGAGCAGTGCGTGATAACCACTGCGGAAAGGGACGATATCGAAGATCAAGTCTTCGCTTCGGAAGTTGTCTAGAGAACTGAAGACTACTTCCAGTGTTAGGGAGACTGTACAACGGGCCTCCACACCGGGTATTACTCCTTTAAAGGTAGTATTGCTAGGCTTAATTCTTGATGGGTCAATGCCCATCTTACGGACAGTGTCTTGATAAATCAGGTTCAGACTGTTGCCGCCGTCCATAAGGACTCTAGTGAGATGGTATCCATCGATGATGGGATTGAGTACCAGGGCCGCCGAACCTCCATGTCGGATACTGGTCGGGTGGTCCCTGCGATCGAAGGTGATCGGATAAGCCGACCATGGGTTGAATTTTTGGGCGACAGGCTCTACGGCATAGACGTCCCTTAGTGTGCGCTTGCGCTCCCTCTTTGGGATATGTGTGACATATCATGTTCACTGTTTTCACCTCAGGGGGGAACTTCTTCTGTCCCCCTGTGTTCGGAGGGTGGGGTTCATCGTCGTCCTTGCTTTGAGGCCCTTTCCCCTTGTGTTTGATATTTAACTTACGGGGCTGTTTAAAAACCCATCAGTTTCTGTTGGTATGATTGGCAGGCTTGTCGGGGGTGCCATGAATCTGGCAAGGCCTGTCTAGTATCTTCTCCAAATTAGATGGACCGTCTCTATTTCCTTTGAATGGCTTTTTCCGCTCACCGGTGAGGGAGTCTTGGACTAACGGGTCCTCGGGCGTCCGGCCTGTGATACATCTCCAACGTATCTATAATTTTTGATTGCTTCATGCTATATTATATTCTGTTTTGGATGTTTAACGGTCTTTATTATACACTTTTATATTATTTTTGGGACTAACCTATTAACCGGAGGCCCAGCCCAAATTGCTGTTTTTTTTGCCTATTTCAGAGTTTCGCAGAAAAAGAATATCAAACGGAGTCCAAACGGAATTAAACCTTCGGGAACGTGATTTTGGAACGAACATGATCCAGAGGACTTGGTGTCAAGAAAGCAACCAGGAGAGCACGAGGCAGGGGGCGCGCCCTCCATCCTCGTGGGGCCCATGTTGCTCCCCCGACGTACTTCTTCCTCCTATATATACCTACGCACTTCAAACCAATGTAAGCATCCACGAAAACCTAATTCCACCGCTGAAACCTTCTGTACCCGTGAGATCCCATCTTGGGGCCTTTTCCGGCGTCCTGCCGGAGGGGGCATTGATCATGGAGGGCTTCTACATCAACACCATAGCCTCTTCGATGATGTGTGAGTAGTTTACCTCAGACCTTCGGGTCCATAGTTATTAGCTAGATGGCTTCTTCTCTCTCTTTGGATCTCTATACAAAGTTCTCCATGATTCTCGTGGAGATCTATTCGATATAATCTTCTTTTGCGGTGTGTTTGTTGAGACCAATGAATTGTGGGTTTATGATCAAGTTTATCTATGAACAATATTTGAATCTTCTCTGAATTCTTTTATGTATGATTGGTTATCTTTGCAAGTCTCTTTGAATTATCAGTTTGGTTTGGCCTACTAGATTGATCTTTCTTGCAATGGGAGAAGTGCTTAGCTTTGGGTTCAATCTTGCGGTGTCCTTTCCCAAAGGATGTTAGGGCAGCAAGGCATGTATTGTATTGTTGCCATCGAGGTAACAAGATGGGGTTTATATCACATTGCATGAGTTTATCCCTCTACATCATGTCATCTTACTTAAAGCGTTACTCTGTTCATTTGAACTTAATACTCTAGATGCATGCTGGATAGCGGTCGATGTGTGGAGTAATAGTAGTAGATGCAGGCAGGAGTCGGTCTACTTGTTGCGGATGTGATGCCTATATACATGATCATACCTAGATATTCTCATAACTACGCTCAATTCTATCAATTGCTCAATAGTAATTTGTTCACCCACAGTAATACTTATGCTCTTGAGAGAAGCCACTAGTGAAACCTATGGCCCCCGGGTCTATTTTCCATCATATTAATCTTCCAACACTTAGCTATTTTTATTGCCTTTTATTTTACTTTGCATCTTTATTATAAAAATACCAAAAATATTATCTTATCAGATCTCACTTTCGTAAGTGACCGTGAAGGGATTGACAACCCCTTCATTGCGTTGGTTCTTGAGGTTTTTATTTGTTTGTGTAGGTGTGAGGGACTTGAGCGTGGCCTCCTCTTTGGATTGATACCTTGGTTCTCAAACTGAGGGAAATACTTACGCTACTTTACTGCATCACCCTTTCCTCTTCAAGGGAAAACCAACGCAGTGCTCAAGAGGTAGCAAGAAGGATTTCTGGCGCCGTTGTCGGGGAGTCTACGCACAAGTCAAGACATACCAAGTACCCATCACAAACCCTTATCCCTCGCATTACATTATTTGTCATTTGCCTCTCCTTTTCCTCTCCCCCACTTCACCCTTGCCGTTTTATTCGCCCCTTCTTCCCGTATGCCTTTCTGTTTGTGTTTCCACGTGCCTTCTATTTGCTTGCATCTTTTCTTGCTAAAAATCTATTGATATGGATCCACTTAAAGTGTTCCACTTGGATCATCTTCGATCCTTATGCTTTCGTCTTTGAAACCCCAACTAGCCTAGTTGATGGGAAATCTTTAGATGAGCATGCTCATTTTGTGCGTCACCGTTTGTCTGAAAAAGGGAGACTCTTATGGAATCAAATAAACAAATTGATGTGTTATGCTTGGAATATTTGTGAAATTTGTGATATTACTTGTTGCTCTAAGAACCCTAAAAAACACCTCCCCTACCTATGTGAGTTTAATGAAAATGAAATCTTATCTTCTTATGCAAAGGGTGTTTATAGTTACTATGATATTGAAAAAATTGAAGAATTTGTTGCTTTTAAGGGTTCTTTTGAAGTTGTGTATTTGATTGAAAAGTATGATATTACTCTTTACGAATCTGAAAATTTTGTCATACTTGAATATTGCTATGAAAACTATGCTCATAATGTCTTTGTCAAAGAATTTATTGAAAGAATGACCGTTGCTTCTAAAGAAAATAATGATATGCACGAATCTATAGATAATTATGATTCCAATGATTTGATTGAAATACCCCTTGATGAACATGATGCTTGCTATCCTTGTGGCCATGATGCCAATACTTATGAAGATGAATTTGCTATAGTTCCTTACGTTAAACATGAGATCGTTGCTATTGCACCCATACTTGGTAGTTCCTTCGATGAAAAGCATGATTGCAATAATTTTACTATAAATTTTCTTAATGCCAATTGTGCTAATAATATGCAAAACCCTAAGCTTGGGGATGCTAGTTTTGCTATGTCTACCACTTGTTGCAATGATCATGATTGGGGTAATTCTTCTTATGATCTTGAAAATTTATTTAAGCCCCATGATGAATATGAGATTGATAATAATGTTTGAAATAATATTAAAAGTGGGTTTGGAGAGGTCATGACTTTTAGTTAATGATAATCCCACTATTTTGGAAGAGTGTCAACTTTGCATGCATGTGGATCGTGTTGAAAATATTTTATGTGATAGCTATTTTGTTGAATTTGCTTATGATCCCACATGTAATTATTATGAGAGAGGAACTAGCACATATGCCCGTGCATTGCAACGGGAGAGATATTTTATTTACGACAAGCAACGGAAAAGATAATCGATTGTGTCAAAAAAATGGTCTCCAAAACGGTAGGCAAGAGAGCAAGGAGTTGCGGTCTTCTCACCAGACATGTTTGGCTCCTGAAATCTTGATAATGATGGGGTTGGCAGGCATCGTGACGAGCACCCAACTCGTTCTTTTTCTTTTGCATGCCTCCTCATTTGGTGGATGTGTGACGACCATCGGGACACGGTTGCTTCGACCACTCTCCTACGACGGTGTAACCGGATGGATTACTAATTGCAGCGCATAAATCCTCTTACACAAGCATAATCAGGCATGAATGTCCCTTTATTATGAAGGTTTATTCTCTTTGATTATTTTAGCACTTATGTTAAAAAATTGAAAGCCCGGATAGTTAAAAAATATGAACACGTATTTTTTGAAAATTCCATATAATTAAAAAACAAAAAAATAGAAACAGGAATAGCTATTTAAATTCGAAAAAATATGTTGAAACCATGAACCTTTTATAAAAACACAAAATTATTATATTTTTAAAAGGGGGACATTCAGAAAAAAAATTAAAATGCTTTCTTAGACGCCAACACTATTTTGTTTTTGTAAACATGTCAATAAAATAGGAATGTTTTTTTAATATGGAACATTTTATAAAATATTAACTTTATAAAAAAATCTCAAAAAATTCTAAAACAGAATCTTTTTTAAATGGCAACATTTTTTAAATGTTGAGGAAATTCCGAAACCAGTTTTTTTGAAGTTTCTAATATTTTTCAAAACAAGAATAAAATTTTGTAATGCTGATTTTTTGAATATTTGAACAAAAAATTAAATTGTGAATATATTTTGTATAAAAAAGTGAAAACGAAAACGAAACACGGGTATAAAAATTTAGTTGAAATGGGCCGGCCCGGTCTTGGGCGACCTATGCGTTCCTTGAACTATTTGTCGCCGTGTGCCACAAATAAGGTCTTTTTAACGCCTGGGCAGGATAATTACTGGGTTGGCTTTGTTGGGCTGGAGTGCGCTCGGCCCAATTGCGGAATTCTGGAGAAACTTTTTGTCTTTTCTAGTGATGCATAAAAATTTAGTACCACCTTGGATAGAAAAAATATTTTCGATGGTGAACGGATGAAAATATTGAAGAAACGCACTTTGCTTTATTAGTAGGTATAGAAAATATGGTCGTAGAAATTTTCATGATAATAAATTACCTCTCGTTATGTTGAGATTGCTATTGTTTCTTTCCGCTTCCTTGCATACGCTAGTTTTTGCTTGCTATGACAATTTGTTTGCCTATAAGATGCCGCATAGGAAGTATGTTAGACTTAGATGTGTTTGTCATGTGTTTCATGATGCTCTCTTTGCGCTTTAATTCTTATCTTTCATGTGAGCATCGTTATAATTATCAAAGCCTAGCTAGGGGCGTTAAACGAAAGCGCTTGTTGGGAGGCAGCCCAATTTTATTTTAGTTTTTTACTTTTTGCTTATGTTTAGGAATAAATATTTGATCTAGCCTCTGGTTAGATTTGTTTTTATGTTTTGATTAGTGTTTGTGCCAAGTTAAACCTATAGAATCTTCTTGGATGATAGTTATTTGATCTTGCTGTGAATTCCAGAAACTTTCTATTCACGAAAACAATTGTTACAAATCACCAGAACGTGATAAAATATTGATTCCAATTGCTTCTGATCAATAAAAAAATTGTCTAAGTCGTCCTATTTTGGTAGATTTTTTTGAGTTCCAGAATTTTGCGTTAGTTACAGATTACTATAGACTATTCTGTTTTTGACAGATTCTGTTTTTCGTGTGTTGTTTGCTTATTTTGATGAATCTATGACTAATAAAATAGTTTATAAACCATAAAGAAGTTGGAATACAGTAGGTTTAACACCAATATAAATAAATAATGAGTTCATTATAGTACCTTGAAGTGGTGTTTTGTTTTCTTTCGCTAACGGAGCTCACGAGATTTCCTGTTAAGTTTTGCGTTGTGAAGTTTTCAAGTTTTGGGTAAAAGATTTGATGGATTATAGAACAAGGAGTGGCAAGAGCCTAAGATTGGGGATGCCCATGGCACCCCAAGATAATCTCAGGACACCAAAAATCCAAAGCTTGGGGATGCCCCGGAAGGCATCCCCTCTTTCGTCTACTTCCATCGGTAACTTTACTTGGAGCTATATTTTTATTCACCATATGATAAGTGTTTTGCTTGGAGCGTCTTGTATTATTTGAGTCTTTATTTGTTAGTTTGCCACAATCATCCTTGCTGTACACACCTTTTGAGACATACACACATGATTCGGAATTTATTAGAATGCTCTATGTGCTTCACTTGTATCTTTTGAGCTATATAGTTTTTGCTCTAGTGCTTCACTTATATCTTTTAGAGCACGGTGGTGGATTTGTTTTATAGAAACTATTGTTCTCTCATGCTTCACTTATATTATTTTAAGAGTCCTACAAAACAGCGTGGTAATTAGCTTTAATTATGATAGGCATTCAAGATTAGTAAATTTTTCTTATGAGTGTATTAAATACTATGAGAAGTTTGATGATTGATAATTGTTTTGAGATATGAAGATGGTGATATTAGAGTCATGCTAGTGGAGTAGTTGTGGATTTGAGAAATACTTGTGTTAAAGTTTGTGATTCCCGTAGCATGCACGTATGGTGAACCGTTATGTGATGAAGTCGGAGCATGATTTATTTATTGATTGTCTTCCTTATGAGTGGCGGTCGGGGACGAGCGATGGTCTTTTCCTACCAATCTAGCCCCCTAGGAGCATGCGCGTAATACTTTGCTTTGATAACTTGTAGATTTTTGCAATAAGTATACGAGTTCTTTATGACTAATGTTGAGTCCATGGATTATACGCACTTTTCTTCCTTCCACCATTGCTAGCCTCTCTAATACCACGCACTTTTCGCCGGTATCATACACCCACCATATACCTTCCTCAAAACAGCCACCATACCTACCTATCATGGCATTTCCGTAGCCATTCCGAGATATATTGCCATGCAACTCATCATCATTCCATTTACTATGACACGCTCCATCATTGTCATATTGCCTCACATGATCATGTAGTTGACATCGTATTTGTGGCAAAGCCACCGTTCATAATTCTTTCATACATGTCACTCTTGATTCATTGCATATCCCGGTACACCGCCGGAGGCATTCACATAGAGTCATATTTTGTTCTAAGTATTGAGTTGTAATTGTTGAGTTGTAAGTAAATAAAAGTGTGATGATCATCATTTTTTAGAGCATTGTCCCAAGTGAGGAAAGGATGATGGAGACTATGATTCCCCCACAAGTCGGGATGAGACTCCGGACTAAAAAAAGAGGCCATAAAAAAAGAGAAAAGGCCCAAATAAAAAAAATGAGAGAAAAAGAGAAAAGGGACAATGTTACTATCCTTTTACCACACTTGTGCTTCAAAGTAGCACCATGATCTTCATGATAGAGAGTCTCCTATGATATCACTTTCATATACTAATGGGAATTTTTTATTATAGAACTTGGCTTGTATATTCCAATGATGGGCTTCCTCAAAATGCCCTAGGTCTTCGTGAGCAAGCAAGTTGGATGCACATCCACTTAGTTTCTTTTGTTGAGCTTTCATATACTTATAGCTCTAGTGCATCTGTTGCATGGCAATCCCTACTCACTCACGTTGATATCTATTAATGGGGCATCTCCATAGCCCGTTGATACGCCTAGTTGATGTGAGACTATCTTCTCCACAACCACCATTCTATTCCACATATAGTGCTATGTCCATGGCTCACGCTCATGTATTGCGTGAAGATTGAAAAAGTTTGAGAACACCAAAAGTATGAAACAATTGCTTGGCTTGTCATCGGGGTTGTGCATGATTTAAATACTTTGTGTGGTGAAGATAGAGCATAGCCAGACTATATGATTTTGTAGGGATAACTTTCTTTGTCCATGTTATTTTGAGAAGACATAATTGCTTAGTTAGTATGCTTGAAGTATTATTATTTTTATATCAATATTAAACTTTTGTCTGGAATCTTTCGGATCTGAACATTCATACCACAATTAAGAGAATTACATTGAAAATTATGCCAAGTAGCATTCCGCATCAAAAATTCCGTTTTTATCATTTACCTACTCGAGGACGAGCAGGAATTAAGCTTGGGGATGCTTGATACGTCTCCAACGTATCTATAATTTTTTATTGCTTCATGCTATATTATATTTTGTTTTGTATGTTTAACGGGCTTTATTATACACTTTTATATTATTTTTGGGACTAACCTATTAACCGGAGGCCCAGCCCAAATTGCTGTTTTTTTTGCCTATTTCAGAGTTCCGCAGAAAAAAAAATATATCAAACGGAGTCCAAACAGAATGAAACCTTCGGGAACGTGATTTTTGGAACGAATGTGATCTAGAGGACTTGGACCCTACGTCAAGAAAGCAACCAGGAGAGCACGAGGCAGGGGGATGCGCCTACCCCCCTAGGCGTGCCCTCCACCCTCGTGGGGCCCACGTTGCTCCACCGACGTACTTCTTCCTCCTATATATACCTACGTACCCCCAAACCAACAGAAGCATGCACGAAAACCTAATTCCACCGCCGCAACCTTCTGTACCCATGAGATCCCATCTTGGGGCCTTTTTCGGCGTCCTGCCGGAGGGGGCATTGATCACGGAGGACTTCTACATCAACACCATAGCCTCTCCGATGATGTGTGAGTAGTTTACCTCAGACCTTCGGGTCCATAGTTATTAGCTAGATGGCTTATTCTCTCCCTTTGGATCTCAGTACAAATTTCTCCATGATTCTCGTAGAGATCTATTCGATGTAATCTTCTTTTGCAGTGTGTTTGTTGAGACCGATGAATTGTGGGTTTATGATCAAGTTTATCTATGAACAATGTTTGAATCTTCTCTGAATTCTTTTATGTATGATTGGTTATTTTTGCAAGTCTCTTCGAATTATCAGTTTGGTTTGGCCTACTAGATTGATCTTTCTTGCAATGGGAGAAGTGTTTAGCTTTGTGTTCAATCTTGCGGTGTCATTTCCCGATGTGGCATAGGGCAGCAAAACACGTATTGTATTGTTTCCATCAAGGATAACAAGATGGGGTTTATATCATATTGCATGAGTTTATCCCTCTACATCATGTCATCTTACTTAAAGCGTTACTCTGTTCTTTTGAACTTAATACTCTAGATGCATCTTTGGATAGCGGTCGATGTGTGGAGTAATAGTAGTAGATGCAGGCAGGAGTCGGTCTACTTGTCGCGAACGTGATGCCTATATACATGATCATAGATATTCTCATAACTATGCTCAATTATATCAATTGCTCAACAGTAATTTGTTCACCCGCCGTAATACTTATGCTCTTGAGAGAAGCCACTAGTGAAACCTATGGCCCTCGGGTCTATTTTCCATCATATTAATCTTCCAACACTTAGCTATTTTTATTGCCTTTTATTTTACTTTGCATATTTATTATAAAATACCAAAAATATTATCTTATCATATCTATCAGATCTCACTTTCGTAAGTGACCGTGAAGGGATTGACAAACCCTTTATTGCGTTGGTTGCGAGGTTTTTATTTGTTTGTGTAGGTGCGAGGGACTTGAGCGTGGCCTCCTACTGTATTGATACCTTGGTTCTCAAAACTGAGGGAAATACTTGCGCTACTTTACTGCATCACCCTTTCCTCTTCAAGGGAAAACCAACGCAGTGCTCAAGAGGTAGCAGCCTGTTATCCATGGGTCGGACTGATGGGCTGTGAAGACATGAAGGCCGAAGACTGTACTCGTGTCCGGATTGGACTCTCCTTGGCGTGGAAGGCAAGCTTGGCGACCAGCTATGAAGATTCCCTCTTATGTAACCGACTCTATGTAACCCTAGATCCCTCCGGTGTCTATATAAGCTGGAGGGCGTAGTCCGGATAGCAGACATTCATTACCATAGTCATACAGGCTAGACTTCTAGGGTTTAGCCATTACGATCTCGTGGTAGATCAACTCTTGTAATACTCATATTCATCAAGATCAATCAAGCAGGAAGTAGGGTATTACCTCCATAGCGAGGGCCTGAACCTGGGTAAACATCGTGTCCCATGTCTCTTGTTACCATCGATCCTAGACGCACAGTTCGGGACCCTCTACCTGAGATCCGCCGGTTTTGACACCGACAAACGGGTTTGGAGCCACTGAATCCGGCGTTGACTGTCGTATCATCGGTTTCTTCATTGTTGTTTCGACGCTTATTGTTGTTACATCATGGCCTTCCGTTGCCATCCCTGGCTTCCAAGGTGCCAGGTTCGCTGGTACTGTTGCTTCTACGAGCGAACCAACCATCTTCGCCCGCGCAGAAGCGGGTCATGAGTGTAGTGAGAGCTGCCATAGTCTTCGGCTCTTCCTGGCCGAGGTGTCGGGCAAGCCATTCGTCACGGAAGCTGTGCTTAAAGGCTGCTAAGGCTTCGGCGTCCGGACAGTCAACAATTTGGTTATTTTTAATTAAGAACCGAGTCCAGAGTTTGCGAGCGGACTCTCTGGGTTGCTGGACTATATGACCAAGGTCATCGGCATCCGGTGGCTGGACATAAGTTCCTTGGAAGTTGTCTCGAAAAGCATCCTCCAAGTCCTCCCAGCTACCAATGGATTTCTCTGGGAGGCTATTCAACCAGTGTCATGCTGGTCCTTTTAACTTCAAGGGGAGGTATTTGATGGCATGGAGATCGTCACCGCGAGCCATGTGAATGTGGAGAAGAAAATCTTCAATCCATACAGCGGAATCTGTCGTTTCATCGTATGCCTCGATGTTTACGGGTTTAAACCCTTCTGGAAATTGGTGTTGCATTACCTCATCGGTAAAGCACATGGGGTGTGTGGCGCCTCTGTATCCGGCAACATCACGACAGAGTTCGGATGACATCCGTGTTCGGTTCTCGGCCCGAACTTGCTGATGCTTGTCACACCAGGCTTGATGGCCGTCGTCTCATGTTGGAGCACGTCCCCTTGATCCATAGATTGATCTGGTCTGTCCGGCCCTATTGTCCAGGTCCTGACGTAAATCATACGTGTAGCTCAGAGTTGCTGCCTCTTTGCCTCTATGGCGAGGTGGTGCGGGCTGGTGTTCGGCATGGTTGGCCGCTTTGTCCCGTCCATGTGGTGGTCGGTCTGGTTCGCCGACATGGTTGTATCTTGACGGTATTGGATCAAGGGCCTCGTCATCGAATTGTGGTAGTAGTTTGCGTTTTGGATAGCTCTTTGTTGGGCGCTCAAGGCCGTATACTTCGGTGGCCAGGACCTTAGTCCATCTGTCGTTGACCGTATCCTGTTCGGCTTGAAGCTGTTGTTGTTTCTTTTTCAGGCTTCTTGCGGCGGAGATAAGTTGCCGCTTGAAGCGTTCTTGTTCGAGGGGTTCCTCTGGTACGATGAAGTCTTCGTTGCCGAGGCTAACATCCTCCTCGGAGGTCGGTAGGTAATTATTGGCCTCCAAATCCTCGCGATCAACAAGTTCGTCGGGGTTAACCTGTCCCTCCTCCCATTCATCCTTCTCAGACGCAGGCTCGACGGGGTATTCGGGGTCTTCGGCATCATCCGGAGTGTTTTTATCTCCGGCGCCGGTATTGCTATCCTTTTCCCGACGAGATTGTGAGCGGCGCCGCTGACGTCGGTGCTTGGGTGGTGCCTCGACGGGCTTATCCTCGATCGGATCTTGAATGCCGTCGTCGTCCTTCTTTCCGGGCGTATCCACCATGTACACGTCATAAGTAGAAGTGGCCGTCCAACGCCCAGTGACGGGTGGGTTTTGGCCTGATTCGGCTCCGGCATCGTCGTCCATGCCGTCGATGTCTTCGGAGGCGTAGTCTAGCATGTCGGTTAGGTCCTCGACAGTGGCTATCAAGTGGGTGGTGGGTGGGACGTAAAATTCCCCGCTCTTAGCCCCTAATTCGGGCTGGGCGTAGTTCGGAACTGATACTTCCGTAATGGCGAGAGATCGCATTAAGTCCAGAGCCTCATTTAAGAGCAAGAGCTGGACGGGTGACTGAGGAACTGCGGAGCTGGGCCTGGTAAACGCCACTTGTCCGTGCTCAATGGACGCAGGCCTCGAGGGTTCGGAGTTGACCTCCAGATATGAGTCCGGTTTCCCGATGACAAAGAGAGTTTTATTTGACTCCGGGCCCGTTGACAACATGGCCACCTCTGGGTTTCTGATTGGAAACTCCGTAACAGGAGACAGTTCGATGGGGCTTAGCCTCCCGTCTTCGGACAGAGCGGTCCGCTCTGGGTCTAAGGCCGGGGAAGGAACGAGAGTTGATCCTTGAATGGAGCCTGGTGGTGGATCCAACGGGTTTCCTTCATGTAGATGAGGAGCGCGGCCGAGGCCGAGAACCCTTCGAAGATCAAATCTCCTCGGATACCAGCGATGTAATTCAGGCTTTCGAACCTGATCTATTGACCAGGGGCGTAGTTGTCGATCTGCTCGAGGTGACCAGCCGAATTGGCACGCAGAGCGAAGCCGCCAAACACGAAAAGTTGACCAGGGAGAAAGATCTCCCTGGAAACAACATCGCTGCTGATGACGAGATGAGCCATCGATCCTTCTGCTGACGGCATAGCGGAACTCTCAATGAAAGCATCAATGTCGGTGTCAAAACCGGCCGATCTCGGGTAGGGGGTCCCGAACTGTGCGTCTGAGGATCGAAGGTAACAAAGGACGAGTGGGACACAATGTTTACCCAGGTTCGGACCCTCTTAATGGAGGTAATACCCTATGTCCTGCTTGATTGTATTTGATGAGTATGGGGTTACAAGTGTTGATCTACCTCGGGATCGTAATGGTCAAACCCTAGGTGTCTAGCCTATATGAATTCTGATAGACTCTACAGACTAAACCTCCAGTTTATATATACATCAGAGGGGCCTAGGGTTGTATAGAGTCGGTTTGTAGAGGAAGGAAACTACATATCCGAACACCAATCTTGCCATCCACGTTCTACCCGGACACGGGGAAAGTCTTCCGCTTTGTGTCTTTACGGCCTATCAGCCCGGCCCATATCGAATAGCTCGGACGCCCGAGGACCCCCTAATCCAGAACTCCCTCAGCTATCACGAGTAGATACGACTTAGGAATTTCGGTGGACTTAGGTGGAACTGGGTTCATTTAATATGTAACACCAATGTGGAGGGGCTCTTTTCCCATCTCCTTCTTTAATATTCCCTCCGTTCCTTGATATAAGGTGTATATGTTTTTGAGAAAAAGTCCGAAATATAAGGTGTATTGGGTTACACCGCTCGTTTGGATAATTTTTGAAGGAATTTGAGTACATTTACTTATATTAGGCAAGCTCCTCTATTTTCTCATGTCAATTAGTCAGGTATAATCTCCCCCAAAACTTATGAAATTTTCCCTCCACATGTGTTCTTTAATTCTCGTGCCAAAAACTATACACCCTATATTTAAGAATGGAGGGAGTATAAAGTATACACATTCATGCATATCGTGAAAAAATAGCTTCATCCATGAAAGTAGAAATATCTCTAGATTTGGGCAGACATGATCGGCTGCGAGCACGCCCAGTTTTCCAACTTGGCAAAGCCCTACTCATCCAGACCGCGGAGAAAAGCATTTATTTTTCTGAAAGTGCTTATTTGATCCGAGCTCATATGCTCTCGCATAAATAGTAAAATCAAAAAAATAGTAAAAAGGTCAAAAAATATGATTTTTTTTGTGATGAACATTGATGAATGTTCTAACTGCATGCAAAATTCCAGGTCAGGCAAAAATAACAAAATCGGTGCTCTAAAATGCTTCCACAATAGTCTTTTTGGACCATCAATTTTTTATATTTTTTGCCCAGATCTTCACGAATGTCATTTCAACCTGAAATTTTACACGTAGTTAGAAAATTTATCAATGTTTATAAAAAAATCAGTTTTATTTTTCTCGATTTTACTGTCCAATACTCCATGTCCTTATTTTTCCTACTATACTCACCGTAAACACGGGCAGAAATGAACAACGGAGCCCGGCAGGCAGCATCAGCATCTCTCGGACGGATCCACGGGAGGCATCATGGCATGGGAGATTGGAAAGGAGATACGTACCGGCCGGCGTCGGCGAGCGGCAGGCCTCGTGTCCAGGGCGATCTGGCTCTCCAGCCGAGCCACGGCCACGCTCACGGCGCCACCTCGGTCTCCACGGCGACAGCGCGCGCGGCACCAAACCTACATGCACGCGCGCCTTCCTCGATCCGGCCGGCGAACCATCGCGGTCCGGCACGCGTACGTGCGTCTCCACCGACTCCCGCCGTCCGGTTATCTCTTTTTTAACCGCAGCACCGCTGTACGGACCTAGGCGATGCGCGCCGTGCCGTGCCGTCCTCGGGTGAAAGAACGGCGGTGGGGAAGGTACGTCGTGTCCCCATGGGCGATCGACATGCATGCCTCCGCCCGCAAACCGTGTCCCGTAGACGAGAAGCTTTTAGTCCGAGAGCGGCGAATGGCCGGGCTAGCTCTAGGAGCAAGGCACTTTTTGGCTAACGAGAAAAATGTTTATGCTACGCCGCGCCATGGTGACCTTTTTCTCTATGTATCCCGGCACTCTTTTTCGGCACTCCTACTAATTGCCTAATTGGTATACTTGAGAGACTAATAATAACTCCAATATTAAGACAATCTTTTTTTTAATTAGATGCACACAATATTAGACTCTTAGTTGCGCCCTCGATTCGCTAGTTGCGACGGAGAAGGAAGAGTCTTCGTGAGGGTTCTTTTCTTCACATCCGGTGGTTCTTTGGCGGCTCGTACTGGCGCAATTGCGGGATGCAATCAGAAGGCTTCTTTGTGAGTTTTGACGGCTCTCGCTCCGGCAAGTTCGCCTTCAACGGTGAGATACAATCTATGCACGACGGCTTGACGCAGAGGGTATAGATTGTCAAGTAGGATTTCTGAATCAATGCATTTAATTGTTGAGATCGTGGAAAGTTGTGATGACAACACTTGGTTGACTTTGATTTGGTAGCGCTTCGAGTATTCAATGAAGCTCCAGAGTGAAAATCATAGGTATGGACAGAGTTGGTTTTACCTTGCAGTGACTATGTTTTCGTGTAGTTATTTTGTGTAAGTCATTGGTCGGATATGCTTGAACATGTTCATTAGAAATGAAACCTAGAACCTGCCTTTTGATATGTAGTTGGATTTGATGACGAGGACACTTGAGTGTTGTTCTTTTCATCAAGGTGTTACTGCCGAAGAACTTTTCTCATTGTTCTTGTGGTATCAAAAGATTATTGACGTGGACATGGTTGTTGTTATAGTTTGTCAATAGTTGTTTTAATGGCTTTAGATTTTCTTTAGTCATATAAGCATATTTGGGGTCATATATGGCTGTCATTTACCCGCATGTTTATATGTATATTGGTGTTGATTATGGGACGTTGAAGTTTTTGCATATGAGCTCTAATGAGCTCAGATGAACAATAAAATTGGAAAATATTTTAAAGTGCTTAAAAAATTGAATTCCTCTATGGCATACTTTGACAAATGTTTTAAGAGCTTGCAAAGTTTCATCATGAAATTACATTTGTGAAACTCGTGGCAAAAACAAAATGATACTCTGAAAATGCTACTTTTGAAAGCATTTTGAAGCGTTGATTTTGTTTCTTTTGGCACTTTCACAAATGTGATTTCGCGATGAAATTTTACAAGCTCTTAGAACATTTGTCGAAGTTTTTCAAAAAAATCAGATTTCTTTTTACATTTTAAAATGTTTTTTGAGTTACTTTTCATCATGAGCTCATTTAAGCTCGGGCGTAGAAAGAGACTTCTGTTGAGTATGTGCATTCTATCTATACAAAGTTACAAATAGAGGGCGGATTTGCATCACCTCCGTGATGTTTGTTTTGAATTCATAAGAACATCTACAGTCGGGCGCCTCAAACATTCGGGCGGACAACCCGGTCATCGCCCGGACTCAAAATTTCAACCTAGACGAACGCCTCAAACGGGGGCTCAACCGCCCGGGCTGACCGGCACCCCCATATCCAACCTAAATATGGGGCGGATATGGGGGGCCGGGCGCGTCCGCTACATCGGACCCGGTCCACGCTGGCCCATCCGATCCATATATATTTCTTTCGATCCGCTCGCCGGAGCAAACCCTATCCACTTCACTCCACTGCCCTCCGCCACCCATGCTCCCATCTGGCGATCTCCAGCCGTCTCCGGCATGGCGGGCAGCGGATCTGAGTCGTTCACCTTCAGATCCGTCAACCCCGAGCTCGTCTCACGTGGCCTCAAGGAGGAGATGGTCGTCCGACTTGCGCTCCTAGAAGGAGGAAACCCGACCTCCATTGCGTCCGCCCAAATGGCGCATGGATCCGACGCTAGGTGTGCCTTCGCTGCCTCACCGGAGGCGGAGCGGTCCGCCTGGCGTCCGAACGCGGTGACAGACGCGCAACCCCTCCATTGACGCGTCGAGGTCATGGACACACCATGGGTGTCGTCCCACGCAAACATGGCGCGACGTGCCCGTCGTGTGGCAGCGGGCGCGGGAGGCAGCAGTAGCTCTCGCGGCAGTGGACGTCGGCGAAATGAAGTCGCACTCTCCGGCGCCCCGTATGGTGCACCAGTCTGGGCGCCGTTCCAGGATGGATCCATCATCAATCTAACGTCCACCGGCACCGTTCGGGTTTCGAGCTTTGACGAGGAAGAGTAGGGTATGGGAAACGGCTTTGGGGCGCGTCGCCGGCCGTTGGGCATGGACACGGCGGAGCCGGACGAGCTCCGCTTAAAGATCAATTTATGTTGCATTTAATAATATGAATTTAGGATTTCTAATTTAAAGTATCGGATGACATGTTTGCTCGCGTCCGCGAGTATTTGAAGGGTCGAATTTGCTACCTGACTGTATATGCTCTAAAATCCATCCTCTGTCGGAAGGAAAGTGTGCCCGGCCCGCAGATAGACGGCGTACTACGTAGCATCAAGCAGTTCTACGTATCCGGATTCCGTAGAATACTGAGGGCCATCCGCGGAAAGAAAAGCCAACGACCATGTGCCATACTGCTGCGCGTCTGAAAAGGCAACGTTCCCGAAGCAGCAGCAGGGCGGGGCGCGCGTCAAAGGCTCAAAGCTTGTTCCCAGGCAAGGAAAAACCGGTGGTCAAAAGCCTAATCACCCTTCTGATGGCGCTGGACTCTTGTTCCCACGGAGCAGTGCCCCAGGCGATCCATGTGATCCTCGCTTTCGATCCATGAACCCCTTTTGGTTTGGGCTTGGACTCTTGGTAGTACTTACAGCAAGTTGCAAAGCTGGACCAGTGTGAATCGTGCTGCAGCAGTGCAGTGCTCGCGCTCCTCTCGGTGGTTTCGCGGTAAATGCAGTAAAAAGGTAGTCCCAGCAGCAGCGTTCACTGCGTGTTTTCCTCCTGCTCGTGATCGAGTTGCCTAGTGCTGACATGGGAGATCTCTCAGCCTGAAACTCTTGAAAAGTAAAAATGCCATTTATACTTTTCTCTTCTATTCAGCAGCTGGGAGGTTTAATAGTGTGTATAGAATGGTGGTGTGTTGCACTTCCTTGCTCTGCCGCAAAGGGGCTGGAAGAAGGCGATCGGAAAAACAAGACTAAAATTAATCATACAATGTGACAAACGTTGTTGTTGAGCTGAGCTTGTAAAGAGGTGATATACGTACGTAGTATAGTGATACTGATAGGGTGTAGAGGAGGGCTATGAAGACCTTTAATTTGAGTGTCTCGTGAGCAGTTGAGCATCTGAACAGTTATCCCAAATGTATGGCCGCTTCTTGTATCCGATAGGCTGATAACACAGCACGCGCGCTCATACTGTTCAAACTTTAAGCAGAATGCCATCTGATGCGACATCCCTGATCCCCTGTTGAGAAGATTCAAAATACTATCCGCACGAATGGATATGGACCATTATCAACAATGCAACAGTCGTTGATAGCAATCTTTAGCATTTGCTTATATGTCATCTTTGGGGCAGAACCAATATTCTGAACGTTCGTCAAACAGTGCATTTGCCTACATGTCATCTTCTGACAGGAGCGGAGAGCCGATCCATAGGGTTGGTGAATGTAATCCATCGTGAGAAAAGCGCGCGCATGAGAACTGCACTGATCCAACGGCCATAGAGACAATCAACATTGCAATTACGCTGCTCAGTGGGCTCGTCTGGTTCCATTATGATTGAGATGTTACACTAGTACATGATCACTTCTTTTTTTTTTAAACGGAGGCAAAAGATTTGCCTCATCGATTAATTAAGAAGAAGAGAATTGCCCAGTTAATTTTTGGAAAACCGGGCGAAAACCGTTACAAACAACCCAAAGGCGTACTACTCACACAACAAGAAACACCGTGACCATACATGTGGCCCTCCCAATGCACCACAAACGCCACCCTCGACACTTGTACAACACAACGGAGCTTCACACAAGAACACCGACGACAATAAAAACGAAGCACTCTCCATCATGAAATCGCGGGCGCCTTCCAGATAACGCCGCCCTTCTTGCTTTTGTTTCTCTTTGCTTTATCCCTATTGGGTTTCTTCTTGAGGACACATCCATTTGTGTTGCCAGATCCAGACTGATCAGCCATCCATTTGTCAAGAAAGTCATAGAATTCATTGTACTTCTTGATGTAATCGTCGTCAACCAAGGGGCTCCTAGAGGCAGGCACCAACAAACCATCCACATCGACATCGTTGACCCGAGGAACCCCCAACACGACATCCTCCACCACAGGAACCATAGACACAATGGACTTCGGCGCCTCCAGTTGCTCACATGATAGAGGCGAAACATGTCCCTCACACAAAGTCGCCGATGAGTCCACCTCCAACAACTTCAAAGACAGAGGTGAAGCAGGGCTCGAACATATATCCCGAAGCTCGGGCATGAGCCACTTCTCACTTACAGGGGAAATAACTAGAGGTACCATAATAACTGCGTAAGTATATATCTTAAATTAATCAAGCTAGTAGTAATAACATTTGGTCAGGGGGCAAAATTTGCGTGCACAGATGGATCTGCACGCCGGACACATACATACATACACACACTACTGAAGGAGTAAGAAGGTGGATTAGGAGAGCTGGGAGTAAGGAGTTCCTTCTCGCTACTGAATCGAGAGCTTCCCCTGCTGTCACATTTCAACAGACGGTCACTGCTGAAGAAGCCAGAGCGCGGAGATGAGAGACTTTCTTCTCGCTAGCTAGCTGGATCAGTTGTGCTTGGGCGTGCGCCGCTTGACGCGGGTGTAGTCCATGGTCATGTAGGACCTCATCTGCATCCTCTCCTCCGCCCACTGCTCCCCGTGCGTCCTTCTGTCGTGCAGCCTGATAGCACCTTCACCATCCACAAGAACAAAACACAACAAGTTTCAGAACTCACTCATCACCAAACAAATCACAAACATCAACACTTCAGAATCCAGCGAAAGTAAGTATGATAGATGACTTACCGACTCCCACCGCCTGGTGAACCGACAAACCGACGAGCAACATCAACACCAGAGCGACAAGCCTCACAATCCCACCTAGTAACCTCATGCCGTCTTGTGTTGTGTCTTCTCCACACCCGTTGTGCTCTGCTCCTCTCAACTGATTCTCACCTCAACCAGCTAACCTGCTTCTTCACCTGAGTGTGTATGTATGTATGTTCAGTGCATATATATAGCCGGTCAAGGGCATTGGAGCGAAGACAGCTCGCAAGTCAAAGGACAGGAGATTTACACGGCTCTGAAAATTTTAATACCTCCGTCCTGTCCCCCTCCCTCCTCCTCCTTGGCCTTGGTCCTCGCATGGCATCCCACGGGAAGAATCTATAGTTCCTGGAGCTGCCCGGCCTTGTTTAACCTCCCCTCCCTGCCTTCCTTTCTGGGGCCGTGAGCTGATGATCAGCTAGTTTAATGGTGCCTCACGTGAGCTCCACTCGGCCGCGCCACATGGGATTTGTTTAACCAGCTCGGTCACGCGAGTACCGAAGCCGCGATTAACTAGTGATTAGTACTGGCGGAGTGGGGGATGTGGTTTTGAATTCATGAACGGCTGGCGTTGCTAAGCATGGGTTTTGTTTCCAAGCAGCTTGATTCTTCAGTAGCCTCATGGCCTAGCCAGGTAGGTAGCCTGGATATCATCTGCTCAAGATTCCCATGCTGATTTGACACGCTTCACTGGGATTGGAAATATATTTGTTGTGCATGCCATTAGTTGATTGCTGTGTTAACACTAGCTTAGCCTCATGGGATTGGGTGTCCTCATGCAGTTTTTACTTTAAGTACCCTGATAGTTCGTGAAAGTGGCCACCTAGACCTAGAGCTAGATTGACAGTGATTGTTAGGATGGATCGTGCCTTGATCGAGGGCAAACATTTTTTTGGGATTTGGTTTCCTCTGCCTTTCTTTACTTGTCGTCAAGATCGGCATGCCACTCATGAACGCCCGCATCATTGGGTAGCTAGCTACTCTTTGTAGCTTCGTGTATTGTAGCTGGATTAGCCGTGCTCGCCTTGTCTTTAGCTGAAACAGGGGTAGAGTTGTTGCTGCCTATGAACACTTTGGTGCCCTCATACTTTGCAAAAGGGAGTGAAATGGGTTCATGGTGGGGATTGGCTGAGTGGATATAGCATGATGCTGTCGCCATTTGCTGTATCAGAATCTTGAGATCATCTACTAGTACTGTACTAATTATCATAGCACGACCAACATGGGCAGCATGTACATCATGGGTATCCGTAGCCCATGTTTATAGAACATCCCAAGATTTCCGGGTATTAACAGTTGCTAGTAAAGTTTTCAGATAAAAAACTTCTGGTGCAATCTTGAGATTTAGTGACGGCAGCAGGTTTCGACTTACTGTATCGTAACATAATTTTTGACTTATTCAATAGTACAGTACATGGTAGCTTGGGGCCTGATCATTAGTATTGTGAATATAGCACGACAGTGGCTTGAATGTACTCCCTCCGTTTCTAAATATACAAGTCTTTTTTAGAGATTTCAATAGAAACTACATACAGATGTATATAGACATATTTTAGAGTGTAGATTCACTCATTTTTCTCCGTCCCTTAGTAATCTCCAAAAAGACTTATATTTAGGGTCGGAGGGAGTACATCATTGAGTTGGTTGGAGGTTCAAATGCAGAACAATGCTATTGGTAGAATAACTCTGACTGGGTTCTGTGTATTAGTTCTAAATGCATTTCAAGAAGGTTCAAATTTCCAAAAAGGATGGAAGAAGGGAATACGTTAAGCAATTTTACCTGGCAAAGAATTAATCAGTTACGCCCAGTCTTATTTTGAGCTCAGTGAACTGTCACGATGTGCCATGCGAAAGAATTCGATTGCATGGAATAATCTGTTACTACATTGTTTGGACTAATATACATTCAAAGTTTTGGTTCCGCGCCAAATTTCCGGATTTTGTTGCAACGCTCTGCAGAAGTACAATCTGAAGGGAAACTAAACTGTCCCAACAGGCTTGTACTTCATGTCTCAAGGGAAACTAGACTGTGGGTCCCACAGGCTTGAACTTCATAGAGCCCGTCCGAAAGGACACAAAACTCTCCCAACAGCTTGCGCTTCATGGAGCCCTATCGAACGGGCGAGTGTCGTTGTAGCATATATTCCACACAGCCTCAATTGCATCTTTTGCAGCTGTCTCTGAACAGTAAGGGTTGTTCTTGACAGATTCCAGGGAACGTCTTTTAACACATTCCTTCAGAAATGCAGAAAAGGTCACAGCAGACATAAACATTCAATTGGAAAATTTAAAATAAAAATAGGAAAAGAAATGCGCTCATTAGCTAACAAGTCGAACCACATGGAAACTGTAAAAAATACCAATAGTTGATACCAATAATGGTTATCTATATTTAATTATTCAAAGTCTGTAACTTGCTAATAGAAGTTCGATTGAACTGAATAGGCTGTACACAAAGATGATGGATGTATGGAACTTGGAAGCTGTAGAGACACTAGAGAAGACAGGATTCGCATAGCAAAGAGAGAATCAATGTCATACGTGGTATGAGCTCAATAACAAAAAAAAAGGCAGTTTTGCTTTCTGTAAAAAAAAACTTACTGGCTCATGCCCCCTTATCTTCAGGAAGCCTTTCATCAGTTCACGTTTGTAATGGCAATTGCCACTAAG
This sequence comes from Aegilops bicornis, assembly GCA_021605145.1. Lineage (NCBI taxonomy): Eukaryota > Viridiplantae > Streptophyta > Magnoliopsida > Poales > Poaceae > Aegilops > Aegilops bicornis. Next base: position 598,603,157 of record CM038670.1, read on the forward strand.
ATGATTAGCTCGAATCTAAGAATGAACAACACAGTGTAAGCCAATTAATTACCAATAGCTCACAACAAAACATAAGTTTATGTGGCACAGTAACATGCCAATAAATTCCATTTATATGACAAGTACTTTGATACCTCAGAGCAAGCATGGTGAGCGCAGTTCGTCCAGTCCATGTTCTTGCCAACACAGTCATCATAAGCATGTATTAATTCATGAGTTATGGTCTGAGTTATCTGATCGGGATATTCCATGTGATTACAGCAAACTTCTATCTGGACATAAATAACTGGAAATTATTATAGCAGTTCTCTCGTCAGTAGTTCACTTGAAATAGAATCCACAAGGAAAGATGTAAGGCCAATCGAATTTTTTTGAGGAAAATAATATACTCCCTCCGATCCATATTAATTGTTGCTGATTTAGTACGACAACTAATATGGATCGGAGTAATATACTATGAAGGGCCAACAAAGAAAAAAAAATACCATTGAGGGAAAACAACAAGACTGCTATAATGGTTAGCAGACAACTTGGTCCATACAATCTTAGTTAAGGGATAGCCATACAATACATAATGGGAAAATATACCATGAACATTTGTTGTGGCTTATAGCGTGGCGCACGACGGAGAAGGAAAAGGAAGGCATGGTGAAGAAGGACGAAGAAGCGAGAGGGGAGGGGCTGGCCAGTGTTAAGCTCAACGGCAACGAGGTGGCTGATATCGGGGCACGGTAGCTCCCCCGACTTGCACCGCTGGAGGCGGCAGGGACAGACAGCAGACAGCAGTGCCGGCTGGCATTGCAAAAATGGAGGAGAGAGAAGTGGGAGAGGGCAAGGGGAAGGGAAGAGTAGCACATGCTAAGCTTCATGCACTAGCCAACGCAACCAAAATTCGAACTGATGGAAAGGGCTAGGCAATCCACATATACACTTCAACAGCACTGTCCTGCACGAGGCGGAAAGCGGACCAAGAGGGCATGAGGCACGAAAACTAAGGGAGACGTGTTTAAGGTGATAGCATGAGCGTCGCATTAAAGTCAGGTTCTTACATAAAATTGTTATGCTGCCAATATAACTGAAGTTTCATTGATCCAATACGCAACATACACATAAAGCATGCAATTTTAAGTAGGCAAAGAACTTATAGCAAATAAATCTAGAAACATAGCACCCGGTCAACCTGTACTGGTAACATGAATACAGGAACCAGCTCGGTCAACCTTTATCGAAATGTTGCTGGCAGAGATGCAAACGTAAACTTTAAATAAAATTTTAAGGCAAAACTCCAACCAACTACATAAAGCAGATCAACCTGTCTTTTACCTATAGTACGAAGAGCATCTCCAACAGATGGTGTATAATAGGGCACTCAAAAGCCTCTGAGTGTCCTGGGCATTGGGTGCTCTCAAATACTCTAGACGAACACTTCAACCACCGCCTTTGCAAATTTCCTGACACACAAGATTGAAGTGCTCTCTCCTATTACCAAGTGATCAGCAATGAAATCTGCCGGAACACCATATGTCATCAACTCATCATGCATAATGATGTACTCCCTCCGTTCGGAATTACTTGTCTCGAAAATGGATGTATCTAGAACTAAAATACATCTAGATACATCCATTTCTGTGAAAAGTAATTCAACGAAAAAATAATCTGCTCTGGATAGTGCTATGTCCAAGATCTCCATACAATTCCTCCTCTGGTCAAAGAATCGAACATGCTGCTTCACACAGTTGGCAATGTGAAGGAACAAATCCGAGACCCCTTAAACCCGGCGTGAAATTATCTCTCTGGATACACCAGATTTGGACCAAAATAGTTGAGCATCAGTCTATTGTGCCCATCTTGCCTCAACCTACGAATCACCTCAAGGCCGACAAAGGAATCACCATGCTTCGGCCTCTTGTTCTTATGCATGTACATCATCCTGATCAAAGCAATATCCTCGTCTTCATTCATCTCATATTCTACGGAGGAGAAGGAGAGGACTGGAACAAACTCATTTACTTTCCATTACAGTCTACTCCTGTATCACGACAAAAAAAAACATTTTTTTTATCTTTGAGGCTTTTGGTCGAACACCTAGTGCGCAAGGAGGAGAAATCCAGCCGGCTGCTCGCAGGGCCGAGGTGGTCGCCGCGCCGGCTAGTAATGGCCAAGGGTTGGTCTTCTCGAGCCTCCGTCGCTGCCGCACCATCCGAAAGCCAAAAGGTCCAGGCGGTCAAGTGGTGGACGAGGCGGACGCTAATCAACCTCAACAGTGAGCAGTGGTGATGCAGTGACCATTAAGGGCAGCGAAGGGGTGGCAAATGGCCAGAATCAGCGCAATCCGAGGCGGCGGCGGATCCCGAATCGACGACAGTGGCAGGGCTGTTGCGGCCGTCCGGAACGGTGGGATTGGGCGGCGGAGTTACGGCTGAGCCCAGGGAGGACGGCGGGCTCGCAGCTGTGCGGCTGTGGCGTGGAATGGCGAGATCCCGCCGGCGGCGGTCGTGTGGGAGAGGTGGGTGCGGCGGCTGGAACTTTAAGCGTGACAGTTGGTCTGCACGCGGCTGCTGACGTACTTTGTGGCAGCCGGATGGAGTGCTGCAAATATGCAGCACTTGGTGCCAAAATATGGAGCTGCCCAAAAAAAAAATTGCAGCACCATTTGCAGATACATCATCTGCTGCAGCACTGTTTTTGGGTCCAAATGGCCTATAAAGCAGTTTTTTTGGGCACTTGCCCTATTGTACATCATCCGTTGGAGATACTAAGACCTGAGAAAAATTCACAATTTTGGTTGTTCTTCCAAGTGAATGCTCTCAAGATTCAGTCAAGACAAGTATCTCCTCAACCAAACATTGACAACGAAACAATATCCTAGTTAATCTTTTGCTAAAACATGTATCCAAACAACAAAAGCGCTGTAATTTACAAAATCGGAGACCATACACTCAGTTTGCACGAATTGTTATGATTTGTGAACAACCGCAGACATTTTCTATCTCCAAACATAGCGGCAATGCAAATTATTAGATTGTCAACATGAACCCATGCAAGTGAGTGCCAACCATAAAGCAACGATAGTAAGGGGGGAGGGAATGAAAGAACAGCGTACCCCCTCGCGGCTTGCGTAGCCCCCGGCAGAGGCGCAGGTGGCCGCCCGGATCAGCATCGGCCACACGGTGCACCCGGCTTTCTCCATCCGCTCCCTCAGGAACCGCACCGTCGGATCTACCCACCAAAATCGACAAGGCGGGTCAGGGGATGGAGTTCACAGACACGTCGAGAGGAAGGAAGAAGCGGCGGTGGGTGAGTGGAGGCGTAAACAAGCGCGTACCTTTGAGAGCCGAGCGGACGCCGGCGACGCACTCCTCGTGCGGCATGATATGCCGGGGTACGGGCGGGACATCAGAGGCGGAAGTGGCCTCCGCTCTGGTAGTTTTCTGCGGGACGCTGCCGCCGTCACCCGCGGCCGCCGCCATTGTTTCCTACCTCTGCCGGCGGCTGCGTCGTGGGCTCCGGAGGCCGAGAAGACAGAGGGGGTTTAGGTCTTCAGAAAGTTCGGATCTCTAGCGACTGATCCCTTCGGGACGTGCAAAACTGGATGGGCCGGAAGGTAATTGGGCTAAGCAAGAAAGCTAATGCTGGGCTGCGCGATGTAGGGAGGCGTTGGCCCTCCTTGCTAGCGATTTATCTCTCCGTCACTAAAAAACCTCAAAAAGAAATGAGCATTGTCTAAAAAAACCTAAAAAATGAGCGGCTATTTGGTAGGTCGCCTGATTTTTCTAGGTGCAAGTCAATTTTTTTTGGCCGTGGACTGCTAGCGTACTTTGCTTTGAGTTTGTTTCTCATATAGGCTGTGTTCATCTAGTTTCACATCCAGAGAACCTATTTTATCGGTATTGACCTAAAATTTGAAAGTTAATCTTAACTTTCGTAGTCTCCTATTCACCCCCTCATTTTAGTCGACCTCTCGATCCTTTCAGATGCTCTGCGTCACTGTGGCAGTTTGAGACAAAGCTCATGACGCGTGCAGACATTTACACATGTATCCAAAGGGTCTTGTTGTAATTTTCTATTTTGTTTGTGTCCTATGTTGTAAAGTGAACTGTACTCTGTTCAGCCTTCTTTTTCGAATGTTAGTTGGAGACCTGCCAAATTCATTGATTAGAAAGGAGTATTACAAGTAACAAAACCTGATACGAGGAACGCATAGAATAATGCAAGTGTCGAAAAAGAAGAAAAGAAAGGTTGATTAGTTTATTGAGGAATACCGAGCGAAAACTTAAACATCGCCTAGCTAGACTGGGCCAAAAAAAAGCACAATACATATAACAGGCCAAAAGGCCAACAGCCCACTACACACCCATGTCGAGCACTCGAGCGCCTTCGCTGCCGCCAAAGTGCACACCAGAAAATGTTGTATCAATCCGGGCTGGACAAGCATATCCATGAAACCCGATGACACCAAGAAAAAAGCTATGTTCGATGGAGCAAACATACGTCAATCTGATCCCAGAGGTTAGCCCACCTAGTGCTGCTTGCATGCGGAGGGTACTCCTGCTACCTCCACGGAGATGTCACGCTAGTCATAACCGACCACCTCCACGAGCCGTGAGTCCAACTCCAAGATGATGCCCAGAAACACAATGTCTGGCAAAGCCAATAGCAACATCACCATCCGACCTAGGAGACAACATCCGACCTAGGATCTAGGGTTTCACCATAGCATGCTGGGAAAGGGAAGGAAAGAACTGCAACATCTATGCCTCCAGCAAGGAAACGGTGCCTATATCGTCATCGGCTATTTTGGATTTTTGGTCATAGTCGGACTACAGCTTTCGCCAACAGCCTCACCCGTCCAAACCCATGACCCAGCGAGCCCATCCTACCTTCCACCTTCACAACGCGGAAGCAGCACATCACTCTCGCCCTTGCGCAGCCCAAAGATGGCATGCAACAAGGACCCCGACAACGCACGCACCATTGCACGCAGTAGCTCAGGCCCGATCGCTGACGCACTACACCGACGCGTCCTCTTCTCACCAGATCTGAGCAACCCAAGGCGTTGCCCGGACATCTAGGCACCAAAATCCGGGCTGCCTGAACACCCAACGCGCCAACACAACGCCTTCCTGCGCAGCCATGCCGCACCGCCACTCGCCCTCGCATGCCCACACAGGGCACACAAGCCAACCGACGCCACATTGTCGGCATCTCTGTAGTTCTAAATGCATTTCCAAAGGGCTGAAATTTCAAAAAGGGAGAAAAAAGGGAACATCTTAAGCAATACTTAGCTGGTATAAAGAATTAATCATTCACAGCCACTCTTTATTTAGAGCTCAGTCAGCTGTCCCTATATGCCATGTAAAACAATTGAATTACATGGAATAATCTGTTAGATTGTCTGGACTAATATCATGGCATTCGAAGTTTTGCTCCAGCACCAAATTTCCAGATTTTGTTGCAACGCTTTGCTAAGTACTGTACTTCATGGAGCCCGTCTGAAGAGAAACTAGACTGTCCCACAGGATACACTTCATAGAACCCGTCTGAAAGTTAACAAAACTGCCCTGGCAGCTTTCACTTCATAGAGCCTTATCAAACGGGCGTGGGTCGTTGTAGCACATATCCCACACCTTCTCAACTGCAGCTTCTGCAGCTTTTTCTGAACAGTGCGGGTTGTTCTTGACAGAAAGCAGCGCACGTCTTTTGACACATTCCTTCAGAAATGCAGAAAACGTCACAGCAGGCATAAACATTCGATTGGCAAAATAAAAATGAAAATAGGAAAATCACGCTCATTAGCTAACAAGTCAAGAACCACGGGGAAGCTGTAAACAATTTCAATAGTTACCAATAGTGATTCACTATATTTAACTATTCAAAGTTTGTAGCTTGCTAACAGAGAACCAATGCCATATGTGGTGTGAGCTCAATAACAGGACTACAAAAAGGCTGTTTTGCTTTTGCTAAAAAAAATACTTACTGGCTCATGCCCCTTTATCTTCAGGAAGCCTTTCATCAGTTCACGTTTGTAATGGCAATTGCCACTAAGATGATTAGCTCGAATCTAAGAATAAATAACACAATGTAAGCCAATTACAATAACTCACAACAGAACATAAGTTTCAGTGGCACAGTAACATGCCAATAACTTCCATTTATATGACAAGTATTTCACTACCTCAGAGCAAGCCTGGTGAGCGCAGTTTTTCCAGTCGATGTTCTTGACAACACAGTCATCATAAACATGTACTAACTCATGAATTATGACCTGAGTTATCTCATCTTGCCTTCGCATGTGATTACAGCAAACTTGTACCTGAACATAAATAACTGGAAAATATTAGAGCAGCTCTCTCATTAATAATTCACTTGAAATAGAATCCACAAGGAAAAAGGCCAATCAAAGAATTTTGAGAAACTAATGTAATAGGTCAGGCAATTGCACTGGCTTATACTAGTTGCTAAAGAGCATCTCCAACAGCAGCCCTATAATAGAGCAGAAAAAAAGTGTTTGGAATAAAATTTGGGGCACCAAAAAGTTGTTTTTAGAGCACCAGAAAATGTTCATCTCCAACAGCTGCCCTCAAATTGGTGCCCTAAGATACATCATGTCGGTCTTTTTGTGGGTGTCCTATTTTAGGGCAGATGTTGGAGCAGCTTTTTTGGCACACAGTGATGTAAAACAGCCGTTTTTCTATCGTCCTGCATGGCCCCCCACTGCCCTAAAATTTTGTGGCAGCCACGGCTGCTGTATATTTGCAGCACTTGGTGTTGTATTTTAGGGCTGCCCAAAATTTTTTGGAGAAAATTTTACAAATAGGGCAGCAGCAATTCCTGTCAACATGCACCGATAACAAGAAAACAGGAACCAGCTCGGCCTACCCTTGCCGTAAATGTTGCTGACAGAGGTGCAAACGTGAATTTTACATACATTTCAAAGAAAAATTCCATCCACGTACATAAAACAGATGAGCCTACCTTTTGAACACTTCAGTTCAAATATTTAACACCCAGGTAAAATTCACAACTTTGGTTGTCCTACCAAGTGAATGCTTTCAAGATTCATACAAGACAATTATCTCCTCACCCATATCTTGACAACCCAATATTATCCTAGCTAATCTTTTGCTAAAACATGTCCCCAAACAACAAAAGCACTATAATTTACAAAAGTATACAGACCATAGTACACTCTGGTTTGCATGGAATTGTTATGATTTGTGACAACCGCAGACACTTCATGACTACAGTGGAGTCTGGAGTGAAGTCGCTTGTTCCAACAGGGCAAAGCACTGACACCGGAGCAGCTTCTGACATGGGCTACGGCAGAGGCCATGTCGACATTTAGAGTTCAGCAAGCACGAGGGAGGTTGTTCAGGTTAGATTATGCGTCTTGGATTTGCCGCCATGTTCTCTCCTCTACCTCGGCATACCCTAACACCTCGTTCAAGAGTGGGTCTCGGGGTTGTGCTTGGCGTGTCTCCTGATTTAAATCCTGGGCTCCCTAAGTGGTCCCAAGGGAGAATCTATGGATCCGCATGGGAGGGGGAGGCAACTGACGTGTCAGGAGCTCTTAGCACTGATGGACGCGGTAGCTCACGCAGATCGAGCATTGGAGAAGATCAGGCTCAAGCTGGCTTTGTGGATTCTGGACAGGATTACAGTGGAGCGAGGTCGCTTGTTCCAACAAGGCAAAGCACTGACAGCGGAGCAGATTCTAAGCGGGCTGCGGAATAGGCCACCTCGACATTCAAAGTTCAGCAAGCACGATGGAGGCTGTTCAGATTAGATTAAGCGTCGTGGATTTGCCGTCGGGGACGATGGAGGGTGCATTTGGGTTCTAAGTCAATTCCTACAGAGGATAGTGCTGCAATCTATGATTTGTTGAGAACATCTCCAGGTGCTCGACATATTGCTGGTCATGTGGTTATGTTGGGATCATGTTTGCGGATTCGCCATTGTTGGTCCTTGATGACTCTGCCGGTTTCCAATTCAAGGGTTGCTGGCGCGGACGAGGAGAACGCTACCGTGAGGGTTTCCAGGGTTGGGGTCAGATGTGCGTTGGATCCGGCTGTCAGCGTCTGCGGTGGGGTTAGACCATTTTGGACAGTTGTGGGAGCCTTTTTTCCCCAATCACTCCTTCACCCCTGCCGAGACCGAGAGAAGTCACAGGTGGCAGTATGGATCCAGCAAGATTTGTTTGTTGCGTTGTGATCGAGGATTGCTTTCCTTCTGGGATCTGGGACAAGGAATTCGGTGAGAATGTGAGTTCAGCTGCTCGCGATCATCTGGGACAAGGAATTCGGTGATAAGGTGAGTTTCAGCTGCTTGCGAAAATCTTGGGTTGGGAGCGCCTTGATTTCCAGCTTCTGCTGCTTAGGGTTAGGATGGCTAAGGGGAACAGAGGTAGAGGAGGAAGGGAGAGGGGGGCACGCGTCCACAGCAGCCGCCTCCTCCTTCGCAGTTTGATTACCTGATGGTTCTTATCCTCAGTACCCACCTCCTGTGTTTCCGCAAGGCAATCAGTGGGTACCTCTTGGTCAGCCTCAACATCAGCAACAGCAGAGCTAGGAAGGGCAGCCCAAGGATGCTCATAAGGAGAACGCCGAAAAACCATCCCAGATGGCTGCAGGAAACCCCAATGGTGCTGGTACTAGCAGAGAGGTTGGAGAGGAGTTTACTGAGTATGCTCAGGTGCTGTGTTTCAATTGTGATAACCCAAAACATCACAAAACCCATGTGTAAAGAGACCTAAAATCTGTTTCATATGCAAATCAAGTGCACACCAGGTGGATAGCTAAGCTAGGTTTTAGCACATAGAAGTGCAGGAGATGGGTAACCTTGTAATCGGGTCTTTGAAGAATTGTGGAGTTGCATATACTGAGTCTGGTGAGATTTCTAAGGATGAACTTGCCAAAGAGTTCTCTGTAATATATAAAACCAATTGGCCTTGGCAGATTAGAGAGCTTGATCAGTGGTCCTTCTTAGTTAAGTTCACTCCTCATATTCAAGTTGAACAGGTGGCTGGCTGTCCCTGTTTTGGGCTGTCAAAGGAAGACGTGACTGTCAGAGTTGCAGTCTGGAAGGAAGAACTAGAAAAATTTGAGGAATTAACTGAAACTTGGATCCAGCTTAGAGGTTTATTATTGCCTAGATGGTGTGAATGGTCCATCCTTGATCAAGTAGTGTCTGCTTTTGGTCTGCTGTTGGATGTAGATAGGCAGAAAATGTTCCATAGTTTATTTGTAATATCTCTATTAGTAAAGGAAATATTTACGTGGTCATCGCTTCTAGCAGCCATTCTTAAAAAAATATTTTGGAAATTGAGCATTGAATCAATTTAGAAATCAAACAATTAATGCAATTAATTAGGTCCATTTAAATAGGAATTTTTTTTGCAGTGAATCAATTTGAAAACCAAGTCATTAATGTAATTAATTAATTAGTAGACAGTTAATTATGCCTGCATATAATTAGAAGTAGGGATTTTTTTTCCTAATTAGATAGATAAATAATTGATTTGGTTGGCAGTTAATTAGGCATACAGTGAATTAAGTCGGCCGCTAATTATGTGTGTAATTAATTAAGTAAGCAAACAGTTAATTGCGTCGATTTTTTTTAAAGCGCTCCTGGGCAATGACGGTCAACATGCTCTCAGCGAAATGGCCGAGCACCGCGTGCCAACATGGACAACGGCCACCATTCACTCGCGACATGGGCGACCAAGCGTTCACCAAGATGCATGACGAACATGCTCTACGGGATGTCGACACGCTGACGGTTGCCGAAACGTTCACGGATGATGACAACCACGACACTACATTGGGCAGGTGGTTCATGCTAGGGTAGAAAGGAAGAGTTTTCCAGAATAAGAAGGAAGAACTAAAGGCATAAATGGTCCATGGTGTTGGAGAAGAGAAGAGTGTTCCCAAAATAAAGTGAAAAAAATAAAGGAAGAGTATTTTAGGAAATAAATAGGAACAAGAAGTAAGCTGACGAGGAAGGAGGAAGAAGATGATGCGTCACTGACGAATGCACTGTTGACATGATGTTGGTTGACGAAGAGGCTAAGAGTAGAAGATATAGGGAAGGAGGAGGAAGAGAAGAACAAAAGTATCCCTTCTGGCAATGAATGTTGTGTGGGCTGGAGGTGGAGCTTATTGGAAACTAGGAATGTGTTTAGGTTGCCACTAGCCTTCCATGTCCATGTGCATTTGCAAAGTTGAATGGACCTTTGAGAATGGTCTATGTAGTTATTTGTTGTTTTGTGTCAATAATATGACTTAGTTTAACCCGCTCTATTATATTGTAAATACGAAACATTTCATCCCTGTTGCAATGCACGACATAGATGAGGTGGGCGTCATCCGGTTTTAAAGGAGAGAGCTCCAGGGAGATATATCCCGCTATGGCGGGAAACCGAGCGGGTTCGACGAGAAAAGGGAAGGGTGCGTGGTGGGATGGGTTTTTTGTGTTGGACCCGCGTGTTGGAGATAACATGACGGATAGTCTGGACAACCAATTTTCTCCCCATATATGGTCTAGATTTAGGAGAGCCCGGATTGTCTAGACGGATGAATTTTGGGGATCCTGCCGGATGCCCGTTTGATGTCCAAACACGCACGGACGTACGCCGGAGAAATAAGCTTCGGCCTTGAAGACACCTTAACTATTTGTTTGATTCATTTACATATGGATTATAGCCCGTAGCAACGCACGGGCGTTCTACTAGTGTGTTGTGTGACGTAGTTGATATGGACGCTAGCCATGTTCTTCTTGGGGGACCTTGGCAATTTGATGCGGATACTATACACAAGGGCAAGGAAAACTCTTACTCTTTCATTTGGAACAAGAGAAAGATCATTATCTTACCAAACAAAACCGAAGGTAATACCTCTAAGGAGGAAGGGAAAACTACGTTAACTATCTCCCATACCTCTCATGAGTTTATGGAAGGCTTAAAGGAGGCAGATTTGTGTGTTGCACTTGTTGTAAAACGAGAAGAGCACCCGACTGTTGAAATTCCAGCAAAGGTACGTGGTTTATTGGCAGAATTTCAGAACATACTTGGAGAGCCACAAGGCTTGCCACTGATGAGAGGAATTCAACATAGAATTGACTTAATTCCGAGAGCAAGTCTTCCTAATCTTCCAGACTATCGAATGAGCCCAAAGGAGCATGATATATTGAAGGAGAAAGTGGAGGAATTGCTGCAAAAGGGGCACATTCGAGAAAGTATTAGCCCATGTGCTGTACCAGCCCTACTCGCGCCAAAGAAAGATGGATCTTGGCGCATGTGTACGGACAGTAGAGCCATTAACAAGATCACCGTAAGGTATAGATTCCCGATTCCCCGTCTGGATGATATGTTGGATCAGCTTAGTGGAGCAAGAGTGTTTACAAAGCTAGATTTAAGAAGCGGATATCATCAAATCCGTATCAGACCCAGGGATGAATGGAAAACCGCCTTCAAGACAAAGGAAGGGTTGTTTGAATGGCTAGTCATGCCATTTGGACTCTCAAATGCACCAAGTACCTTTATGTGCTTAATGAATCAAGTCCTCCGACCCTTCTTGTCCCACTTTGTTGTGGTCTATTTCAATGACATCTTGATCTATAGCAAGGATGAGGATGAACACTTTGATCACATTCAGAAGGTGCTAGAAGTACTAAGGGAAAATGAGCTCTACGTCAACTTGAAGAAATGTGTTTTCCTGCAAACACAACTTCCTTTCCTAGGATTCGTCATAACATGTGACGGTATTCGTGTTGATGATTCTAAGGTTGAAGCAATCCGAGAATGGCCAACTCCGAAGACCATTTCTGAGGTAAGAAGTTTTCATGGCCTTGCAACTTTCTATAGGCGATTTATGAAGAATTCCAGCACTATCATGGCACCAATTACCGAGTGTTTGAAGAAAGGAAAGTTCCAATGGACAGAAGAAGAAAGGAAAGTTCCAATGGACAGAAGCAGCTGAAGCTAGTTTCAATGAGATTAAACAAAAACTATCACAAGCTCCTGTCTTGGTGCTACCTGATTTCAACAAGACTTTTGAGTTTGAGTGTGATGCAAGTGGAGTAGGCATTGGAGCTGTCCTATCTCAAGGAAGGAAGCCCATTGCTTTCTTTAGTGAAAAGTTAAGTGAAGCTAGACATAAATGGAGTACCTATCAGCAAGAATTATATGCCGTTTTCAGAGCGTTGAAAACTTGGGAAGTCTATTTGCTGCCTAAAGAATTTGTTGTTTATAGTGACCATCAATCCTTGAAGCATTTTAGAAATCAAAAGCATGTTGACCGCATGCTAGCGATATGGGCAACATATCTGGAGATGGGCAACATATCGTGCATAAATCTGGGACAACAAACCGAGTGGCCGATGCTTTGAGTCGTCATGCATGCCTCTTGACTTCTTTTGAAGCTGAACTTCCAGGCATGGATCAAATAAAGGAGTTGTATGAGGATGATGAAGATTTTGGCCATGTTTGGATGAAGCACATCACGGGCCAGCCATTAGGTGACGACTGGTGCAGGATGGCTATCTCTTCAAAAATGATCGTTTGTGCATCCCAAGGAGTTCTCTGCGTGACAAACTAATTAGAGAACTCCATTCAACTGATCTTAGTGGCCATGTTGGACGGGACACGATTATCGCTGGCATATCCAATACTTCCAATGTTGCGGACTTGACTCTCTACCACCTAGAAGAAGTGCTCTATGACGATAACTCGAGGGTGAGTTCCAAACAACCAGGGGAGAATGATGAGGAACAATAGATGAGAGAAAAAGAAGAAAAACACATGCCAGATCTGTTTGGCTACTTCTAGAGTTCTAGATGCTTCCACTCCAGTGTAGTATTTCTTTTCTTTTCTTTTCTACCCTACCTACTATCTTCTAGAGTCTTCTAGTTGTGAGTAGCTATGAGTAGAATGGTGGAACTTAAATAATGTTTTCTAGAGTATTCTAGCTATAAGTAGAAGTATGTGAAAGCTTCCCAAAGCCCTATAAATAGAGGTCCTCACCTCTACTTTGTACCCAGACTATGCACCCACTACCTATAATAGAACTTGTTGTTCTTATCTAAAATCTTGGAGTAGATCTTGTGCCCTAGGAGTTCTCGATTGAACTCTTGCTACCCTATCGGCCTACTTTCGCCTCTAGAGCGATATCTAACATATCTAACACAACACGTTGAGGCTGCGTTCGGACTGCAGGAGAGCAAAGCAAAGGAATGAATAAAAGTATAGGAAGTGAAGGTGGGTGAACAATGTAAACCATAGGTTTCCAACAGTGTTTCCTTTGGTCTGAGTAGATGTTATCTTTCCCATGAAAAGTACAGATCGATGGCACTTTCTTGTGGAATGACCAGTGCTGATTCCTGTGAAGCGAACGGGCTTACAGGAAACTATTCCCGAGGAAATCGAACCTGCATAATTCCTGTGCGATTCCTGTGCACCGAACGCAGCCTGAAGCTATTCCTTCAACACTTGTGTTGTACACATTATAGCAGCAAGGTGGAGTTGCTCCTCCACAACCTTTGTGCTGCTTCATTAAGACTTGCTTCGCTGATTCTCTTGAGCACTACAAAGTTCGTCTTGTGGCTCGTGGCTTTCAGCGGGGGCATGGTCTTGATTACGATAAGACTTCCTCTAGTGGCCCATATGACCACTACTCGCACACTTCTTGCTGTGGCTTATGTTCAATTGGTCTGTATCTCAGCTTGATGTTAAGAATACCTTTCTTAATAGTGAGTTATGTGAGGAGGTTTACATGCAGTCACATCCTGAGTATTCTGTCCCTGATGGCATGGTCTGCCGTCTTCATCGCTCTCTATATGGCCCTAAGCAAGCCCCTCGTGCCCGGTTTGACCGTTTCGCCTTTGTGGTGATTGTTGTTGGGTTTTTTGGCGAGTGCTCATGATCTTGCAATGTTTGCCCACCTTTCTGCTCATGGTCTGACTCTTCTTTTATATGTTGATGACATGATCAACACTGGTGACTACCCGGTTTACATAACTGGTGACTACCCTGTTTACATAACTGGTGACTACCCTGTTTACATTGCCTTTGTGAAGGCACATCATAGTGAGCAGTTTCTTATGTCTGGTCTTGGCCCTCTTCATTGTTTTCTTGGGATTGAGGTTTCTTCTACCTCTGATAGCTTCTTTGTTTCCCAAGATCTTCTTGCCCGTGTTGCTCTTACTGATATGCGCAATGTTAAGACTACCATGGAGCTCAATGTTCACCTACGTGCTTTAGATTGTGACCCCTTGTCTGGTCCGACGTGTTATCGTCTTGTTGAGAGTCTTGTCTATATAGTTGTCACTCGTCCAGATATCTCCTATCATGTCCATATTTTGAGTCAGTTTGTTTCTGCTCCCACTTCAGTTCATTATAGTCACCTTCTTCATGTTCTATGATATCTTCATTGCACGACTTCTCCTCGTCCTTTCTTTCCCCGCTCCAGTTCATTACAGCTTCAGACCCTATTCAAATGCTATGTGGGCTAGTGGTCCCTTTTGTTCACTGTACTTATTGTGTTTGGTGGTTCTCTCATTGCCAGGAAAACGAAGAAACGTACTACAGTTTCCTATTCGAGTACAGAGGCCGAGTTGCAAGCTATGACTGTTTTGACGGCATAGGTGTAACGCTTCGGATTCGATGCGCCAGGTGTCCGCCAGTTATTCGCCGTTGTTGCCATGTCATTTGCTTGCGTATTGCATTTTGCCATGTCATCATCTGCATTTCATATCATGTCATCATGTGCGTCTCATTTTGCATACGTGTTCGTCTCATGCATCCGAGCATTTTCCCCGTTGTCCGTTTTGCAATCCGGCACTCCTATGTCCCCCGGCGTCCCCCTTTTGTCTCTCATTGTGAGTGGGTGTTAAACTTTCTCGGAATGGCCTGAGGTTTGCCAAGCGGCCTTGGTATAGCACCGATGAACCGCTGTCGAGTTTCGTGCCATTTGAAGGTCGTTTGGTACTCAACGGTTAGCAAGATGTAACCGTAAAAGCCTCTTTGTGTGCAGCCGAACACCCCTTCAAAGTGGCCCAAAACCTAGCGCCCTCCATGCTCTCGATTAGTTCGATCCGCGATCGGCGTGGCTCGCCCCTCATTTGGACTCTCCTAGCTCCTCTACCTATATATATGCCTCCCTTTCAAAATCGCGGTCTAAACCCTAGCAATTTCCCTACTCCGCATGGGGCGCATCTTGCGCCGGACATGTCCGCCGCCCGCCACCTCGCTCCGACCAATCAGGCGTCGCCATCGGCCCGCCGCCGCTTCCCTCCACCCACGTTGCGCCCGCGTCACGCCGCTGCGCCAACATCGCCGCCGCCGGGGCAGATCCGGCCGCCGGGCCCGTTCTCTCCGCCGTCAGCGGCCGGCGCCTCGAGCAGCGCCGCGCCACCACTCGCCTCTCCGCGCCCTTACTGGTTGCCCGACCACCGCCCTTTCGCCTTTGGCCAGCGCCGGATCCGGCTCAAGCGTGGCGGACCAGCCTTGTGCCGGATCAGCGCCGCCACTTTGTCCCCGCCGACCGCCGCCGCCTCCAGCGCCCTTTCGCCGCCAGCCCGGCGCCCTCGCCGGCGCGCGGATCCGGCGGGATCCGCCTCTCCGACCCTGACCGCGCTCCCGTCATACGCTCGTGAGCCCGGCCATCCTCGGATTCCGTGCAACCCGGATCGAGTGAGGTTGACTTCACCACACTCCGTTTTCTGCTAAGTCCCGAAATATTTTGCATTATCATGCCATGTTCATCGCATCATATCTTGTTGCATACTGCTCCGTTTCGTGCGTGTAATATGTCGAATTGTTCGTCTCGACGAGTACTTCATTTCATTCCATTGTGCCATGTTCATTTGAGTTCATCTTGATGCCTGAATCATCGTTGCAAGAGTGCTATATGATGTTAACCTGCTGAAACTGTTATAACATGCTCATTTGTCATTTTTACCATGTTTGATGTGTGCATCCTATAAGGTTGATGTCTACATGTGTTTTGATCTATGCTATGCCATCTTTACATAGGTGCAATCCAGGTATTTTTGTGAGTCTTGTACTGAGTGCATCAAGCTTGTTAAGTAGGGTACTTGCTGCTGCTGTTTTGCTAGGATGAATCTGCTATATCATGTTGCTTTGTAAACCTGCTGCTACAAGTCATTCTATGCATAATCTGGAGATGTTCACTAAGGATGTTTTGTTATACATGTCATGCTCTATCCATCCATGCCCCTTGTTGCATTTATAGCTTGTTGTACCTTGTTGTAATCTTGCTTCAAAGTTGCTAAATAATGTTGCTGTCATCCTGTTAACATTAAGTTCAATGTTGCCATGATTGTTGTTAGTGATCCATGCATGCTATGAACTTGTTCTTGCCATGTTTAGCTTCATAAACATGTCTTCTTACTGTTGGTTGCCTTGCCATGCCATGTATTGCTCTGTGATGAGTGGATCAAGCTCACCAACATGCCTACTTATTGTTGTTCCTGCCATGTATGAATCTGTAACTATCTTTACATGGGTGCCATCATATTTTCTGTGCCCTTTTGGCTCATGGTCAGTAAGGGACTTTTGTTCTATGCAATTAGTAGGTTCATGCCATGCTCTAGTTTGACATGATAGCTTGCTGTAACATGTTGTTTGATAGCTCTAAACATTGCAACCTGATGTTATTTCTGCAAAGTCTGAAACTGTTATTATTTGCAATCTTGCCATGTCCTTTTGAGCAAGTTCTAGTGGTTTATGGAGATAGCTCAGTGTTAATATTTTGTCATGAATTACATGTACATCATGCCCATGCCTTTTGTTTTCACGTTGGGATTCTGTAGCATGTTGTTTTGATGCTTGCTAAAGGCCTAGTTGCTGTTTTGGACAGTTTGTCCTTTAAACTTGTATAGAGTGTATGTGTTGATCCGTTGCTCCGTTTTGAGTGTGCTCTATATGAAACTTGCTTGTTTTTTCATGTAGTTTCATATTATCATGTTGCATCCTTGTTTTAAGGTGTTTGTTTGATGTTTGTATGCATTTTGCATCAATGTCATGTTTAACTTGTTTTGCTCATATCTTCTAGGCCGTAGCTCCGAATCTAATGAATTTTATATGTAACTTGACTAGAATTTCGTGTAATCATAGTGGTGCATCTTAACTTGCTGTTTAACAACTTGAACATAAGGTTTTTTCAGATCTGGACCAATTTCGAAATTTGCATATGAGGACTTACCGGAATTGTTATATGTTGCTTCCTGCCTCTTTTAAACTTGCTTTGATGTGTTGGTCTTGTATGCATCATCTTTTGCCATGAGTAGCCTCATCTAGCCTTGTCATGCATCATGCTTGTTGTGCATCATGTCTTGTTCATGTGTGGTGTGTTTACCATGTTGTGTGCTTCTTCTCGATAGTTCCCGTTTCGTTGCGATCATGAGGATTCGATTCGTCTCACGTGTGGTTCGTCTTCGTGGCTTCATCTTCTTCATGGACTCGTTCTTCTTCCTAGCGGGATTTCGTGCAAGATGACCGTCACCTTGGATCTCATTACTATCATTGCTATGCTAGTTGCTTCGTTCTACCGCTATCTTTGCGTTACCTACCACTTGCTTATCAAGCCTCCCAAATTGCCATGAACCCCTAACATTTGTCACCCTTCCTAGCAAACCGTTGTTTGGCTATGTTACCGCTTTTGCTCGGCCCCTCTTATAGCGTTGCTATGCGGTGAAAATGAAGATTGCTCCATGTTGGATTATGTTTTATGTTGGGATATCACAATATCTCTTATATTATTAATGCATCTATATACTTGGTAAAGGGTGGAAGACTCGGCCTTATGCAGTGTTTTGTTCCACTCTTGCCGCCCTAGTTTCAAATCATATCGGTATTATGTTCCCGGATTTTGCATCCCTAACGCGGTTGGGTGATTTATGGGACCCCTCGACAGTTCGCTTTGAATAAGACTCCTCCAAAGAAGGCCCAACATTGGTTTTACCATTTGCCTCACCTAGCCCTTTTTTTCCCTTGGGTTTAGGAGCCCAAGGGTCATCTTTATTTTAGCCCCCCCCACAGGCGGTGCTCCTTCGAGTGTTGGTCCAAACGCAGGCAGATCAAGGGGCCACCACGGGCAACTCGAGGGCTGGTTTTACTCAGAGGGTCGACCTATCCGGTGTGCCACGAGAACGAGATATGTGCAGCTCCTATTGGGATTTGTCGGCACATCGGGCGGCTTTTGCTGGTCTTGTTTTATTATCACAAAATGTCTTGTAAACCGATTCCGAGATCGATCGGGTCTTCCCGGGAGAAGGAATATCCTTCGTTGATCGCGAGAGCTTATCATGGGCTAAGTTGGGACACCCTGCAGGTATAATCTTTTGAAAGCCGTGTCTGCGGTTATAGGCGAGATGGGAATTTGTTAATGTCCGGTTGTAGATAACTTGACACCGGATCCGAATTAAAACGCATCAACCGTGTGTGTAGCCGTGATGGTCTCTTTTGGTGAGTCCGGAAGTGAACACGGTCTTTGGGTTATGTTTGGCGTAAGTAGGAGTTCGTGATCACTTCTTGATCATTGCTAGCTTCACGACCGTTCCGCTTGCTCTCTTCTCGCTCTTATTTGCGTATGTTAGCCACCATACTATGCTTAGTCAGCCGCAACCTCACCACTTTACCCCTTCCTTTCCCATTAAGCTTTGCTAGTCTTGATACCCATGGTAATGGGATTCTTTGAGTCCTCGTGGCTCATGATTACTTCACCAACAATTGAGTACAGGTTATGCGATGATCATGACGTGAGAGCGATGTTACTTGTTTTGGAGTTTTTCTTACGCTTTTTCGATCGGGGATAGGTTCGGTCGGCTGACTGGGCTAGCAGAGTGGATATTGTTTGAGTTTCTGTTTATGTTTCATCCGTAGTCGGATGTTGATCTTGTATGTTGTATTGTTGTATTCATGTGACGTTGTATGTCTTGGATGTATCCCCACTATTATGTAATGTTGATGTAATGATATCCACCTTGCAAAAGCGTCTTCAAGATGCGCTTCTATCCTTGGTGGGACCTTCGAGTTCCTTTAGGATAGGGTCGCATCTTGGGCGTGACAATAGGTGACTTGGTTACGATGATTACTTAAGGAGTTTGGTGTTTCTGTTACTACACCTACTTCCCTCTTGTCAAAGGGTACATGTGCTATAAGTATTGTGTGTAACCCTATGAAGCATAAGCTCTTCAAGCATATTGGTGTTTATGCTCCTTTTGTGAGCGCTGGTGTGCACGATCAGATCATTGCTCTTATTAGCTACAATGCATGGACACGGCAAAAGTTGTTGAATCCCCATGCTGACACGGCGGGACACGGGGACACGCTTGGACACGCAGGGATACGCGTATCCCGCTGTATTTCCCGAATTAAGAATTAAAAGAAAGAAAGAAAAGGGAGGACGCGACTGGGACACGGAAGGGATACAAGCCAACGCTAGATCTGGAGCACCCTCCGCCCATGCGCCTTCTTCTTCTTGCGCCCTCGCCGCCCGTCTTCTTGATGTGCCCTCGCCCATGGCGCGCCGCCCTTGGCAGTACCCTTCTTCTTGCATGACCTTGTTCTTCTTTGCATGCCCATTATTTGTTGACGGCCTTCTTCTTCTTCTGACGAAGAACACGCTAGGAGGAGGGCGGTGGCGAGAGGCTTGGCTTTCTTCTTAGGGTAGATGAGAGATCCATCGCTGGGAGGAGAGTGGCGGCTTGGTCAAAGCGTTAGGGCAGAGAGAGATAGAGTTTGAGTTTTTGACGGTGCAGATTAATCTGTAGCATCCAGTTGCTCTTGAAATGGCACTCGCTGGGCCGGCCCAACTACTAATGGATCATCTTCTTTGTGGCCCAGTTACTGCTGAATGGGGCAATCTCTTTCTCGTCATTTTTTTGTCTTTAACTCTATATTACATGGCATATTTTTATTTATTTTTATATATACTTGTCGTGTCCCCAATGGGCTGTTTATGGAAAATGCCGTATCCCGTGTCCCCGTATGCGTGTCGCCGTGTCCGTGTCCCCATATCCGTGCTTTTTAGCTTATTAGAGTTACAGTTGGCAGATTTCTTTATGAAGGCCCAGACTAGAGCATAGCACAGCTTCTATCTCTCCAAAATTAGTGTTGTTGATCCACCCTGAGTTTGAGGGGGGTGTTAGAGTTGTATATATTTGTCATGTCCCCATTGTATAAGGGGTTTCCTGCATATTTACCACATCCGTACATGTATATATATTAGCCCATGGCCACCTGGAAATACAGATTGCATATTTCCTAATAGCTCTGATTATTAGTAGGATGATCTCTGAACACTAGTCCGCTTCCATTAGAGGTAGATACATCTTAAAGAGTGTAGTGACTGCACATGAAATTGTTCATGTGTGTCCAATCTTCTAGTGATAAAGGGCTAGTGTTTATAAGGGTCTGTTTGGATAGTGTCCACACTGAATCGTGCCTGGCTTGGAGCCTCCCTGAACTGTACCTGGACAGTGTTTGGTTGCTGTCCTGCAAAAGTTGTTGCTAGCCTGGCCTGGTTACCTGACATTTTGCTTAGCCTGGAATTTGACCCAGGCAGTCCGCTTAGCCTGGACCAGGCGCTCAAAAAAGGACGCCTGGGTAGCTGCCTGGGCACTGTTTCCCTGCCTCATTGAGCTTATGGGCGTCCAATCTCCATCAATCATGCTAGTAAATTATTTAAATATTTCACCAGGCCAGGCCACCAAGAAAACACATGATGTCCAGGCAGCCACACCATGCACAAAAGCAAGGGAGTACCAGGCGGATGGCAGGCAGCCTCTTTTACCAGGCATGAAGCCCAGGCCAACAACCAAACATGCCCTAAAATTGACTATGAGAAGGCCTATGACAAGGTTAACTTGGATTTTCGAGGTTTTGGTAGTAAGTGGATTAACTGGATTGACATGATTGCTCAAAATGGTACCATAGGAGGCAAGATTAATGGGGAGAGTGTTCTTTACCACTAGTAGAGGGCTAGGCAAGGGCACCCTCTTTCTCCCTTGTTTAATCTCGTTGTGGATATTTTTGACGAAATGCTAGTTAGTGGAAAGTAGGGCTCATTAGAGGTCTTTGTCCAAACTTTATTCCTGGGGGTGTAGCTTGTTTAGAATATGCTGATAATACTTTCCTATGAAATATTTAGGATTACCTTTACACTTTGAGAAGTTGAGGAGAGAGGATCTTCAACCTTTAGTGGATTTTATGTTAGCTAGAATAGCTGATGGAAAGGCAAGTTACGTTCTATGTTGGGCAAAGTGACTTTAATTAGGTCTTGTTTATTCAGTATTCCAAATTACATGCTTTCCTTCTTAAAATTCCCTAAGTGGGCTATAGCTTTAGTGAATTCTCAAATGGCCAAATGCATGTGGAGTAATAGTGAAGGAAATAAAAAAATCATCTTGCAAAGTGGCCATCTCTCTGCATAAGGAGTACGGGGGTTATGGGAGTGCCAAATATCCAAGGCCTTAACATGATCATGAGGAAGGAATATGGGGGTGCGGGAGTGCCAAATATCCAAAAGGTATATTGCAAGGGAAGGAACATTGTGGAGAAAAGTTATAGATGCCAAGTATAATACTAGAAATCCTAATGAGCTCTGCTGCCATGACTCTCACCCCTCTCAGTTCTGGAAAGGGGTTATGTGGGCCATGCAAGCTGTTAAATCTGGATACAAGTGGCATGTAGGTAATGGTAGATCAGTTCGTTTTGGGGAAGACATTTGTTTTGGCAACTCTCCTCTGGCCACACAATTTTGGGATATCTATGGTGTGGTCAATGAGACAAATAAGACTGTTTGAGCTCTGGGATGGGATTCAGTTGAAGTGCACCTTTAGGAGGACCTTGACTGAAGATCTCATGGCCATGTGGATAGACTTAGAATCTGTTGTATTTGTAGAGCAGGAGGAAAGCTTAGTTTGGTAGTATGAGTCTAAAGGGGTATGTTCCTATAAATCCCTATATGCAATTGTGAACTTGAGAGGGGTCCAACCTGTCCTGCTACCGGCTGACGGCTGTCTAGCAACTTAAAGTCCCCCCTACGATTCGGGGGTTCTTGTGGCTCTTATCACCTGTGATAGCCTGAGGAGGAGCGGCATGACAAAACCTCTGGAATGTAGACATTGTAGTGAAATTGAGTCAGTGTACCATCTGTACATTGAATGAATGTATTGTTGCTAAATCCATTTAGAATGATGCTGAGCTTATCTTTGGTGTTAGCATTGTAGATTTTAGATCGTTAGCTGTTTCTTATGCTGTCCTGTGGGGACTTTGGAACTGTAGAAATGGCTTAGTTTTTTACCAAATGCACCTGGAGATCTGTGAAAAAACAGGTGTGGCATCTGACAGTAGGGTTCCTGGGATACTATCTTTAACAAATGCACCTGGATCCCTATGAAACAGGTGTGGCATCTGATAGTAGGGTTTCTGGGGGACTGGGCAAAATCCCTCAAAGAACCATTTGGGGAAAAGGCTGTCTTTTTTCAGGGAATTGATGCTCAGGAAACTGAGCGTCAATCCTGGGCTGAAGCTGTTGTTAGTGTTGAGCATGGAGGGCGTGCTTCTCTGAGCCCCTGTAAGTGGAGTGCCAACATGAACCGGGGGCGAGGCTCCTTTTGATCGATTTTTTATTAGATTGCCAACGTGAACCCCTGTAAGTGGAGCGCGAGCCATAAAGCACCGATAATGAGGGGAGAGGGAATGAAGAACAGCATACCCCCACGCCGCTTGCGTAGTTCCCGCTGGACGTGCAGATGGCCGCCCGGAAAAACGTCGGCCATACGGTGCACCCGGCTTTCTCGATCTGCTCCCTCAGGAACACCACCTTCGGATCTATCACAAATTGACAACGCGATTCAGGAGATGGGAGTTCACAAGCACGTATAGAGGGAGAAAGAAAGGGCGATGGGTGAGTAGAGGCGTAAGCAAGCGCGCACCTTTGAGAGCCAATTGAACGCCGGCGACGCACTTCTCCCACGGCATGGCATTTCGGGTCACGTGCGGCCGAGAAGCGGGAGGCGCCTCCGCTATTGGGGTCTTCGGCGGGACGCTGCCGCCGTCGCCTGCGGCGGCCGCCATTGTTCTGTACCTCTGGCGGCAGCTGCGTCGTGGGTTCCGGAGGCCGAAAAGGCGAAGCGAGATTCGTCTTCAGGGCTAGGGTAGTTAGGATCTCTGGGCCGGAAGGTGATTGGACTCAGTTATCAGAAGACCACCACGGGCCGGAAGGTGATTGCAGCAAATGAAATTGGAAAAAGGCCACCACGGGACTCCAAAAGCACATAATCGGAAAAAGCCTAGTGAAAAATGAAAAAGGCACCAAAGACCCAAAGATGTGTCTCAAGAAAAAAGACCCAAAGATTTAGTCATTGCTTCTGATTGCTTGACGGTGGTGAAGCATATCAAGGAGGCGTCGGGATTCCATCTCAGCCGGATGTCAAGAAGTTCAATGTAGATGGAGCGGTGGCACATCATAAACGTTGTGGAGCAGCTGCTGTTGTGTGTCATGACCACCATGGAACTTTCCTAGATCCTCGGTAGTGGTTTACAGAATAATTGACTCAGTGGTACTCGAAGCATATGCCTACAGAGAGGCATTGGCACTGGCGGAGGACTTGAATGCTCATGATCTACTTGTAGCTTCAGATTGCCAGGTAGTCGTCAACGATATCAAGAATGGGACAGGAGGTCCTCATTCCGCCATCATACATGAAATATCAGAGTATAGGCGTAGTTTTCACTCTTGTAAGTTCAGTTTCGAACATAGGAATCACAACTTTGAGGCACATAATCTTGTCAAGTTCGGTTGTACTCTAGGTCTAGGTAGGCACGTTTGGTTGGGTAATCTGCATGACCCAACTAATGTACCTGTGAACATTATGGCCAATGAATAAAGAAGGCAAGATTTTCTAGAAAAAAGAGGCATCGAGAGGAAACTATGGAGGAGTGGAGAAAGAAATTAGGTCCTGGCAATCTATTTTCAATTCTTGTGTTTTTGTTTATGAGTCTAGGCTCTTAAATGTTGAGTCGTATAAATTGGCTAGACATGCCCTCTTGCTTGATCAAGGGTGCCACCTTTGGCTGGGGCACCCTCATAATCCTGCTGTAATTCCTGTAAACGTTATACTTGTTGGGGAACATAGTAATTTTAAAAAAAATCCTACGCACACGCAAGATCATGGTGATGCATAGCAACGAGAGGGGAGAGTGTTGTCCACGTACCCTCGTAGACCGAAAGCGGAAGCGTTAGCACAATGCGGTTGATGTAGTCGTACATCTTCACGATCCGGCCGATCAAGTACCGAACGCACGGCACCTCCGAGTTCAAAGACACGTTCGGCGATGGCGTTCCTCGAACTCCGATCCGGTAGAGTGTTGAGGGAGAGTTTCGTCGACCTGACGGCGTGGTGACGATGATGATGTTCTACCGACGCAGGGCTTCGCCTAAGCACCGCTACAGTATTATCGAGGTGGACTATGGTGGATGTGGGCATCGCACACGGCTAAAAGATCAAATCAATTGTTGTGTCTTTGGGGTGTCCCCCTGCCCCCGTATATAGAGGAGCAAGGGGGGAGGTGCGGCCGGCCAGGAGGAGGCGCGCCAGGAGGAGTCCTACTCCCGCCAGGAGGAGTCCTACTCCCACCGGGAGTAGGACTCCCTCCCTTCCTTGTTGGATTAGGTGAAGGGGGGAAAGAGGAGGGAGAGAGGAAGGAAAGGGGGCGCCGCCCCCCTCTCCTTGTCCTATTCGGACTAGAGGGGGAGGGGCGTGCGGCCCTACCCTAGCCACCTCTCCTCTTCTCCACTAAGGCCCACTATGGCCCATTAAACCCCCGAGGGGTTCTGGTAACCCCCGGTACTCCGGTAAAATCCCGATTTCACCCGGAACACTTCCGATATCCAAATATAGGCTTCCAATATATCAATCTTCATGTCTCGACCATTTCGAGACTCCTCGTCATGTCCGTGATCACATCCGGGACTCCGAACAACCTTCGGTACATCAAAACATATAAACTCATAATATAACCGTCATCGAAACTTTAAGCGTGCGGACCCTACGGGTTCGAGAACTATGTAGACATGACCGAGACACGTCTCCGGTCAATAACCAATAGCGGAACCTGGATGCTCATATTGGCTCCCACATATTCTACGAAGATCTTTATCGGTTGGACCGCATAACAACATATGTTGTTCCCTTTGTAATCGGTATGTTACTTGCCCGAGATTCGATCGTCGGTATCTCAATACCTAGTTCAATCTCGTTACCTGCAAGTCTCTTTACTCGCTCAGAATACATCATCCCGCAACTAACTCATTAGTTGCAATGCTTGCAAGGCTTAAGTGATGTGCATTACCGAAAGTGGTCCCAGAGATACCTCTCCGACAATCGGAGTGACAAATCCTAATCTCGAAATCGCCAACCCAACAAGTACCTTTGGAGACACCTGTGAGAGCACCTTTATAATCACCCGATTCGTTGTGACGTTTGGTAGCACACAAAGTGTTCCTCCCAGAACGGGAGTTGCATAATCTCATAGTCATAGGAACATGTATAAGTCATGAAGAAAGCAATAGCAACATACTAAACGATCGAGTGCTAAGCTAACAGAATGGGTCAAGTCAATCACATCATTCTCCTAATGATGTGATCCCGTTAATCAAATGACAACTCATGTCAATGGCTAGGAAACATAACCATCTTCGATCAACGAGCTAGTCAAGTAGAGGCATACTAGTGACACTCTGTTTCTCTATGTATTCACACAAGTATTATGTTTCCGGTTAATACAATTCTAGCATGAATAATAAACATTTGTCATGATATAAGGAAATAAATAATAACTTTATTATTGCCTCTAGGGCATATTTCCTTCAATATTGGGTGAATAAAATCAACAGGTTTTCTCAAAAAAAAGACCCAAAGAGAAAAAAGGAAAGAAGATCTCGATTTATTGTTCAGAACGTCCTGCAAGTGGCAGGGTTGATTGAAGCACGGTTTGAATAAAGGACTAGTAGAACGCATGTGCGTTGTTGCGGGTTACAATACATATAAATGAATCAGACAAATGATTAAGCTCATCTCCAAGGTAGCATGTTTGGACATCAAACAGGCACCCAATGAGCTCCCAAAATTCAACCGTCTAGACAGTCCGGACTTCCACAAATCTAGACCATATGTTACATACAATTGAATGTCTTGCATCACGAAACAAAAATATGATGTCCATATCGGGCATACAACTCATACGACATTGTGTCTGTTATTAACTCTTAAACCAACCAACCAATACATAACTACTTCACGAGCAAAATTGTCTTGGGATGCGTTATATTACTGGCTAAGTTACTCCCATTATGACCGGCCTTAACATCTAGTCCAAAATTCCGATACTGATGTAAGAATTGATATTGATGGGAAAAAGTCCCATGCGTGTTATCTTACTTTCTCTGATTTGTGAAATTAATCAATGAAATGTGTGCTATCTAAAACCCATCATTAAAAAGGGAAATGATAGCTGGCGAACATTTGGCAAGTAACCAATCCTGGTAAATGCCTTCCTTGTCGGGATCTCGGCACATTCGGGGCGAATGCTCTCTCTTTTTTTCCTCCAAAAAAGGGTTTGAACCCGCGACCTCATGCGGAGGTGGTGGACGCACTTTGCCACCGGATTGAAGTGGGGGCTATGAAATCTTGTGTGTAAGCTGCTATATGTATATTTTTGAAGCTAATTTGTGATTCTAGTTTGTTTTTTCATTTGAAAATTTGGCCAAAAAATCCAAAAATCCCAATCTTTTTCATCTTTTTGAAAGATAAAAAATCATAATTTTCGGTCATGTGCCATTTATTACAAGTCCATGGCCATTTTTGTAATTGTTTTTCTACTTTCTCACATGGACGTTTATTATTTACAACATGGCATTTTATTATTAAGAGGATGGAATATTTATTAATAACTTTGCATTTTTATTATTAAGAGGATGTTATTTTTTATTATTAATACAATGTCATTTTTATTATCAAGAGGGTGCCATTTTTATTATTAAGAGGATGGCAATTATATTATTTAAGAGTGTGGTTGCTACCTCTTGAGCACTGCGTTGGTTTTCCCTTGAAGAGGAAAGGGTGATGCAGCAAAGTAGCGTAAGTATTTCACTCAGTTTTTGAGAACCAAGGTATCAATCCAGTAGGAGGCTAGCGCGAGTCCCTCGCACCTACACAAAACAAATAAATCCTCGCAACCAACGGGATAAGGGGTTGTCAATCCCTACACGGTCACTTACGAGAGTGAGATCTGATAGATATGATAGGATAATATTTTTGATATTTTTATGATAAAGATGCAAAGTAAAATAAAAGGCAAAGTAAAAAAGCAAAGGAAATAACTAAGTGTTGGAAGATTAATATGATGAAGATAGACCCGGGGGCCACAGGTTTCACTAGTGGCTTCTCTCAAGAGCATAATTATTTTACGGTGGGTGAACAAATTAATGTTGAGCAATTGACAGAACTGAGCATAGTTATGAGAATGTCTAGGTATGATCATGTATATAGGCATCATGACCGAGACAAGTAGACCGACTCACACCGCATCTACTACTATTACTCCACACATCGACCGCTATCCAAAGATGCATCTAGAGTATTAAGTTCATAAG
This sequence comes from Aegilops bicornis, assembly GCA_021605145.1. Classification (NCBI taxonomy): domain Eukaryota; kingdom Viridiplantae; phylum Streptophyta; class Magnoliopsida; order Poales; family Poaceae; genus Aegilops; species Aegilops bicornis. Next base: position 598,630,834 of record CM038670.1, read on the forward strand.
AGCGAGTAACGCCTTAAGCAAGATGACATGGTGTAGAGGGATAAATTCATGCAATATGATAAAAACCCCATCTTGTTATCCTCGACGGCAACAATACAATATGTGCCTTGCGCCCCTCATCATCCTTTGGGAAAGGACACCGCAAGATTGAACCCAAAGCTAAGAACTTCTCCCATTGCAAGAAAGATCAATCTAGTAGGCCAAACCAAAGCGATAATTCAAGAGACTTGCAAAGATAACCAATCAAACATAAAAAAATTCGAAGATTCAAATATTATTCATAGATAAACTTGATCATAAACCCACAATTCATCGGTCTCAACAAACACACCGCAAAAGAAGATTACATCGAATAGATCTCCACGGAGAGGCGGAGAACAACATATGGAGATCCAAAAAGAGAAAAAACCATCTAGCTAATAACTATGGACCCGAAGGTCCGAGGTAAACTACTCACACTTCATCGGAGGGGCTATGGTGTTGATGTAGAAGCCCTCCGTGATTGATGCCCCCTCGTGAGCTCGGAACGGGCCCCAAGATGGGATCTCGTGGGTGCAAGGTTGCGGCGGTGGAATTAGGTTTTGGCTCCGTGTCGATCGTTTGGGGGAAGTGCGTAGGTATATATAGGAGGAAGAAGTACGTCGGTGGAGCAACAGGGGCCCACGAGGGTGGAGGCGCCACAGGGGTAGGCGCGCCCCTACCTCGTGGCTTCCTGGAAGCTTCTCTTCACGTGAGGGTCCAAGTCTCCTGGATCTTGTTCGTTCCAAAAATCAAGTTCGAAGGTTTCATTCCGTTTGGACTCCATTTGATATTCTTTTCTTGAAACTCGAATAGGCAAAAGACAACAATTTTGGGCCTCCGGTTAATAGGTTAGTCCCAAAAATAATATAAAAGTGAATAATAACGCCCGATAATGTCCAAAACAGAAGATAATATAGCATGGAGCAATCAAAAATTATAGATACGTTGGAGACGTATCAAGCATCCCCAAGCTTAATTCCTGCTCATCCTCGAGTAGGTAAATGATAAAAAACAGATTTTTTGATGCGGAGTGCTATTAGGCATAATTTCAATGTAATTCTTCTTAATTGTGGTATGAATATTCAGATCCGAAAGATTCAAGACAAAAGTTTAATATTGACATAAAAATAATAATACTGCAATCATAGTAACAAAGCAATTATGTCCTCTCAAAATAACATGGCCAAGGAAAGTTCATCCCTACAAAATCATATAGTTTAGTCATGCTCCATCTTTGTCACACAAGAATGCTCTCATCATGCACAACCCCGATGACAAGCCAAGCAATTATTTCATACTTTAGTAATCTCAAACCTATAAACCTTCACGCAATACATGAGCGCGAGCCATGGACATAGCACTATGGGTGGAATAGAATATGATGATGGGGGTTATGTGGAGAAGACAAAAAAAGAGAAAGTCTCACATCAACGAGGCTAATCAATGAGCTATGGAGATGCCCATCAATTGATGTTAATGCAAGGAGTAGGAATTGCCATGCAACGGATGCACTAGAGCTATAAATGTATGAAAGCTCAACAAAAGAAACTAAGTGGGTGTGCATCCAACTTGCTTGCTCACGAAGACCTAGGGCACTTGAGGAGGCCCATTGTTGGAATATACAAGCCAAGTTCTATAATGAAAAATTCCCACTAGTATGTGAAAGTGACAAAACAAGAGACTCTCTATCATGAAGATTATGGTGCTACTTTGAAGCACAAGTGTGGTAAAGGATAGTAGCATTGTCCCTTCTCTCTTTTTCTCTCATTTTTTGGGCCTTCTCTTCTTTTTTTATGGCCTTTCTCTTTTTTTTATTCCTCGCTTGGGACAATGCTCTAGAAAATGATGATCATCACACTTCTATTTATTTACAACTCAATGATTACAACTCGATACTAGAACAAAGTATGACTCTATACACTACAAAAAAAAGACACATTCGTGACATTTTGGGCCGAACGAATTTTTTCTGTCATACATATGACACTTCTATGACGATAACTGTGACAAAACCCGGTATCATCATAGATGTGGTGGGCTCCTACTTCTATGATAAAAAATCATGACAGAAAATGGGCTTTTCGTCACCGGTGGGCCGGAGACGCAGCTGCATGACATTCTTTGGGCTGTCCATGACGGAAAAAAACCGTGGTAGAAGCGAGGCGAGGAAAATTTCGGCGAGTTCCGGTTACGGTGGGAGGTAGGGGCGAAGCGATGCGTGTTTCTCTCGTACACGACGCTGCAGCGTGTGTGCGAGGCGTTGGCTCTAATCGAACCCGAGCAAGGCGTTGGGCTCTAATCGAACCCGAAAGCAATTACCTGCAGGCTACGCGTTCTCGAACTTGAGCGGTTGATCGATGGTCGTTAATCAACCCGATCGAGCGATTCGCCGCTCTGCCGCTAATCAAGCCGATCGATGCTGCCTCGATGAACCGTGAGCGTTGCGGGGGGTTTGGATGAGCAGTGGCGATGGCGTTGCCTCTGGATGAACAGGACCCGTGGTGTGGTGGAGGGCTGGATGAGCGATTACGGTGGAGGGGTGCCCGTGGAGGGGTGGATGAACAGGACCCGTGGTGTGTAGGGCTGGATGAGCAGTGAGCGGTGGAGGGGTGCCCGTGGAGGGGTGGTTGAACAGACCCGTGAGTGTGGAGGGCTGGATGAGCAGTGAAGCGGTGGAGGGGTGGTTGAACAATAGCGGTGGAGTAAGCGCGGTGGAGGCCGGATGAGCAGGAGCCCGTGGAGGCTGGAGGAGGTCGACGGTAGCCCGTGGAGGCCGGAGGAGGTCGACGGTGGAGATGAACAGATCTCGTGGAGTCCTGCTTTCTGATCGCCACACCCCTCCCGATGAACAGGACCCTCATTTCGGCCAGAAGCGCTCCAACACAAGTCCGTTTAAATCCGCTTAGCAGACGCCACACCCTCCCGATCAACAGGACCCCGTTTCGACCGTAGGAGGTCCGCTTCCTCCGCTTCTTGATGCGCCACACCCATCCCGATCAACAGGACCCCCATTTCGACCGTAGGAGGTCCATTTCCTCCGTTTTGCGGTACACCACACCCCTCCCGATCAACAGGACCCCCATTTTGACCGTAGGAGGTCCGTTTCCTCCACTTTATGGTACGCCACACCCCTCCCGATCAACAGGACCCCGTTTCGAATGTAGGAGGTCTGTTTCCTCCGTTCTTGATGCAGACGCCAGCCTCGTTCCATCGCCAGTTCCGTCCAAGCCCTCCCGATGAACACGACCACGCATTCCGTTCCGACCCAGCTGGTTGGCTCCCACGCGTTCCATTGCCTCCCCATGAACACGACACATTCCGTTGCCTCCCCATGAACACGACGACAACGTTGTTTCTCCGTTCCGACCCAGCCATGAACACGAGTCCTGGCCGTACGTATGCGCGAGTAGGCGTTCGAGACCCCGCCCGTATGTACACATACGTGGCCGTATTTTCTTTCTTGCACCCTGGCCGCTGTGCGTACGTGTACATGCTACGTGCGCGACTCTACTACGACACATGCGCGCCTCTACTATGACACGTGTGCGCCTCTATATCGACCAGTATGTACGTACATGTTCGCGGCCAGAATGACAACGCTACGTACGCTTCGACCAGGTGGGTCCCGACTGTCAGGAACTTCCTAGCGTGCGAAGATGTAGCTGGTGGGTCCCAGCAGTCAGGGGGGCGAATCGTTTTGTTTTTTTCTGCCCGGACGCACTTCCTTGCGTGCGAAGGTGTAGCTGGTGGGTCCCAGCAGTCAGGGGGGAAACATTTTTTCGCGAAATACGGTGGCCCGTCCGGTGGGTCCTCGCTGTTGAAGGAAATATGCCCTAGAGGCAATAATAAAGTTATTATTTATTTCCTTATATCATGATAAATGTTTATTATTCATGCTAGAATTGTATTAATCGGAAACATAATACATGTGTGAATACATAGACAAACAGATAAGTCACTAGTAAGCCTCTACTAGACTAGCTCATTAATCAAAGATGGTTATGTTTCCTAACCATAGACATGTGTTGTCATTTGATTAATGGGATCACCTCATTAGAAGAATGATGTGATTGACATGACCCATTCCGTTAGCTTAGCACTTGATCATTTAGTATATTGCTATTGCTTTCTTCATGACTTATACATGTTCCTGTAACTATGAGATTATGCAACTCCGTTTACCGGAGGAACACTTTGGTACTACCAAAGCGTCACAACGTAATCGGGTGATCATAAAGGAGTACTACAGGTGTCTCCAAAGGTACTTGTTGGGTTGGCGTATTTCGAGATTAGGTTTTGTCACTCCGATTGCTGGAGAGGTATCTCTGGGCCTTCTCGGTAATGCACATCACATAAGCCTTGCAAGCATTGCAACTAATGAGTTAGTTGTGAGATGATGTATTACGGAGCGAGTAAAGAGACTTGCCGATGAGATTGAACTAGGTATTGGATACCGACGATCGAATCTCGGGCAAGTAACATACCGATGACAAAAGGAACAACGTATGTTGTTATGCGGTCTGACCGATAAAGATCTTCATAGAAAATGTAGGAACCAATATGGGCATCCAGGTCCCGCTATTGGTTATTGACCGGAGATGTGTCTCGGTCATGTCTACATTGTTCTCGAACCATAGGGTCCGCACGCTTAAGGTTTCGATGTGATTATATTATGAGTTTGTGTATTTTGATGTACCGAAGGTTGTTCGAGTCCGGATATGATCACGGACATGACGAGGAGTCTCGAAATGGTCGAGACATAAAGATTAATATATTGGACGGATATATTTGGACACCGGAAAGGTTCCGAGAAGTTTGGAGCTCCGGAGGTTACCGGAACCCCCGGGAGGTATATGGGCCTTATTGGGCCCATGTAGGAGGAAGGGAGAAGGAACAAGGGAGGCGCGCCCCAAGCCCAATCCGAATTGGGGAAGGGGCCGGCCCCCTTTCCTTTCTCCTTCCCCCTCTTCCTATTCCTACTACTAGTACTACTTCCTAATACTAGTACTCCTTCCTTCCCCCTCCAAATAAGATAAGGAAAAGAGAGGAAACCTACTTGGAGTAGGTTCCCCCTCCCTATGGTGCGCCCCCCTTGTGGCCGGCCACCTCCTCCCTCCCTCCTTTATATACGGGGGTGGGGGGGCACCCTAGAACACACAAGTTGATCCTTGAGATCGTTCCTTAGCCGTGTGCGGTGCCCCCCTCCACCATATTCCACCTCGGTCATATCGTCGCGGTGCTTAGGCGAAGCCTGCGTCAGTGAAACATCAAGATCGTCCACCACGTCGTCTTGTGGAACTCCCACTCCCGGAGCTTTCTTGGATCGGAGCCCGAGGAGCGTCATCGAGCTGAGCGTGTGCCAAGAACTTCGAGGCGCCGAGTAACGGCTGGGATCGGCCGGATCGCGAGGAGAACGTCGACTACTTCCTCTACGTCATCATCGACTCGGAGGTGCCGAGTAATGCACCTTTGGGATCGGCGGCAGGATCGCGAGGAGAACGTCTGACTACTTCCTCTACGTTGTGATCGCTTCGCTTTGGTCTCTACGAGGGTACATAGACAACACTCTCCCTTCTCGTTGCTATGCCATCACCATGGTCCCGTGTGTGCGTGGAAATTTTTGAAATTACTACGTTTCCCAACAAGGGCATCCGAGCCTGGTTTTATGCGTTGATGTCATATGCACGAGTAGAACACAAGCGAGTTGTGGGCGATACAAGTCATCGCCTACCGACATGTCATACTTTGGTTCAGCGGTATTGTGAGATGAAGCGGCCCGGACCGACATTACGCGTGCAGACTTCTGGCGAGACTGGTTTCACTGCTACTGAGCACTCGTGCTTAAAGGTGGCTGGCGGGTGTCTGTCTCTCTCACTTTAGTTGAACTGAGTGTGGCTACGCCCGGTCCTTGAGAAGGTTAAAAGCGGAGTCTATTTGTGAAGTATCGTTGTGGTTTTAATGCGTGGGTAAGAACGGTTCTTGCTCAGCCCGTAGCAGCCACGTAAAACTTGCAACAACAAAGTAGAGGACGTCTAACTTGTTTTTGCAGGGCATGTTGTGATGTGATATGGTCAAGACGTGATGCTATATTTTATTGTATGAGATGATCATGTTTTGTAACCGAGCTATCGGCAATGGCGAAAGCCATATGGTTGTCGCTTTATTGTATGAAATGCAACGCATACAGAATTGCTTTACTTTATCACTAAGCGGTAGCGATAGTCGTAGAAGCAATAGATGGCGTAAACAACAACGATGCTACGATGGAGATCAAGGTGTCGCTACCGGTGACGATGGTGATCATGACGGTGCTTGAGATGGAGATCACAAGCACAAGATGATGATGGCCATATCATATCACTTATATTGATTGCATGTGATGTTTATCCTTTATGCATCTTATCTTGCTTTGATTGACGGTAGCATTTTAAGATGATCTCTCATTAAAATTATCAAGTAGTGTTCTCCCACGAGTATGCAGATTTGCCAAAGTTAAATGCGTCTTGAGACACCACGTGATGATCGGGTGTGATAAGCTCTCGTCCATCTACAACGGGTGCAAGCCAATTTTGCACACGCAGAATACTCAGTTATACTTGACGAGCCTAGCATATGCGGATATGGCCTCGGAACACGGAGACCGAAAGGTCGGCGTGAATCATATAGTAGATATGATCAACATAAGATGTTCACCATTGAAAACTACTCCATCTCACGTGATGATCGGTTATGGTTTAGTTGATTTGGATCACGTGATCACTTAGATGACTAGAGAGATGTCTGCCTAAGTGGGAGTTCTTTAGTAATATGATTAATTAAAAACTTAAATTTATCATGAACTTAGTACTGATAGTATTTTGCTTGTCTATGTTTACTTTGTAGATAGATGGCTCGTCTTTGTTGTTCCGTTGAATTTTAATGCGTTCCTTGAGAAAGCAAAGTTGACAGATGATGGTAGCAATTACACGGACTGGGTCCGTAACTTGAGGATTATCCTCATTCTTTGCACGGAAGAATTACGTCCTGGAAGCACCGCTGGGTGCCAGAACTGCTGCGAGAGCAACGCCGAAGTTGTGAACGTCTGGTAGAGCAAAGTTGATGACTACTCTATAGTTCGATTGTGCCATGCTTTACGGCTTAGAACCGGGTCTTCAACGACGTTTTGAACGTCATGGAGCATATGAGATGTTCCAAGAGTTGAAGTTAATATTTCAAGCAAATGCCGGATTGAGAGATATGAAGTCTCCAATAAGTTCTATAGCTGCAAGATGGAGGAGAACAGTTACAAGGAGCACATACTCAAAATGTGCAGGTATAATAATCACTTAATTCATTTGGGAGTTAATCTTCCGGATGATAGTGTTATTGATGTAATTCTCCAATCATCGCCACCAAGCTACAAGAGCTTCGTGATGAACTATAATATGCAAGGGATGACTAAGACAATTCTGAGCTCTTCGCAATGCTAAAAGCAGCGGAGGTAGAAATCAAGAAAGAGCATCAAGTGTTGATGGTCAACAAGACCACTAGTTTCAAGAAAAGGGCAAAGGGAAGAAGAAGGGGAACTTCAAGAAGAACAGCAAACAAGTTGCTGCTCAAGGAAGAAACCCAAGTCTGGACCTAAACCTGAAATCGAAAGTGCTTCTCACCGCGGCATCGTCACTAGAAGCGGAACTGCCCCAAGTATTTGGCGGATAAGAAGGATGGCAAGGTGAACAAAGGTATATGTGATATACATGTTATTGATGTGTACCTTACTAGAGCTCGCAGTAGCACTGGTATTTGATCTTTGGTTACATTGCTAATATTTGCAACTCGAAGCAGGGGACTACTGATTTGCGAACACCGGCAAAGGACGAGGTGACGATGCTTGCGTGGGAAATGGTTCCAAAGTCGATGTGATCGCAATCGGCACGCTACCTCTACATCTACCTTCGGGATTAGTTTTAGACCTAAATAATTGTTATTTGGTGCCGGCGTTAAGCATGAACATTATATCTGGATCTTGTTTGATGCGAGACGGTTATTCATTTCGTCGAGAATAAAGGTTGTTCTATTTATATGAATAATATCTTTTATGGTCATGCACCCTTGAAGAGTGGTCTATTTTAATGAATCTCGATAGTAGTGATACACATATTCATAATGTTGAAACCAAAAGATGCAGAGTTGATAATGATAGTGCGACTTATTTGTGGCATTGCCGTTTAGGTCATATCGGTATAAAGCGCATGAAGAAACTCCATCTTGATGGACTTTTGGAGTCACTTGATTATGAATCACTTGGCACTTCTGAACCGTGCCTCATGGGCAAGATGACTAAAACCCGCTTCTCGGTACTATGGAGAGAGCAGCATTTGTTGGAAATCATACATACCGATGTATGTGGTCCAATGAATGTTGAAGCTCGTGGCGGATATCGTTATTTTCTCACCTTCCACAGATGATTTAAGCGGATATGGGTATATCTTCTTAATGAAACATAAGTCTGAAACATTTGAAAAGTTCAAAGAATTTCAGAGTGAAGTTGAAAATCATCATAATAAGAAAATAAAGTTTCTACGATCTGATCGTGGAGGCGAATATTTGAGTTCTGAGTTTGGTCTACATTTGAAACAATGCGGAATAGTTTCGCAACTCACGCCACCCGGAACACCACAACAAGCAATGGTGTGTCCGAACGTCAGAATCGCACTTTACTAGATATGGTGCGATCTATGATGTCTCTTCAGATTTACCGCTATCGTTTTGGGGTTATGCTCTTGAGACGGCCGCATTCACGCTGAATAGAACACCGTCAAAATCCGTTGAGACGACACCTTATGAATCGTGGTTTAGCAAGAAACCAAAGTTGTCGTTTCTTAAAGTTTGGGGATACGATGCTTATGTGAAAAAGCTTCAACCTGATAAGCTCGAACCTAAATCGGAGAAATGTATCTTCATAGGATACCCAAAGGAGACAGTTGGGTACACCTTCTATCACAGATCGGAAGGCAAGACATTTGTTGCTAAGAATGGATCCTTTCTAGAGAAGGAGTTTCTCTCGAAAGAAGTGAGTGGGAGGAAAGTAGAACTTGATGAGGTAATCGTACCTTCTCCCTTATTTGAAAGTAGTTTATCACGTAAACCAGTTTTACGCAATATCTACACCAAATAGTGAGGAAGTTGATGATGTTGATCATGAAACTTGAGATCAAGTTACTCTGAGAACCTCGTAGATCAACCGTAATAAAATCTGCACGAGTGGTACGGCAATCCTGTTCGGAAGTCATGCTACTAGATCATGATGAACCTCACGAACTATGAAGAAGCGATGGTGAGCCCAGATTCATAAAATGGCTTGAGGCCATGAAATCTGAGATGGGATCCATGTATGAAAACAAAGTGTGGACTTTGGTTGACTTGCAGAATTCGGCAAGCAATAGAAAACAAGTGGATCTTCAAGAAGAAGACCGACGACGGTAATATTGTCGTCTACAAAGCTCGACTTGTCGCAAAGGGGTTTCGACAAGTTCAAGGGATTGACTACGATGAGACCTTCTCACCCGTAGCGATGCTTAGGTCTGTCCGAATCATGTTAGCAATTGCCGCATTTTATGATTATGAAATTTGGCAAATGGATGTAAAGACCGCATTCTGAATGGATTTACGGAAGAAGAGTTGTATATGATGCAACCGTAAGGTTTTATCGATCCAAAGGGAGCTAACAAAGTGTGCAAGCTCCAGCGATCCATTTATGGACTGGTGCAAGCATCTCGGAGTTGGAATAAACGCTTTGATAGTGTGATCAAAGTATTTGGGTTTATCTGAGACTTTTGGAGAAGCTTTGTATTTACAAGAAAGTGAGTGGGAGCTCATAGCATTTACGATATTATATGTAGATGACATATTACTAATCGGAAATGATATAGAATTCTGGATAGCATAAAGGGATACTTGAACAAGAGTTTTTCGATGAAAGACCTTGGTGAAGCTGCTTACATATTAGGCATCAAGATCTATAGAGATAGATCAAGGCGCTTAATTGGACTTTCACAAAGCACATACCTTGATAAAGTTTTGAAGAAGTTCAAAATGGATCGAGCAAAGAAAGGTTTTTACAGACATACAAGGTGTGAGATTGAGTCGGACTCAATGCCCGACCACGGCAGAAGATAGAGAGAAAATGAAAGATGTTCCCTATGCTTCAGCCATAGGCTCTATCATGTATGCAATGCTGTGTACCGGACACGACGTATGCTTAGTCGTAAGCTTGGCAGGAAGGTACCAAAGTAATCCAGAGTGGATCCTTTGGACAGCGGTCAAGAACATCCCGAAATACACGAAAAGGACTAAGGATATGTTTCTCGTATATGGAGGTGACAAAGAGCTAGTCGTAAATGGTTACGTCGATGCTGAAGCTTTGACCTTGATCCGGACGATTCTAAATCGCAAACCGGATACGTGTTTTTGTTAAACGGTGGAGCTGTCGGTTGGTGCGAGTTCTAAACAAAGCGTCGTGGCGGGATCTACATGTGAAGCGGAGTACATAGCTGCTTGAAGCGACAAATGAAGGAGTCTGGATGAAAGAGTTCATTTCCGATCTAGGTGTTATACCTAGTGCATCGGGACCAATGAAGATCTTCTGTGACAATACGGTGCAATTGCCTTGGCAAAGGAATCCAGATTTCACAAGAGGACCAAGCATATCAAGAGACGCCTTCAATTCCATTCGGGACCAAGTCCAAGTGGGAGACATAGAGATTTGCAAAATACATACGGATCTGAACGTTGCGGACCCTGACTAAGCCTCTTCCACGAGCAAAACATGATCAACACCAAGACTCCATGGGTGTTAGAATCATTCTTGAGTAATCTAGATTATTGACTCTAGTGCAAGTGGGAGATCAAGGAAATATGCCCTAGAGGCAATAATAAAGTTATTATTTATTTCCTTATATCATGATAAATGTTTATTATTCATGCTAGAATTGTATTAACCGGAAACATAATACATGTGTGAATACATAGACAAACAGATAAGTCACTAGTAAGCCTCTACTAGACTAGCTCATTAATCAAAGATGGTTATGTTTCCTAACCATAGACATGTGTTGTCATTTGACTAATGGGATCACCTCATTAGAAGAATGATGTGATTGACATGACCCATTCCGTTAGCTTAGCACTTGATCGTTTAGTATATTGCTATTGCTTTCTTCATGACTTATACATGTTCCTGTAACTATGAGATTATGCAACTCCGTTTACCGGAGGAACACTTTGGGTACTACCAAACGTCACAACGTGAATCGGGTGATCATAAAGGAGTACTACAGGTGTCTCCAAAGGTACTTGTTGGGTTGGCGTATTTCGAGATTAGGTTTTGTCACTCCGATTGCCTGGAGAGGTATCTCTGGGCCTTCTCGGTAATACACATCACATAAGCCTTGCAAGCATTGCAACTAATGAGTTAGTTGTGAGATGATGTATTACGGAGCGAGTAAAGAGACTTGCCAAGAACGAGATTGAACTAGGTATTGGATACCGACGATCGAATCTCGGGCAAGTAACATACCGATGACAAAAGGAACAACGTATGTTGTTATGCGGTCTGACCGATAAAGATCTTCGTAGAAAATGTAGGAACCAATATGGGCATCCAGGTCCCGCTATTGGTTATTGACCGGAGATGTGTCTCGGTCATGTCTACATTGTTCTCGAACCGTAGGGTCCGCACGCTTAAGGTTTCGATGATAGTTATATTATGAGTTTGTGTATTTTGATGTACCAAGGTTGTTCGAGTCCCGGATATGATCACGGACATGACGAGGAGTCTCGAAATGGTCGAGACATAAAGATTAATATATTGGACGGATATATTTGGACACCGGAAAGGTTCCGGAGAAGTTTGGAGCTCAGGGAGGTTACTGGAACCCCCTGGGAGGTATATGGGCCTTATTGGGCCCATGTAGGAGGAAGGGAGAAGGAACAAGGGAGGGGGGCGCGCCCCCCCAAGCCCAATCCAAATTGGGGAAGGGGCCGCCCCTTTCCTTTCTCCTTCCCTCTTCCTATTCCTACTACTAGTACTACTTCCTAATACTAGTACTCCTTCCTTCCCCTCCAAATAAGATAAGGAAAGAGAGGGAAACCTACTTGGAGTAGGTTTCCTCCCTATGGTGCGCCCCTTGTGGCCGGCCACCTCCTCCCTCCCTCCTTTATATACGGGGTGGGGGCACCCTAGAACACACAAGTTGATCCTTGAGATCGTTCCTTAGCCGTGTGCGGTGCCCCTCCACCATATTCCACCTCGATCATATCGTAGCGGTGCTTAGGCGAATCCCTGCGTCGGTGAAACATCAAGATCGTCACCACATCGTCGTGCTGACGGAAATCCCACTCACCGGAGCTTTGCTTGATATGAGCCCGAGGAGCGTCATCGAGCTGAACGTGTGCCAAGAACTCGGGAGGCGCCGGAGTAACGGCGCTGGGATCTACCGGATCGCGAGGAGAACGTCTGACTACTTCCTCTACGTCATCATCGACTCGGAGGTGCCGAAGCAACCTTTGGGATCGGCAGATCGCGAGGAGAACGTACGACTACTTCCTCTACGTTGTGATCGCTTCCGCTTTGGTCTACGAGGGTACATAGACAACACTCTCCCTTCTCGTTGCTATGCCATCACCATGGTCCTGTGTGTGCGTAGGAATTTTTTTGAAATTACTACGTTTCCCAACAGCTGTCAGGTGGAGGAATAATTATTTTGCACGTAATAAGGAGGCACTTCCTTGCTGCGGCCATGGACCCAGCTTTCAGCCTCTCCACGTACAGTCCACGTCCGATGGAAGCCGTTCCTTGACCATGTTGACCACGCCGCGCCGAGAGCACCAGGGCGGTGGACGACGACGAGGCCTAGGATGGGGACGACGCGGAGTCGGGGAAGACACGGTAGTGGATGCCCACGCGTAGAGGAGTAGGAGGGTTCACTGGTTCGCTGCGGTGTGAGGCTGCCGTTGCCGCAGAATAACAGGGGGTGTTGGGGAGTAGAGGGATGGCCTGGCCATCGGTGGGAGTAGTAGGGGGCAGTGAGGCCTCCGCCGCATCGCAGCTGGCCACGAGAGGCAGGAGCACGAGGCACGACCGGCGCTGGTTTGGGCGGCTGGAGCAAGAAGACCAGAGGTTGAAGAAGCACTACGGCCGTTGGATGGACATCGTACGGTCACTGGAGCTAGAATCGTGCATATTGACTAAGTTGACAAAGCCCTCCGTCCCCGTCAACTTAGTAGGCCCACAAGTCAGCCTGCCGCTATACTAGGTCCCAGCTAACAGGGGGAGTATTCATTTTTTTGTGCGTAATAAGGAGGTACTTCCTTGTGTGCGAAGATATAGCTGGTGGGTCCGAGCTGTCAGCGGCGGTAACGTTTTTTTCACGAAATACAGAGGCCCTTTCGGTGGGTCCCTGGTGTGAGGTGGAGGAATCATTATTTTGCGCATAATAAGGAGGCATTTCCTTGCGTGCGTCAGGACCCAATTGTCGGCCTCTCCACGCATAATCCACTTCAGATGCATGCCTGACGTTGACCAGTTGACCAGGCCGCCGAGAGCACCAGGCGGTGGACGACGGCGAGGCCTAGGAAGGAACGACACGGAGGCGGGGAAGACGCGCGCTTGTTTCTCACGTGGAGGGAGTACGACCGTATGAGGGTTTATCGATTCTGCCGTCGTCACGAGAATAACAGCAGTGTGGGTGAGTAGAGGATGGATAGGCCAGCGATGGGAGTACGGTGGGCGGTGAGGTCACAAGGCAAGATAGCCGGTCATGAGGAGGAGGGAGCAGTAGTCCCGGGCGCTTGTTTGAGCGGCCGGAGCAGAAGAGCATAGATTGAAGAAGACGACGGCTGTTGGATGGCCATCCAACGATCCTTTGCTTAGCCAACCTTTTTTAGGAAAGCCTCAAATCTGTGGAAAACATCATACATCCCCATCTGCCATTATTTCTAATAATTTACATCCCATTTGCTAATTATTAAGGTTTTTTTAAAGCCCATATTCTTTTTGTTAGCATTACAGCCCATATTGTGGCCATAGTTAAAAATTTATACGAAATTTTGCATATTTCGGTGCGGTCCGAACTGTTTTTAATCCCGAAATTTTGAGTCACATTCAAACTGATTTTAAAAATAAATGTATATCAATATAAAATCCAACAAATTCTCCACGCATAAAAATTAATGTAATTTAAAATCTCGAAATAAAAAAAGGACATTTGAAACTAATTGTCGGTTTGATGTGTTTTAAAAATGTACAACCCATTTCTCATTACTGATGTGCCATTTTCTCGGCCAGCCGAATGAAAGCTCTCCTCGTCTTGAAAGATTTGCAGCCCAATGCACCGACAAAGCGACTTACTTGGCAAATCACAAAATATCGGGTTGTGGCCGTGGACCCAAATTGCCGGCCTCTCCACGTACATTACTCTTCCGATGGAATGTCGTTGACCACGCCACACGAGAGCACCAAGGTGGTGGACGATGGCGAGGCCTAGGAAGGGATGACGCGAGCCGGGAAGACGCGGTAGTGGATGCCCACGCGAGAGGAGTACGAGGGTTCACCGTTCGGCTGCGGTGTGAGGTGGCGTCACCGCAGGGCCCAGCTAGCGGTGGGAGTAGTAGGGGCGATGAGGCCTCAACGGCAAAGACAACCGCCATTGGAGGCAGGAGCAAAGGTCTCCCGACATTGGTTTGGGCGGCTAGTGCAAGAAGAGCAGCGATTGAAGAAGCGGCAGGACGCTCGATTCAAATCCAACGATTCTGCTGCTAGAATCGTTGTTGACTAAGTTGACAAGCCTCGCTGGCCAACTTAGTAGGCCCACAGGTCAGTCTCCCAACCGGTGCGCCCCAGATGTCAGTGGGAGGACTCATTTTTTTGCGTAATAAGGAGGCAGTTGATTGCGTGCGGCCAGGCCAGCGGAGGGAGTAGGATGGGCCGGGAAGCTCAGCGGCATCACAATGAGCCACAAGAGGAGGGAGCAGTCGGTCCGGGCGCTAGTTTAGGCGGCCGGAGCAGAAGATCGGAGATTGAAGAAGACGTCGGCCGTTGGATGGACATCCAACAAATACCATCGCTAGAATCGTGTGTTCACTGACAAAGCCTTGCGTAAACAAGTCAACCTCGAAATCTGTGGTGTGTACAGCCCATTTGCTATTATTTTTATAATTTTTACTCATTTTTAATTCATATGGAATTTATTGCAGCCCGTTTTCCATTTTTAGAATTGCTGGCCATTTTCGTCAAGACTGTGGTCAAAAAATTAACTAAATATGTGAGAAATTTTGAAAATTCGCAAATTTTTGCTGGGAACATAATATTCTTAATCCAAAATTAATAGCCATACTAAAACAAATTTAAAAATAAATTAGTACTATGTCATGTTAAATCCAATGAAATACGTATAAGATATCGTTGAAGAACAAAACAAAAAAAGAAACTTATATCCCATTTGCTATAAATTTTTTCAATTTTCAACCCCTTTTGATATTACTTTTAATGACATTGACCATACTCTTAAGCCAGGCCGAATGCATCCCTCCTCGTCTTGAAAGATTTGCAGCCCAAGAATTGGAGAAAACTAATAGGCCTAGCTTGGGTATTCTTCAAAAAGAAATATTGGGCTACCTATTTTCCCAAAGAACTGGTGCATGAGCATTTAGCTTTATTTATTTATTTATTTATGTTTAGGGGACCATGAGCATGTACCTGGGCCGGATTCATGTCAGAGCCTCCCTTCCAGTTAATTATGGGCTTCTCTATTGGTCCTTCATCAGTGGGCTGCATTTTATTAACAAGTGAAAAATGTGTTCTGCATTTAAAATAGTATGCGCTACGTGCATGCACGGGCACTAAAGGATCAAACTGCGCAACGACTTCCAAAGCATTGTGTTTATCGCTCTAACAACACATTTATTCAACCAACAGACGAAATATACTACTGATTGTACATTGAAAACAGCAGAAAGAACTGTGGTCGGGGTGCAATGTATGAAGCGATGCTAGAAGAGTGAAGACGCAACTCTCTCTTCCAAACCAAACATCAGCCATCATTACAAAAGGGCTACCAAAAAGAACAAGTGTATGCATCAAACTAAATAAAGATCCTACTACACCAAGTGTACGCATCTAACTAACCTGCTCGCTTAGACATTACTATTTATTAAGCTATGGAGATTGGCCGACGGCTTGAACCAGATGGGTGCCTGATGAGGGAAACTCCAGCCAGCAGGTCGAAGTCTGATACTTGCGACCCTCTCTCCTACTTTGGGCTGCAAAGCGTGGCGGCACATATCAGGGTATGGTGCATGCAGAGACGCATGGCACACTGTGTACACACAGTTTTGCTTGATGAACGAAACCGCGCTGCCATCATGATCCTTGCCGTCGATTATCTCCTGGTTAATCGTATAATTCAGTCCGACAAACGGAGAGCGTGTACCAAGGCTACTTACCAGCCTCCAGTCAAAAATTCCTGAAGGCCCAAAGAAGCTGGGATCCTGCTCAAAGACCTTGCGGTGACTGTGATTGTATTCCGCGAAACAACACGTCCGGTATGTGCGAATGATCATCAATCTTTTGCCGTCGTCTGATCGAGCCAGGAACCACTTGCAACTGCCATGCCGCTTTTCTTTGAAAGGTTCTGGGATTAGGAGGGGTAGGGACACCAAGCGGCCTACAACATCATATCAAGTTGGAGTCAAATAAAAAAGGCTCTTGATTTAGTCAATCTTAAGAACAACATGTTATGAGCATGAATATTTTTTCAAAGAAATGTTGACAAGAATATAAGCAAGCCATCATGATATCATAGGAAAGTAACATACCGCCGTAACAACCGCTTGTAGCGATGATCAAGTAGGCCAGCAATACGTCCAACCATAGAAGGAGTCGACAACGTAAATGAAGCCCTTGTGTTCAATGGCATCGAGAGAACCATGGAGGATGTATGATCCTGCGATGGACGTGCAGATTTATCCACTTACCGCAGACTGTCCGAGATAGGCGAGACCGCGGTTGAAGAACGCAATTAGCCTCAAGTCTTTATAATTCACACGGATCTTGTGGGCACTTGGCAGATTACAACCTTGAGCAAATCAAACTTGGTATCATGTTGGCTACCGTAAGATTCCGAGTATTCCGGGCCGCGGTGCCAAAGCAAGGCAAAGGTTAATCGAAGGAAGGGGGATCAATCGCGGGTGTAGACCTTCACGAGCATCCAACCGCCCGCGACCGTCGATGAGCACCATCCAAGACGTGTTCATGCCGACCAAGACATACCGTTAATGTAGTTGAGGCCGACGGGATCGATCGCAATCAAGGGGTTGATGCTCGCCACCCCACGATCGTTATGCTGCGTGACACGCCGTTTACGAAGATCAGCGGCATCGGCAAGCAAGGAGCTGGCTTAAAAGCTCCGCCCGAGGGCTTTGAGTAAACGGTACAACCCGACGGCACGCCATGCGAAGCGGCATGGTACTGAGATTGTCCACACGCGAAACAATGAGCTTGATTACCTCTGTGGGGAGCGAATTCCTGCCACTCTTTCGGCGGACGCTGCTCAGTTCTGCCATTGTTAGTGCTTGGTCTTCGGACGAGGGGGGGAGGCGCCTTAGCGGGGATGGAAGAGTGGACAAAGATGGAGAAGCGAATATGTGCTGCGGGAAGTGGACAGGTGATGATGACTACAACACGCTGCTTGACTTACGAGACACATACCAGCAGCGTAGGGTCATATCGAAGTCAGACAACTTGATTGAGTGATCACAGTACTGGTACTCCCTACAATACCTACTACTATGCCCTAACTTGCTTGAGTAGATTAGTAGTGGAGTAGGACTCTGCTGTACTACTAGCACCGGAGGAGTAGTATGTTCTAATCTA
Organism: Aegilops bicornis; assembly: GCA_021605145.1. NCBI lineage: Eukaryota > Viridiplantae > Streptophyta > Magnoliopsida > Poales > Poaceae > Aegilops > Aegilops bicornis. Next base: position 598,648,766 of record CM038670.1, read on the forward strand.
AAATAGTTACAAACTTTAATGCCCGAGCGTGGAACGACTACGAACTACCATCGCTTCTAACTCCAATCCTGCAAGTCATGGATTTGTTTCTTTTTAACTTTATGTACGAATCTGTAGCCAGCCTACAAGTCATGTACACTGTACTGACAGTGGAACACACAGAGTACTTAGAATACAAGATTAAGGATGCAATTAACTTTTTATAGAGGGAGAATCATACACGCAATTAACTCAAATGGATTGGACGTGACTCTATTATTCTCCAACGGCAACTGGAAAATTTCCTCCCGCGGGCCGGAGTAGGTTTCTCAGTTTGCATGCGGGTTTAACGGAGGCGTTTGATGGAGGCGAGGAGGTGTGTTCAGCCCGGGCGTGCATTGGGACGGCGATACTATTTGATTTGACAACTACAACTAGTATATTATAAAAACAAAGAAGAGTAGTAGAGATAGAGATAAGAATAGAGACTAGGAGGAGCACCATCTCATCGCTTGCAGGCGCTTACTTTAAGCGCCCATTCGGGCGGTCGCAACGCCCCCTACAGCCACTCCCTCCTCGCTCCATTCGGCAAGGCCGTTGAAATTTGGGGAGCACACTCGCTGGGTTGCTAGCAGCGATTTACTTCACCGACGACGACTTCTTCCCCGACCTCGGTAACCTCTTCCTCAACGACATTGGCGACAACCTCAACGCCAACGGTGCTGCTCTGCTGCACCGTATGTGTTTCTATCCTTCCTGTTCGAAATCGTGGTAGAATTCATGTTTCTACTATGTATCCTACTACTATGCTAGTCCACATGATTAGTTTCATCTCTGTTATAGCCGTCATGATTTATTTTGTGCTTATTCGGATTAAATCTCGTAGTAACTTGCTCATATATTCAACTGGCGCAACGTCCCCTACAGCCACTCCGGTTTCATGGACGGCCTGGTCGATGCCTCCAAGGAGCCCTTCGTCCCATCGCTATGAGTGCCCGATGCCGTTTTGTGGCTCGCCGGCGGACATGGTGCATCACCTCACGGATGCATGCAACGGTCACTGCTGGCCCTTGGCGGAGAACATCAAGTACGAGATGTGCTACCCGTTCACCATGCCGGAGTCGCTGGAGGATCACCGCTGCCTGCTAGTCTCGGAGGAGGACGGCAGCGTCTTCCTCTTGATCGTGGGCACCGGCGAGGCCCGCGCAGGCCGCCACCCCGTCTCTGTAATGTGCGTCAGGGGCGATGCCGATGTACGGGTGCGTGGTCAGTGTTACTACCCCTCCGCGTCGCGTGGGCGGCGACACCGGCCTCATCGAACGGACTTGGACTCTGGGGAGCTAGGACTATCTCACCAATGTGGACTTGGAAAACCCATGGCATCCTTTACCCGCCGACGCGGTGCACGGGGACTCCAAGGAGGTTCACCTGGACATACGCATTATCAAGTTAAATGGTGGCCATTAGTCTTCGCTCAATGTAATCCGCTGTCTAAGCATGTGGAGACTTCCATGTAGGATCTTGCTCTATTGGGGTATCGCGCATGAATAAAAGTGTACCCGTTTATGGTTTAATCTAGAATCTTCCATGTATGAATTTTTACTACAATACTGGTGAAAGACTTACGATGAACCATTTCTTACATATCCTCTGCCCGCTTGCAAGTCATCCTGATTTAATCCCTCCGTCTAGGTGTATAAGGGCATGGTTAATATTACTTAATAGTATAGCCAACTGTTGACTATAAGAAAGTGCCATGTCATCTGTAGCCAACATGTATAACAATCGATACTCAAAAACTAGTTCTTAAAGATCATTTCTTGCAAAGCACAATAAGTGTTATTTCTTCACAAGTTTTGGATGCAAAGTTGAATAGTTGAACGCTTTTGTTTGCAAAACATACCTTTTTATCTATTTCACCCGGATGTTTGTGAGCTCTAGAGATGAAATAATATCCGAAGAAACCTATCGATACCCGTTACACATGAGATGACCCCCACATCCTTTGTCAAAATAAACAACTCCCCGATCAATGCATTTCACTTTTCGGTGCAACACACGGGCATCTTACTACTATAGATTAGTACGACCAAAAATTGAACTAACATTATATATAATACGATAAATGCTGATGCACGTCACCTAAAATTATATCATTCAAAACTATGTTCAAATACGAATCCAGCGATATAGTTTTTGTTGACATGCACTAACATTTTGTCAGTTAAATCTTCAGTCAAATTCAATGGGGGACTAATGAACCACGACCGATGTAGTACAAGTGTAGAGGACGACGCGTCAGTAAAGCCGTCATATCACAAAACCCAACCACTCCCAGTAATAAGTGGTCTGGTAAAATAAACGGACAAGCAACCATCACATCCCTCCGTCTTTTTTGCATTTCATCTCTCTGCATTTACTTTCTCCGGTTCATCTCGCACACTCGATCCCTAGCTACTACTCCTAGGGCCAGTTCTTTTGGCGGCTTCCCCAGCTTTTCCCACAAGACTAGTCACAATGGAGAGTAACAATAAGGCGCCTCACTCATTTATTTGGGCTTCTAAACTACTACTCCGTCCTGGTTTATTCCTCACCATTGTAATTTGTGCTAAATTTTGACCAAAGATTTAACTGGTTTATTCCTCACCATTGTAATCCCTCCGTCTTACCAAAACCAAATAATCCCAAAACACTTAGGTGCGGTGCATTAACTTCTACCTCGTTTCTTGTTTCTTGACATATCAACCAATAAGAGATAAAGAGTGTGCATGCTTTTAATGACTTGAGATATGCAGTGATTAGTTCATTGCATGCAATACTATTAATTAGCAAATAAACATTAACGTTTCTCGTTTTCTCCTCCTCCTTGGTCACGGTGCACAACCTAAGATTACTTACTCACCTAGACGGATGGAGTAGTGCATGTGACCTGCACTAACATTTCATTAGTTAAATTTATGATCAAAATTTGACACAGATTACAATGGGGACCAATAAACCAGGACAGAGGTAGTAGTTATGGGATTACTAATCTAGAAGCCTAAAAGAATCGCCCCGGTACTCCTACTAGTAGTAGTACTCAAGTTGGAATTCCAATTGCACGGCACAACTTGTTAGGAAAAAAATTGATACAGGTGTAGGAAGCGGTTTGGGAATTTGCTGCCTTTCCAACTGTTGAGATACTCCGCATAAAGTACGACATAGAAATAACCACAGAGAAGGAAGCTAAAAGTAAACAATCAAACGAGCATTTTTGCATTTGTTTTGCATTGAATCGTTTCACAAGCTTGACTAGTGCTGTTTTTCTACTTTTACAAAAACCGCATCGTAATGTTAAAACGTGCATTTGCACGTACATAAGTAATACTAGTAGTACTCCCTCCGTCTAGGTGTATAAGTCTTCCCTCCTTCTTGGTCACGGTGCACAACCAAAGATGACTTATTGACCTGGACGGAGGAGAAGCACATCTGCAAGCATATATCGAGAGAGGCGTGTAGTGCGATAGTATATAGTAAAGTTTGTGCTATATGCACGTACTTGCAAAATGCGTCTGAATACACAAGGTTTCCAAACTTTCCCTTTTATATACTTAATTAAGGACGCTAAAAATTTCTGAACGTTCAGGATTTATCATTTGCGTCCCAAAACTAATGAGATCGCCTTACGAAACAAAAATTATACTCCTCCTAAAAGCCACGGCGCTCGCAGGAGCGCTTGCGGCGCCACGAGTGCCCCAGTGCGCGGCCGTTTCCCAAGACCGACACAACGCCTCTTCCTCGGCCTCGCAACTCGCGAGGTGCTGATTGGCGGCTTCTCACGGGCGAGCGCGATCTCACCGGGTGTGGTGATCCGCGCCAACAGTACTCCTCCTGGCTGGAAGCGTGCACCGTCCACGCATCGCCAAGCGTAGATGAGGCGCTTGGGCCCGATCGCACTCAGTGGCGCGCACGGGCGGCCTCCGCCACCCTCACGGCCCTCGCACGAGCCTTCTACCAAAGAGCCAATTACTCCGACTCTCGGACGCGACATAGGCCTCCCGGGCAGCTTGTTCTCGCAAAGGCGCTTCTCTTCCTCGGCCTTCTTCTCCGCCTCTATTTTGGTGCGCTCTGCTGGAGGCAAAGCCTCCCACAAGGCGACGTCCATTTCTTTCCAAAGCTCCTCAAGGCTGGGGGGCTCGGCGGGCGGCGCGGCATTCTCCTCGTAGCGGGGAGCCGACGCGTCCTCCGGCGCGCGTGCTGGCGAGATTGGGAACACCGACGCGTCCACCTCGATGCGTCACGGCGAGGAGCGGAACACCGACGTGTCCTCCTCGACTAGTGGCGGCGAGGAACGGAACGGCGACGCGTCGCGTCGCGGCGAGGAGCGGAACGCTGACGCGTCCTCCTCGACTAGTGGCGGTGAGGAACGGAACGGCGACATGTCGCGTAGCAGCGAGGAGCGGAACACCGACACTTCCTCCTCGACTAGTGGCGGCGAGGAACGGAACGGCGACGCGTGACCGTCTGCGCGGTGCAGCGAGGGGCTCCTAGGGCTTGGGAGGGGCGATGCCACGTTGGTCGACGTGAGAGGGAGGGGTAGGAGATAGCGATGAACGTGAACGTGAGGGGGAGGAGATAGCGATGTCGTGGGAGGCGCAATATTTATAGCGAGCAATGGCACACCTACGTAAGATATGGATCGAAGCTGCATCGACTTAACTACAGGTCAGTTATTCGTCATCGACATGTGGGCCAAACCCCTGTTGGGCCCATATGTCAGTGACCCAATGCACCTGCAGTTAAGTAACAACTACGTGGGCATACTTGTTGGAGTAAATTACGGGGGAGCGAAGGGGTGGAAATATTGCTGGTCACAACGGATTGGACGAGCGTGGGGAGGAGAGTCATGCATGCAGATTTTTTCACACGGTGTGGAGTGGTGGGACCGCCGGAGGGAGAAGGAGAGTTTGGCAGGCATATTGTTTCCACACATGGAGAGGAAAAGATTTGGAGACGAATGGGCTTCCTGCAGGTACGGGGAACGGTGCATAATAAGTCATCTTGCATGCTGGGCTAGGTATAGTCTCAAGTCATTAAAAACATACGCGCCCCACACATGTTCATATTTCAAGGTGCACTAAATTATTGCATGCGATGATTAAGGTTGGCCATAATGGTGGTATCTTAGCTGGTATCATGCACACGGGAATAGCAAACATGCTGATGTGGCAAAGAATTAAAGAAGAGAGGGCAGTTAGAGTAACTAGTGTTCATGCATGCATTGGTAAACACATTTTTTGTGAAGAACGATAGCACTAGTTGAGTACTTTTGCAGACTTCAAAAACTATTCCACCGCCTCTACTATCTTGCTAAGAGTAGGTGAAATTTTTGAATTGAGCCCTTTAAACTAGAAGGAAGGTAGTGGTACTCTAATAGCTAACCTTGTTGTGATGACAAGATAGGACATGGCACGCACTGGACGGAGGAACTAGTCTCGCATTGTGCATTTAAGTTTTGTCTGAAGTCAATGTACCTCTACTTTCACCAGACTTATAGAAAAATGTGTCAACATTCACAATGTCAAATCAATATTTTTACACTCATTATAAAATGTAGTTCTTTTACTCATTATAATCAGTATTGTAGATATTGATATTTTTAGTATAAATTTGGTCGTGGGATTTCATTGATTCCTGTTAAAGCATGGAGGAAGTGGAGCTTAGGGTTGCATTGGCGGTCTCTACATAGGTATTTCTCTTCATAATCCTGTAATTTTAGAGACTGATTGCGCTTTTGTGGTAGCGTCTATTGCATCGGGGGACTATAACAGGTCTGCTATGCGTGACCTGAAGATGAAAGCGTTGAGCATCTCGAAGTTGATCAACAATCTTCAATTGTCAAAGATTAGCCGTTCGGCCAATAATGTGGCACACTTAATCGCTAAGTATAGCTTTGACAATAGATTAGATGGTATTCTTGTAAATAATATACCGCCCTGTGTGGTGAATATTGTATCAAATGAGTGTACTGGTGTGGCTGGTTAATTAATATAAGGCGGTGTTCAAAAAAAGTATAAATTTGGTCAAACACTTTGCAAACGGTTGACGGGAGTAAAAAGGACCAGAGGTTGTATCATGCATGCGGAGTAGGCAAAAAAAATTGCTTGTCTAAAAAACAGGCAAAAAAATTGCACATTTATAGCCGGTCGAAGTCTCAAAGGGCGCGACCGCACGAGGGAGGCAAAGGTCGTGGGAGGAGCGACGTTTGACGGAATTAAGTGAAGTTACATCCACGCACCAGCATGGTGTGCGAACAGGTAGAAGCTATACCGTCAGGCCTACGATATGGGTCTAGTAGACATGACATCTACTGGGTCCCGCATAGTTCTCGAGAACTCTTTGGGGGCTTGCAGCCGTTTATCCACCGGGCAAGCCAGCAACCCCACGCCGTTCGCAAGCCCTACTCGTCCCCGTCTTCTACCTTACAACAGTTTGCTCCCAGTCGTCCGTCCTTTCACATTAGTTCGCTCCCGCTATTTTTATGGGTACAACAGTTCAACTTCTCCTAACCCTCCTCCAAAATCCATGGCCTCCCAAATCTCTATGGTCGCCGCTAAGTACCAGGTTAGAGCCATCACCGGCGATCAGTTCATCATCATCTACACACGTGGATCCGAGAGGGTGAAAGCATGGCTTGCTCGCTTCCTATGCATGTTCAACAGTTCAACGGATGAGTGGGTCGCTGGGCTAGATGTTGAGTACACCACAGTCCTGGGACGAGAGAAGGATCTAAAGGACGAAGAGAGGAAGAAGCCCGCCGTGATCCGTGTTTGCGTACATAACGTTTGCTTGGTCTACCACATATGCCATGCCGATGTTGAGTGCCAGGATTTTAAGAACTTCCACAAGGACAAAAGAGTGAAATTCGTTACTGTAGGCTTTAAGAACGACAGTGATGTCCTGCATCCGATATGTCTCGTTGTAGGCCAGCCCTTCGATCTCCAGAAGGCAAGCCCGGTGTCCTCCTCTCAACCTTCAATGCTGACCCTGGAAGCAGCCATGATTAATCCTTCGTACGCTAAACTGAAGAAACCTCATCACGAGTTTCATCATGCATGGGAGTCGAAGACATTAGATGAAGATCACATCCTGTACGCAGCAATGGATGCCTACCTTTGTTTAAATATCTACAAGGGTTGGATGAAGAAGGAGCCCAAAGGTCCTGTTCAAGCAAAGAAGGCCGGCGAAGAGGAAGAGGAAGAGGGACGAGGACGAAGTCGAGGATGTGGACTCGGACTCGAGTAGGTGGCGATGCCGTCGCTCATGCTTGGTTCTACCGCGGTGTCAAGCGGACTAGTTGCTTAGTTTATTTTCAAGGGTGTGTTGTGCTGAGGCACCAGCAGAACTATGTTTATGTTCTTTCTCGTTATTTGAACTCTTTAGTACGTACAGTAGTACTAGTACTATGTCTTACTACTATTCTTGCAGTTGGTACTACTGCTCATATTTTCGTGTTCCTACTGTACTTAATACGTTCGTACTAGTAGTATAATTTGTGAAAGAAGTTCGACGGAGCGAAGGAAGCAGACGGCAGAAGAGGTGGAAGAAGCCCTTCTAGCCATCCATGTTGCATCAGACGGCTCACATGAGTCGACTAACCCAAATTGCTCCTTCAGATTGCAGGATCCACGCGGCATTCAAGGTCTCGAAGGTAGATTCCGTGATTCTGCACCGGTTTGCGGGCTCGGCCTTGCAGCGACCGGCTTCCGCCGCGACAGCCACCATGCGCGCCTCCTCCTTGCAGGCGGAGACGGCAATGACACGCTAGTTCCTCCTTGCCGGCATGTTGGAGCACGCGCTCGTCCTCCTTTTCGTACGCTGCGTGCATAGACGCGGCTCCACCAGCTGCTCGCGTGCTTGGCAGCGTGACGGCATCGCAAGGAGGGACTGCAGAAGACGTGAGCGGGCGAGCCTTCGGCTTCATGGCACAGGGATGGCGGCGACACGGCGGTGATGGGCGAGAAATTGTTGGCCGGAGCAGGCGGGCGCCGGCATGCGCAACGGCGGCGGCGACTTATTGATGAGTGCGCATGTGGGAGCTTACTTTAGTTTTATATATAAGGTTGGTCAAACTTAAAAGAAAACCGTACTAGTACACATAAACATAAGACTTAGGCTGCTCTTTTATTAGTTAGTACCACAACCACGATACGGAATCCTGTGCAAGCATGTGAACCGCGGCCGCGCGGTCGATCGAACGGTGCGTCACCATGTCGCGCTCGAAGGACATCCACCGAACCTTTTTGTGTGTGTGAAAACAATCCTCAAATATTACTCAACTTTTTTTCCTGTGAAAGTTCTTGACGCTGCAATATTTCCATATATTTGAATTTAGCTCCAGTTCGTGTTTATTTGGATTTTGACGTTTTAGGTGTGCCCTAGTTTTTTTAATACTGATTTTGTGTGTGTGACTGAGAGAGAACATGTGTATGTGTCCATATGTGTGTTGTGGCGGAAGGGCAATGTGGAGACGGTGTGCGTGTGATACAGACATAGAGAGGTGTGAATGTGCAAATGATCATGCGTGAGTGAGACATAGACAGATGCCGATACGTTGTGTACACATGAGAGAATGGTCTTCTAGTTTACTTGTGTGTGTGTGAGAGAGAGAGAGAGGGAGAGAGAGACACATAGAGAGGAGCATCCGTAACACAACAACCATCTCTCTCAATTTGTCCGTCCCTCGCACGGTCGCATGCAACACATGCATCAACGCGCACATTTTGACACCCTCACCCGGCCCCTGCCCACCTCAAGGCCCGCACAATCTCTTCGTGAATACCCATTTCTCTCCTTAGGTTTGTTTTATCTAAATATCTGACACACACACACACACACACACACACACACACACACAGAGAGAGAGAGAGAGAGAGACACGCAGCACAACACACACACACACACACTCCCCCGAGCACACAATTCATCCCCATCCAAGGTTATATGGCGACCACTCTCGCTTGTGCTTCTTTGCACCCCAACATGCACAACACCTCATTCTTCAAAGAGGGCATCGAGCATATCAAAGACGGCAACCACACCGTGCTAGAGAATGCGGGGTCATTTGGAAGCAGGGTGATGTGACGACGGCTGACTGACTCCTCCCCCCACCCTCTCTCTCTCTGTGACACAATTACCAATCGCACTCTCACCCCGCACAACAGTGTCAAACCCACAACCAACGAGATCCTTCCCTCTCGTCCATGTTTTTCCAGCTCTCTCATCAAACACGTTGTCTCTTCTCCTTCCACGTATACAGAATCCAGATGCACACGCATCTCATGTATATTACATGTATCCATCTTTCTCACAGACCTAACTTCTTCCTCTCTCTTTCTCTCTCTCTCTGTCTCGTTAGGTTTGTCTCCTACTCTCTCATCCACATACATACAATCTTTCCCGCCCTATCTGCTCCATCTTCAAAAGCTCTCTCTGCACGTTTCATTCACACATTGGGATATGTCAAAATGTTGCTTCTATAATGGATGATGTAGTGTTATGGTTGTTTTTGTTGCATCCTACAAAGTAATAACTACGAAATGCGTTTAGATTCTCATTTGACTGGGATTATGTGAGTTTGAGCATGTTGTGAAGTACTATAGACCTTGTATACATCTTGGGATTCGACAATGATTGTAACTATTGAATTGTATAGACCATTACATTCAAGTCAATAGCCTAATATATTTATTTCACAATTTCAACAAATGATTAGTTCACTACAAACTAAGAAAACAAATGTGTACTCCCTCCGCTTTTATTTAAGTCCGGCGTATTAGCATTGGTCAAAGTCAAGTTTTGTAAACTCTCGTAAAGCTTATAACAAAAATATTAACATATACAATAACAAATACATACCATTAGATTTATTATTGAATGTACTTTCACATCATACATATTTGTTATGGTAAATGTTTATATTTTTTATAAACTTGGTCAAACTTTAGGAAGTTTGACTTTGGTCAAACCAAATATGCAGAGTTTACTACTACTACTCGCTAGTTGCTTAGCCGAATCACTCAACATGCCACACGGGGAGTCCAATGTCACAAAATTTTGAGGTCGGCGGGAAAATCTCCCGCGACCCTGATTCGAGCAGTGGGAATTTACCATCATAGCCTTCGGAACAGGCCTACGGATGACGCTTGGTAGGGGGCTGTTTTCAGAATCTCAGGTTCACCCTACCTAGCCAACCCCACCCCGGCACCCGTGAGTAGTACACCCGAGTACTCCCCATTTTCTATCCCCACCGCAAAATAGACTTCTCCACGGCACCGCAGCCTTCGCGGCTCCTCCCTTTACATCGGCGCACTCATCCACCGCAGCGCATCTACCTCATCGACGACCTCAGACGCCGTGACTGAGCCGGTCCACCGTCGCCGTCAGACACGGAGCCTCTTCCCCGGCATCGTCTTCCACGGTCTCGGATCTGCTTCCCGGAAGCCGATGCCAAGCGTAGAAGTACCACCGTCGTGGACAATGAACTGACTCCCGTTGCCGACCATGACTCACAGAGGCCGCCGCACCCATCGTTCTCCTCCTCGATTGGTAATGTGTGTATTGAATCACTTAGCAGTACATGTGCACTTCCAATTTTGTTCATACCTACCCTTCAAATTTCCTGGGTGCTATTGTTCCCGTAAAAGTAATTGGTTATAGCCTCCATTGTCCAACAGAATATCAGCTTGTAATTGTGCGTCGCTCCTGTATCGCGTTGTGCTTGGGTAGGTTCTTCATCTGCAACCAGTAGTGTGGCAAATGATGGAAAGGTTTTTAGAACTAGCAAGATGCCCATGCGTTGCACGCATCAAGATGCATTTGTATGAGTAGTTTATCTTGTGGGAGTAAAGGATGAACGAGTGAAGGCCTTATTTGCAAATCTGAAGAGGGGTATGGGTATCTTTTTGCAAAATTCCCATATGTTTCCTTCCTATCTGTCAGATATAAATCGGACGGCCTATATTGCAAGAAAAAGAAGTATAGAGAAAAAAAGTAGACAGTAAAGGAAGTAGAGATAAATATTAAATATTAAATATAAAATAAATATAACAGTAGAGAAGAGAGTAGAGATAGCAGAGAGGTCGGAAAGGATCGCTGCGAAAGCGGGCGGGCGTATAGTTTTGGCGCCTTGGCGTCCGGCGCGCTTTATAAAATCCAACGCCCTCCCACCGCTCTGTGCCTTGCCACCGCTCTCTCCCCGCTCTGTGCCTCGCCACCGCTCTCTCCTCGCTCTTTTTCGCCTCGCCGCCACCGCGCCACCATGCCGCCGTGTCGCGGGGAAACTTGGGGATACCGCGGCGTCCGCGCGCGCCCCTTCCGGCGGCTTCTCCGCCGAGATCCGGTTCCGCGGGATGCGCCTCGGCCTCGGCAATTTCGACACCGCCAACGAGGCCGCCCGCGCGTACGACGCGGCGGTGTGGCGCCTCCGGTGGCCTCATAGAACATTGAACTTCCCCAACGTGCCGACACGGGAGCGGGCGCAGGAGCTCGCGCCTCTGCCGCGGCTTAGCACCGACGAGGATCGTCGCGACAACCGAAGGCGGGAGCACCGTCTCGGCATCGCCCAGATGGACGAGGAAGCCATGGCGCGGTGGCGCCACCACTTCCGACAGGGCATCATCAACGGCGCGAGTTCTACGCGCAAAGGAGGGCGGAGAGGGATAAGAGGAGGGTGGAGCGAGCCGCCTATCGCGAGGACAAGCGTAGGCGAAAAGCGGACGCTCAATTCAACATGACGCTAGGAGCAGTGTCGCCCTGCGAATCCGAAGACGATCGGTATCTTCACGCCTACAGTCAGACATCGGAAGAGGACATCACCGAGGAGGAGTCGGATGACAAGGAGTACTTGAATTATCTTTTTTTATCTATCTATGCTGAGAACTATCCTCTACTCTCTAGTATCTACTTCTCAATCTCAAAGATCAGAACGCTTTTTAAAGCACCGGCGTTCTATGATTCTGTTGGAGATGCTCTAACATGGCAGATGAGTGCTTTAATGTTGCCCACAAGATGCGTGAGTATTACTAGTAGTATATTTTTCTTGCCATGTTGAGATTTTAAAACCACGAGTGCGAACATGCAGAGGAGCAATGAAGACCAAACACGGGATATTCGGGACATCTTCAAGGAGCATGGCAAGTTAAAGAGGAGCTACACCGAACCTGTAAAACGAGCTTTGGTAAGTAACATCCTTTCAACTACTTTCGTGTAGCCTCGTGTTCTTCGATGTGTATATGTTGTAGTTTCTGTTTCTCTTAAGCGTGGTGTTCTTTGATGTGTAATAAGAAGAGTCTTAATCGTCCTAATGCTTTCGTTTTTAGCTTGATGTAGGAAGTGGGTGTTCTCACCTTGTAGTCTGCTTTATTTTTATTTTCCTTTTGAATTCACTTCTCCGAGTTACATTTATCCGCTTCTACTAAATGGATATAGGTTGCTCTGGTATTGATCTAAAAAAGAAGTAACTTCATGTCGATGCGATTCCTGCGAGGAGGGAAGTATGGTCAACCTCGAGATCATGTTTCCAAAATGATCTTTGGATTACACACAAGGTGCCGATTCCTAATGATGCTGGATTAGACACAAGGTGCAAATTCCAGATGATGCTGGATTACACACAAGCCGTGGAGTCGTCACTGTTCGTGTCCTCGTGGCATTAGTAAAGGCTGAAAGAAAGCATGCAAAGCAGCCCTTGAGAATGTAGCTGAGTTCTGAGAAGCGAAAAGAGCAATCGATGCTCTCTTCACCCAAGCCAAAGAAGAGATGGAAGAAGCCGAAATAAGCTAGCAGAGGCAGATCGGGCTAGGCGTCTCCTGCTATCTAAAACTGTTGTCAATACAAAATTTCCTTCATAATAGCTAGGTTCAAATGTTTATCCAACAAGATGCCTGTTGTGATGTCCGTGCATCTACCGATGTGGCACAAAATGTTTTTTTCGGGTCATGTAATAACAGCAATTACTTTCCAAACAATAATGTATTTAAGCATTGGACATGGTATAGTTCACGCCAAGAAGCCCGGTATTCCAAGTTCAACTTCCACATCAAACTCATGTTCACAGATATCCGCACATTCATACATAATGTCCACAACCATGATTCACTTCAAAGCCAAAAAAATGTGAGGAGAGTTATAAATAAAGAAAATCCTCTACTAGTTCCTCGCTACCGGTCGAGCACAACAAGTCAAGACCATGCGTAAATTAATTATATTTTAGTCACTTTTGTGTTCTAAAATGCCCGCCGCTCATGGAAGGACGTGTTGCCGCACACGCTGATTCAATGAAGGCAAAGGGCAGTCTTAAGCTTGTTGCACGCGGCAAGGAGGCGTGCTTAAGCGGGGCCTGCAATGAAAAGTGCCCTCTTATCGGCGCGCCCGGTTCAATGCTCGCGCTATGAGAGGTCGCGTCCGTGTCAGAGCAATCACTCCCTCCAGCCCTTTTTTGTTTGGGTATAACAAAATCTCGTTTTCCATTCACATTTTACAAGTAAAATTCGTGGACAAACTTTGACCCAAAGTACGATGGGGACTAGTAAACCAGAATAGAGGTAGTGGTTTTCTTTAATCAAAGAAGGGCCCCTTCCGATTTTCATTACTGAAAACCAGCATCTAAATCTAAACCATAGTATTTGCCCTAGAACTACCAGGTTCAACATCTCGCAACATAAACCCATACAACCTCCACCGCATAAAAAACCATACAACCATACGCCAAGGAGGTACGTAGTACTATGAATTCCATTTTCGCTCCGTACCAATCGTTCTAAAAACTACTTACTACTTATAACGCGCCATTGAAAATCGGAACTCTTAACCCCGCTAAAAAACGATATTTTAAACGTGGCTACTCGATGCGTGGCAATCGGCGAGCCACCGCACTCAAGTCGTTCACCGTGGTCCCGACCATCAACTCCTATGGATCAAATTATCACGCGAGCTGAATATTCCTACAAAGGTGCTCCACCACGTACCCGGTACCCGTGAATGCAGCAATCGTGCACCTAGGGTTTTAGGGTTTATTTGTTAACATCGCCTTTACGTAACACTCATGTGTATGCGAGACAATGAGAGGCCGACTTCGTGCGTGCACCTCTTCTCTTCAGATATGTACTCCACCATTTGTCTGGTGTCCAAAAAATTATAATAACTACTAGCAATGTGCCAATGCGTTGCCACACGATCAAAGTAGATTAATACATATTCACCGATTTGATAGAAAAAAAGTCTAGTTTTGAAATACATATATCACTAAAAATATGTTACGTTTCACTCAAAATATATTCCTTTGGTGGTTTTGATGAGATAAGGGAGGAATGTTGTTGGTTTCAAGATTCGAGAAGTGGTATATGTCTAACTTCTACTCTTACTAGCACGATGCTGTATGTTGCACGGAGCATCAAGATCTTGTGGGAGAAAAGGATGAACGAGGGAAGGCCTTATCTGCAAATGTGGTGAAGAGTGCGGTAAATTGCCATATTTTCCTTCCTATCCGTCAGATATAAATCGGACGACCTACATTCTTGAGGATGGCAGGCCCACCATCATGACCAACTCTATTTTTTATCCCTACTCTTATAAAAAGCATTGTCGGTGATGATCGTGTGCCTGCCATCCTGCAATATAGGCCGTCCGGTCTATCTGACGGATAGGAAGGAAACTATGGCAATTTTGCAAAAAGATACCCAAACCCCTCTCCACATTTGCAAAGAAGGCCTTCCCTCGTTCATCCTTTTCCCCCCAAGATAAACTACTCATACAAATGCATCTTGATGTTCCGTGCAACGCATGGGCATCTTGCTAGTTGTTGCAAAAGGCCCATGTGTGTGTGAGAGAGAGGGAGAGTGGAGGAGGACAGAGTGCATGTGTGACAAAGACACAAGGAGTGTGTGTGCGATTGAGAGGGCGTGTCTCAAGAAGGGAAGAAAAATCTACATAGATACAAGGAGCGGGAGAGAGATATGTATGAGATGGTGGAAGCACGAGTGTGCGGGTGTATAAACCTATCTAGAGGCTAGCTAGTCGATAAATGTTTGTGAGAGAAATACGAGTCGGGGTGCGAAAGCGAGAGTTTTGTGTGTGTGAGAGAGAGACGGTAGTCGGGAAGGGGAGTGGAAGTAGGAGTTGTGTGTGTTTCCATGTGAGAGAGAGAGGAGACGGTAGTCGGGGTTGTCTGATTGGTAAACAAATGAATAATGTTAGTCTGTGATGGAGACGAAAAGGAGACCGCAACAAATGTTGTGTCTACAGGAGAGAGAGAGAGAGAGAGAGAGAGAGAGAGAGAGAGTAATTTTAGTGGTATGAGTCATATGTAGAGACATATAGGGTGTGTGAGAGAATCCCATAGAGAGGAAGACAAAGTGAAAGACGAGTGGAGGCTGTGTGTGGCGGTGAAAAAGAAAGCTTAGGTACCGATTGATTCCAGAGAACAGTAGAGATGTGAGAGATAATGAAAACTGTGTAATGTGTAATGATAGGGAGAGTGTGACACTTCTCAAGGGAGACGTCGAGAGACCATGTTTGCGAGGATAGGAGAAACATGAAGTGAGCGTGCGGGTGAGCCGGAGAAAAGAGAGTGATAGCTACCTGAAGGAGCATGCATGCGAGAGAGATGGGCGTGAAAGGAGTGAACAAAAAAGGGATTCAAATATTTGAATTCGAGATGATGATACATGTAATCCATACTCGAACCAAAATTGATCTATGAAACATGCATGCTCATATGAATTCACGCACATCTATGTTATTTAATATGTAGATATTACTGATCCATACATTTTAGTAGAACATAATTTGGTTAAATTTTTTCGAATTCAACCTTAAGATTTCGAGATCGTTGTATTTGTAAATCATATTATACATATAAAGGAGCAGAATTCTTTGTTGTGCTTTTGAAAGTATATATAAAAAATGATGTATATAGAATGTAATTCCAATTGAAAATGGATCCCGCCCGAAAAAAATAGAATACAAACGGGATTCGAATTGAGTTGTCACGGTAAACATGCACTCTGCAAAATTTGAACGAAGCGGGAAAAGTCGCAGTAACCGCCCGAAACCAAAATCTGCGAGATGGAAATCACTACTGCCTATCCCTGCCATGCAAAGCCTATCTGCTGGATTTCTATAGGTTTCGATAGGGTAGGTTTGTAATTTCACCCAAACGTGATGTAACCACCTCTCACCCGGATTCATACACGGTGGGCGCCAAAACACAGTGTGTCCTCGGCCGAAATCGACTCCCTCCCCGATTCATATTCATACACGGTGGGCGCCAAAAACAAACTCTCGTCGGCAAATATTCAGTGTATGCGAGATTACCGTCCTATCCCCAACCGACTATTGTTGCCGTGATGTAGTAGAAGTTTGAAACGGGGGCTAAGTTTGTAAATTTCCTCGCATTTGAGACAAGCGCACCCTGAATACATGGTTCCCCCTTCCTCTCTACCTCCATTTTCCCCATTCGCACTCTGTGGGCGCCAAAACACCCTCTCCACCCCACCCCCCTCCATCCGCCGCCGTCCGCCACCCCATCCACCGCCGTCCTCCTCCACCATGCCGAAGCTGATACCCCGACACCGCTGTCCATTATAAGAGATCGACCTCTCTCATCCACGGCTTCGGACCGGGATCCTTGCATCCCGTCCTCTCGCTTCATCCCCGCCGTTGTCCACCTTGCCGGCGCCGCTCCTACGACCGTCTCGTCCACCGCACCCCGTCGCCACCGTCTACCCTCCTAGATCTGCTTCCACACCGCCGACATCCATCGCTACAGCAGCACCGTCAAATTCTCAGCAGATGCATACACGGCGCCGCACCAGAGGCGATACTCTTCAGATGTCTGCTCAACTTATTTATCGCAGCAAGAAAATAGATCGCCACCGCTTTACTCGATTTCTTGTCTTGGTTGCGAAGTTTCCTTTGTCCGGTTTGCACCTTCAGATCCGCCATGGCACGCTCAACACTATACTCCCAATGCTTATGGTTTTCCCTTTTATATCCCACACTAGTTAAATCACAGAGACTAACTTTCAAAATTGGGTCACCGATTTTTCAGAGCTCATTGAGTTCGCGGTGCAATCGAAGGGCTCGGGTGGTTGTGGGGCCTCGCCGATCGAAGAAAACTTCGGCGTGGGTGGGGGTTGGGCGGGGTGGGGGGTGGGTGGCGGAGGAACACAGGCGGTGGGGCGGTGGTCGGCCGGCTGCCCGTGCGGTGTTCTCAGTATGGGAAGAATCGAGACGAGGAAGAAGAAGGGTTAGGAGGCGTAGGATCTTATCCAACCTTTGAAATGGTCGAGAGACAGCTAGGAGTTGCATTCTTAATGCGCTCTGGTTCATCATGTGTGGGCACTGCGCAACCAACATTTTATTATCCAAAATCTGCTTGCTCTTCTTTACCATGTTCCTCTTCCGTTCTTCTTTAATATGTACTCTCTCCGTTCCTAAATACAAGTCTTTGTATAGAATCCACCATGGACTACATATGGAGCAAAATGAGTGAATCTACACTCTAAAATGTATCTGGATACATCTGTATGTGATCCATAGTGGAAATCTCTACCAAGACTTATATTTTGGAACGGAGGGAGTATGCTAATAGTCTGATATGTTCCTTGTCTTGAAGATGAGCAGGGACATTTGCAGTGTAGAGGTCTATACGATTAGGTTGTGATGGACACTTTGAGCCTCTTTGATTCATAGGATCTTGTAAACATAGGAATAGGATTTGTAGTGGCTCGCCCACTTGAATCCTATAAGAATAGCAAGGGAATGCGGGAGTCTGTGTCGCCTTTGAGAGTTACATCGATATTAATAGTACCGCACCTTCACTTGAAGAGAGCTGGTATCCGAAGCCTTTCTAGCCGTGTCGGCAATACTAGCACATATATTCCAAAGAAGTTCCACTTTGCTGATTTTACTCGATGCTTAAGGATTTCCCGTAATATCTAAACTATGATCTGTGTAGCTGCTTTGTGTCGCACTAGCAGCAGTCCACTCTTGAAGCTAAACAATGCAATGACTTACAAAATTGGCAACAAGGCATTGAGTGCCATTCTGGATGCAATGAGACTCATACGCTCCCCACCTGTTGACTCTTGTTCAGAATATGATCCTAATGACTATTCTAACCTCGAGGAGTCAAAGGCGGATGGCACTGTCTGTTCACCCATCAAGGTGCCTGTTCTAATTTGGTAATGTTTTATTGATTATGGTATCTTGCATATGTTGTCTTGCATTTCTTCTACTTTGTTGCACCGCCATCTGCTTAGTTTACTCATCATATATGTCGAGATGCCATGCCCATCCATTATCAATACATGTTCCCTCTGTCATCATACCATGTTTTTTTCACTCAAATGCTGTTGTGCATCAGACATAAAAAAGGAAGAGGGTGATTGCCGAACCTGAAGGAGCACCAGCAAAGTCCTTGAAAAACATGGTGGTGCCAGAGAAATCAGACAACACCCCACTTATATTGGCTGTACAACCAGTGACACAAAACGTAGGACCGACTCCAGCAGACTGTACCCATACTTCACTGGCCATACCACTAGCCCCACCACACAGGACCTGCACTACACCAAAAGGCATACCAATTTCATTTGCCATAGCACCAAATTGTACCACGTAAAAAATCCCAATCCAAAGAAAAAGTACATCAAGTCCACCGTAGAAGACCTATCCCAACTGCAGAGACGGCCAATTCCTGCAGATTGGAACCCCATTCCATTTATTCCCAGTTTAAAAGACAATGCTTATTTCAATGTTGTTAGGGACTACGTGCATATATTCCCATCATGGGAAGATTATTGTGAAGACAAACACCTTTTTCACATCTTCCTGTCCAACTTACGTGTAAGTGCTATTATTCATGGTTATTATTTTCCTGTTTTCTGCTGATTGAACACATCAACGATTTACATTACATTGTTGTAACTAGGCGAGGGTCAATCTGGATAGTCATGACGAGCAAAGCTTGCTTGTGCTTTTCAAGGAAGCATTGCAGCAGTATCGGTGTTACCTGAGGAAATCACGCTCTGATGGCAAGTCTATAAACAAATTTCTGGTGAAGTCTCCTGTGCTAAATTTAGAAGACATTGAATGGAAAAACCTTGTTATGCACTGGTCTCGTTCGCAGGATGAGGTATTGTCTATGAAATCACATGACAATTTGAACTTCTACTTTTCCGCATGTGCCTTACGGATCTTTTTTGCAGGAAATCTGCTCAAGAAGAATTCGGTTTAGACAGAACGATAGAATATCGCAAATATGCTACCCGCTGCTTTGCTCTTGTTAGTACATGTTGTCTGTATCAGACATACTTGCATACATACCTGGTTCATTATGTGACAGCAGTATGCATGATAGCTTGCTTATCAATTGTTCGCTCTAAATTATCTGATCTGTATGAATGGTTACATTAGTGTAGAATATATCCAATGCCATTGTTTTTTTAGCTCTGCATTGTTCTTGTAAGTACATGTTGTCCTTTATCAGTGTACTTATAATGACAGGTAGTTGTTCATGTACCATCACTCTGCAGCTTATTTTCCTTTGCCCACCATTTTCTACACATCAGATCTATATTTACTCTTACCATAAGGTTGGTCTTGAAGAAGTTTAACTGCGTAACCTTTGCTCTTGGCTGTACCTTTTGCCTGTGTCATTTGCACTTACATTTATAGCTACTTGGTTACGTAGCATCACTCTTCATCTTATCTTAAATATTCTCCATTTTTTCGTATATTAACACAACTATATTTACTCTTAAAAAATGTAGAATAAAGGCAATGCTTTTGAAGAAGATTCTGTGGTAAACTTCTTGAATTGCCCCCCCATCAGCATGGACAAGGCCTTTATAGAGCCTGTCTTCACCAATAATGTAAGTTTGTCCATCTCAAGCCTTCAAACTTTGTTGTATATATTTGGTTAGGCATGACCGCAATAAATTGTTTATTTTTGGTGTTTGCATCAAATTGCTTGTTTAAAGTTTATTATGTAGTTCATAAACAAAAGTTTGTCCTTTCTCAATTTAAGTTTTCGGTTGTACAACCAAGTTCCTTCTTCATACCATGTAAATTAAACTATACTGAGCAAGTGATCTTCTTTTGCCTTTGCATGTATGCTTCGTTCTTCACCGTAATCCGGTGGTGTGGTGAACCTACTCACTACAAACACAATGTCATATTCTGCAATGTCTTAACTATGAACAATGTCATATCATTCTACTATTATTTAAACCGTCTCTTTATTTGCCAATTTAAAATGGTATAAATTGACAGCACACTAACCATTGATACTTATGAGTTCTTGATCTGTAATCCAGTGGTGTCGTGAAGCTGCCAACTCCTTCATAATGTCATTTCCTGCCATGTCTTGACCTGAACAATACCATATTGTGTTAATGCAATTTTAAACTGTGTCACTTTATTCGGCAGTAAGAATGTGATGAATTGTCAGCACTGATACTTTTATGTGCAAAACATGTCATCTCATGCCTTGTTTATCTTTCAGTGAGGAAGATATAAGTGTTGAACAAGCCTTGATCTCATCATATTGCTCACCGCTATACTTGCAGCTCCCCAATGAGCTAACCTTTCTTGAACTCTATTGAAGTGTTGTCGGTTTTGTATATTATTTTGTCGGCGTGTTTATTTGCACTGGTAGCGATCTTTGTTGCCCAGTATGTAATCTGATGTCTGCTTGTGCTTTATTATCTTAGTGGCGAACTTTGATGCCCAGTGGATGTAATATGCCGTAATTTCTTTATTATATAGTCTAGGTTTTTCTTATTCACGATGCTGCGGTTATTTTACTGTATATATATCCTGTCTTCGCAGTAAACCGGCCAAACCGTAAAATTACGGTACATAATCGGGCCGTCATGCAATCACGATGTAGGTTGGGCCTGAAACATGCCAAACAGCTCACGGGCCGGCAGCAGCCCGAAATGAACCCCGACCCATGATTGTGCGAATCAAATCACGGGCTTTTAACGGGCCAAAATTGTCTCGGTCCTTGTTTGGCCCAATCAGATATCGGCTGCGAGCAGGCCGGATGCAAACCGGGCCGTAGTTAGGCCCAACTATATGACGGGATTTTAACATGCCGAAATTAATATAGGGCTGAAATGTTAAACGGGCCCTTAACAAGCCAAAACTAATATCAGGCCGAATTACTAAGTGGGCCTTTAGCAAGTGGGCCCAAAAGCATAGTGTCCGGTTAATGGGCGAATCTGATATGGGCCATAATTGAGCCCAAAGCCTCTTAAAGGGCCGGACCTGATATGGGCCGTAATTTGGCCCAGAATGTGGTAGGATTTTAAAGGGCCGGATCTCATATGGGCCACAATTAGGCCCGGAGCGTGGCAGGCCATTAATGGACCGGATCATACATGGGCCGGCATTTGGCCCGAAACATGGCAGCCAGTTAATGGGCCGGCCTACTAGGGTCTTCAAAATCTTGTGGGCCTACAGCTGGGCCGGCCCATTAATGTCAGCGAAATCTCGTGGGCCTTTAGCTGGTCCGACCCATTATGATCCGCAAGAATCTTGTGGGCCTTTACCTGGGCTGCCCATTATGGCACACAAAAAATCTTGTGGGCCTTTACGTGGGCCGGCCCATTATGGCCGCAAAATCTTGTGGGACTTTAGCTGGGCCAGCCCATTATGGTCCGCAAAATCTCGTGGGCCTTTAGCTGGGTTGGCCCATTATGGTCCGCAAAATCTTGTGGGCCTTCAGTTGGGCCAGCCCATTTAAACTTGATGGCCGGTCCATGTGTCAACATATCATAGGCGCGTCGCGGACCTGACACGTGTCTCCTCCAGCCAATGATGATTTTACACGTGGAAAATCCCCATTGCTCGGGGCTGTTAACGGGTTATCGGATCCAAAACCTGACCCGATAGCTTAACGGCATTCCATTACGGTGGATGCCATGTGTCGGTCACCCTTGACGAAAGCACTTCTGTGACGCGCGATTTATCGTCATGGAAGTGGACACTTCCGTGATGATAATTTTGGTAATGTCATGGAACACTTCTACGACAGCACATGTATGAGTATCTTGGTTTTGGCATAAATTTGTCATGGATGTACATGCATGACAAAAAATGCGACCTACTGTGATGAACACGTATCATCACGGAAGTGTATTTTTTTTGTAGTGATATGAATGCCTCCGGCGGTGTACTGGGATATGCAATGAATCAAGAGTGACATGTATGAAAGAATTATGAACGGTGGCTTTGCCACAAATACGATGTCAACTACATGATCATGCTAAGCAATATGATAATGATGAACGTGTCATGATAAACGGAATGGTGGAAAGTTGCATGGCAATATATCTCGGAATGGCTATGGAAATGCCATAATAGGTAGGTATGGTGGCTGTTTTGAGGAAGATATAAGGAGGTTTATGTGTGAAAAGGCGTATCATATCACGGGGTTTGGATGCACCGTGAAGTTTGCACCAACTCTCAATGTGAGAAAGGGCAATGCACGGTACCGAAGAGGCTAGCAATGATGGAAGGATGAGAGTGCGTATAATCCATGGACTCAACATTAGTCAAAAAGAACTCACATACTTATTGCAAAAATCTACAAGTCCTCAAAAACTAAGCACTACACGCATGCTCCTAGGGGGATAGATTGGTAGGAAAAGACCATCGCTCGTCCCCGACCGCCACTCATAAGGAGGACTATCAAAGAACACCTCATGTTTCAAATTTGTTGCATAACGTTTACCATACGTGCATGTTACGGGACTTGCAAACTTCAACACAAGCATTTCTAAAATTCACAACTACTCAACTAGCACGACTTTGATATTATTACCTTCATGTCTCAGAACAATCATCAAGTATCAAACTTTTCTTAGTATTCAACACACTCATAAGAAAGTTTTACTAACCTTGAATACCTAGCATATTAGGTTTATTTAAGCAAATTACCATGCTATTTAAGAATCTCAAAATAATCTAAGTGAAGCATGAGAGATCAATAGTTTCTATAAAACAAATCCACCACCGTGCTCTAAAAGATATAAGTGAAGTACTAGAGCAAAACTATATAACTCAAAAGATATAAGTGAAGCACATAGAGTATTCTAATAATTTCCAAATCATGTGTGTCTCTCTCAAGAGGTGTACAGCAAGGATGATTGTGGTAAACTAAAAAGCAAAGACTCAAATAATACAAGACGCTCCAAGCAAAACACATATCATGTGGTGAATAAAAATATAGCTCCAAGTAAAGTTACCGATGGAAGTAGACGAAAGAGGGGATGCCTTTCGGGGCATCCCCAAGCTTTGGCTTTTTGGTGTCCTTAGATTATCTTGGGGGTTGATGTCTACAACGCAACCTTCTCCTTGTAGATGTTGTTGGGCCTCCAAATGCAGAGGTTTGTAGGACAGTAGCAAATTTCCCTCAAGTGACCCACAAGTATAGGGGATCTATCGTAGTCCTTTCGATAAGTAAGAGTGTCGAACCCAACGAGGAGCCGAAGGAAATGATAAGCGGTTTCCAGCAAGGTATTCTCTGCAAGTACTGAAATAAGTGGTAACAGATAGTTTTGTGATGAGTTAAATTGTAACGAGCAACAAGTAACACAAGTAAATAAGGTGCAACAAGGTGGCCCAATCCTTTTTGTAGCAAAGGACAAGCCGGAACAAACTCTTATAATAGGAAAAGCGCTCCAGGGACACGGGGAATATCGTCAAGCTAGTTTTCATCACGTTCATATGATTCGCGTTCGGTACTTTGATAATTTGATATGTGGGTGGACGGTGCTTGGGTGCTGTTCTTACTTGAACAAACATCCCACTTATGATTAACCTCTATTGCAAGCATCCACAACTACAACAAAAGTATTAAGGTAAACCTAACCATAGCATGAAACATATGGATCCAAATCAGCCCCTTACGAAGCAACACATAAACTAGGGCTTAAGCCTTCATCACTCTAGCAACCCATCATCTACTTATTACTTCCCAATGCCTTCCTCTAGGCCCAAATAATGGTGAAGTGTTATGTAGTCGATGTTCACATAACACCACTAGAGGTTAGACAACATACATCTTATCAAAATATCGAGCGAATACCAAATTCACATGACTACTAATAGCAAGACTTCTCCCGTGTCCTCGGGAACAAAGCGTAACTACTCACAAGGCATATTCATGTTCATAATCGGAGGGGTAATAATATGCATAAAGGATCTGAACATATGATCTTCCACCAAGTAAACCAACTAGCATCAACTACAAGGAGTAATCAACACTACTAGCAACCTACTAGCACCAATCCGGACTTGGAGACAAGAATTGGATACAAGAGATGAACTAGGGTTTGGAGATGAGATGGTCTGGTGAAGATGTTGATGGAGATTGCCCTTCCCGATGAGAGGAGGCGTTGGTGATGATGATGACGATGATTTCCCTCCCGGAGGAAGTGTCCCGGCAGAACAGCTCTGCGGAGCCCTAGATTGGTTCCGCCAAGGTTCCACTCGTGGCGGCGAGTCTCGTCCGAAGGTTGCTTATGATTTTTTCTCATCGAAAGAGCTCATATAGGAGAAGATGGGCGTCGGAGAGCCACCGGGGGCCACGAGGTAGGGGGCACGCCCGAGGGCGCGCCCCACCCTCGTGAGCGGTGTGGGCCCCCGGCCTTCATTTTGGCGACGATTTTCTTTATTTATTTTAAGATATTCCATGGAGTTTCAGGACTTTTGGAGTTGCACGTAATATATCTCCAATATTTGCTCCTTTTCCGGCCAGAATTCCACTTTAAGCATTCCCCTCTTCATGGTAAACCTCATAAAACAAGAGAGAATAGCCATAAGTATTGTGACATAACGTAAAATAACAGCCCATAATGCGATAAATATCGATATAAAAGCATGATGCAAACTGGACGTATCAACTCCCCCAAGCTTAGACCTTGCTTGTCCTCAAGCGAAAAGCCGGTAACAATAAATATGTCCTCATGTTTAGAGGTAGAGGTGTTGACAAAAATAAAATACGGACATGAAGGCATCATGATTATTCTTATAACAGCAACATATATAGATTTGTCATATGATTACTTATGTTCAAGTGATGATCTTCTCACAATGCAAAAGTATGAATCAGAAACTTAATTGGGCACCAACAAATTATAACCTCAGTCATTGAAGCAATTGCAATTTATCATAACATCAAAACGAGTCTATGTCAGAGCTTAAAAGCAAGTCCACATACTCAACTATCACTTAGTCCTTCATAATTGCTAGCACTCACGCAATACTTGTGGTTACGGAGTTTTAATCGGACACAGAGAAAGATAGGGGCTTATAGTTTTGCCCCACAACCTTTTACCTCAAGGGTAATGTCAACAATAACAATTCATGCTCCCTACATCCAATTAGATATATATATCATGTTATTTCCAACATCTTTGGGCTTGCCAAATGATAAAATGAAAAAGGAAAGGTGAAGATCACCGTGACTCTTGCATAAGATAGAGGATAATAATAAAAGATAGGCCCTTCGCAGAGGGAAGCATAGGTTGCCATGCGCTTTTATGGTTGGATGCACAAAATCTTCATGCAAAAGAACGTCACTTTATATTGCCCCTTGTATGTGGAACTTTATTATGCAGTCCGTTGCTTTTATTACTTCCACAACAAATTCGTACATAACTTATTTCTCTGCACTAATAAGTCATGCATATTTAGAGAGCAATTTTTTATTGCTTGCACCGATGACAACTTACTTGAAGGATCTTACTCAATCCATAGGTATATATGGTGGACTCTCATGGCTAAACTAGTTTAAGGGTATTTGGAAGCACAAGTAGTATCTCTACTTGGTGCTGAGAATTTGGCTAGCATGAGGGGGAAAGGCAAGCTCAACATGTTATAGGAACCATGACAACATACTTTATCTCAGATGTAAGAAAACATAACTCATTATGTTGTCTTCCTTGTCCAACATCAACTCTTTAGCATGCCATATTTTAATGAATGCTCCCAATCATAAAAGATGTCAATGATAATATATCTATATGTGAAACCTCTCTCTCCTTATTACTTCCTATTAATTTGCAGCGATGACCAAAGCTATATTTGCCAACTCCCAACAACTTTTAATCATCACACTCTTTTTATGTGAAGTCATTACTTTCAATAAGATCAATATGAACTCTTTGTTTCTTTTTATTCTTTTTCTTTTATTCACCCAAGATCATGGCAAAATAATCAAGCCCTTGACTCAACACTAATCTTTATTATATATAGCTCACGGACTCGATTACATAGAGGGATCATAAAGCAAAACTCAAAACTAGATCATGCTATAACCTTTATTCTACTAGATCAAGATACTACTAACAGGATCGAACTAAGAAAAACGGTAAAGATAGGAGTTGTGATGGTGACACGATACCGGGGCACCTCCCCCAAGCTTGGCAGTTGCCAAGGGGAGTGCCCATACCCATGTGATTATGTCTCCTTCTTTGTTGGTGAAGGTGGAGGTGTTGGATAGTCGCACATCGAGCGTAAGAGGTCCTCCAAGGCCTCCTTGATCCTTTCATCCTTGTTGATCTCCATGGGTTCTTCCCTCTTCAGCTCTATCTTCATTAGCCAAGCATCTTTGTCACCATTGCCGGAGGAGGGGACGACATGATGCCTGGCCTTGACAACCCTGACAGAAAATAGCTTGAAACAAGAACAGAGGATAATTGCGTGATACGGGAGTCAAAACCTTCGGGAGAATATATAATGAATTTTTATCGACCAAAATACATATCGTGCAAGAAAACGGAGTCCGGAGGGCACACAAGGTGCTCACGAGGTAGGGGGCGCGCCCGAGGGGTAGCGCGCCCTCCCCTCGTGTCCTTCCCGGACTTCCACTTATTTTTCTATTTTTCTAAATATTCCAAAACGGAGAAATATTGCCTTAAAAATTATTTTGGAGTCGGTTTACTTACCGTAACACATACCTATTCCTTTTCGGAGTCTGAAACGGTCTAGAAAGTGTCACTTATGTATTCCTCCGGGGTTACGGTTTCAATAATATTAGTTTCAACATTTATAGGATTACCTGAGATATAGTGTTTGATCCTTTGACCGTTTACCACCTTCGGATTTGTGCCTGCGAAGTTGTTGATTTTTATGGCACCGGAACAATAGACCTCCTCGATAACGTAAGGACCTTCCCATTTGGAGAGAAGTTTTCCTGCAAAAAATCTTAAACGAGAGTTGTATAGCAATACATAATCACCTACATTAAACTCACGCTTTTGTATCCTTTTGTCATGCCATCTTTTAACTTTTTCTTTAAATAACTTGGCATTTTCATAGGCTTGGGTTCTCCATTCGTCAAGTGAGCTAATATCAAATAACCTCTTCTCACCGGCAAATTTGAAATCATAGTTGAGCTCTTTAATAGCCCAATATGCCTTATGTTCTAGTTCGAGAGGTAAGTGACATGCTTTTCCATAAACCATTTTATACGGAGACATACCCATAGGATTCTTATATGCAGTTTTATAGGCCCATAACGCATCATCAAATTTCTTGGACCAATTCTTTCTAGACCTATTAACAGTCTTTTGCAAAATTAATTTGAACTCTCTATTACTCAATTCTACTTGACCACTAGACTGCGGGTGATAAGGAGATGCAATTCTATGATTAACGTCATATTTAGCAAGCATTTTACGGAAAGCACCATGAATAAAGTGTGAACCACCATCAGTCATTAAATATATAGGGACTCCAAACCTCGGCAAAATAACTTCCTTAAGCATTTTAATAGAAGTGTTATGATCAGCACTACTAGTTGGAATAGCTTCTACCCACTTAGTAACGTAATCAACAACAACTAAAATATGTATATATCCATTAGAGGCAGGAAAAGGTCCCATATAATCAAAGCCCCAAACATCAAATGGTTCAATAACAAGTGAATAATTCATAGGCATTTCTTGACGTCTACTAATATTACCAATTCTTTGACATTCATCACAAGACAAAACAAACTTACGGGCATCCTTGAAGTCAGTAGGCCAATAAAAACCAGATTGCAATACCTTATGTGCAGTTCTGTCTCCAGCGTGGTGCCGTCCATAAGCTTCGGAGTGACACTTGCGTAGGATCTGTTCCTGTTCATGCTCAGGCACACAACGTCTAATAACACCATCTACTCCTTCTTTATAAATATGTGGGTCATCCAAAAGTAATGTCGCAAATCATAAAAGAACTTTTTCTTTTGTTGGTATGTGAAGCTAGGTGGTATAAATTTAGCAATAATATAATTAGCATAATCAGCATACCATGGAGTGCTATGAGAAGTACTTACGACATTTAATTGTTCATCAGGGAAGCTATCATCAATAGGTAGTGGGTCATCAAGAACATTCTCTAACCTAGATAAGTTGTGCGCAGCAGGGTTCTCAGCTCCTTTTCTATCAACAATATGCAAATCAAATTCTTGCAGCAAGAGAACCCATCTAATAAGTCTAGGTTTAGCATCTTTCTTTTCCATAAGATATTTAATAGCAGCATGATCGGTGTGAATAGTTACTTTGGAATCAACAATGTATGGTCTGAATTTATCACAAGCAAATACAACTGCTAAAAGTTCCTTTTCGGTAGTAGCATAATTTTTTTGAGCATTGTCTAGAGTCTTACTAGCATAATGGATAACATTTAATTTCTTATCAACTCTTTGCCCTAGAACAGCACCTCTGACATAATCACTAGCATCACACATAATTTCAAAGGGTAAATTCCAATCGGTGGTCGAACAACAGTGCGAGACTAATGCTTTCTTAAGTATTTCAAATGCTTCTACACAATCATCATCAAAGATAAATGGTACATCTTTTTGTAATAAATTAGTCAGAGGCCGAGAGATTTTTGAGAAGTCCTTAATGAACCTCCTATAAAATCCGGCGTGACCGAGGAAACTTCTTATACCTTTGATGTCCTTGGGACATGGCATCTTTTCAATAGCATCAACCTTGGCTTTATCAACTTCAATACCTCTTTCAGAAACTTCGTGCCCCAAGACAATACCTTCATTAACCATAAAGTGGCACTTTTCCCAATTCAAGACAAGATTAGTTTCTTCACATCTCTGCAAAACTCGATCAAGATTGCTAAAGCAATCGTCAAAAGAGGAGCCATAGACGGAAAAGTCATCCATGAAAACCTCACAAATCTTTTCACAAAAATTAGAGAATATAGCCATCATGCATCTTTGAAAGGTAGCAGGTGCATTACATAAACCAAAAGGCATACGTCTATAAGCAAAAGTACCAAAAGGGCATGTAAAAGTAGTCTTTGATTGATCTTTAGCCGACACGGTATTTGAGAGAAACCAGAATAACCATCTAGAAAGCAATAATGTGTATGTTTGCATAAACTCTCTAGCATTTGATCAATAAAAGGTAAGGGTAATGATCTTTCTTAGTAGCTTTATTCAATTTATGGAAATCAATTACCATCCTATAACCTGTGATAATTCTTTATGGATCAATTCATCTTTATCATTAGGGACAACAGTAATACCTCCCTTCTTAGGGACACAATGGACAGGACTTACCCAGCGACTATCGACAGCAGGATAAATTATACCTGCCTCCGTAAGCTTGAGTATTTCTTTTCTTACCACTTCTTTCATTTTGGGATTCAAAGCGTCGTTGAGGATCACGAACTGGTTTGGCATCCGCTTCCAAATTTATTTTATGCCGACATAGAGTGGGACTAATGCCCTTAAGATCATCAATAGTATATCCAATAGCGTACGGTGCTTCTTCGTAGTTTTCGGTAATCTTTCTTCTTCATGCTCTGAAAGGTTAGCACTAATAATAACAGAATATATTTTCTTTTCATCAAGATAAGCATATTTAAGATTATCGAGCAACGGTTTAAGCTCAAACACGGGATCACCCTTGGGTGGAGGAGGATCCCCTAAGATTTCAACAGCAAATTATGTTGCGAGAATAGGTTCCTGTTTAAAGAATACTTCATCTATTTCACTTCTTTCATTCATGAACATCTCATTTTCATGGTCTAGCAAATAGTGTTCTAAAGGATCACTAGGAGGTACGGCAATAGAAGCAAGACCAATAATTTCATCCTTACTAGGCAATTCTTCCTCACGATGTTGTTTACTAAATTTAGAGAAATTAAACTCATGAACCATATCATCCAAGCCAATATTAACAACATTCTTTTCGCAGTCTATCGTAGCATTAACAGTATTCAAGAAGGGTCTACCGAATATAATGGGACAAAAGCTATCTTGTGGAGAACCAAGAACAAGAAAATTAGCGGGATATTTGGTTTTCCCACACAAGACTTCAACATCTCTAACAATTCCCATTGCAGATATAGTATCTCTATTGGCAAGTTTAATTGTAACGTCAATATCTTCTAACTCAGCAGGTGCAATTTCATGCTTAATTTCTTCATACAAGGTAATAGGTATAACACTAGCACTAGCACCCATATCACATAAGCCATGATAACAATGATCTCCTATTTTAACAGAAATAACAGCACGCCTACCACAGGTCTATGTTTATCTTTAGCACAAGGTTTAGCAATTCTAGCAGTTTCACCACAGAATTGAATAACATGCCCATCAATATTATCAGACAAGAGATCTTTAACAATAGCAATATCAGGTTCTACTTTGACTTGCTACGGAGGTGCATAAGTTCTAATATTGCTTTTACGAACAACAGTTGAAGCTTTAGCATGATCCTTTACTCTAACAGGGAAAGGTGGTTTCTCAACATAAGAGGTGGGAACAATAGGATCATTATAAGTGATAGTCTTTTCTTCAACTTTAATAGGTGCAGCTACTTTTACTTCTATGGGAGGATGATATTTAAACCACTTCTCCTTAGGGAGATCAACATAAGTAGCAAAAGATTCACGAGAAAGAAGCTACTATCTCGAGTCAAGTCCATATTTAGTGCTAAACTTACGGAAAATATCGGTATCCATAAAAGATTTAACACTCAAACTTAGGTGTCATACCTGACTCCTTACCTTCGTCGAGGTCCCAATCTTCATAGCTGCGTTTAATTCTATCCAATAAATTCCATATAAATTCAATAGGCTTCATCATAAAAGAGCCAGCACAAGAAGTATCGAGCATGGTGCGATTGTTATCAGAAAGTCGAGCATAAAAATTCTGAAGAATTGTTTCTCTTGAGAGGTCATGATTGGGGCATGAATATAACATTGATTTAAGCCTCCCCAAGCTTGAGCGATGCTTTCTCCTTCATGAGGCCAAAAATTATATATATAATTTGCGATCACGATGAACAAGATGCATAGGGTAATACTTTTGATGAAATTCCAATTTCACTCTTTTATAGTTCCATGATCTCGTATCATCACATAGCCTATACCACGTCAATGCGTCTCCCTCCAAAGATAAAGGGAAAGCCTTCTTCTTAACAACATCATCGGGTATACCTGCAAGCTTAAATAGTCCACAAATATCATCCACAAAGCGTAGATGCTCGTCAGGATGCTTTGTTCCATCTCCTGTAAAAGTATTAGCCAGCAGTTTTTCCATCACACCCGAAGGAAATTCAAAAGGGGTTTCATTTTCAATAGGTTCAGAAGGTTGAGGAGCAACTCTTTGCTCTACTGGACGGGGTGAAGATACCCCGAACAAGCCCCTTGGAGAATTACTTTCCATAGTAACAAGTGACAGAAAATTTCACCACACTATATAAATTTTTCCTTACCAAATTCCACCTACCAAAGGCACTTCACTCCCCGGCAACGGCGCCAGAAAAGAGTCTTGATGACCCACAAGTATAGGGGATCTATCCTAGTCTTTCGATAAGTAAGAGTGTCGAACCCAACGAGGAGCAGAAGGAAATGATAAGCGGTTTCCAGCAAGGTATTCTCTGCAAGTACTGAAATAAGTGGTAACAGATAGTTTTGTGATGAGTTAAATTGTAACGAGCAACAAGTAACACAAGTAAATAAGGTGCAGCAAGGTGGCCCAATCCTTTTTGTAGCAAAGGACAAGCCAAAACAAACTCTTATAATACGAAAAGCGCTCCCGAGGACACATGGGAATATCGTCAAGCTACTTTTTATCACGTTCATATGATTCGCGTTCGGTACTTTGATAATTTGATATGTGGGTGGACCGGTGCTTGGGGTGCTGTTCTTACTTGAAAAAACATCCCACTTATGATTAACCTCTATTGCAAGCATCCGCAACTACAACAAAAGTATTAAGGCAAACCTAACCATAGCATGAAACATATGGATCCAAATCAGCCCCTTACGAAGCAACGCATAAACTAGGGTTTAAGCTTCTGTCACTCTAGCAACCCATCATCTACTTATTACTTCCCAATGCTTTCCTCTAGGCCCAAATAATGGTGAAGTGTTATGTAGTCGACGTTCACATAACACCACTAGAGGTTAGACAACATACATCTTATCAAAATATTGAACGAATACCAAATTCACATGACTACTAATAGCAAGACTTCTCCCGTGTCCTCAGGAACAAAAGTAACTACTCACAAAGCATATTCATGTTCATAATTAGAGGGGTAATAATATGCATAAAGGATCTGAACATATGATCTTCCACCAATTAAACCAACTAGCATCAACTACAAGGAGTAATCAACACTACTAGCAACCTACTAGCACCAATCCCGGACTTGGAGACAAGAATTGGATACAAGAGATGAACTAGGGTTTGGAGATGAGATGGTGCTGGTGAATATGTTGATGGAGATTGCCCTCTCCCGATGAGAGGAGCGTTGGTGATGATGATGACGATGATTTCCCCTTCCCGGAGGGAAGTGTCCCAGCGAGAACAGCTCCGCCGGAGCCCTAGATTGGTTCCGCCAAGGTTCCGCCTCGTGGCGGCGGAGTCTCGTCCCGAAAGGTTGCTTATGATTTTTTTCTCATCGAAAGAGCTCATATAGGAGAAGATGGGCGTCGGAGAGCCACCAGGGGGCCCACGAGGTAGAGGGGCGCGCCCAGGGGGGGGAGGGCGCACCCCCACCCTCGTGAGCAGGGTGTGGGCCCCCTGGCCTTCATCTTTGGCGATGATTTTTCTTTATTTATTTTAAGATATTCCGTGGAGTTTCAGGACTTTTGGAGTTGCACAGAATAGGTCTCCAATATTTGCTCCTTTTCGGCCAATTCCGGATCTGGCATTCCCCTCTTCATGGTAAATGCGGAGTCCTGGACTAGGGGGTGTACGGATAGCCGAAGTATCATCTTTGGCCGGACTCCTAGACTATGAAGATACAAGATTGAAGACTTCGTCCCGTGTCCGGATGGGACTTTCCTTGGCGTGGAAGGCAAGCTTGGCGATACGGATATGTAGATATCCTACCATTGTAACCGACTCTGTGTAACCCTAACCCTATTCGGTGTCTATATAAACCGAAGGGTTTTAGTCCGTAGGACGAACAACAATCATACCATAGGCTAGCTTCTAGGGTTTAGCCTCTACGATCTCGTGGTACATCTACTCTTGTACTACCCATATCATCAATATTAATCAAGCAGGAGTAGGGTTTTACCTCCATCGGGAGGGCCCGAACCTGGGTAAAAACATCGTGTCCCTTGTCTCTTGTTACCATCCGCCTGGACGCATAGTTCGGGACCCCCTACCTGAGATCCGCCGGTTTTGACACCGACATTGGTGCTTTCATTGAGAGTTCCTCTGTGTCGTCACCGATAGACCCGATGGCTCCTTCGATCATCAACAACGACGCAGTCCAGGGTGAGACTTTTCTCCCCGGACAGATCTTCGTATTCGGCGGCTTTGCACTGCGGGCCAATTCGCTAGGCCATCTGGAGCAGATCGGCTTCGCCCCTTGCCATCATGTCAGATTTGTAAGCTTGAACTATACTTCAGATGTCCGCGGAGACTTGATCTTCGACGGATTCGAGCCACAGCCGAGCGTGCCGCACTGTCTCGATGGGTATGATCTAGCTCTGCCGCCAAACAATGCCCTGGAGGCCGCACCAATGCCCGCTCCGACTCTTAATCCGGAGCCGGTTCCCCCGATTGAGGACGAGTGGTTGGACACCGCCTCAGGGGCTACGATCTCAACGGCTATTGAGCCGAACTCCATCCCTGTCCTTTGCGAAGACCGTGACTCCAAGGTGCCGGACTCCTCTCCGGACTCCGAACCCTCCGCGCCCCTGCCAATCGAACCCGATTGGGCGCCGATCATGGAGTTCACTGCCGCGGACATCTTTCAGCACTCGCCCTTTGGCGACATCCTGAATTCACTAAAGTCTCTCTCTTTATCTGGGGAGCCCTGGCCAAACTATGGTCAGGAAGGTTGGGATTCGGACGACGAAGAAATTCAACGCCCACCCACCGCCCACTTTGTCGCCACTGTCGAAAACTTAAACGACGTGCTCGATTTCGACTCCGAATACATCGACGGTATGGACGACGATGTAGGAGACAACCATGAACCAGCACCATAGGATCTTTGGACAACCACCTCATCCCATGATGTATACATGGTGGACACACCTAAAGGAAGTAACGACAAGGAACAACGGGACACTACGAAGGATAAATCCCTCGAAAAGCAGTCAAAACGGCAACATAAACGCTGCACCAAGTCCCGCCTCGACAAAAACCCAGCCATAGAGCAGGGCGAACTGGTGGACGATGAACATGCTACCGAGCAACCGTCCGAACAGGACAACTTGGATAAACAACCCGTCCCCGGCGAAGATAACAGTCCGGACGATCTCACGCCGGACAGACTGTTGGAGCAGAATAACCTCCACAAAAGGCTCGTCGCCATCATGCGTAGCCTGAAAAAGCAAGCGGAAGCTCAAAACAGCGGAAGATGCACTCAAAATCAGATGGAGCAAAGTACTCAACACCATGAGACAAATACTGACAGCGATCGCCGAACAAAGAGCTACCCAAAGAGAAAACTACTGCTGAATTTGATGAGGAGGCCGTAGAGCCCCCACAATCAAAAAGCAAGAAGGCCACCCGGTCGGATGGAGCGACCCACGGCAAGCAGAAGGCGGCAAATGGTGCCGCACACAAGCCGATGCACGCGATCCGCATAAGGATTCGCATCAAAAAACGGCCCGATTAGGTCCATCTATGGGCCGAGAAAGCAAACTCTTCAAAGCAATGCAACACGCCAAATATCCGAACATCACGGCACACCCAAATATAGGGTGCCGCACCCCTATGTTTCACCGATGAGGTGCTGGATCATGAATTCCCGGAGATTCAAACCCGTAAACATAGAGGCATCTGACGAAACAACAGACCACAGAGTGCGGATTGAGGATTACATCCTCCACATACACATGGCTAGAGGAGATGATCTCCACGCCATAAAATACTTACCCCTCAAGCTCAAAGGGCCAGCTCGGCATTGGCTTAAAAGCCTTCCCGAAAACACCATTGGAAGTTGGGAAGAGCTCGAGGATGCGTTTCGGGCAAATTTTCAGGGGACCTATGCCCGCCCTCCGGATCTGAGCGATCTAAGTCACATAACTCAACAGCCTGGAGAGTCAGCCCGAAATTCTGGAACAGGTTCCTTACCAAAAGAACCAAATAGTCGATTGTCCGGACCAAGCCTTGGCAGCCTTCAAACACAACGTCCGAGATGAATGGCTCGCCGGACACCTCGGCCAAGAAAAGCCGAGAACAATGACCGCACTAACAAGCCTCATGACCCGCTTTTGCGCGGGAGAGGATAGCTAGCTAGCAAGATGCAGTACCAGCGACCCAAGTACATCCAAGTCGAGGATGGGAATGGGAAACCACGACGCAGCAAGGACCAGCGCCCGGATTAAGGGGACGGTCCAAAGAGCGACGATCAACGCCGGATTCAAAAGCTCACGGCAGAACAATAAAAAACTGCCCCTTAAGGACGATAGCGATGAGCTATCCAACTTAAAGAAAATCTTGGACAAGATATGCCAAATCCACAGTACTCCCGGGAGGCCTGCAAACCATACCCACAGAGATTGTTGGGTTTTCAAGTAGTCCGGCAGACTCAACGCCGAACACAAGGGGCTCGACACACCAAGTGAGGATGATGACGAGCACCACAAGTAGAGCCCCGGAAAACAAAAGAATTTCCCACAAGAGGTTAAAACAGTAAACTCACTTCACGTGATAAAGGAAAAAGCAGTCTGGCGCCCACTAAAATGCACGCCGCCAGACTACTAGCGGAGTACCAACACCGGGTTGTCAAAACCAATCACCTTCGACCATCAGGACTACTCCGAAAGTATCCGGAACGCAGGATGGACTGCCCTGATACTAGAACCTATAATCGACGGTCTTCAATTTACGCAAGTCCTAATGGACAGCGGCAGTGATTTAAACCTGCTATATCAGGACACAATCCGCAACATGGGGATAAACCCAA
Organism: Aegilops bicornis; assembly: GCA_021605145.1. Classification (NCBI taxonomy): domain Eukaryota; kingdom Viridiplantae; phylum Streptophyta; class Magnoliopsida; order Poales; family Poaceae; genus Aegilops; species Aegilops bicornis. The sequence continues at coordinate 598,685,203 of CM038670.1, forward strand.
ACATGATTAGCCATAGCAACACTTCCTTCCAAGGAATAATGCCAGGCACACATGCCCATTGTACGGGCTCCCTACTGCTAGAAGTTGTGTTCGGCTCATACGACAACTTCCGCCGCGAAAAGTTAACCTTCCACATCGCCCCATTCGAAAGTAGCTATCAAGCACTACTGGGGCGTGAAGCTTTCGCCTGCTTTAATGCAATACCGCATTATGCATCTCTTACACTTAAAATGCCCGGTCCACACGGAATCATCTCATTAAAAGGGAGTATTAAGTGTTACTCGAGCACGGAAGAACGCGAGACTGCCTTGACAGCCCCACATCAATCCGGCTCCGCTAAACCAAAGCACCTGAATAGGTCATTCGAACCCCGGACACGGCTAGACGAGTCCGGCGCCTACTGGCGGCATACCCCCGTACAAGGGGCTGCACGCATGTACAACAAGAGACAATAAAGCTCAATCTTATTCACTTTTTGAACCATACTCTGTTTATTTCATATAAAGTACATTTTTCGCACGATCCTTTTTCTTTTCAACTAAGTTCCTCTCTTTTACAAATGAACAACGTGCTACACCCGTCCAGGATATGGCACAACGGAGACACAGGCGCAGACGTGCAGTAGGGACCCGTTGCAAGGATTATTTTCAGATTAAGACCCTGCGTAAACCTTTTTTACTGTCTCTTGTTGATACACGTCCCCTGGTTTCTAGCTATAACCGAGGAGGAGGCTGGCGTTTTGGCATCGCCGAACCAGAATTTTTGCACGTACCCGGACACCAGGGGCTTAGGGCATTATTCTGCCCGTTTTTATAAAGACCGAATACCTTCGGGAGTGTTCGGCGTCTCGAGTTAGGCCTTATATGCATCAGCTCCGAATCATGTCTTTGGTCAAATGTTGGGTTTGCTCGGCTCCCATGTTTTGGTACCTTACGTTCCGTTATATCGGCTAAGGTAGCGCTGGGAGAACCACTGCGATTGTGCCCCGGTTGAGCTGGGTTGAGCACCTCAGTGGAGAAAGCTAAAACTGACTGTCATGATATAGCGAGAGACTGGTCAACCACTCGATGACCCACCAGAATGTTTAGAATTCCTCCACATTAACGAAGGACCGTTTCCCGGTCAGGCATATACGCACCCCGAATTCGGGAGAGTGCGGTGCCTCCAGGGGCTATATAGTAGCCCCACCATCGAACTCCTATGGCTAAGTGAAAGTGATAAAGCATTATAGTCCGGTTGCCTAGCTTGCTACGCTACCACCTCCTTAATAGGACCAAGACGATGGATTAAGTGTGAAAAAGCGCCTTCTTTGCAAACACCCCGCACTATGTGCGTGGGCTGAAGCCAAGATCTGCCATCTTTCAGGTTATATATACATATACATCAACGGCCGACAGGGGGTAGTTCACTACTTGAACGCACAAGTATAAAAAGCTCTTATATTATATTGAAACGTTGTTTCATAAGTTACACATGTCATTCAAACATAACATCCTTCGAGCCTTTGCGTCTCTATTAAACGAGCGCCGGAAGAACTTCCTCAAAATAGCGCTCGACTGGTATTCGGCTTCCGTCCGAATCTGGGGACGCAACATCGGTGGCCTTCATTTCTGCCCAGTATGTCTTGACACGGGCAAGAGCCATCCGCGCACCCTCAATGCACGTCGACCGCTTCATTGCGTTGATACGCGGTACCACACCAAGGAACTGTTGCACTAAGCCAAAATAACTCTTCGGCTGAGGTTTCCTTGGCCACAAATGAGTCACGACATGCTTCATGGCAAGTCCGAACAATCGATTCAACTCGGCCCATTCGGCCAACCGATCGGCTAATGGAAGAGGACGCTCTGGACTATGGAACTGCGACCAAAACAGCTCTTCCTTTCTGTGCCCCTTCTGGCCTCGGAAGTGCTCGATCGCGTCCGCGACACTCGCCGCTAAATCTAGATAAGCATCCTCCAAACTCCACAACCGGTCCAACAGAGCATACTTCGGATTCGTGAACTTCCTGCATAGCAGAAAAGGCTTTCCAGTAGCTCCTCCTTTGCAGCTCTCATTGTGGAGCGGGCATCCTTGGCTTCGGCGGTGGCCTTTTTCAGGTCCTCTTGCTCCGCTTGACGTTCTTTTTCAAGAACCCCACAGTGGTCGGTAGCATTCTTCAACTTTATGGCCATATCGTCCATTTCCTCTTTGCTTTGGCAGTGAGCAGCCCGTTCGGCTTCTAGCTCTTTGGCCGCCCTTAAAGCGGCTGCATTACTATTTCTGGCTTGCCCTTTAGCTCAGGCGAGTTCCGCCCGCAGCTCCTCCACAGCAGCGGCACCACCTGCATTAAGCATACAAGTAGTAAGGCACGGGCTTCAAGCTCCCTTACCAGGCGTCCGCGAAGAAGTCGCATACCTTGTGACTCGTTAAACCGCTTATTGACAAGCGCGATGTCCGCATCTGCTTCGTCAAGTTGCTGCTTTAGTTCGGCAAATTCATCAGTCCGGCTGGCCACCGGACGCCCCGCCACCTATTTAGGAGCGGCGATATGTTATAACTGAGATTATGATCCTCGGCCGCTGTCAATTTTGACAACATACCGAGTCTCGGGGCTACTATCTATACTGAGCGCATTTTATATGCATAAGCGCCGAAGGTACATCATTTTTGCGTACCTTCAACCCCGTCAGTAAGCTTCTGACGGCTTCATGCAATCCGCTCTCAGCGGATGCAATTCTTTCAATCACCGTACCCATTAGCGCGCGGTGATCTTACGAGATAACCGCTTCGCTGGCAGATCCTTCAGCTCCTCCGACCGCACGCCAGTTGGCGCCGGACCTTCCGGCCCCGCCGGACTCGGGGAAGCCCTCTGCGATGACACCTCAGGGTCGTCCGCCTCGCATGAAGGTGCGATAGGTGGAGGCGTTTCGCTCTCCGTCATCTCCGGAAGAAGATCCCCCGAAGACGAGCTCTGCTGAGAAGGGCTGAGATCCGAACTACAAGACATAGTTCCGGTTATCTTCAGAAATAAATACAGGGATGTCCCTTATTACAAGACCCCTTCTTTTTTTACTTACGGCTCGCTGGAGGGCTGATACCCTTGGGGAAATAGTGGGGTACTTCAGCGCGGACTCTCGGCGAAGATTTCTTTCCCCTCTTTGAGGCCTGGACCTCCGGATCTTCCGAAGCGGTCCTCTTCTCTCCTTGGAGGGTGGGACTTTCGATCCTTCCTTCCTTGAAAGCCTCCTTCGCGGAGGCAGTTGCTTCCCCGCTCCCCCGTTCGCCTTCTTCAAAAGGCGCGGCCTTCAGCATCTTGGTCAGCACGGGATCTGACGTGGTCTCTGGGAGGGGAGCCGGACACCTTATCAACTTTGCCTTCATTATCCACTCCTGTTCAAGAAACAGCTCCTTTAAGGGCAAGTTTATGATAAATGAACGGACAGCATGTCCGGGTACAGGACTACTTACTTGAGTATCTGGGCGATTGCAGCTTAGTCCTGCGTCCTCAGTCAGGTCCGGACACTTCTCTTGTGATCCGAAGAACAGTTTATACATCTCCACGGGCGTCGTACCCATAAAATGTTGGAGAACTCGTGGTCCCTCGGATTAAATTCCCACCAGAGGGGGCGACGTTTGCGGTGGTAGAAGGCGCCGAATCAACATAACCTGCGCCCGCTGCGACCAGATTAATCTCTCTTTCTTGGAGGTCTCGAATACGGCCCTGCAATGTAGGAACGTCCTTGGGCGGCCCCAGTCGAGCCCTTGTTGACCCATGACGCCTTGGCCATGTGGTGGACCTGAGCGGAAGGCGGGAGGCGCCACCCATTTTGTGCCCCGGGGAGCGGTGATATAGAACCACTCCCGTTGCCACAAACCAAGCTCCGCCGGAAAAGAGCCAACGGGCCACGGAGCCCCCTCCACACTCTGCTTGTTGCCCCTCGATCATCTTCGGCTCCACCTTGAAGGTCTTGAGCCACAATCCAAAGTGAGGGGTGATATGGAGGAAGGCTTCACATACGACAATGAATGACGAGATATGGAGGATGGACTCGGATTCAAGTCATGGAAATCCAGCCCATAATAAAACATGAGCCCCGCACAAAGGGATCCGTCGGGAAGCCTAAACCCGAAGGAAGTGAGACACGAACACCACGCTCTCGTCGGGCTCGGGAGTGGGAATGACTTGCCACAGAGCGGGCAGCCTATGCGAAATCTCGCGGTTAGATACCTAGCGTCTCGCAGCTTTAGCACATCTTCTTCTGTGACGGAAGAAGACATCCATCGGCCGAGCTGGTCGGAGCCGGACATCGTTGAAGGTCCGAAGCGCCTAAATCTGAAGCTTCGGGTGTTAGAACTCGAAGCGCGAGGCGAACTCGATGGAGGGTGGGAAAAAGAAGAGGGCATTGGTCTCATTATAAAGAGGTTGAATACCAAGAGCCCTCCCCGTGGTCGATTGGGACTCGCCTTCGATAGAGGAGGCGTGCCAACGGGCACGGTTGGGTTACCCACGTCCGTATTGATGAGGATCCCGGAATAAGGGGCACGATCTACGCTTTGATAAGACGTGCCAAGGAAACCGCCTCGCTAAACGCGCTGAGGTGGACAGTAAAAAATGATTCGAATAAAGGCCTGGCCGTGGTGTGATGTCACACCGCGGAATACGTCAGCAGATCTGTGCAAAGGTTATTCTCTCTACGGTGGTATGTGGAACTTGTTTTGCAGAGCCGGACACTATCCTGGTGTTCAAAACCTTCTATGAAGTATTCGGAGGAGGAACCCGCCTTGCAATGCCGAAGACAATATAAAAGCGTCGGACTCGCCGTCATTGAAGCCTGGTTCAGAGCTCTTGAGGAGTCCTGGACTAGGGGTGTCCGGATAGCGAACTATCATCTTTGGCGGACTCCTAGACTATGAAGATACAAGATTGAAGACTTCGTCCGTGTCCGGATGGGACTTTCATTAGCGTGGAAGGCAAGCTTGGCGATACAGATATGTAGATCTCCTACCATTGTAACCGACTACGGTAACCCTAACCCTATTCGGTGTCTATATAAACCGAAGGGTTTTAGTCCGTAGGACGAACAACAATCATACCATAGGCTAGCTTCTAGGGTTTAGCCTCTTTGATCTTATGGTAGATCTACTCTTGTACTACCCATATCATCAATATTAATCAAGCAGGAGTAGGATATTACCTCCATCGAGAGGGCCCGAACCTGGGTAAAACCAACGTGTCCCTTGTCTCCTGTTACCATCCGCCTAGACACACAGTTCGGGACCCCCTACCCGAGATCCGCCGGTTTTGATACCGACATTAAACCTTGTAAAATAAGAGAGAATAGCCATAAGTATTGTGACATAATGTAAAATAACAGCCCATAATGTGATACATATCGATATAAAAGCATGATGCAAAATGGACGTTCCAGATGACCTAAGGTTTATCAATCCGTGGGAGGCGTAGGATGAAGATGATCTCTCTCAAGCAACCCTGCAACCAAATAACAAAGAGTCTCTTGTGTCCCCAACACACCCAATACAATGGTAAATTGTATAGGTGCACTAAGGCGAAGAGATGGTGATACAAGTGCAATATGGATGGTAGATAAAGGTTTTTGTAATCTGAAAATATAAAAACAGCAAGGTAACGAGTGATAAAAGTGAGCGTAAACGGTATTGCAATGCTAGGAAACAAGGCCTAGGGTTCATACTTTCACTAGTGCAAGTTCTCTCAACAATAATAACATAATTGGATCATATAACTATCCCTCAACATGCAACAAAGAGTCACTCCAAAGTCACTAATAGCGGAGAACAAACGAAGAGATTATGGTAGGGTACGAAAACACCTCAAAGTTATTTTTCCAATCAATCCGTTGGGCTATTCCTATAAGTGTCACAAACAGCCCTAGAGTTCGTACTAAAATAACACCTTAAGACACAAATCAACCAAAACCCTAATGTCACCTAGATACTCCAATGTCACCTCAAGTATACGTGGGTATGATTATATGATATGCATCACAACATCTCAGATTCATCTATTCAACCAACACATAGAACCTCAAAGAGTGCCCCAAAGTATCTACCGGAGAATCAAGACGAAAACATGTGCCAACCCCTATGCATAGGTTCATGGGCGGAACCCAAAAGTTGACACCAAAACATATATCAAGTGAATCACGTGATATCCCATTGTCACCACAGATACGCACGGAAAGACATACACCAAGTGTTCTCAAATCATTAAAGACTCAATCCGATAAGATTACTTCAAAGGGAAAACTCAATCCATTACAAGAGAGTAGAGGGGGAGAAGCAACATAAGATCCAACTATAATAGCAAAGCTCGCGATACATCAAGATCGTGCCAAATCAAGAACACAAGAGAGAGAGAGAGAGATCAAACACATAGCTACTGGTACGTACCCTCAGCCCCGAGGGTGAACTACTCCCTCCTCATCATGGAGAGCGCCGGGATGATGAAGATGGCCACCGGTGAGGGTTCCCCCCCTCCGGCAGGGTGCCGGAACAGGGTCCCGATTGACTTTTGGTGCCCACAGAGGCTTGCGGCGGTGGAACTCCCGATCTATTCTCGTCTTCGGAAGTTTTAGGGTACGTGGGTATATATGGGTGAAAGAAGTACGTCGGTGGACCTCTGGGCTGTCCACGAGGAAGGGGGGCGTGTCGTGGTTCTAAGTCTAACAGTGGAATGGGGGGTAGGTATGGAGAGGCAGGATCCTAGCTATGGAGTAGTTGTATACGCAAGATGTTTACGAGTTCAAGCCCTTCTCGGAGGAAGTAACAGCCCTACGTCTCGGAGCCCGGAGGCGGTCGACTGTATTATGTGCGTGTGAATTACAGGGGTGCGAACCCTTTACACTGAGGAGGGGGGTGGCTTATATAGAGTTCGCCAGACCCCTCCAGCCCTCAGTTATGTAGTGATTAAGGTACATTAAGATAGGGAGTTACTGGTAACGTCCCACATTAAGTGCTATGATGCCCATAAAGCCACTTAATATCCGACCGCTTATGCGTCTTGGTATTTGTAGATCTCCTGGCGGTCGAGTGGTTTCCTTCATGGTCGAGTGTCTTCAGATCCGTCGAGTGGAATCCTTCCAGGTCGACTGGAAGGTGGTTTCTTCAAGAGATGTCCTTGGGGAGGGTATCTTGGACAGGTCCATGACCCTACCCTAGGTACATGGCTTCATCAGTAGCCCCCGAATGGATCGAGGTTTGAGTGGGGAAGGAGTTGAGAACTCTTCCGACCCACTTTTCGTGCGATGAGCACGTCCTGTTCTGGATCAATGAGCTTAGGTGACGGCTTCAACTTCTTTTTCAGTCGCCTTGATCCATTCTTTGTATCCGTCGAGTGTGTTTTTCATGCTTGGAGAACTCCGAATGACAGGACGGAGGAAATCTTTTGTCTGATGATTTGCTGCGTAGTAGCTGGATTTAGCGGGATTCGAATTTCGGGAAGTGAGCGGGGCGAAGGAGGCCACAGTAATCGGACGGGATAAGGTAGGGACGCCTCAATCTCCGCGCCACCTTTTTCGCCACGTATCGCTCGGGCGACTGTTGCGGGATTTGACAGGATCGCCCGGGCCTACCAGTTAGTCACTCGGAAGCAACCTCATATAAGGCCCCGGACGGGGGTTTTTGAACAGTGCGTTCCCCTTTCCTCCTCCCTTCCCCAGATTCATCCGCCACGTGCAATTCCACCTCAGTGTTGCTACTCTGTGCACATTTCGCCGGCGACAATGGTGAAGGAGAAGATGGCGGCTTTGGAGCGGGCGAAGAAGGTGACGGCGAAGGCGAAGGGAAGAGCGACCATTCGGGGCGGATCTTTGTCAAGGGCCGGCTTGCCGCAGGGCTGGATCCAGGGCGACTGGATCGGATCGATGATCAGTCAGAAGGATCTCGACGACATGGCCAATGAGGGACGGATCCCCCATGGATCAGCACGACTCCTGGGGAAGGAGTCGGAACCACAACCTCTGGAGGGTGAGTGTGTTCTCTTGGCCACCCATGTCGACCGCGGGTTTTCTCTGCCGCCTCACCCTTTCTTTCGGGGATTTCTGAATTTCTTCGGGGCACAAATTCACCACTTCACTCCCAACTCCATCGTGTATCTCGCTGCTTTCGTGTCTTTGTGCGAGAATTTCTTGGGTTGCCGGCCTCATTGGGGTCTTTTCAAGCACATTTTCACTTGTCGCTCCCAGACGGTGAAAAAGGCCAATCCGAGTGACGAGAGAACTCAAGTGATTCAGATGTGTGGGGTCTTGGGGTTCAAATGAGAGGAAAAAGTTCCTTTCCGCCATGATCTTACCCGAGTCGGTCCGTGGATGGCGATCGACTTGGTTCTCTTGCAAGGACCAATAGCGCTAGAGCGGTCATTGGACTCCCTCGTTTTTCCTTGGACCGAGTGAGCAAGCCATCTTCTTTGAAGGTGATCCCAGAAGAGAGGGCACAGGTGAAGGTGTTGGTCGAATGAGTTGTCCAGCAAATCCGAGACGGGGTGACTGGCATGGATCTCTTGGAGGTCTTCCTTCGACGATGCATCCAGCCGCTTCAGGCCCGAGACCATCCGATGTGGTTGTACTCCGGCACTGAGGACACCACTCGGATCCACCCGGAGGAGATCGAGGATGCATGCTGGAAATGTGTCTTGCGGGCATCACAGGAAACAAGGACAACCCTCGAGGAGCCAGGAGGATCCCTCCACTCGACCAGTCATACGAAGTAGACAAGGTCCATTCCTGCATCTTTGACTGTGATCCCGCTTTCTCCATTTTGTTTTCTTAAATCGGTCGATTGACTTTTGTCTTGTTTGTTGTCTTCCAGGCCACCACCGAGATGTACTCGATGCCCAACGGGGCGCAAGAACCAGTTGAGGAGGAGGAAGGGAGCGGAGGTGAAAGCCAGGAGGAATGGCAATCTGATGGTGAGGGGGACGAAGACGACGACAGCTCCGGCGAAGAGGAGGAGGAGGAAGAGGAGGAAGAAGTCGACCCTCCTCGCATGGAAAGGCGAGCCAAGCTCACCCATGACCCCGCAGTCGAGCGTGGCAAGGCTATCGCGCCTGTCGGGCAGTCGACGAAACGCCCTCGGACGACCTCTCCAGCGCCGATTGAAAAAGCGCTGAAGCAACCTCGAGCGATGCCATCAAAGCCGACGAAGGCTTTTCCCAAGATGAAGATGGCCATTCCCACCATTTCCGGGTACAGTAGAACTTGTGTTTTCTTGTCTAGCATGGACATACTTTTGGTCGACTTGTTGACTGGTCAACTGATTTCTGAAATCTGCAGCGCTGCTACCTCCGAGACCTCAGCCAGGAACGAAGACCAGGAGATGGAAGATGCTGCTACCTCTAACCTTGGTATGATTGCTGTAGTTTCGCTTTTTGTCGATTGGATTTCTGTTTTTAACTTTGAATCTTTCCTGTAGTCCCTCCTGTAACGCCCCGGATCCGATGCGCCAGGTGTCTGCCAGTTATTTGGCGTCATTGCCATGTCATGTGCTTGCGTGTTGCACTTTGCCATGTCATCATCTGCATTTAATATCATGTCATCATGTGCATTTCATTTTGCATACATGTTCGTCTCATGCATCCGAGCATTTTCCCCGTTGTCCGTTTTGCAATCCGGCACTCCTTTGTCTCCCGGCGCCCCCTTTTACCTCTTTTCGTGTGCAGGTGTTAAACTTTCTCGGAATGGACCGAGGTTTGTCAAGCGGCCTGGGTATAGCACCGGTAGACCGCCTGTCAAGTTTCGTGCCATTTGGAGGTCGTTTGATACTCCAACGGTTAACCGGGTAACCGTAAAGCCTCCTTCTCTTTGCAACCCAACACCCTTTCCAAAGTGGCCCAAAACCCATCCAAACCCCCTCCATGCTCTCGGTCGTTCGATCACGATCGCGTGGCCGAAAACCGCACCTCATTTGGACTCTCCTAGCTCCCTCTACTTATAAAACTAGTCCCTCCCCCGAAATTTGCGGATGAATTCGTAGATGAACCCTAGCCCCTTCTTCCTCCGCGCGCCGGACACGTCCGCCCAGCGCCGGACGCGTCCGCCGCCGCCGCTCTAGCCAGCAGGCGGCGCCACGTCATCGCAGCTCCTCCCGCCGCTTCGCGGCCCTTTCGGCCAGCGAGCCCCGAAGCCGTCCGCTCGCGCCGCCCGTCCGCCAGCGTCCCGCCCGACAGCGCGCCGCCCGCGCCTCCGGCGCCTCCAGCCCGCCGCCGCCCGGCCGGCCTCGCGCAGGCGAACCCGCTCCGCCCAGCCAGCGCCGCCCGGCCGCCCTCGTCGCCAGCGCCGCCACCCGGCAGGGGCAGCGCCGCCACCGCCCGCCTACGCTGGCGCCGCCTCGGCCCGCGCCTTCGCGCCGTCGGCGACCCTCCCGTCGTCCTCCGCCGCCTCCTCCTCTGCTCCGGCCGCCGCGCTCCTCTTCTTCGCCGACGAACCTCGGGCCCGGCGCGGCCCAGATCCAGATCTGACAAGGTTGACTTCCCCCCTCTGGAAATTCGTCTAAGTCCCGAATAGTTGCATATTTTTTAGCCAATTTCATCGCATCAAAACTCTGCATCCATAGCTCCGTTTCGTGCGTGTAATATGTCAGATTGTTCGACTCGAAGAGTAGATCATTTCTTCTCATTGCATCACTTTCATTTGAGCTCATCTTGATGCCCGAAATGCTTTTAGAAGAGGGCTATGTGATGTTAGTTTCAGATTCTTATTAGAACATGCACTTTTGTCATTTTTGCCATGATTGATGTGTGCACCCTATGAGGTTGATGTCTACATGCGTTTTGATCTATGTCATGCCATCTTTACAGGGGTGTATGCCATGTATTTTTGTGATCTCTGTGGTGAATAGCACAAGTATGCAAACTAGGCTCCATGATGTTGCTGATTTCAGCCCCTGTTCTGCTGATATTTTTATGCCATGTTAACTTGATGCTACCGAGAGTTCCATGCTTATTTTGAGATACTTCATTAAGGATGTTTTGATCATATGATTATTATGTATCAATCCATGCCCTTGTTTGCAATTATTGAGTGTCATAGCTTGAGTCAATCGAGCTCTACTTTTGCTATAAAATGTTTCCTGGCAGGTTGTTTACATGTTATTCAATTTTGCCAAGGCTATTGTAGTTGATCCGTGTATGCTATGATGTTGTTCTTGCTATTTATAGATTCTATGCCATGTCTTCTTACTGTGGGTTGCCTTGCCATGCCATGTATTGCTCTGTGGTGAGTGGTTCGAGCTTATCTACATGCCTACTTATCGTTATTCCTGCCATGTATGAATCTGTCATATCACTTGCCATGTTTACATGGGTGCCATCATATCTTCTGATCCTTTTTGGCTTATGGTCAGTAAAGGACTTTTATTCTATGCATTTAGTAGTATCATGACATGCCTTTGTTTGCCATGATAAGTTCCTGTAGCATGTTCTTTGATAGCTCTAAACATTGCAACCTGATGTTATTTCTGCAAAGTCTGAAACTGTTATTATTTGCAATCTTGCCATGTCATTTTGAGCATGTTCTAGTGATTTCTGGAGATAGCTCAGTGTTCATGTTTTGTTTTGCTTTACATGTACATCATTCCCATGCCTTTTGTTATTATGTTAAGATCCTGTAGCATATTTTTTTGATGCTTGCAATATGCCTAGTTGCTGTTTTGGACAGATTGTTGCTATGACTTGTATAGGGTGTATGTGTTGCACCGTTGCTCCGTTTTGAGGGTGCTCTATATGAAACTTGCTTGATTTTGCATGTAGTTTCATATTATCATGTTGCATCCTTGATTTGAGGTGTTTGCTTGGTGTTTGTATGCATTTTGCATCAATGCCATGTTTAACTTGTTTTGCTCAGCTCCGAATCTAATGAACTTTATATGTAACTTGACTAGAATTTCGTGTAGATCATCGTGGTGCATCTTAACTTGCTGTTTAACAACTTGAACATAAGGTTTATTCAGATCTGGACCAATTTCGAAATTTGCATATGAGGACTTACCGGAATTGTTCTATGTTGTTTCCGGCCTCATTTAAACTTGCTTTGATGTGTCGTTCTTATTTGCATCATCTCTTGCCATGAGTAGCCTCATCTAGATTTGTCGTGCATCATGCTTGTTGTGCATCATGTCTTGTCTATGTGTGGTGTGTTTACCTATGTTGTGTGCTTCTTCTCAATAGTTCTGTTTCGTTGCGATCGTGAGGATTCGTTCGTCTACGCTTGGTTCGGCTTCATCCGTTCGTCTTCTTCATGGACTCGTTCTTCTTCCTAGCGGGATTTCAGGCAAGATGACCATCACCTTGGATCTCACTACTATCATTGCTATGCTAGTTGCCGCGTTCTATCGCTATGTTGCGCTACCTATCACTTGTTCCTCAAGCCATCCCATATTGCCATGTCAGCCTCTAACCTTTTGCACCCTTCCTAGCAAACCGTTGTTTGGCTATGTTACTGCTTTGCTCAGCCCCTCTTATAAGAGTTGTTAGTTGCAGGTGAAGACGAAGTTTGTTCCTTGTTGGAACATGGAGTTGTTGTTCCTTGCTGGAACATGTTTACTTGTTGGGATATCACAATATATCTTATATTATTAATGCATCTATATACTTGGTAAAGGGTGGAAGGCTCGGCCTTATGCACAGTGTTTTGTTCCACTCTTGTCGCCCTAGTTTCCGTCATATCGGTATTATGTTCCCGGATTTTGCGTCCCTAACGCGGTCGGGTGATTTATGGGACCCCCTTGACAGTTCGCTTTGAATAAGACTCCTCCAAAGAAGGCCCAACATTGGTTTTTACCATTTGCCTCACCACCACCTACTTTCCCTTGGGAGTAATTAACCCAAGGGTCATCTTTATTTTAGCCCCCCCGGGCCAATGCTTGTCTAAGTGTTGGTCCAAACTAGAGCCACTTGCGGTGCCGCCCCTAGGCAACTTGGGGTATCGTCGGTTGCCGTACGTCTTTGCTCATCCGGTCGTGGCTTTGAGACGAGATCTGTGGCGGCTACTATCGAGGATGTCGACGCCGGGAGGACTTCTTGGTCTTGTTTTATTGCTTTGTCGAAATGTCTTGTAGCAGGATTCCGAGACTGATCGGGTCTTCCCGGGAGAAGGAATATCCTTCGTTGATCGCGAGAGCTTATCATGGGCTAAGTTGGGACACCCCTGCAGGGTATAAACTTTCGAGAGCCGTGCCCGCGGTTATGTGGCAGATGGGAATTTGTTGATATCCGATTGTAGTAAACTTGAAGTAAACCCTTCTAAAATACACCAACCGTGTGCGTAACCGTGAGTGTCTCTTTTCGGGGTTGATCGAGAGGAGAACACGGTTCTTGGGTTATGTTTGACATAAGTAGGAGTTCAGGATCACTTCTTGATCATTGCTAGCTTCACGATCGTTCCTTTGTTTCTCTTCTCGCTCTCATTTGCGTATGTTAGCCACCATATATGCTTAGCCGCGGCTGCAACCTCACCACTTTACCCCTTCCTTTCCCATTTAAGCTTTGCTAGTCTTGATACCCATGGTAATGGGATTGCTTTGAGTCCTCGTGGCTTCTGATTACTACACCACCGATTGCGTGTACAGGTTATGCGATGATCATGAAGCGAGAGCGATGCTTGCTTGCGTTGAGTTCTTCTTACGCTTCTTCGATCGGGGATAGGTTCCGGTCGGCTGACACAGGCTAGCGTGGTGGATGTCGTTTGAGCTTCATTTATGTTTCATCCGTAGTCGGATGTTGATCTCTTGTATATGATGTTGTATTCATGTGGCATTGTATGTCTTGGTTGTATTCCCATCTATTATGTAATGTTGATGTAATGATATCCACCTTGCAAAAGCGTCTTCAAGATGCGCTTCTATCCTTGGTGGGACCTTCGAGTTCCTTTTGGATAGGGTCGCATCTTGGGCGTGACAAGTTGGTATCGAGCCTCGACCGACCCTAGGAGCCCCTTGATTGATCGTGTAGTTTGGCCGTTGTTGAGTCTAGAAGAAAACTATTTTCGGAGTCTAGTTATATCGGAGAGTAGGAATTCTTTTTACTCCTCAGCCCCTTCGTCGCTCTGGTGAGGAATCTTGACGTAGGTGTTTTGAACTACTCCTCTTCCCCTTCAATTTTTTTTTAGGATCACGCAGTTGGTTTTCCGATCGTTGGCCCTCAGCTCTTTTCATCCGGTGCATTTGTCGTCAAGTCAACTCGAACCCCTTCATCTTTGCCGAGTTCAATCCTCAGTTGTTTCTTTTCCCGCCCGCCCACCCTTCTTCTTCTCGGAACCGGAGTTCGTAATCGAGTATCCATCCTACTCGTGCGAAGTCTTTGCTTTCTTTCCTCAATGATTTCAACCGGTGTTTGCTCTTCAAGATATTCGTCGGTTCCCCTTTCAAGTTGCCTTTGTTTTCCCGCCCTCCCACCCCTTTTCTTCCCGGAGTCTGAGTCTCTCTCGACCATCTATCTCATTCGTGCGGAACTTTTTCAGTCTTTCGTCAATCATTTCAACCGGTGAATTCTCGTCTCGTTTGACATTCTTCATCTCTTTTCCGGTGCACTCAATTCAAGTTTTCGGGTTGATCACAATCTTTTCCGGTCGATCTAGTGTTCTCCTTGCTCGTTCGCCTCTCGCCAGCTTTATCCTTCCGAGTGTTCAAGACATCTCGGGAGATTTGTGCTGTTTGAATTAATTCGAGGTTGTCACCTCATTCAAATTTTTCAATTGTTCCGGTGCATCATCTATCTGTTCAACATCCCTTTCCAACGGTGTTTTCTTTTAGTGGGCCCTAACCCACAGGTCTTTTCCCAGGATCTTACCTGACTCTTCTAATTTCCCCGGAGTTATTCTCAATTCTTTTCAAGTGTGACGTAAGAATGAATTTCATCAGTCACATGCCTTTTCCAAGATCGATTTCAAATTCTTGTCATTGTTGGCTCAACCTCTTCGCTTTTTCGTTTCCCCGGAGTGCCTTAGCAAATTTGGTGGTGTTTCTCGTCGTCCTTGAAGACCGAAGTAGAGTTTATCTTAAATCTTGTCCATTCTCCCGGAGATTCATGGTGATAGCTCGATGTTATCATATCAAATTGTTTCTAGTCATGCAAATTCTTTTCATCCATCCGGAGCATTTCAGGAGTTGCTTTCTCTCTCGATCATCCGGAGGCCATCTTTTCGGAAGATTTTCTTCATTCTAAGTTTTCAGATTCGTTCTCCAATTATTCCATATTCGTGCCCCTTCGTTCGTCTCAATATTCTTCCGGTGCTGCGTTCAAGCATTCGTTAATCAGTTCACGATCTCTTCGATCTCTTTTTCTAAATTCCCTCAAGTATCTTCGTGCTTTTCAAATTCTTCCCGGTGATTCATTCTCTTTCATCAGTCATTTCCAAATTCTTACGGTGGTTCGTTCAAGATTATTTTCCTTGCTTATCATATTAATCCATTCGTTCTTTTCAACCTACTGGTGATTCATGAAGTCCTTCTCAAGTTTGCGATATGTCACTTCTTAATTCTTTTTCAAGAAGAATAAGTAATATGCAAAATCCGTTGCTTGTCATCAATTTAATTTGATGAAGGATAAGCATACAATAAATCTTATTCTTATTTCTTCCAAGTGAGTAATCCCTTCCTTCAGAGTTTGTTCTTGATGAATAAATTCTAGTTCCAAGTGTTTTCATCTTTTCTTTTCCGGAGTTCAGAAATTTCCTCGGTCATTTCGTCGGAACCTCCATCTAAATCATCGCAAGCTTTAATCTTTTTCTTTCATCCTTTATTCTATCTCATCATCCTTTTTGTTACCGGAGTTCTTCATGGTGGTTCTTCATGATTTAATCTTTTCTTCAAGAGTTCATCAAGATTTTGTTGCTGGAGTTCAAGTATCTTTTCTTCTCGCGTCTCGAAGTGTAATTAATTCTCCGTATTCTTTTGAAGTGGAGTTTTGCTTTTCTTCGTTCCTCTCAGCTATCCAATCATTTTCGGTTGTGGCCGGTTATCACCTTATGATCTTGAGATGTTATCTATAAGTCCACGACAAGCTTATTCTTTCGTTGTTGATTTTCTCAACAACTCCGTTCAATCCTTCCTTCTAAGTTTTTTTTTTCAATTCTTCCAATTCTTCCGGAGGCATTGTGTTGTTCATCTCGTCAAGTTTCATCCCATCTTGTGATGTTCATGTTCTAATCCTTCCATTTTCAGCCGGAGTGCTACCTAAATCCTTTCAGCCTTATTCGTTTCTTATCTCGTTCTAAACGGAGTGGTTTCATAGTCTATCTGATTCCGTGAGCTTTCAGTTCTCGTCATTCTCGTCGTGTCTCTCTTCTTCTCGTATGCTCTCAATTCTTTGCTTCTTCTCTTGAGTTCTTGTTTCACCTCATCCCTTTTTCTCTTCCGTCTCGGTCCTAAGATCTCGGGACGAGATCTCTTGTTAGTGGAGGAGTGTTGTAACGCCCCGGATCCGATGCGCCAGGTGTCTGCCAGTTATTTGGCGTCATTGCCATGTCATGTGCTTGCGTGTTGCACTTTGCCATGTCATCATCTGCATTTCATATCATCTCATCATGTGCATTTCATTTTGCATACATGTTCGTCTCATGCATCCGAGCATTTTCCCCGTTGTCCGTTTTGCAATCCGGCACTCCTATGTCTCCGGCGCCCCCTTTTACCTCTTTTTAGGTAATGCGGGTGTTAAACTTTCTCGGAATGAACCGAGGTTTGTCAAGCGGCTTTGGGTATAGCACCGGTGAACCGCTGTCAAGTTTCGTGCCATTTGGAGGTCGTTTGATACTCCAGCAGTTAGCAAGATGGTAACCGTAAAGCCTCCTTCTCTTTGCAACCCAACACCCTTTCCAAAGTGGCCCAAAACCCATCCAAACCCCCTCCATGCTCTCGGTCGTTCGATCACGATCGCGTGGCCGAAAACCGCACCTCATTTGGACTCTCCTAGCTCCCTCAACCTATAAAACTAGTCCCTCCCCCGAAATTTGCGGATGAATTCGTAGATGAACCCTAGCCCCTTCTTCCTCCGCGCGCCGGACACGTCCGCCAGCGCCGGCAGCGTCACCGCCGCCGCTCCAGCCAGCAGGCGGCGCCCGCGTCGCCCGCAGCTCCTCCCGCCGCTCGCGGCCCTTTCGGCCAGCAGGCCCATGAGCCGTCACTTTCGCGCCCGCCGAAGCGATCGCCGCGTCCCGCCAGCGCCGCCGCCCGGCCAGCCTCGCGCCCGGCTTGAGCCGCTCCGCCCAGCCAGCGCCGCCCTGGCGCCCTCGTCGCCCGCCGCCTCCCGGCAGGGGCAGCCTTGCCGCCCGCCATGCCGCTTCGCCCGGCGCCGCCTCCGGCCCGCTTGCCATGTTTCCGCGCCATGGCGACCCTCCCCGTCGTCCTCCGGCCGCCTCCTCCTCTGCTCCGGCCGCCACGTTCCTCTTCTTCCCCGACGAACCTCGGGCCCGGCGCGGCCCAGATCCAGATCTGACAAGGTTGACTTCCCCCCTCTGGAAATTCGTCTAAGTCCCGAATAGTTGCGTATTTTTTAGCCATTTTCATCGCATCAAAACTCTGCATCCGTAAAGACGTTTCGTGCGTGTAATATGTCAAATTGTTCGACTCGAAGAGTAGATCGTTTCTTCTCATTGCATCACTTTCATTTGAGCTCATCTTGATGCCCGAAATGCTGTTAGAAGAGGGCTATGTGATGTTAGTTTCAGATTCTTTTCAGAACATGCACTTTTGTCATTTTTGCCATGATTGATGTGTGCACCCTATGAGGTTGATGTCTACATGTGTTTTGATCTATGTCATGCAATCTTTACAGGGGTGTATGCCATGTATTTTTGTGATCTCTGTGGTGATTAGCACAAGTATGCAAACTAGGCTTCATGATGTTGCTGATTTCTGCCCCTGTTCTGCTGATATTTTTATGCCATGTTAACTTGATGCTACCGAGAGTTCTATGCTTATTTTGAGATACTTCAGTAAGGATGTTTTGAACATATGGTTATTATCTATCAATCCATGCCCTTGTTTGCAATTATGGAGTATCATAGATTGAGTCAATCGAACTCTACTTTTTCTATAAAATGTTTCCTGGCAGGTTGTTTACATGTTATTCAATTTTGCCAAGGCTGTCGTTGTTGATCCGTGTATGCTATGATGCTGTTCTTGCCATGTATAGCTTCTATGCCATGTCTTCTTACTGTGGGTTGCCTTGCCATGCCATGTATTGCTCTGTGGTGAGTGGTTCGAGCTCATCTACATGCCTACTTATCGTTATTCCTGCCATGTATGAATCTGTCATATAACTTGCCATGTTTACATGTGTGCCATCATATCTTATGATCCTTTTTGGCTTATGGTCAGTAAAGGACTTTTAATCTATGCATTTAGTAGTATCATGCCATGCTTTTGTTTGCCATGATAAGTTCCTGTAGCATGTTCTTTGATAGCTCTAAACATTGCAACCTGATGTTATTTCTGCAAAGTCTGAAACTGTTATTATTTGTAATCTTGCCATGTCATTTTGAGCATTTTCTAGTTATTTCTGGAGATAGCTCATTGTTCATGTTTTGTTGTGCTTTACATGTAAATCATTCCCATGCCTTTTGTTATTATGTTAAGATGCTGTAGCATGTTGTTTTGATGCTTGCAATATGCCTAGTTGCTGTTTTGGACAGATTGTTGCTATGACTTGTATAGGGTGTATGTGTTGCACCGTTGCTCCGTTTTGAGGGTGCTCTATATGAAACTTGCTTGATTTTGCATGTAGTTTCATATTATCATGTTGCATCCTTGATTTGAGGTGTTTGCTTGATGTTTGTATGCATTTTGCATCAATGCCATGTTTAACTTGTTTTGCTCATATCTTCTAGACCGTAGCTCCGAATCTAATGAACTTTATATGTAACTTGACTAGAATTTCGTGTAGATCATCATGGTGCATCTTAACTTGTTTTTTAACAACTTGAACATAAGGTTTATTCAGATCTGGACCAATTTTGAAATTTGCATATGAGGACTTACCGGAATTGTTCTATGTTGTTTCCGGCCTCATTTAAACTTGCTTTGATGTGTTGTTCTTGTTTGCATCATCTCTTGCCATGAGTAGCCTCATCTAGATTTGTCGTGCATCATGCTTGTTGTGCATCATGTCTTGTCTATGTGTGGTGTGTTTACCTATGTTGTGTGCTTCTTCTTGTTAGTTCCTGTTTACGTTGCGATCGTGAGGATTCGTTCGTCTACGCTTGGTTCGGCTTCATCCGTTCGTCTTCTTCATGGACTCGTTCTTCTTCCTAGCGGGATTTCAGGCAAGATGACCATCACCTTGGATCTCACTACTATCATTGCTATGCTAGTTGCTGCGTTCTATCGCAATGTTGCGCTACCTATCACTTGTTCCTCAAGCCATCCCATATTGCCATGTCAGCCTCTAACCTTTTGCACCCTTCCTACCAAACCGTTGTTTGGCTATGTTACCGCTTTGCTCAGCCCCTCTTATAGCGTTGTTAGTTGCAGGTGAAGACGAAGTTTGTTCCTTGTTGGAACATGGAGTTGTTGTTCCTTGCTGGAACATGTTTACTTGTTGGGATATCACAATATATCTTATATTATTAATGCATCTATATACTTGGTAAGGGTGGAAGGCTCGGCCTTATGCCTGTTGTTTGTTCCACTCTTGCCGCCCTAGTTTCCGTCATATCGGTATTATGTTCCCGGATTTTGCGTCCCTAACGCGGTCGGGTGATTTATGGGACCCCCTTGACAGTTCACTTTGAATAAGACTCCTCCAAAGAAGGCCCAACATTGGTTTTACCATTTGCCTCACCACCACCTACTTTCCCTTGGGAGTAATTAACCCAAGGGTCATCTTTATTTAGCCCACCGGGCCAATGCTTGTCTAAGTGTTGGTCCAAACAAGAGCCACTTGCGGTGCCGCCCCTAGGCAACTTGGGGTATCGTCGGTTCTTGTCAGTCTTTGCTCATCCGGTCGTGGCACGAGGCGAGATCTGTGGCGGCTACTATCGTGGATGTCGGCACGCCGGAGGACTTGCGGTCTTGTTTTATTCTTTGTCGAAATGTCTTGTAGCCGAGATTCGAGACTGATCGGGTCTTCCCGGGAGAAGGAATATCCTTCGTTGATCGCGAGAGCTTATCATGGGCTAAGTTGGGACACCCTGCAGGTATAAACTTTTCGAGAGCCGTGCCAGCGGTTATGTGGCGGATGGGAATTTGTTGATATCCGGTTGTAGTAAACTTGAAGTAAACCCTTCTAAAATACACCAACCGTAATGCGTAACCGTGAGTGTCTCTTTTCGGGTTGATCGAGAGGAGAACACGGTTCTTGGGTTATGTTTGACGTAAGTAGGAGTTCAGGATCACTTCTTGATCATTGCTAGCTTCACGATCGTTCCTTTGTTTCTCTTCTCGCTCTCATTTGCGTATGTTAGCCACCATATATGCTTAGCCGCTGCTGCAACCTCACCACTTTACCCCTTCCATTCCCATTTAAGCTTTGCTAGTCTTGATACCCATGGTAATGGAATTGCTGAGTCCTCATGGCTCACAGATTACTACACCACCAGTTGCAGGTACATGTTATGCGATGATCATGACGCGAGAGCGATGCTTGCTTGCGTCGAGTTCTTCTTCTGCTTCTTCGATCAGGGGATAGGTTCCAGGTCGGCAGCCTGGGCTAGCAGGGTGGATGTCGTTTGAGCTTATGTTTATGTTTCATCCTTAGTCGGATGTTGATCTCTTGTATATGATGTTGTATTCATGTGGCATTGTATGTCTTGGTTGTATTCCCATCTATTATGTAATGTTGATGTAATGATATCCACCTTGCAAAAGCGTCTTCAAGATGCGCTTCTATCCTTGGTGGGACCTTCGAGTTCCTTTTGGATAGGGTCGCATCTTGGGCGTGACACCTCCTCATGTCATTGATCTCCCTGATGATGATGATGAGGCGCCGCTGAGGCGGACGAGGAATAAAAAGGCGCCTGCTGGCAAGACTGCTCAGGTTGTATCAGTGCTTGAGACGCTGGTTCATGAGGGTGGCAACATCACTCGGACTTCTGTGTCTTTTTTGTCTGGATTGTGAGCATCCGGCCTTCATCGTCGATCGCTGATCCGCCCTCCCTTTTCGCCACACACCACGTCCCAGAGGACCAAGTGGGTGCTGCTAAGGAAGCTATACGCCAGGAGGGGATCATGATGGTGCAAGTGAAGGTGGTCCGGGAGGCCAACCAGGCGGCCTATGATGCCAGCTCGGCTCTTCAGAGCAACGTTCAGGTTAGTTGGTCACCACTTGTTCTGTTAGGATATGCTACCTGAAAACTCTTCTTTCTGAAGATCTTCGTATCTGTACACCCACTGGGTGTGTCGATTGAATTTTTGGATTGGTGGGGGCACGCTGAGTGCAGCCACTGGGTGTAGTCCCCGATACTATGGTGGACTGCTGGCAGTCGACCGTAGTCTTTATACTTTGAATTTCTTTGCTAACTTCTTCACTCGGTCTGGTCGGACCATGTCGAATGGAATCTTGAAACCGGTGGGGGCACGCTGAGTGCACCCACTGGGTGTAGTCCCCGAGACTATGGTGGACTACTGGCAGTCGATCGTAGTCTGAAGAACTCTTTTTTTTTCTTCGGTCGATTGATCGAACCGAGTCGGTAGAACTAGTGGGGGCACACTCAGTGCACCCACTGGTTGTAGTCCCCGAGACTACTGTCGAATATTTCGATTCGTCTATAGTCTTAGGAACACTACGATTCTTCTTAGTCACTTGGAAGCAACCTATGTTTGATGTATGTCGATAGACTCTTCGCAGAAATCATGCGAGCTTATGGCTCGCTATACTGAATTGGAGAACAAACAGATCCAGCTCAACCTTGACTTGAAGCTTGCTCAGGAGAACTTGCAGAAGGCAAGAGACGAAGCAAAAGGTATGGCTGGTGAGAACTTGACGACTTGTAACATCCCAAATTTTTAAAATTTGGAATGTTAATAGTATCATTCTTTTCATCATGATTTCTATGCTTATTTAAATTTCCTGAATATTCAAAGTGTTTTCCAATAAGGCAAAGTATTTGGAGTGGAGATAATATGACTTCTACGCCTATTAATTATTTATGGTAAATGCTAAGAATATATTCTGGTGTCTACCTAAATTATTTTGTCTTTATAGAAACTCAAAATTGTTTTATAGTGGTTATTATGATGCTCTTTATGTGCTTGTTTTGCATAAAGTATTTTTTCCAAAAATGCATTTGTGTTGTAAAAATGTTCACTGACTTTGTAGCAATAATGGTTTATTGTCTGTTCTAGTATTTTTATAGGATTTAATTTCCTATTTATTTAGCTTTATTTACTTCCTGTGGAACGATTTTTTTAGAAAAACAACTCACAAGATCAGGTCGGGCCGCCAATGACCAGCTATCCTCGCCCGAGGCGTGCTAAGCAAAGCAAAGGCTAGCGTGTCAAGCCCAAGAGCATCCCACCCCACCGGTTCGTTTTTTTTCTCTGCCGCTGACCACCCTGACCCACATGTCATCTCTCTCCTTCCCGTGTTCTTCCTGGAGACTCCTCCCGATCCAAATCCCCATCGTTTCCGATCGATCTACTGTCCCTCGCCCAGTCTTGACTCCGTATAAATAATCCCCTTACTCTCCTCTGCCTATTTTTGGCAAAATCCCTCTCTCCCGTGCTCTAGGTCGATTTCGCGATCTCATGGGAGTTCGCCGCCGTCTGAAGCTTCTGGGTCGATTGCACCGCCACTGGAGGTTCCTAGCTTCTCCTCCGCCTAGTATCTTCCCCTTGGTCTCGTCTCTCTCCCTCACCTATTAGTTCTCGCAGGAAGCACCCACCCGAGTGCTTGAGCTCGCTAACGAACACCCCACCGCCTCGAGCTCCAGCCCACCTCTGTCATCATCCCGCTTCGCCACCGACGCTGCTGAGGACGCGTCTTGAGATCGCAGAATAGATCCATGCCCCGTACGCTACCCTCCAGAGTCTGGAGACCACCGGAGCAGGCGCCACCATCGCCGCCCGAGCCGCCCCGCACCATTCTTCCTCAAGTCCGGCGGCCAGCCTCTCTGTTCCTCTCCGGTGAGTCATCCCCTCCTCAGATCTCTCTCTGACGGCCAAGATTAGATCATATTTTGTTATTATCACCGAAACGTTTTGTTTTAAGTTGCGGCCGTTCATCGTTTAGCCCTCGCAGCGAACACACTCCATCCTATCACGTGCTGCCATGTGGCACATCCACAGCCGCAGCAGTTCTTCAAAGAAATCTATTTTGACACAATTTATTTTGGGCAGATTTCATACCAAAATTTCATTTAAGTATATCTTTTAGCCTATAACTCCAATTTAGATGATTCTTTTTCCTATGTACCCGTAGTGACCAGGAGCATATTGCAGAACCAAAATTTAGCATTTTTGAACAGTTCAAAATTGAATTTGTGTAAATTTGATTTCAAACTTTCGGAGGCCATATCTTTCAAACCGTTGATCCAAATGAATTGATTCTTTTTGCATTGTGATCCTACTAGCATGTAGATAATATATAACTACTGCTATATTCTGTTATTTAAGTTTTTATTTGAATTCTTTGCTGTTGACTTTATTGTGGTGTTATGTGAGTACGGTTTATTTATCGGTGCCTTTGTTATCGTATAGATTGTCTGGAGTGTGAAGCGGATCGGAATTAAGCGTTAGAGTACTTCAACACCGTTCAAGGCAAGTTTGCACTTTTGGTTTTGCTTATCCTATATTCTGCTATGCGTGTGTGGTTTTATGATATGCTATATGTTTGGCTTGATATGTGTATTCCGTGCGTACCATGTTTTGTTGTCGATTGTGTTATGTGATGGTGTGATCAACTTGATATGGTAGACGCGGGCATGTGTCGAGTGATCCATGAAAGTGGTGAGTGTTTATAGCCATAGGCTCGGGATTATTAACCAGGTGAATGCGTCACTGGCAGAGCGCTCTATTGTCCCTAGAGAATGCACCATTGACAGAGCGCACTTGAGGCGAGGTTTAGTTTTCGGAACTTAAATCAGGTGAATGCGTCCTTGGCAGAGCGCTCTATTGTTCCTAGAGAATGCGCCACTGACAGAGCGCACTTGAGACATACTTATGAAGTTCTTGTCATGTTTATTTAGAATCTTTGGGTTATCTTGGGCTAGTAAATTAGATACGGTTGTGAGTTCGTGTAGTGGAGGTAGGTGAAGACATTCTTCTCCAAACTAGTGTGTTTTGTTTGTCACACATTGCTTTGTGGATGTAGGTTTGCTATATCATGTTGTGTGATTTGCCAATACATTGATGTATTGACCCTTTGTGGCTGCAACTTATCATGTTGCAGGATTTTCAGATGATCAGTGAGATACAGTAGGGTCGCGAGTCTTCACTCGACATGTTCTCCAGTGGGCATTGATGGACTCGTCCTTGATTATGCTACCTTTCCGCTGTTATTATTGAATAAGTTAGCCATGTGCTATTCGGTTTGTAATACTTTATAAATTCTGGATCATACGTTGTAGTAAATGATGCACTTGTTATTTGATATTCATATGTACTGTGTGTGCTAGCGAGTCGATCCGTGGACTAGCATGTGAGCACAGAGACATCGAATCTTATCAGATTCAGTCGTTACGGATGGTATCGAGCCGATGTGTTGACTGTAGGTCGTGACCCTAGAAAATGGATTAGAAAGGCCATAGGAGTGAAAAACTTACTTTACAACTCTTTGTCTACTTGTTAGTTCATACTCTTGTACTCATATCTTTTCTTTTCAAAGTATAGATGGCCCCTGGTATTATTATTAATGTTATTTAGGGAGTTTATTTGGCAGACCACCATTCCTAAGTTGTATTCGATAAACGATTTGCGGTAGTATGATGAGATCATATCTCTTGTGGATATGCCCTTACTTGTAGGTTTTGCTTGTGTTTTGTGATATGTCATATGTTTGGTTGGTCATTGCTTTCTGCGTTGTCATATTTCGTGGGTTGTTTATATTATGCAATTGGGTGCTTTGATTGATCATATATGCTCCTTGATGTGATTACTTTAGGATAATTTTGGTGACTTGTGTGAATTGTGTGAATTTAGTGTTTGTTTTTGTTGTTGTTGGAGTTTTAGTTGCTAGCATGAGCATATGGGTAGTGTTTTCCCCTTAGATCTATTTCTGTCTATATCTCACCCTTGCTTACCCATCAGATGCCGCCGAGGCGTAACTCTAGAGGCAGTGGTTCAGGAGATAACAACAACAATGACATACCGCCATACATGCAAATTTGCTTGAGGGACAGACTTCGATTGATCCAGATTACTTGTTCGTAACTGCAACAACAACAACAAAATAACAATAATCCACCACCACCCCGGTTGATGCACTCACTTTCGTTTCTTGAGGTTGAATCCTCATAGGTTTTCTAGCACCCTGAACCTATTGTGGTGATGATTGGCTTCGGCTCGGTTAATAGGAATTTGGAGACAGTTGGTTGCACTGATGCGAGAGAGTGCGGTTTGCCTCTCATTTGTTAGAAGGACCAGCCGCAGCATGGTGGGACAATTACTTGGTCACTTATCCTATTGCTACTATCACTTGGGCGCGATTTGATGCAGGTTTTCGCGCCGCACATGTGTCTGCTGGTGCCATGAGTCTGAAGAAGAAAGAGTTCCGCAGCTTGCGTCAGGGAGGTCGCACTGTGAATGCATATGTGGAGGAATTCAATAATCTTGCACGGTATGCACCTAATGATGTTAACACTGATGCAGCTAGACAGGAGAAGTTTCTTGAAGGACTGGATGATGAGTTGAGTTTTCAGTTGACTGTGGCGACATTCAACAACCGTCGGGAGCTTATTGATAAGGCTATTGTACTTGAAGGCAAGTTTCTAGAGGTGGAGAACCGCAAGAGGAAGGCGAGTGACACAGAGTTCAATTCTGGAGGACAACGGAAGCATCGTAATGCATCAACATCTTCTGAGTACTATGATTCTAAAGTGGACATTTATAATAGTCATAACCATGATGGGCATAATCATCACAACAACAATGGACAAAACCACAATGCTCAGAGGAATGGCAAAAACGACCACGACCTTTCGACACCCACAAAGAAGGATCTAAGCCAGTTACTTTGCTACGGATCACGAGGAACCCGGGACACTATTCAACAAACTGTCACGAGAAGAAAATGAATTATGACAATGGGAATTCTGGAGAGAAGGAGATTGATCATTTCGAAAGTGGACATGTGAATCACATGAGGGTAGGAAGACCAGATAATGCACCTGTATTTGGTAAGATTCTTAATTAAGATCAAAGTATTGTGACCGTTCTATCAGTATTGATGCATCATATCTATTCATGTGAAGGAATTATGCAATGAGTAAGCCTCGATATTTTGGAACATGGATTATGTCAAGTTCCCATCTTTAACCTTGCTAGCCAACTCGAATCTCGAGGACGAGATTCATTTTAAGGGGGGTAGATTTGTAACATCCCAAAATTTTAAAATTTGGAATGTTAATAGTATCATTCCTTTCATCATGATTTCTATACTTATTTAAATTTCCTGAATATTCAAAGTGTATTCCAATAAGGCAAAGTATTTGGAGTGGAGATAATATGACTTCTCGCCTATTAATTATTTATGGTAAATGCTAGAATATATTCTGGTGTCTACCTAAATTATTTTGTCTTTATAGAAACTCAAAATTGTTTTATAGTGGTTATTATGATGCTCTTTATGTGCTTGTTTTGCATAAAGTATTTTTTCCAAAAATGCATTTGTGTTGTAAAAATGTTCATGACTTTTGTAGCAATAATGGTTTATTGTCTGCATTACGGTATTTTTATAGGATTTAATTTCTTATTTATTTAGCTTTATTTACTTCTGTGGAACGATTTTTTTTAGAAAAACAACTCACAAGATCAGGTACTGGTCAAGACAATGACCAGCTATCCTCGCCTCAGCGCGTGCTAAGCAAAGAAGCTAGCAGGTCAAGCCGGAGCGGCCCACCCCACCGGTTCGTTTTTTTCTCTGCCGCTGACCACCCTGACCCACATGTCATCTCTCTCCTTCCCGTGTTCTTCCTGGAGACTCCTCCCGATCCAAATCCCCATCGTTTCCGATCGATCATCCCTCGCCCAGTCTTGACTCCGCATAAATAATCCCCTTACTCTCCTCTGCCTATTTTTGGCAAAATCCCTCTCTCCCGTGCTCTAGGTCGATTTCGCGATCTCGCTGGAGTTCGCCGCCATCTGAAGCTTCTGCCGGTCGATTGCATCGCTTCTGGAGGTTCCCAGCTTCTCCTCCTGCCCCTAGTATCTTCCCCTTGGTCTCGTCTCTCTCCCTCACCTATTAGTTCTCGCAGGGAAGGACCCACCCGAGTGCTTCGAGCTCGGCCCAACGAACACCCCACCGCCCGAGCTCCAGCCACCCTCTGTCGTCATCCCCGCTCGCCACCGACGCTGCTGAGGACGTCTTCGAGATTGCAGAATAGATCCACGCCCCGTACGCTACCCTCCAGTGCAGAGACCACCGAACAGGCGCCACCATCGCCGCCCGAGCCGCCAGGCCGTTCTTCCTCAAGTCCGTGCCAGCCTCTCTGTTCCTCTCCGGTGAGTCATCCCTCCGTCGAGATCTCTCTCGGCGGCCAAGATTAGATCATATTTTGTTATTATCACCGAAACGTTTTGTTTTAAGTTGCGGCCGTTCACCGTTTAGCCCTCGCAGGAACACACTCCATCCTATCACGTGTTGCCATGTGGCACATCCACATGACCGCAGCAGTTCTTCAAAGAAATCTATTTTGACACAATTTATTTTGGGCAGATTTCATACCAAAATTTCATTTAAGTATATCTTTTAGCCTATAACTCCAATTTAGATGATTCCTTTTCCTGTGTACTCGTAATGACCAGGAGCATATTGTAGAACCAAAATTTAGCATTTTTGAATAGTTCAAAATTGAATTTGTGTAAATTTGATTTCAAACTTTCGGAGGCCATATCTTTCAAACCGTTGATCCAAATGAGTTGATTATTTTTGCATTGTGATCCTACTAGCATGTAGATAATATTGTTGGAAATATGCCCTAGAGGCAATAATAAATTAGTTATTATTATATTTCCTTGTTCACGATAATCGTTTATTATCCATGCTATAATTGTATTGATAGGAAACTCAGATACATGTGTGGGTACATAGACAACACCATGTCCCTAGTAAGCCTCTAGTTGACTAGCTCGTTGATCAATAGATGGTTACGGTTTCCTGACCATGGACATTGGATGTCATTGATAGCGGGATCACATCATTAGGAGAATGATGTGATGGACAAGACCCAATCCTAAGCCTAGCACAAAGATCGTAGTTCGTATACTAAAGCTTTTCTAATGTCAAGTATCATTTCCTTAGACCATGAGATTGTGCAACTCCCGGATACCGTAGGAATGCTTTGGGTGTACCAAACGTCACAACGTAACTGGGTGACTATAAAGGTTGGCACGAATCGAGATTGGGATTTGTCACTCCGTGTAAACGGAGAGGTATCTCTGGGCCCACTCGGTAGGACATCATCATAATGTGCACAATGTGACCAAGGGGTTGATCACGGGATGATGTGTTACGTAATGAGTGAAGAGACTTGCGATAGCGAGATTGAACAAGGTATCGGGATACCGACGATCGAATCTCGAGCAAGTACAATACCGCTAGACAAAGGGAATTGTATACGGGATCGATTGAGTCCTTGACATCGTGGTTCATCCGATGAGATCATCGTGGAACATGTGGGAGCCAACATGGGTATCCAGATCCCGCTGTTGATTATTGACCGGAGAACGTCTCGGTCATGTCTACATGTCTCCCGAACCCGTAGGGTCTACACACTTAAGGTTCGATGGCGCTAGGGTTATAAAGGAAGTTTGTATGTGGTTACCGAATGTTGTTGGTCCCTGGATGAGATCCCGGACGTCACGAGGAGTTCCGGAATGGTCTGAAGGTAAAGATTTATATATGGGAAGTCATGTTTTGGTCACCGGAAAAGTTTCGGGTTTTATCGGTAACGTACCGGGACCACCGAGAGGGTCCCGGGGGTCCACCAAGTGGGGCCACCAACCCCGGAGGGCTCCGTGGGCCAAGTGTGGGAGGGGACCAGCCCCGGGTGGGCTGGTGCGCCCAAAGGGGCCCAAGGCGGCAGAGTGGGAGGGGAAAACCCTAGGGCAGATGGGCCCTAAGGCCCACCCAGCGCAGCGCCTCCCTCTCTCCCCTCAGCCGCCTCCCGGATGGGATCTGGGCTGCCGCCACCCTTGGGGAGGGAACCCTAGAGGCGCAGCCCCTCCCTTCCTATAAATACTTGAGGCTTGGGGCTGCCCAATACATGAGTTTCTCCCTCTATTGGCGCAGCCTGCCTCTCCTCCTCCTCCTTTCCCGTGGTGCTTGGCGAAGCCTGCAGGATTGCCACGCTCCTCCATTATCACCTGCCAGCGTTGTGCTGCTGCTGGACGGAGTCTTCCTCAATCTCTCCTCTCTCCTTGCTGGATCAAGGCGTGGGAGGCGCCACCGGCTGTCACGTGTGTTGAGCAGCGGAGGTGCCGTCCGTTCGGCACTAGGATTTCCGGTGATTTGGTTCACACGGCAGTCTGACTCCTTCAACCCCGTTCTCTTGAACGCTTCCGCTTAGCGATCTACAAGGGTATGTAGATGCACTCTCCTTCACCTCGTTGCTAGTTTCTCCATAGATAGATCTTGGTGACACGTAGGAAAATTTTGAATTTCTGCTACGTTCCCCAACAAATATATAACTACTGATATATTCTGTTATTTAAGTTTTTATTTGAATTCTTTGCTGTTGACTTTATTGTGGTGTTATGTGAGTACGGTTTATTTATCGGTGCCTTCGTTATCGTATAGATTGTCCGGAGTGTGAAGCGGATCGGAATTAAGCGTTAAAGTACTTCAACACCATTCAAGGCAAATTTGCACTTTTGGTTTTTCTTATCCTATATTCTGCTATGTGTGTGTGGTTTTATGATATGCTATATGTTTGGCTTGATATGTGTATTCCGTGTGTACCATGTTTTGTTGTCGATTGTGTTATGTGATGGTGTGATCAACTTGATATGGTAGACGCGGGCATGTGTCAGTGATCCATGAAAGTGGTGAGTGTTTATAGCCGTAGGCTCGGGATTATTAACCGTGTGAATGCGTCTTTGGCGAAGCGCTCTATTGTCCCTAGAGAATGCGCCATTGTGAGCACACTTGAGGCGAGGTTTAGTTTTGAACTTAAATCAGGTGAATGCGTCCTTGGCGAGCGCTCTATTGTTCCTAGAGAATGCGCCACCGACAGGCGCACTTGAGACATACTTCTTAAGTTCTTGTCATGTTTATTTAGAATCTTTGGGTTATCTTGGGCGAGTAAATTAGAGACGGTTGTGAGTTCAGGTAGTGGAGGTAGGTGAAGACATTCTTCTCCAAACTAGTGTGTTTTGTTTGTCACACATTGCTTTGTGGATGTAGGTTTGCTATATCATGTTGTGTGATTTGCCAATACATTCAGTGTATTGACCCTTTGTGGCTGCAACTTATCATGTTGCAGGATTTTCAGATGATCAGTGAGATACAGTAGGGTCGCGAGTCTTCACTCGACATGTTCTCCAGTGGGCATTGATGGACTCGTCGTTGATTATGCTACCTTTCCGCTGTTATTATTGAATAAGTTATCCATGTGCTATTCGGTTTGTAATACTTTATAAATTCTGGATCATACGTTGTAGTAAATGATGCACTTGTTATTTGATATTCATATGTACTGTGTGTGCTAGCGAGTCGATCCAGGGACTAGCACAGTGAGCACAGAGACATCGAATCTTATCAGATTCAGGTCGTTACACGACTGCCTTTGTCTTTCTGCCCATTCCTAATTCTGATCTCACTGTCATTTTGCAAACAAAATGGAGGAGGCTCTGAGGAAGAAGGATCATGACCTTGCCGAGGCGCAGAAAGCGGCTTTGGACAAAACCAAGCTCGCGGAAGAAAAGCTGTCTTCAGTCGGTAAACTTGAAGAAGAGAACGCCAATCTGAAAGCTGCTCTCGACGCGGCCAACAAGGAGGTTAGCCGACTGAAGAACGACAAGATAGCTCTGAGCGACAAGGCTGGCGAACTGGCGGGGAAGAGGAACGATCTGGAGGCTTATCTGGGAGGGCTCGCCAAGAAGTTATTCCTCATGCTTGAAGGTAATTCCTCTTATCCGACTGACTTGTTATCACCGACTCATCATAGAACCATTAGCTTGAACTCGAGTTGCGTTTACAGAATTCTGTCAGAACTTCGAGGAGGAGACTAGTCGAGTGGAGACAAGTCCTGACCCCACTAACTCCCCTGTGAAGGATGAAGCCGCTTCTGAGCGTGCTCCATTTGGAGTCTCGTGTTCTTTGGTGTGGTGGACTACCTCGCTCAAGCTGAAGGTTGCGGTGTCGCGGATCGACTCGACACTCTGGCGAGCGAGGCAACTTCAAAATGACCTCGAGTCTTTAATGACTCGAGTGAATGACGTTCAAGTTGAGTGCAGGAATGGAAAAGTCTTACGCGGTGTGATGCCGATGTTGCTCTGTCCCTGGTCCAGTTCACTTTGCAAGGAGGCGAGAGGAAAAGTCAAGGCGTCCATCAAAGTTGCCAATACCAAGAAGTACGATTTCCAATCTTTCATGGAGACTTTCATTGCTGCCGCCACCGGATTCTTGTGACGGATCGACACAGACCAGTTTGTCACGCCTTCCAGTCCTCCACCGAGGAGTAAAAACTTCTATGCTTCGTCTTAAATTTGCCTCGGAATGCCGAGTGGTCTTATGTCGATAAACTTTAACGGGCTTGGCGCTTTGAGTACTTCTGAATCCGTAGGATGCTATCTGAACTTGGCTTATCATCGAATATGCTTCCATTTGCCGTCGAGCGAATTTGTTCTTCACTCGGAATATACTTCAGTGCTTGAGATGCAGCTCTGAGGTGAAAAATCCAGTCGACCTGCACTTCATTGTTCTTGCAGGTCGGGATGGAGCACATATTGTACTTGTGGCGCAGCTCCGAAGGAGAAGGTAACAGTCGACTTGCACCTCGTCGTCCTTGCTAATCGGGATGGAGCGCACGTTGTACTTGTGGCGCAACTCCGAAGGAGAAGGTAACAGTCGACCTGCACCTCGTCGTCCTTGCGGATCGGAATGGATTTCATACTTAGGCGAGTACTGGACTGCAGCTAAGCCTCCGAGTGGTAGGGTTGCTCTCCACCCGGTGGGATTTTCAGATACTTAGGCGAGTACTGGACTGCATCTAAGCCCCCGAGTGGGAGGTTTGCTCTCCATTCGGTAGGATTTTCAAATACTTAGGCGAGTACTGGACTGCTGCTAAGCCCCCGAGTGGGAGGTTTGCTCTCCACTCGGTAGGATTTTCAGATACTTAGGCGAGTACTGGACTGCAGCTAAGCCCCCGAGTGGGAGGTTTGCTCTCCACTCGGTAGGGTTTTCAGATTCTTAGGCGAGTACTGGACTGCAGCTAAGCCCCCGGGTGGGAGGTTTGCTCTCCACTCGGTAGGATTTTCAGATACTTAGGCGAGTACTGGACTGCTGCTAAGCCCCCGAGTGGGAGGTTTGCTCTCCACTCGGTAGGATTTTCAGATACTTAGGCTAGTCTTGGACTGCAGCTAAGCCCCAGTGGGAGGTTTGCTCTCCACTCGGTGGGGTTTTCAGATACTTAGTAGCATCTTGGACTGCAGCTAAGCCCCGAGTGGGAGGTTTGCTCTCCACTCGTGTGATTTTCAGATACTTAGGCGAGTCTTGGACTGCTGCTAAGCCCCCAGTGGGAGGTTTGCTCTCCACTCGGTGGGATTTTTCAAACTTAGGCAGTCTTGGATCATGCGGCTAAGCCTCCAGTGGGAGGATTTTTTGTGTCGTAGCTCAAGGGGAAGGCAACAGTCGACATGTACCTCGTCGTCCTTGCAAAGCGCACATTGTATTAAATACTTAGGTGAGTACTTGGACTGCAGCTAAGCCCCCGAGTGGGAGGCTGGCTCATCACTCGGTAGGATTTTAAACACTTAGGCGAGTACTAGGACTGCAGCTAAGCCCCCGAGTGGGAGGTTGGCTCACCACTCGGTAGAATTTTAAACACTTAGGCGAGTACTAGGACTGCAGCTAAGCCCCCGAGTGGGAGGCTGGCTCACCACTCGGTAGGATTTTAAACACTTAGGCGAGTACTTGGGCTGCAGCTAATCCCCCGAGTGGGAGGCTGGCTCACCACTCGGTATGATTTTAAA
This sequence comes from Aegilops bicornis, assembly GCA_021605145.1. Lineage (NCBI taxonomy): Eukaryota > Viridiplantae > Streptophyta > Magnoliopsida > Poales > Poaceae > Aegilops > Aegilops bicornis. The sequence continues at coordinate 598,718,497 of CM038670.1, forward strand.
CACTTAGGCGAGTACTTGGACTGCAGCTAAGCCCCCGAGTGGGAGGCTGGCTCACCACTCGGTAGGATTTTAAACACTTAGGCGAAACGGATTCGCATCTAAGCCCCTGAGTGGGAGGCTGGCTCACCACTCGGCAGGGATTTTTAAACACTTAGGCGAAATGGATTCGCAGCTAAGCCCCCGAGTGGGAGGCTGGCTCACCACTCGGCAGGGATTTTTTTTACAAACTCAGGCGAAACGGGTTCGCAGCTAAGCCACCTACTGGGGGGAAATTTCTCATGTAAATAAAAAGTAACAACAATCACTGGGAAAATTATAACATTCTTGTCTTCGATAAACAAGCTACAGAGGTACTTCTATTACATCTCACCCGAGTGAGTACTTAAGTATAAAAGGGGCGGAGCAGCTCCGCATTCCAAGCTCGAGGCTCATCAATCAGCGTCGATGTTGTAAAGATGGTATGCTCCATTGTGGAGAACTCTGGTGACGATGAAGGGACCTTCCCAAGTGGGAGCGAGCTTGTGTGGTTTCTGTTGATCCACCGGAGGACCAAGTCTCCTTCTTGGAAGGTTCGGCTCTTCACATTTCTAGCATGGAATCGGCGCAAATCCTGGCGATAGATGGTCGGCGGATCGGGGCCATCTCTCTCTCCTCTTCTAGGAGGTCGGCGCATCTTGCGTGGCTTGCTCCGCTTCATCTTGAGTAGAGTTCGACTCGAGGTGCATTGTGAAGCAGGTCACTCGGCAGAACTGCTTCACTCCATAGACCGGAAAGAATGGAGTTCTCCCGATCGACCGATTAGGAGTGGTCCTCAATCCCCAAAGAACTGATGGAAGTTCATCGACCCACGCTCTGCTGCATGCTTGAGATCACGCATCGATCGGGGTTTCAATCCTTTGAGAATTAGACCGTTTGCTCGATTACGCTTGTCCATTCGACCGGGGTGAGCAAATAAAGCATAATCGACTTCGCGTGCCTTGAGAGGCGCAAAAGGCTTTGAATTTGTCGGAATCGAAGTTTGACCCATTGTCAGTGATGATGCTATGCGGAACTCCATATATGAATATCAACTCTCTGATGAAACTGATAGAAGTGCACGCATCGAGGTTCTTGATAGGCTTAGCTTCGATCCACTTAGTAAACTTGTCGACTGCCACTAGCAAGTGAGTGAAGCCGCTTCTGCCAGTTCTCAGTGGTCCAATCATATCCAATCCCCAAACAGCGAAGGGCCAGACGAGTGGAATGGTCTTCAAGGGTGAGGCGGGTTTGTGTGACATATTGGAATAGAACTGACACCCTTCACACTTGTCGACTATTTCCTTTGCCATTTCACTTGCTTTTGGCCAGCAAAATCCCGCTCGGTATGCTTTAGCCACAATGGTCCGAGAGGACGCATGATGACCACAGGTCCCCGAGTGGATATCATCAAGAATTATCTGACCTTCTTCTGGCGTTATGCATTTCTGGCCGACTCCAGTCGTGCTTTCTCTGAATAACTGTCCCTTGATCACAGTAAAGGCCTTGGATCGGCGGACGATCTGTCGAGCCTCTTCTTCGTTCTCCGGGAGCTCTTTCCTTAGGATATACGCGATGTACGCAGCCTTTGTCGGTCGGGGAGTGATGACCACGACTTCCATGATCAGGTCGACCACGTGGGACCTCAACCTCAGTCGGATCAGTGGCACTTTTTGGCTGTGGGGCTTCTTCGGTGAAAGGATCCTCTTGAATTGACGGTGTGTGGATGTGCTCCAAAAACACATCGCTGGGAATGGCTTCCCTCTTGGACCCTATTTTCGCCAAATCATCAGCAGCTTGATTTTTCAGTCGGGGTACATGATGGAGCTCTAACCCCTCGAACTTCTTCTCTAGCTTCCTCACTGCATTGCAATAACCAGTCATGGCTGGACTTCTGACATCCTACTCCTTCATCACCTGATTAACCACTAGATCTGAGTCGCCATAAACCACGAGACGATGGACGCCGAGTGAAATGGCCATACGCAACCCATACAACAAAGGCTTCAGATTACGCTTCATTGTTGGAAGAATCAAAGTGAATCTGGAGCACATATCTAAGCTTATCTCCTCGGGGGACCAACACTACCCAGCATCGAACCATTCAGCATCTTGGAACCATCAAAGAACATGGTCCAAAGGTTCGAGTGAACTTGAGTCGGCAGATTTCTGTTCAATCCACTCGGCGATGAAATCTGCTACTGCTTGGGACTTGATGGCTTTCTTTGCCTCAAACTTGATATCAAGGGGAAGGAGTTCAATCGCCCATTTCGCCACTCGACCAGTTGCATCTCTGTTGTGCAGAATCTCTGACAATGGGATGTCGCTGACGACTGTAATGGAATGGTCAGAGAAGTAATGAGCAACCTTCTTCGTGGTCATATAAATCCCATAAACAAGCTTATCATAATGAGGGTATCTTTTCTTTGATGGGGTCAATACTTTAGAAAGATAATATACTGGGCGCTGAACTTTGAAGGCTTTTCCTTCTTCTTCCATTTCGTGAGTAGTCTTTGTCTTGACAACTTGTCATGTGGCTGCAATGTAAAGCAGCAAAGGCTCTTTGCTGATTGGGGCAGCAAGCACCAACTGGGTGGAGAGCAGAGCTTTTAGCTCTGCAAACACTTTCAGCTTCGGAGTCCAAATAACTTGTCTCGACTTCTTCATCGAGTAAAGAGGCAATGCCTTTTCATCGAGACGAGATGAATCAACTTAAAGCGCCAAGCATCCAAAGAAGCTTCTAGACATCGTGCACACGCATTATGCGTTTCATTCGAGTATAGTGCCAACTTTTTCTGGGTTGGCATCGATTCCTCGTTCAGAAACGAGGAAACCGAGTAACTTTCCGCCAGGAACTCCAAATGTGCACTTTGATAGATTAAGCTTGATATCATACCTCCTGAGATTGGCAAATGTTTCAGCAAGGTCAGTCAACAGGTCGGAACCTTTCCGTGACTTGACCACAATATCATCCATGTATGCTTCCACATTCGACCGATTTGGTGAGCAAACACTTACAATCATCCTCATGAACGTGGCTCCGGCATTCTTGAGGCCGAATGGCAAGGTAACATAATGTAAGCACCGAATGGAGTGATGAAAGCTGTTTTGATCTCATCGGGTCCATACAGAGCGGATCTGATGGTAACCGGAATAGGCGTCTAAGAAAGACAACCGCTCATCCAGCAATGAAGTCGACTATTTGGTCGATGCGGGGGAGAGGGAAATGATCTTTTGGGTAGGCCCGATTGATATGTTTGAAGTCGATGCACATGCAAAGTGACTTGTCCTTCTTAGGGACCATGACAACATTGGTGAGCCACTCGGAGTGGTAAATCTCTCGGATAAACTCTGCTGCTAAGAGCCGAGCCACCTCCTCGCCAATGGCCTTTCTCTTCTGGACGGCGGACAGTCAAAGATGTTCTTTGACAGGTTTAACTTTTGAGTTGACTCGTAGACGATGCTCAGCCAGTCCCCTGGGAACACCCGGCATGTCAGCAGGCTTCCATGCGAAGATGTCCCAGTTCTCACGGAGGAACTGGATGAGCGCTTCTTCCTATTTGGAGTCGAGTGTTGTTGAGATGTGAGTCGGAGCAGCATTGGGATCAGTCGGGTGAATATGAATCGGTTTCGTCTCCCGGACGGTGAAATCTTGACTCAAGTGGCGGGCTTCTTGGCTCGCAACAAATCACTTTCCGGGTTTGCAGTTTTCTGGTACTCTTGCAGCTCTACCACTGCCATCCGAGCATCAGCGGTCTTAGAGCCTTCGAAACACTCTTACGCTTTCTTCCGATTGCCGATTCTGGTGATCACACCTTTGGGGCTGGCATCTTCAGTTTGAGGTATACATAACATGGTCGAGCCATGAACGTGCATATGCCGGCCTTCCCGAATAAGCGTGATAAGCGCCTGGAAATCCACGACCTCAAAGGTCAGCTTTTCCTTACGAAAATTCTTGTGATCACCAAAAACCACATCGAGAGCAATTTGGCCGAGTGACTCAGCCTTCTTTCCAGGAATGACTCCATGGAAGCTCATGTTGCTGGTGCTGAGTCTGGACATCGGAATGCCCATCCCTTTCAACGCCTCTCGCATACAAGATGTTCAAAGCACGCCACCATCCATCAAAACTTTAGTTAGTCGAGTGCCTTCGACGACTAGGTCGACCACCAAATCTTGCCTCCCGAGGGTGGCTATGTGTCGGGTGATCGACCGGTCGAGCGTGATGGCGGTCTGCGACCATTTCAGATAATCGAGTCGCCGGAGCGACCATATTCACTTCTCGGTTGATAACTTTCAATCGACTTTTGCTTTCAACATCAGCAAAAATCATCAGGGTGGAATTGATCTGGGGGTATCCACCGTCACTATCTTCCTTGTCCTCAACTTTGTCCGACTCCTTCTCCTTATCCTTGGGTTGCTTCCTGAACTGCTGAATCAAGAGCCGACCTTTGTCGAGTGGTATGCTTTGGGTAAATGAGTTTACCCTCTTCATCTTTCTTCGTGTGAATGTGACATGGCAAGTCCAATACATCATTTCCATGGTCTTTCACCTTCTTGGGGTTCCAAGGTCCCTTGGATTTCCTTGAACTTTCCTGAGTCACGGCCAAGGCTTCTCCAGAGCACTGGCTCGGCTTTCCGCTTCGCTTCCGACCGAGTTCCCTCCCGGTTTCATTAGCGGCTGACTTGTACTTGCCACTCCGGAGCCGATCCTCTTCTTCACCATTAGGCGTGCTTGGTGGCAATCTCCATCATTCGACTCAGGGTCATGTCTCCGGTCCGACCGAACTTCAAACTTAACTCTCTATTCTTAACGCCTTCCTTGAAGGCACATACTGCCTGATGATCAGACACATTCTCTACCGTGTGATGCAATGTGATCCATCTCTAGATGTAATCCCTCAGAGTTTCATTCGACTTCTGCACACACGACTGCAACTCTGTCAACCCTACTGGCCGCTTGCAAGTTCCTTCAAATGTCCTGACAAACACTCGGGCAAGATCTTCCCAAGTGTAAATGTTGTTGGGTGCTAACTGATTCAACCATGCTCTGGTTGAGCCCTCCAACATAAGAGGCAGGTGTTTCATGGCCACTTCATCATTGCCGCCAATCTGAACAGCCACTCGGTAGTCCTCAAGCCAAGTATCCGGCTTGGACTCACTAGTGAACTTCTTGACTTGATTCGCCAACCTGAAGTTGGGAGGAATCACCGCGGCCCGATGGCTCTGCTAAAACACTACGGTCACGAGGCGTGTACTCTGCTTTGGTGGTGGGCGCATTTACATCATGGCCTTCTCGGTGAGCTCAGACTGTCGACCAAACCTTGAACGATAATGGATCTCGCATCAAAGCCTGGTTCCACAGGGTCGACTGGAATCCTTCGCCCAACACCGTGATGGCGTCATCATCTTCTTTGTCGGGCCAGCGTATGACCCACCCCTTGTGTAACGCCTTGGGATAATCATGCTACGGTAATCTCACGTTGATGGTGCCACGTCACCTCATCCTGTATTTAATCACGGGTTAATTCAAAACTGTTTCGAAATTCAAATTCAAATTTATGATAGCAATAAAAGTTTTCAAAAATTAAAACTAAAATGTTCGGGGGTTTCCAAATATTGCATCGGTAATTATGGTGAAGTAAGCACATTTTTATAAAAGGCCTAAATAATTTAGAATGATTTAAAACAGAAGAAAAGCAGAACAAACAAAAACAAAAGGAGGAGAAGCCCCCCTCTTTGGACGCGGCCCGGTGGCCATCGGCCAACCAGCCGGCCAGTCGGCCCTCACTCCTCTCCTTATCCACTCCTCCCCCCCCCCCCACTCCCCACCGACAGCCCCCACTCCCCACGAAATATCCCCTCTCCCCGATCTGGATCGGAGGAGACCACCGCCCGTACCCGTCGCCGCCCGGAGCTTCCCACGGAGCTGCCTCCCCATCGTCGTCGGGTTGCCGCCTCCTCGACCCCTTCCTCGTCGGACCTCCCCAACCGTCGTCACGCCACGCCCGTGCCCTACAGCCCGCCGTGGCGCCCCCCCTTCCTTCCCTTTCCCCGGTCACCGCCCAGCGCTCGTCCACGCCGTCGATGGTCCCTCCCGAGGCGTGCCGTGCCTCCATCGTCGGCGTCGCCATTGCCGGCCTCGTTCCGCTGGCGCCCGTGCTCCCCGCTCTTCGTCCACGCGCCCGGCCACCACTGTCGCCCGCTCGCCCTCGGCCTCGTGCCTTGCCCGGCCCGCTCTCCGGCATCGATGCCGCCGTCGCTCAGGTCCGCCCGGCGGCGCCCAGCCTCTGCGCCCATTCTGGCCGACGTCGTTCCCCTCAGTGCCAGCCGCCTCATTCCTCCTCCTCCCTGAACCCCGCACCACCTCGCCCGGCCTCGCCTCGTCACGCCCAAGCCCCTGGCCGCCCTCCTTTGCTACGCCGCCATATGGGCGCTCCTGTAAACTGCGTCATGGCGCCTGCCCTCGCTCCCACATTGGCGTTTCCCCTCCGGTGGCCGCCCGGCCTTGCCCCGGTCCTCCTCGCCCCGGCGATTTGGGCGAACGCCCAGTCGGGCGCCACACCCGCTCGCCCGCACCCACACCCGTGGCCCGACCCGCAATGGCCTCTATGCCACTGACCACAGGGGCCCACGCCCCATAACGTTTTATTAAAAAAAAGAGAATTAAAAATAAAATTAGTAAATAAAAATAAAAATGATTTAATAAAATTAATTATTAATTAATTAGTTACCTAATGAATTAATTAAGTTAATTAATCCGGTTTAATTAATTTAATTAACTAGTTAGGTTAATTAAATAGTAATTAAATTAACAAATCTGTAATTAACCTAAACAGAGAATGACAGTGGGTCCCATCGACCCACACGTCGAGTTGACCAGGTCGATGGTCAACGTTGATCTTGACATCACTCGATGTCATGCCGACGTCATCATTTACTATTACGGATAATGTTGGATTAAATAATTAATTAAATTCGTAAATTAATAAAATCTTTAGAAAATCATATCTTTTAATCCGTAACTCGGATTAAAATATTTTCAACATGAAAGTTGCTTAGAACGGCGAGACAAATCCGGATACGCAGGCCGTTCGTCCGCCACACACCCTAACCTATCGAACTCGCAACTTTCCCTCCTCGGCCTTCCGCTGAAAACACGAAACACCGGGATATTTTCCGGATGTTTCTTAACCGGTATCACCTCATACCACGTTAGGGCACGCCTAGCATCGTTACTTGTCTTGTCATGCATCGATATGCATCTGTTTACATGGTATTCATTGTTTCTTCCCCTCTTCTCTCGGTAGACTACGAGGCCGACGCCAGCTGCTTGCTGCCCGGTTCGACTACGGAGTTGACGACCCTCTCTCTTGCCAGAGCAACCAAGCAAGCCCCCTTGATCACGAGATATCGCCTATTCTACTCAATACCGCTTGCATTAGAGTAGTGTAGCATATTCTTGCTACATTATACCTATCCTGATGCATAGACTGTCCTTGTTACTCTTGTTGTTACCTTTACACCGCAATCCTATATGCTTAGTATAGGATGCTAGTATTTTCATCTGTGGCCCTACATTCTTGTCCGTCTGTGTGCTATACTATCGGGCCGTGATCACTCGGGAGGTTATCACGGTATATACTATATACTTATACATGATACATGTGGAGACTAAAGTCGGGTCACCGGTGGAGCACCCATGAGTGGATCTTTGTGGCGGAGGCGACAGGTGTTGAGACCGCCTAGGAGAGAGGTGGGCCTGGCCTGTTCGGGCGTTATGATACTTAACACGCTTAACGAGATCTTGGTATTTGATCTGAGTTGGCTACTGAGCCTATACGCACTAACCAACTACGTGGGAGAGATATGGGCACTCGGCGTCGTGGTATCGGCCGACGCGCCGTGACGTCAACGGCGAGCGGCGCCCGAATTGGACTGAACGCCACTAGACTAGGTCTTTTGGCCGCCCTACATAGCGTCTTGAGGTGTGCTCGGGGTGATGGGCCCAGACCACAGGCGCCTAGGTTTAGACCGGCGTCTTGACCTCTCTGTTGAGCCTAGGTGGGGCTGCGGCGTGTTGATTTTCATGCCGGGCATGACCCGAGAAAGTGTGTCCGGCCAAATGGGATCAAGCGTGTTGGGTTATGTGGTGCACCCTGCAGGAAGTTAATCTATTCGAATAGCCGTGATCTTGATAACAGGACGACTTGGAGTTGTACCTTGACCTTATGACAACTAGAACCGGATACTTAATAAAACACACCTTCCAAGTGCCGGATACAACGGTGGTCGCTCTCTCTCGTGGATACGAGGAGGGATCGCCGGGTAGGATTATTGCTATGTGATGTTACTTGGAGGACTTCAACCTACCCTCTTCTACATTTGCAAGACGAAGGTGACCAGAAGTGTAGTCTTCGATAAGACTAGCTATCCCCCTCTTATTCTGGCATTTTGCAGTTCAGTCCACTGATATGGCCCTTTACAGATATATCCATGCATATGTAGTATAGATCCTTGCTTGCGAGTACTTTGGATGAGTACTCACGGTTGCATTGTTTCCCCCTTTTCCCTCTATCTCTTCTCGATTGCTGCGACCAGACGATGGAGCCCAGAAGCCAGACGCCACCGTCGATGATGACTACTACACTGGAGGTGCCTACTACTACGTGCAGCCCCCTGACGACGACCAGGAGTAGTTAGGAGGATCCCAGGTAGGAGGCCTGCGCCTCTTTCGATCTGTATCCCAGTTTGTGCTAGCCTTCTTAAGGCAAACTTGTTTAACTTATGTCTGTACTCGAGATATTGTTGCTTCCGCTGACTCGTCTATGATCGAAAGCACTTGTATTCGAGCCCTCGAGGCCCCTGGCTTGTATTATGATGCTTGTATGACTTATTTATGTTTTAGAGTTGTGTTGTGATATCTTCCCGTAAGTCCCTGATCTTGATCGTACACGTTTGCGTGCATGATTAGTGTACGATTAAATCGGGGGCGTCACACCTTGGGGGAGGAGTGGGCACTCGACGTCGATCATCACGATCGAATCGGTCCTCATACTGATCACGCCGGTCTCCAGGTCCCTCACGCCTCGGGGGCGATCTTGGGCTATGAGCCGATCGGATCAGTATTCACAGCCGAGGGATCACCGCGAATCCTATTCCGCGATCGCGACATACCTGAATTTTGATCTCCTGCCCGGAGTAAATCTACGATCTATAGCAAGCTTTGTGCCGACCTCATTTGGGAAGGCTGAATGGACTCTGCTATACGGGCTGCAGCTACTAGATTCTGAATTGGAGTTCGGTATACCTGAGTCGGTTGTGGAAAGAGTTGACGTCGACTGGACGACAGGACCCGTTGTTGCGCCCGTTCGTCAAGCACTCGCTGGAGATTTTCCAGTCGAGTGCGCTCAACCAAGTTGGCCAAACGCGTGTCTTCTAAGGCACGGGCCTCGGGGGTTTTTAGGAGTGTGAAGCGCATCCATCTTCCGGCTGCGAAGCTCCTCCCTCTGCAGCGAAGTGAGGGGCTCGGGTTGATACTCTTCGTGAACCTGCGCCAGATCGTCTCCGCCAACGCCTCCGTCGGCGCGGGGGAAACCAGGAGGACTACGTGGTCCGTCGACCATCAGAACCTCCGCCGCCGGATCACTGTTGTCGCACTTTTCGGATGCGATCTCTGCGGAGCCGATCGACAAATCGAACAGGCCGTAGAGAGATTCATCGGGCTCGATTGCCGCGACTTGGGGAGTGGCCGACTGGCGGGCCACCGCGTGCCTCACCCACCGCTGAAGCCTCGACTGACCGGAGCGCTTGCACCGACGAGAGACTGGGAGGGAGGACGGCACGGAAGCCGGCCGATACTGGGTTGACGGTTGTCGCAGGAGGACATCACGGACGCACGCGCGAAAGTGCGTTGCCCCGCCGACGGGAGTGCGTCGATGTCGAGTGGAGCCTCCTGCAGCCAAGTGGAGTCGTCGGTGCGAGCGTGGCGCCGCCGAGACGGATCTCATGACCCTCAACCAAAACTCCACCTGAAACCATGATGAAGGAGATCGGAAAAAACTGCAACTTCTCCGACAAGTCGCTAAGACACACACCTTACGGTGGGCGCCAGCGTAAATGGTTCTAAGTCCGACAAGAGAATGGGGGTAGGTATGGAGAGGAAAGATCCTAGCTATGGAGTAGTTGTATACGCAAGATGTTTACGAGTTCAGGCCCTTCTCGGAGGAAGTAACAGCCCTACATCTCGGAGCCCAGAGGCGGTCGATTCGATTGTATTATGTGCGTATGAATTACAGGGGTGCGAACCCTTTACACTGAGGCGGGGGTGGCTTATATAGAGTTCTCCAGACCCCTCCAGCCCTCAGTTATGCAGGGATTAAGGTACATTAAGATAGGGAGTTACTGGTAACGTCCCACATAAAGTGCTATGATGACCATAAAGCCACTTAATGACCGACCGCTTATGCGTCAGATCGATCAGATCTCCTGGCGGTCGAGTGGTTTCCTTCATGGTCGAGTGTCTTCAGATCCGTCGAGTGGAATCCTTCCAGGTCAACTGGAAGGTGGTTTCTTCAAGAGATGTCCTTGGGGAGGGTATCTTGGACAGGTCCATGACCCTACCCTAGATACATGGCTTCATAAGGGCGCGCCCTAGGGGGGTCCCGAAGGTTTGATTCCGTTTAGACTCTGTTTGATATTCCGTTTCTTCGAAACACTAAAATAGGCAAAAAAACAGCAAATCTGGGCTGGGCCTCCGGTTAATAGGTTTGTCCCAAAAGTAATATAAAAGTGGAAAAAAGCCCAATATGGTCCAAAACAGTAGATAATATAGCATGGAGCAATCAAAAATTATAGATACGTTGGAGACGTATCAGGCATACCCAAGCTTAATTCCTGCTCGTCCTCGAGTAGGTAAATGATAAAAAGAGAATTTTTGATGCGGAGTGCTATTTGGCATAATTTCAGTGTAACTCTTCTTAATTGTGGTATGAATATTCAGATCCAAAAGATTCAAGAAAAAAGTTCATACTGACATAAAAATAATAATACTTCAAGCATACTAACTAAGCAATTATGTCTTCTCAAAATAACATGGCCAAAGAAAGTTCATCCCTACAAAATCATATAGTTTAGTCATGCTCCATTTTCGTCACACAAGAATGCTCTCATCATGCACAACCCGATGACAAGCCAAGCAATTGTTTCATACTTTAGTAATCTCAAACTTATAAACCTTCACGCAATACATGAGCGCGACCCATGGATATAGCACTATGGGTGGAATAAAATATGATGATGGGGGTTATGTGGAGAAGACAAAAAGGAAAAAATCTCACATCAACGAGGCTAATCAATGAGCTATGGAGATGCCCATCGATTGTTGTTAATGCGAGGAGTAGGGATTGCCATGCAACGGATGCACTAGAGCTATAGATGTATGAAAGCTCAACAAAAGAAACTAAGTGGGTGTGCATCCAACTTGCTTGTTCAAGAAGACCTAGGGCACTTGAGGAGGCCCATCGTTGGAATATACAAGCCAAGTTCTATAATGAAAAATTCCCACTAGTATATGAAAGTTATAACTCAAGAGACTCTCTATATGAAGAACATGGTGCTACTTTGAAGCACAAGTGTGGAAAAAAAGGATAGTAGCATTGCCCCCTTTTTTATTTTTTTTATTTTGGGCCTTCTTTTTTTTTCTTTGGCCTTTTTTTGGGACAATGCTCTATTAAATGATGATCATCACACTTCTATTTATTTACAACTCAATGATTACAACTCGATACTAGAACATAGTATGACTCTATATGAATACCTCATGATGTACCGGGATATGCAATGAATTAAGAGTGACATGTATGAAAGAATTATGAATGGTGGCTTTGCCACGAATATTATGTCAACTACATGATCATGCTAGCAGTATGACAATGATGAAAGTGTCATGATGAACGGGATGGTGGGAAGTTGCATGGAAATATATCTCGGAATGGCTATGAAAATGCCATAATAGGTAGGTATGGTGGCTGATTTGAGGAAGATATAAGGAGGTTTATGTGTAAAAGAGCGTATCATATCATGGGGTTTGGATGCACCGGCGAAGTTTGTGCCAACTCTCAATGTGAGAAAGGGCAATGCACGGTTCCGAAGGGGCTAGCAATGATGGAAGGGTGAGAGTGCGTATAATCCATGGACTCAATATTAGTCATAAAGAAATCACATACTTATTGCAAAAATCTACAAGCCATCAAAAACCAAAGCACTACGCGCATGCTCCTAGGGGGATAGATTGGTAGGAAAATACCATCGCTCGTCCCCGACCGCCACTCATAAGGTAGACAATCAAAGAACACCTCATGTTTCAAATTTGTTACATAACGTTTACCATACGTGCATCCTACGGGACTTGCAAACTTCAACACAAGTATTTCTCAAATTCAAAACTACTCAACTAGCACGACTTTAATATCACTACCTCCATATCTCAAAACAATCATCAAGCATCAAACTTCTCGTAGTATTCAACACACTCATAAGAAAGTTTTTACTATTCTTGAATACCTAGCATATTAAGATTTTTAAGTAAATTACCATGCTATTTAAGACTCTCAAAATAATATAAGTGAAGCATGAGAGTTCATCTATTTCTTAAAAATAAAACCACCACCGTGCTCTAAAAGATATAAGTGAAGTATTAGAGGAAATGACAAACTACTCTGAAAGATATAAGTGAAGATCAATGAGTAGTTGTATAATTATACAACTATATGAAGACTCTCTAACATTTAAGAATTTCATATCTTGATAGTTTATTCAAACAGCAAGCAAAGCTAAAGAAAATAAAATTATGCTCCAAGCAGAACACATATCATGTGGTGAATACAAATATAGCTCCAAGTAATGTTACCGATGGAAGTAGACGAAAGAGGGGATGCCTTTCGGGGCATCCCCAAGCTTTGGCTTTTTGGTGTCCTTATATTATCTTGGGGGTTGATGTCTACTACGCAACCTTCTACTTGTAGACGTTGTTGGGCCTCCAAGTGCAGAGGTTTGTAGGACCGTAGCAAATTGCCCTCAAGTGGATGACCTAAGGTTTATCAATCCGTGGGAGGCGTAGGATGAAGATGGTCTCTCTCAAGCAACCCTGCAACCAAATAACAAAGAGTTTGTTGTGTCCCCAACACACCCAATACAATGGTAAATTGTATAGGTGCTCTAGTTTGGCGAAGAGATGGTGATACAAGTGCAATATGAATGGTAGATAAAGGTTTTTGTAATATGAAAATATAAAAACAGCAAGGTAACGAGTGATAAAAGTGAGCGTAAACGGTATTGCAATGCTAGGAAACAAGGCCTAGGGTCCATACTTTCACTAGTGCAAGTTCTCTCAACAATAATAACATAATTGGATCATATAACTATCCCTCAACATGCAACAAAGAGTCACTCCAAAGTCACTAATAGCGGAGAACAAACGAAGATATTATGGTAGGGTACGAAACCACCTCAAAGTTATTCTTTCCAATCAATCCGTTGGGCTATTCCTATAACTGTCACAAACAGCCCTAGAGTTCGTACTAGAATAACACCTTAAGACACAAATCAACCAAAACCCAAATGTCACCTAGATACTCCAATGTCACCTCAAGTATCCGTGGGTATGATTATATGATATGCATCACACAATCTCAGATTGATCTATTCAACCAACACATAGAACCTCAAAGACTGCCCCAAAGTTTCTACCGGAGAATCAAGACGAAAACGTGTGCCAACCCCTATGCATAGGTTCATGGGCGGAACCCGCAAGTTGATCATCAAAACATACATCAAGATCACGTGATATCCCATTTTCACCACAGATACGCACGTCAAGACATACATCAAGTGTTCTCAAATCATTAAAGACTCAATCCGATAAGATTACTTCAAAGGGAAAACTCAATCCATTACAAGAGAGTAGAGGGGGAGAAGCAACATAAGATCCAACTATAATAGCAAAGCTCGCGATACATCAAGATCGTGCCAAATCAAGAACAAGAGAGAGAGAGATCAAACACATAGCTACTGGTACATACCCTCAGCCCCGAGGGTGAACTACTCCCTCCTCGTCATGGAGAGAGCCAGGATGATGAAGATGGCCACCGGTGAGGGTTACCCCTCCCTCCGGCAGGGTGCCGGAACAGGGTCCCGATTGACTTTTGGTGGCTACAGAGGCTTGCAGCGGTGGAACTCCCGATCTATTCTTGTCTTCGGAAGTTTTAGGGTACGTTGGTATATATGGGTGAAAGAAGTACGTCGGTGGACCTCCGGGCTATCCACGAGGCAGGGGGCGCGCCCTAGGGGGGTGGGCGCGCCCCCACCCTCGTGGGCAGCCCGGGACTCCCCTGGTGCACTCCCGGTAATCCGTGGGCTTCTTCTGGTCCAAAAATAAGTTCTGTGGAGTTTCAAGTCAATTGGACTCTGTTTGATATTCCTTTTCTTTGAAACACTGAAATAGGCAAAAAAACAGCAATTCTAGGTTGGGCCTCCGGTTAATAGGTTAGTCCCAAAAATAATATAAAAGTGGATAATAAAGCCCAATAATGCCCAAAACAGTAGATAATATAGCATGGAGCAATTAAAAATTATAGATACGTTGAAGACGTATCAAGCATTCCCAAGCTTAATTCCTGCTCGTCCTCGAGTAGGTAAATGATAAAAAAGATAATTTTTGATGTGGAATGCTAGTTGGCATAATTTCATTGTAATTCTTCTTAATTATTATATGAATATTCAGATCCGAAAGATTCAAGACAAAATTTCATATTGACATAAAAATAATAATACTTCAAGCATACTAACTAAGAAATTATGTCTTCCCAAAATAACATGGCCAAAGAAAGTTCATCCCTACAAAATCATATAGTTTAGTCATGCTCCATTTTCGTCACACAAGAATGCTCTCATCATTCACAACCCCGATGACAAGCCAAGCAATTGTTTCATACTAAAGTAATCTCAAACTTATAAACCTTCACGCAATACATGAGCGCGGCCCACGGATATAGCACTATGGGTGGAATAGAATATGATGATGGGGGTTATGTGGAGAAGACAAAAAGGAGAAAGTCTCACATCAACGAGGCTAATCAATGAGCTATGGAGATGCCCATCGATTGATGTTAATGCGAGGAGTAGGGATTGCCATGCAACGAATGCACTAAAGCTATAGATGTATGAAAGCTCAACAAAAGAAACTAAGTGGGTGTGCATCCAACTTGCTTGCTCAAGAAGACCTAGGGCACTTGAGGAGGTCCATCGTTGGAATATACAAGCCAAGTTCTATAATGAAAAATTCCCACTAGTATATGAAAGTGATAACTCAAGAGACTCTCTATATGAAGAACATGGTGCTACTTTGAAGCACAAGTATGGAAAAAAGGATAGTAGCATTGCCCCTTTTATTTTTTTTATTTTTTTTATAATTTTTTATTTTGGGCCTTGTTTTTTTCTTTGGACTTTTTTTGGGACAATTCTCTATTAAATGATGATCATCACACTTCTATTTATTTACAACTCAATGATTACAACTCGATACTAGAACAAAGTATGACTCTATATGAATGCCTCCGGTGGTGTACCGGGATATGCAATGAATCAAGAGTGACATGTATGAAAGAATTATGAATGGTGGCTTTGCCACTAATATTATGTCAACTACATGATCATGCTAGCAGTATGATAATGATGAAAGTGTCATGATGAACGGGATGGTGGAAAGTTGCATGGCAATATATCTCGGAATGGCTATGGAAATGCCATAATAGGTAGGTATGGTGGCTGTTTTGAGGAAGATATAAGGAGGTTTATGTGTAAAAGAGCGTATCATATCACGGGGTTTGGATGCACCGGCGAAGTTTTCCCCAACTCTCAATGTGAGAAAGGGCAATGCACGGTACCGAAGAGGCTAGCAATGATGGAAGGGTGAGAGTGCGTATAATCCATGGACTCAACATTAGTCATAAAGAACTCAAATACTTATTGAAAAAATCTACAAGCCATCAAAAACCAAAGCACTACGCGCATGCTCCTAGGGGGTAGATTGGTAGAAAAAGACCATCGCTCGTCCCCGACCGCCACTCATAAGGAAGACAATCAAAGAACACCTCATGTTTCAAATTTGTTACATAATATTTACCATACGTGCATGCTACGGGACTTGCAAACTTCAACACAAGTATTTCTAAAATTCACAACTACTCAACTAGCACGACTTTAATATCACTACCTCCATATCTCAAAACAATCATCAATCATCAAACTTCTCATAGTATTCAACACACTCATAAGAAAGTTTTTACTATTCTTGAATACCTTGCATATTAAGATTTTTAAGAAAATTACCATGCTATTTAAGACTCTCAAAATAATATAAGTGAAGCATGAGAGTTCATCTATTTCTTCAAAATAAAACCACCACCGTGCTCTAAAAGATAAAAGTGAAGTACTAGAGCAAATGACAAACTACTCTAAAAGATATAAGTGAAGATCAATGAGTAGTTGTATAATGATACAACTATGTGAAGACTCTCTAACATTTAAGAATTTCAGATCTTGATACTTTATTCAAACAGCAAGCAAAGCTAAAGAAAATAAAATGACGCTCCAAGCAAAACACATATCATGTGGTGAATAAAAATATAGCTCCAAGTAAAGTTACCGATGAACGAAGACGAAAGAGGGGATGCCACCCGGGGCATCCCCAAACTTAGGCTCTTGGTTATCCCTGAATATTACCTTGGGGTGCCTTGGGCATACCCAATATTAGGCTCTTGCCACTCCTTATTCCATAGTCCATCGAATCTTTACCCAAAACTTGAAAACTTCACAACACAAAACTTGACAGAAAATCTCCTGAGCTCCGTTAGCAAAAGAAAACAAAACACCACTTCAAGGTACTTTAATGAACTCATTCTTTATTTGTATTGGTGTTAAACCTACTTTATTCCAAATTCTCTATGGTTTATAAACTATTTTACTAGCCATAGAGTCATCAGAATAAGCAAACAACACATAGAAAACAGAATCTGTCAAAAACAGAACAGTCTGTAGTAATCTGTATCAAACGTATACTTCTGGAACTCAAAAAATTCTAAAATAAATCGGTGGACCTTAGGAATTTGTCTAGTAATCATATGCAAAAATAATCAACTAAATAGCACTCTTCAGTAAAAAGTTGAAGCTAATCTCGTGAGCGCTAAAGTTTCTGTTTTTTACAGCATGATCATAAAGACTTCACCCAAGTCTTCCCAAAGGTTCTACTTGGCACAAACACTAAATAAAACACAAAACCGCATCTAAACAGAAGCTATATGGATTATTTATTCCTAAACAGAACCAAAAACCAAGAAACTAAAATAAAATTGGGTTGCCTCCCAACAAGCGCTAACGTTTAACGCCCCTAGCTAGGCATGATAATTTCAATGATGCTCACATAAAAGATAAGAATTGAAACATAAAGATAGCATCATGAAGAATATGACTAGCACATTTAAGTCTAACCCACTTCCTATTCATAGGTATTTTGTGAGCAAACAACTTATGGGAACAATAATCAACTAGCATAGGAAGGCAAAACAAGCATAACTTTAAAACTTTAAGCACATAGCGAGGAAACTTGATATTATTGCAATTCCTACAAGCATATATTCCTCCCTCATAATAATTTTCAGTAGCATCATGAATGAATTCAACAATATAACCAGCACCTAAATCATTCTTTTCATGATCTACAAGCATGGAAAATTTACTACTCCACATAAGCAAAATTCTTCTCATTCGAATAGTGGGAGTATCATAAGAGACTTGAATACTATAAATTGTTTCCACATTAAAAGAGTAATGTTCAGAAAAGGGTAATCATAATCATGACAAGTTTTATAAGTATAGTCATCACTACTTTTTATAGCATAAGTTTCATCACAATAATCATCATAAGTAGCTACTTTGTTCTCATCATAATCGATTGAAACCTCTTCCAAAATAGTGGATACATCACTAAATAAAGTCATGACCTCTCCAAATCCACTTTCATAAATATTATAAGATTCAACATCCTCCAAAATAGTGGGATCACTACTTCCTAAAGTTGACACTCTTCCGAACCCACTTTCATCAATATAATCATCACAGGTAGAAGGCATGCTATCATCATAACAACTTTGCATATCAAAGCTTGAGAGGCTAAAAATATCATCTTCATTGAACATAGCATCCCCAAGCTTGGGACAAACATTAATTGCAGCAAATATATTCTCAAATATGTCATTCTCATCAAACATAACTTCCCCAAGCTTGGGCCTTTTCATATCATAAGCATAATCACTCTCATCATTAATAGTATGGATAGCACCAATAGTATAGAAAACATTATTATCATATTCTTACAAGCAAGTGCCAAAAAGATTTTCAAGATCATAAGAAGTATTATTATCTTCCCAATCATAATCATCACAACAAGCAATAGGCATAACGAGGTCATCATCAAGTGCATCATCTTCCATAATTATTTTTGATTCATTTTCATGAGGCATAACAAAATAGGAGCAACATTATTTGGGAGGGATACCTTTTTACCTTTCTTCCTTTTTATTTTCTTCTTCTTCACCTCATCATGTGTGGGTTCAATCCTCTTTTTGGAGCTCCTTATTAATGAGATTGGTTGAATAGAAGGCTCCTCCTCGTTACCTGATTCATCATAAGAAATAATAGGAGGATATTGGGAAGTCTCTTACCTTTCGTTAGCCTTCTCTTCATCTTCTATTTTTTTCTTTTCTTTATGTAATTAGTAATATAAGGATTTTCAATGCAATTCACCGCACAATACATATAAATCTTCTCTAGATCAAAATCAAGAAATCTATCAAGATTAAATTTTGGAATACCCTCAGTTATACGTTTCATTTCTTCATACCCCAAAAGAAGGATAAGCTCTTTATGATGCTCAAGGGTAATCAAATTATCACAATATTTGGACACGACTTGATCATGAAACAAATAGCATTGGAGCTTTAAATGACCATGTTCATTGCAAAGTTCACAAGGGGTGCGATAAATAATGAATCTTTCAGCACAATCATCAAGACTTTCTTGCAACAATTTAGTTTCTAAGTACTTATGCCTCTTGCAATATCTATCTTCCCTATTTGGTGTATACTTGCAAACCCAATGCACTCCACAAAAATTGACATGTTTATAGGAGACATTTTCATCATAACTAGTGCAATCATCATTAGTACCATGGATATTCAAGGAGTTCATACTAACAACATTGCAATCATGCCCATCATTCAAAGATTTAGTGCCAAATATTTTAATGCATTCTTCTTCTAACACTTTGGCATAATTTTCCTTCCCATCATACTCACGAAAGATACTAAAAAGATGAAGTGTATGAGAAAAACTCAATTCCATTTTTTAGTTTTCTTTTATAAACTAAACTAGTGCTAAAATAAGAAGCAAAAAGATATGATTGCAAGATCTAAAGATATACCTTCAAGCACTAACCTCCCCAAAGAACGGGCGCCTTGAAATCGCTTGATGTCTACTACGCAACCTTCTCCTTGTAGACGTTGTTGGGCC
Organism: Aegilops bicornis; assembly: GCA_021605145.1. Lineage (NCBI taxonomy): Eukaryota > Viridiplantae > Streptophyta > Magnoliopsida > Poales > Poaceae > Aegilops > Aegilops bicornis. The sequence continues at coordinate 598,738,138 of CM038670.1, forward strand.
TCCAAGTGCAGAGGTTTGTAGGACCGTAGCAAATTTCCCTCAAGTGGATGACCTAAGGTTTATCAATCCGTGGGAGGCGTAGGATGAAAATGGTCTCTCTCAAGCAACCCTGCAACCAAATAACAAAGAGTCTCTTGTGTCCCCAACACACCCAATACAATGGTAAATTGTATAGGTGCACTAAGGCGAAGAGATGGTGATACAAGTGCAATATGGATGGTAGATAAAGGTTTTTGTAATCTGAAAATATAAAAACAGCAAGGTAACGAGTGATAAAAGTGAGCGTAAACGGTATTGCAATGCTAGGAATCAAGGCCTATGGTTCATACTTTCACTGGTGCAAGTTCTCTCAACAATAATAACATAATTGGATCATATAACTATCCCTCAACATGCAACAAAGAGTCACTCCAAAGTCACTAATAGCGGAGAACAAACGAAGAGATTATGGTAGGGTACGAAACCACCTCAAAGTTATTCTTTTCAATAAATCCGTTGGGCTATTCCCATAAGTGTCACAAACAGCCCTAGAGTTCGTACTAGAATAACACCTTAAGACACAAATCAACCAAAACCCTAATGTCACCTAGATACTCCAATGTCACCTCAAGTATCCGTGGGTACGATTATACGATATGCATCACACAATCTCAGATTCATCTATTCAACCAACACATAGAACCTCAAAGAGTGCCCCAAAGTTTCTACCGGAGAATCAAGACGAAAACATGTGCCAACCCCTATGCATAGGTTCATGGACGGAACCCGCAAGTTGATCACCAAAACATACATCAAGTGAATCACGTGATATCCCATTGTCACCACGGATACGCACGGCAAGACATACATCAAGTGTTCTCAAATCATTAAAGACTCAATCCGATAAGATTATTTCAAAGGGAAAACTCAATCCATTACAAGAGAGTAGAGGGGGAGAAGCAACATAATATCCAACTATAATAGCAAAGCTCAAGATACATCAAGATCGTGCCAAATCAAGAACATGAGAGAGAGAGAGATCAAACACATAGCTACTGGTACATACCCTCAGCCCCGAGGGTGAACTACTCCCTCCTTGTCATGGAGAGCGCCGGGATGATGAAGATGGCCACCGGTGAGGGTTCCCGATTGACTTTTGGTGGCTACAGAGGCTTGCGGCAGCGGAACTCCCGATGTATTCTCGTCTTCAGAAGTTTTAGGGTACGTGGGTATATATGGGGGCGCGCCCTAGGGGGGTGGGCGCCCCCCCCCCCCAACCTCGTGGGCAGCCCGGGACTCCCCTGGTGCACTCCCGGTACTCCGCGGGCTTCTTCTGGTCCAAAAATAATTTCTGTGGAGTTTCAGGTCAATTGGACTCCGTTTGATATTCCTTTTCTTCGAAACACTGAAATAGAAAAAAAAAGCAATTCTGGGTTGGGCCTCCGGTTAATAGGTTAGTCCCAAAAATAATATATAAGTGGATAATAAATCCCAATAATGCCCAAAACAGTAGATAATATAGCATGGAGCAATCAAAAATTATAGATACGTTGGAGATGTATCAGGGGTGCCATGGGCATCCCCAAGCTTAGGCTCTTGCCACTCCTTGTTCCATAATCCATCAAATCTTTCACCCAAAACTTGAAAACTTCACAACACAAAACTCAACAGAAAATCTGGTGACCTCCGTTAGCGAAAGAAAACAAAAGACCACTTCAAGGTACTGTAATGAACTCATTATTTATTTATATTTGTGTTAAACCTACTGTATTCCAACTTCTTTATGGTTTATAAACTATTTTACTAGCCATAGATTCATCAAAATAAGCAAACAACACACGAAAAACAGAATCTGTCAAAAACAGAACAGTCTGTAGTAATATGTAACTAACACAAACTTATGGAACTCCAAAAAATCAGCTAAAATAGGATGACCTAGACAATTTGTTTATTGATCATCAGCAATTGGAATCATTATTTTATCACGTTCTTGTGAGTTTTAACAATTATTTTCGTGAACAGAAAGTTTCTGGAAATTTCTGCAAGATCAAATAACTATCATCCAAAAAGATCCTATAGGTTTAACTTGGCACAAACACTAATTGAAACATAAACACACATCTAACCAGAGGCTAGAACAAAAATTTATTCCCTAACAGAAGCAAAAAGCAAAAAACTAAAAATAAAATTGGGTTGCCTCCCAACAAGCGCTATCGTTTAACGCCCCTAGCTAGGCATAAAAGCAAGGATAGATCTAGGTATTGCCATCTTTGGTAGGCAATCCATAAGTGACTCTCATGATTGATTCATATGGTAATTTTATTTTCTTCCTATGGAAGTGTTCCATGCCTTTCTTTAATGGACATTGGAATCTAATATTCTCTTCCTTCATATCAATAATTGCACCAATCATTCTAAGGAAAGGTCTACCAAAAATAATAGGACTTGAAGGATAGCAATCTATATCAAGAGCACTAAAATCTATGGGCACATAGTTCCTATTTTCAACAATAAGAACATCATTAATTCTTCCCATAGGTTTCTTAATAGTGGAATCCGCAAGGTGCAAGTTTAGAGAGCAATCATCAAAATCACGGAAACCTAGCAAATCGCACAAAGTTTTGGGAATAGTGGAAACACTAGCACCCAAATCACATAAAGCATAGAACTCATGATCCTTAATCTTAATTTTAATAGTTTGTTCCCACTCATCATAAAGTTTTCTAGGGATAGAAACTTCCAACTCAAGCTTTTCTTCATAAGATTGCATCAAGGCATCAATGATATGTTTAGTAAACGCTTTATTTTGACTATAAGCATGAGGAGAATTTAGCACGGATTGCAACAAGAAAATACAATCTATCAAAGATAATTTTTCATAATTAAATTCCTTGAAATCCAAAATAGTGGGTTTATTAACATCTAGGGTTTTGATTTCTTCAATCCCACTTTTATCAAATTTAGCATCAAGATCTAAAAACTCCGAATTTTTGGAACGCCTTCTAGGTAAAGGTGGATCATATTCAGTCCCATCTTTATCAAGATTCATATTGCAAGACAAAGATTTAATAGGGGACACATCAATAACTTTTAGATCTTCATCTTTATTTTCATAGAAATCCGGTTTAGCGGCCATCTTATTAACTAAGGTAGCCTGCTTATCCGATATTTCAGTTATCAACTTCTCAAGACGAGCAATTTGGGATCTCAAACCATCAAATTCTTTAGACATATCATCGAGCTCTTTATTCATATAACTCATAAAGCTTTTTTGTTCCTTAAGCTCGTTTCTGAAGAAATTATTATGCTCAAATTGCAAAACCATAAAACTCCTAACATTGCTTTCGATCTCTTCTAATCTTTTAAGGTGAAGATCACCAAATCTAGGTAGAGCCATCGTGACAAACAAGCAATCCAACACACAAGCAAACAAGAAGCAAGCGAGAAAGAGGCAAACGGAAAAGAGAGGGCGAATAAAATGGCAAGGGTGAAGTGGGGGAGAGGAAAACGAGAGGCAAATGGCAAATAATATAATGCGGGAGATAAGATATTGTGATGGGTACTTGGTATGTTGACTTTTGCGTAGACCTCCCCGACAACGGCACCAGAAATCCTTCTTGCTACCTCTTGAGCACTACGTTGGTTTTCCCTTGAAGAGGAAAGGGTGATGCAGCAAAGTAGCGTAAGTATTTCCCTCAGTTTTTGGGAACCAAGGTATCAATCCAGTAGGAGGCTACGCGTGAGTCCCTCGCACCTACACAAAACAAATAAATCCTCGCAACCAACACGATAAGGGGTTGTCAATCCCTACACGGTCACTTACGAGAGTGAGATCTGATAGATATGATAGGATAATATTTTTGGTATTTTTATGATAAAGATGCAAAGTAAAATAAAAGGCAAAGTAAAAAGCAAAGGAAATAACTAAGTGTTGGAAGATTAATATGATGAAGATAGACCCGGGGGCCATAGGTTTCACTAGTTGCTTCTCTCAAGAGCATAAGTATTTTACGGTGGGTGAACAAATTACTGTTGAGCAATTGACAGAATTGAGCATATTTATCATAATATATAGGTATGATTATCTATATAGGCATCACGTCCAAGACAAGTAGACCGACTCTGCCGTGCATCTACTACTATTACTCCACACATCGACCGCTATCCAAAGATGCATCTAGAGTATTAAGTTCATAAGAACATAGTAACGCCTTAAGCAGGATGACATGATGTAGAGGGATAAATTCATGCAATATGATAAAAAAACCCATCTTGTTATCCTCGATGGCAACAATACAATATGTGCCTTGCTGCCCCTCATCACATCGGGAAAGGACACCGCAAGATTGAACCCAAAGCTAAGAACTTCTCCCATTGCAAGAAAGATCAATCCAAAGAGGCCAAACCAAACTGATAATTCAAAGAGACTTGCAAAGATAACCAATCATACATAAAAGAATTCAGAAGATTCAAATATTGTTCATAGATAAACTTGATCATAAACCCACAATTCATCGGTCTCAACAAACACACCGCAAAAGAAGATTACATCGAATAGATCTCCACGAGAGAGGGGAGAACTTGTATTGAGATCCAAAAGAGAGAAGAAGCCATCTAGCTAATAACTATGGACCCGAAGGTCTGAGGTAAACTACACACACTTCATCGGAGGGCTATGGTGTTGATGTAGAAGCCCTCCGTGATCGATGCCCTCCCATGAGCTCCTAACAGGCCCCAAGATGGGATCTCATGGGTACAGAAGGTCGCGGCGGTGGAATTAGGTTTTTGGCTCCGTATGTGATCGTTTGGGTGTACGTAGGTATATATAGGAGGAAGAAGTATGTCGGTGGAGCAACAGGGGGCCCATGAGGGTGGAGGGCGCTACAGGGGTAGGCGCGCCTCACGTCGTGGCTTCCCGAAGCTTCTCTTACATAGGGTCCAACTCTCCGGATCTTGTTCGCTCCAAAAATCAAGTTCGAAGGTTTCATTCCGCTTTGGACTCGCTTGATATTCTTTTTCCGTGAAACTCAAATAGGCAAAAAAGCTGCAATTACAATTTGGGCCTCCGGTTAATAGGTTAGTCCCAAAAATAATATAAAAGTGAATAATAAAGCCCAATAATGTCCAAAACAGAAGATAATATAGCATGGAGCAATCAAAAATTATAGATATGTTGGAGACGTATCAGTGACATTTTATCATTTTTAACATGGTAGTTTTTATTTTTAGGATGGTTGCAGATTTATTACTAATAGAATGATAGTTTGATTATTTGAGATCATTTTATTTTTATTATTGTTGCCATGCCATTTTTATTATTAAGAGGATGTCAAAGAAATTATTAGCATGGCAAAAAATCTTTTTTCATGGCATTGTTATGATTTTTTTCTCAGTGGACCAAATTGAGAAACAATACGTCGCGGCGAGCTAAGCCTCTCCATAGCCACTAGGCATTCCCATCCGTTTGATTCGGACATGCACGGGCTGGATCACCTCTGTCATCCTCCAATGAAAATCCCTAATCTGCCCAGGCCAACGGCACAGTGCTGTTGCTCCCAAAGTTGACCTGTGCGCCTCATCGTTAATTGGTCCGCATGGAACTGATCGTGTATGGAGCAGGTAGCCAGCCTACCCTCTCAGTAGCATTAGATTTATCAGCCCACATGTTTTTCCCGCAAAAAAAAAACATGACCACATGTTTCTGATTCATGTGGATATAGCCAGCGTGCAACGTTTGGTCCATGAGTCCATCAAACACACTGGGTGCAAGAGCAGAGGAAAACCATGATAGGCGCCCTATGTCTCGCCTTCCGCGAGTCTAAACTTCCGACTCGCTAAAGGGGGTGGCCAAGGTGGGCCGGCCCACGTGCCCGGAAAGCCACAACCTATTTTTCTGGATTTTTTATGTTTTATGTTTTCATTTTTTGCTTTATTTTTGTACTTTTGTTCATATTTTAAAAACCACTCTACAAAAACATTTGGAAAATGTTGAACAAGTATTTCAAAAATGTTAATCAACTTTTCAGAAAATGTTAACAAGTATTTGAAAAATATTGAACAAGTATTTGAAAAAGTTGTTAATCAAGCATTCTGAAAATGTCGAACAAAGAATTGAAAAATGTTGAAAAAGTATTTGAAAGATGTTAATTTTTCAGGGGTTGAAAAAACTTTTGAAATTTTTTATTTAAGCATTCGGAAAAATGTTGAACAAGTATTTGAAGAAAAGTTTAATCAAACAATCTGAAAATGTTGAACATGTATAGAAAAATTCTTGATCATGTATAAAAAAATGATGAAATTTTTCGTATATATAAAAATGTTAACCAAGCATTTTGAAAAAAATGTTGAACAAGGGGTTGAAAAATGTTGTATGTGTAAAGAAACTTTTTTGAACATGTAATAAAAAATGATGATTTTTTTATCATTTATATAAAAATGTTAATCATGTATTTGAAACAGTATTGAACAAGTATTTGAAAACTATTAATCAAGCATATGGAAAATGTTAAATGTGTATAGATTTTTTTATCATGTATTAAAAGCCAATGAAAAATTTGATCATCTACAAAAATGTTAGTCAAGCATATCAAAAAAAATGTTGGACAAGTGTTTGAAAATTTTGATCAAGTGTTTGGAAAATGTTGAATGTGTAAAGAAAAAATGTTGACCATGTATTATAAATATTAATATTTTTATTAGAAAACGTTAATCAAGAATTTAAAGAAAATATTAAAAATGTATAGAAAAAATGTTGACCATATATTAAAAACTATTTATCTTGTATTTGAAATTTTTATAAAATGTGTATAGAAAAATGTTGACCATATATTAAAAAATGTATTGGAAAATGATATATGTGTATTATTAAATTGTTGTTGGCATGTACAAAAAATGTAAAATAATTACCAAAAGGTCAAAGAAAACCAAAAAAATGAAGTAAAGTAAACAAAACAAACATGAAAATGAAAAAAACAAAGAAAAAATGCAATAAAAATGTTAAAAAAGAAGAAGAAGAAGAAGAAGAAGAAGAAGAAGAAACGAAACAAAAGAAAACAAAAAAAATAAAGAAAAAACCCGGCTCGAATAGTGTCAAGTAAGATGCGCGCCTACAACTTACCACGACAGGTATATGCGCGGAGTGGCTAGCAGCACGCGTTATCTGCCTGGAGACCAGGGATCGATCGCTGATTCTCCCATTTACTCTCCTATTTCTAATCGGTACGCGTGCGAGTGGGACGGCTCAATATGACATAGGAGGAGGGGAAACCTTCAAATCGCTATGCGTGCGAGTGGGCCGGACCAATACGACAGAGGAGGGAAAACCTTCAATGAGAGTTCCCTCTCATCTCGATAAATGCGATATATAGACGCTGCGACCCATGTTGGCTACTTTTTTTTCCGGAAAAACTAACGCCCACACGTGTGGCATCTTGCACATCGCCCACACGCCTCCATCACCACTCATTTTACCATGTAGGAACAGATGACATCAACAGGAATCTTTTTGGTTTTCGGCATAAAAATGTTTTATCTCCTAATTAAAAAATCAAAACAACCGTTTTCACCATTAAATCCGTCTCGACGAGATCTTCAAAACTAGACCCCATGTTGATATGTTTCGACGAAAAAAAAATTTGCCCAAAAGTTGCCATGATGTTTACACTGTAGTTGCCATAGTGTTTAAAATAAAGTTGCCATGTGGCAATTTCAGTTTGTAGAGCATGGCAATTTTAGTTTTTTTATGATGGCAATTCTAGTACTTTGACCATGAAAATTATTTTTTATATGAAGCATGGTAATTTTAAGTGCATGTTGTTGGAAATATGCGCTAGAGGCAATAATAAAATGGTTATTATTATATTTCCTCATTCATGATAATTGTCTATTATAAATGCTATAATTGTGTTATCCGGAAATCGTAACACATGTGTGAATACATAGACCACAACATGTCCCTAGTGAGCCTCTAGTTGACTAGCTCGTTTATCAATAGATGGTCACGGTTTCCTGACCATGGACATTGGATGTCATTGATAACGGGATCACATCATTAGGAGAATGATGTGATGGACAAGACCCAATCCTAAGCATAGCACAAGATCGTGTAGTTCGTTTGCTAGAGCTTTTCCAATGTCAAGTATCATTTCCTTAGACCATGAGATCGTGTAACTCCCGGATGCCGTAGGAGTGCTTTGGGTGTACCAAACGTCACAACCTAACTGGGTGACTATAAAGGTATACTACAGGTATCTCCGAAAGTGTCTGTTGGGTTGACACGGATCGAGACTGGTATTTGTCACTCCGTATGACGGAGAGGTATCTCTGGGCCCACTCGGTAATGCATCATCATAATGAGCTCAAAGTGACTAAGTGGTTGGTCACGGGATCATGCATTATGGTACGAGTAAAGTGACTTGCCGGTAACGAGATTGAACGAGGTATTGGGATACCGACGATCGAATCTCGGGCAAGTAACGTACCGATTGACAAAGGGAATTGTATACGGGATTACTTGAATCCTCGATGTCGTGGTTCATTCGATGAGATCATCATGGAGCATGTAGGAGCCAACATGGGTATCCAGATCTCGCTGTTGGTTATTGGCCGGAGAGTCGTCTCGGTCATGTCTTCTTGTCTCCCGAACCCGTAGGGTCTACACACTTAAGGTTCGGTGACGCTAGGGTTGTAGAGATATTAATATGCGGTAACCCGAAAGTTGTTCGGAGTCCCGGATGAGATCCCGGATGTCACGAGGAGTTCCGGAATGGTCTGGAGGTGAAGAATTATATATAGGAAGTCCGATTTGACCATCGGGAAAGTTTCGGGATCACTTATTGTACCGGGACCACTGGAAGGGTCCCGGGGTCCACCGGTGGGGCCACCTATCCCGGAGGGCCCCATGGGCTGAAGTGGGGAAGGGAACCAGCCCCTGGTGGGCTGGTGCGCCCCCCTTGGGCCTCCCCTGCGCCTAGGGTTGGAAACCCTAGGGGTGGGGGGGCCCACTTGACTTGGGGGACAAGTCCCCCCTCCCCTTGAGATGGGATCTCTAGGCCCCCCCAGGGCCCCTATATAAAGAGGGGAGAGGGAGGGCTGCGCACCCTGCTCCTGGCGCCTCCCTCTCCCTCTGCAACACCTCTCCCTCTCGTAGAGCTTGGCGAAGCCCTGCCGAGATCGCCGCTACTTCCACCACCACGCCGTCGTGCTACTGGATCTCCATCAACCTCCCCCTTCCCCTTGCTGGATCAAGAAGGAGGAGACGTCTTCCCCAACCGTACGTGTGTTGAACGCGGAGGTGTCGTCCGTTCGGCACTAGGATCTTCGGTGATTTGGATCACGACGAGTACGACTCCCTCAACCCCGTTCTCTTGAACGCTTCCGCGCGTGATCTACAAGGGTATGTAGATGCACTCCTCTCTCTCGTTGCTAGATGACTCCATAGATTGATCTTGGTGAAGCATAGAAATTTTTTATTTTCTGCAACGTTTCCCAACAGTGGCATCATGAGCTAGGTCTATGCGTAGTTTCTATGCACGAGTAGAACACAAACTTGTTGTGGGCCTAGATGTTGTCAATTTTATTGCCACTACTAGTCTTATCTTGTTTCGGCGGCATCGTGGGATGAAGAGGCCCGGACCGACCTTACACGTACGCTTACGTGAGACGGGTTCCACCGACTGACATGCACTAGTTGCATAAGGTGGCTAGCGGGTGTCCGCTCTCTCACTTTAGTCGGATCGGATTCGATGAAAAGGGTCCTTATGAAGGGTAAATAGAAATTGGCATATCACGTTGTGGTTTTACGTAGGTAAGAAACGTTCTTGCTAGAAACCTATAGAAGCCACGTAAAAACATGCAACAACAATTAGAGGACGTCTAACTTGTTTTTGCAGCATATGCCTTGTGATGTGATATGGCCAAAAGGATGTGATGAATGAAATATATGTGATGTATGAGATTGATCATGTTCTTGTAATAGGAATCACGACTTGCATGTCGATGAGTTTGACAACCGGCGAGCCATAGGAGTTGTCTTTATTTTTGTATGACCTGTGTCATTGAATAACGCCATGTAAATTACTTTACTTTATTGCTAAACACGTTAGCCATAGAAGTAGAAGTAATCGTTGGCGTGACAACTTCATGAAGACACGATGATGGAGATCATGATGATGGAGATCGTGGTGTCATGCCAGTGACGAAGATGATCATGGCGCCCCGAAGATGGAGATCAAAGGAGCAATATGATATTGGCCATATCATGTCACTATTCGATTGCATGTCATGTTTATCATGTTTTTCTTCTTATTTGCTTAGTACGACGGTAGTAAATAAGATGATCCCTTATAATAATTTCAAGAAAGTGTTCCCCCTAACTGTGCGCAGTTGCAAAAGTTCGTTGTTTCGAAGCACCACGTGATGATCGGGTGTGATAGATTCTAACGTTCACATACAACGGGTGTAAGACAGATTTAGACATGCAAAACACTTAGGTTGACTTGACGAGCCTAGCATGTACAGACATGGCCTCGGAACACAAGAGACCGAAAGGTCGAACATGAGTCGTATGGAAGATACGATCAACATGGAGATGTTCATCGATGATGACTAGTCCGTCTCACGTGATGATCGGACACGGTCTAGTTGAGTCGGATCATGTATCACTTAGATGACTAGAGGATGTCTAATCTGAGTGGGAGTTCATTAAATAATTTGATTAGATGAACTTAATTATCATGAACTTAGTCTAAAAACCTTTGCAAAATGTCTTGTAGATCAAATGGCCAACGCTCATGTCAACCTCAACTTCAACGCGTTCCTAGAGAAAACCAAGCTGAAAGATGATGACAGCAACTATTCAGACTGGGTCCGGAACCTGAGGATCATCCTCATAGCTGCCAAGAAAGCATATGTCCTAGAAGGACCGCTAGGTGAAGCACCCATCCCAGAGAACCAAGATGTTATGAACGCTTGGCGATCACGTCTTGATGATTACTCCCTCGTTCAAGGCGGCATGCTTTACAACTTAGAACCGAGGCTCCAAAAGCGTTTTGAGCAACACGGAGCATATGAGATGTTCGAAGAGCTGAAAATGGTTTTCCAAGCTCATGCCCGGGTCGAGAGATATGAAGTCTCCGACAAGTTTTATAGTTGTAAGATGGAGGAAAAAAGTTACATCGGTGAGCACATACTCAAAATGTGGGTTGCACAACCGCTTGTCCCAGCTGGACATTAACCTCCCGGACAAGGCGGTCATTGGCAGAATCCTTCAGTCGCTCCCACCTAGCTACAAGAGCTTTGTGATGAACTACAATATGCAGGGGATGGTGAAAACTATTCCTGAAGTGTTTTCAATGCTGAAACCAGCAGAGGTGGAAATCAAAAAGGAACATCAAGTGTTGATGGTCAATAAAACCACTAGATTCAAGAAAGGCAAGGGTAAGAAGAACTTCAAGAAGGACGGCAAGGGAGTTGCCGCGCCCGGAAAGCCAGTTGATGGGAAGAAGCCAAAGAATGGACCCAAACCTGAGACTGAGTGCTTCTATTGCAAGGGAAAGGGACATTGGAAGCAGAACTGCCCCAAATACTTAGCGGACAAGAAGGCCGGCAACACCAAAGGTATATGTGATATACATGTAATTGATGTGTACCTTACCGATTTTCGTAGTAGCTCCTGGGTATTTGATACCGGTGCGGTTGCTCATATTTGTAACTCAAAACAGGAGATGCGGAATAAGCGGAGACTGGCGAAGGACGAGATGATGATGCGCGTCGGGAATGGTTCCAAGGTCGATGTGATCGCCGTCGGCACACTACCTCTACATTTACCTACGGGATTAGATTTAAACCTCAATAATTGTTATTTAGTGCCAGCTTTGAGCATGAACATTGTATCTGGATCTCGTTTAATGCGAGATGGCTACTCATTTAAATCCGAGAATAATGGTTGTTCTATTTATATGAGAGATATGTTTTATGGTCATGCCCCGCTGGTCAATGGTTTATTCTGAATGAATCTCGAACGTGATGTTACACATATTCATAGTGTGAATACCAAAAGATGTAAAGTTGATAACGATAGTAGCACATACTTGTGGCACTGCCGCCTTGGTCACATTGGTGTCAAACGCATGAAGAAGCTCCATGCTGATGGACTTTTTGAGTATCTTGATTATGAATCATTTGACACGCATGTAACCATGCCTTATGGGCAAAATGACCAAGACTCCGTTCTCCGGAACAATGGAGCGAGCAACCAACTTATTGGAAATCATACATACTAATGTGTGCGGTCCAATGAGCATTGAGGCTCGTGGAGGATATCGTTATGTTCTCACTCTCAATCGACGACTTGAGTAGATATGGGTATGTCTACTTGATGAAACACAAGTCTGAGACCTTTGAAAAGTTCAAGGAATTTTAGAATGAGGTAGAGAATCAACGTGACCGAAATATAAAGTTCTTACGATCAGATCGTGGGCGGGGGGGGGGGGATTTTAAGTCACGAATTTGGTACGCACTTAAGGAAATGTGGAATCGTTTCACAACTCATGCCGCCTTGAACACCTCAGCGTAACAGTGTGTCCGAACGTCGTAATCGCACTCTATTGGATATGGTGCGATCTATGATGTCACTCACCGATTTACCGCTATCATTTTGTGGATACACTCTAGAGACAACTACATTCACTTTAAATAGGGCACCGTCAAAATCCGTTGAGACGAGATCGTATGAATTATGATTTGGGAAGAAACCTAAGCTGTCGTTTCTAAAAGTTTGGGGATGCGATGCTTATGTCAAGAAACTTCAGCCTGAAAAGCTCGAACCCAAGTCGGAAAAATGCGTCTTCATAGGATACCCTAAGGAAACCATTGGGTATATGTCGTGGAATTGTCACGGCAGATGTCCTCTTGCAAGGACTTAGTCGTGGAGCCATCGCAACTAGGAAGCTTAAAGGGGTTAATCGGGACAAAGGACACGAGAGGGTTATACTAGTTCGGCCCCTTACGGTGAAGGTAAGGCCTACGCCTAGTTGGGTTGGTATTGCTTGGTGTTTCGATAACCTGTGGAGCGAGATACGCTATGCCCGGCTCTCGATGAGTTGTTTCTTGCCCTAAGCCACCAGCCGGTCGCCTCCTTATATACACGGGTTGACGCCTGCTCATGTAGTCCCAGCCGGCTTATAGGCAGTGTCCGGCTCGGTGACTAGTTAATTCTACCTTATAATACAAGTCATGCCATCATGGCGGTTTATCACTATGGGCCTTAAGTCGCCTATGGGCCTTAGACGCTTTATTGAACCGCCATCTTCATGCTTGGTCTTGGGCTTCTTCTGATGGGTCTCTCTTTGCGTAACCCGGCCCCTCCTGGGGGGCTTACACAAATAGTCATATCCCCAACATTAGGCCCCAGATTGATTTGAACCGGTTCATGTCAATCTTAAAATACCTTGACAACCAGTCCTTCTGTCTTCAGTCCTGCGAAAAGGTCATAATCCATCGTGACGTCATCTTCTGGATCCGTGTTAACCCGCCATGACATCATCTTCAATTAAATTCATATTTTACTCCTTCGTATCCTCCAACGGATCTTTGCCTTTACTGACCCTTCCGAAAACCGAGGCGTCGGGGCCGCTGGATAATGATGTTTGGTCTCCTTGTTTCTCGCGCCGTCTCAGTCAGCCTTCCCTTATAAATAGGCACGACCTAGGTCTTCCATTCTCCCCTCTTTCAGTCGTCTTCTTCCTCTTGGTGCCTCTCTGTCTCTCGAGCTCCGCCGCCGCCGCCGTCGAACTCCCCGTCTCCACCGACTCAGGCCGCTACATCAACCCGACTCTGACCAGAAATCGACGGCGAATCTCCATAGCTCGTCCACATCCGTGAGTTCCTCTCCTTCCCTTTCTTAGATCTGCATTGGAACTTTTTTGAGTTCGTCGGTGTTCATCGCCGCCTGCTGCAAACCCTCGATAGTTTTTACCTCCAATGCCCTGTTAGATCATAAAAATAACGTAGAATTGCTGCGGTGATTGTTTGAACTTAACTTGCATAGAAATAGATCTCATTTCCCTTGTTCGGAAGCCCTCTTCGAGTGTATGAGCTTCTCTGCACTGTTTTAGGTCTAGAAATTTTTCTTTTCAGAGCAACTGTTTGATCCAAAATAATTTCGGAAAATTGTGAAACATGATTGTTCCACACTTAACCAAAAACTGCATCTGTTGAATCTGTTTAGCCATGGTAGCCCATACGGCCAGTTTAAGACAACACCGGTTGTCAACCTCGCTTGTTCCGGCGACTTAAGAAAATTTAAGTGCCTTTGATACCTGTAACAGTTTAAATATTACTGCATATTTACCCATATGTCATTAGGCCCCTTCTTAAGCCGCTATTTGAATAAACTTTAATATGCTTTACTCCGGGTTAAATTTGAACCGGAACTTCTTATTTTGTCATAGGCTTGATTTATACAATGGCACCCAAGGCCCCCAAAGCTCCTGCGACCTGCAACTGGGTCAAATCCACTGTCACAGAAAGCACCTTGTCTGACTTTGTGAAATCCGGCCACCTGCCCAAGAGAGAAGTCATGTCTTATCGTGATCCTAACCCGTCAGAAGAGAGGCCTCAACCCAAAGAGGGAGAGGTGATCGTTTTTACTGATCACATGAACCGGGGCTTCGCTCCACCCGGTTCAAAATTCTTCAGGGATGTTTTGCATTTCTTCGATCTCAGACCTCAGGACATCGGGCCCAATTCCGTGTCAAATATTTGCAACTTCCAAGTTTTCTGCGAGGTGTACCTTGGAGAAGAACCTAGCATACTTTTATTCAGGGAATTGTTTTACTTAAACCGGCAGAGCGAACACGCCAACGGGCCTAGTCTGGAACTTGGTGGCATCTCGATTCAGCGGCGGAGAGATTGCCTTTTTAGTTATGATGAACTGCCGAGTCATCCAAAGGATTGGAATCAGACATGGTTCTCTGCGAGGATACTTCTCCGGTGATTTAAAATCCTCTGCCGGCTTTCGCACCTTTGCGCCTTGAATCCAACCACCACGCCGGATAAACTGACTGCTGTTGAGCATCCGCCACTTGCTCCCACCATTAGCAAAATCAAAGCTCTTTTTGGAAACGGCTTAGATGGTGCCGACCTGGTCCGGGTTTGGGTCGCTTGGCGGGTGATTCTATTAAGCCACCGCCCGGCTTAATGTGCACCTACTCAAAGTAGAAGAATGACCCATCGCGTCATAGTCCCGACGACTTACCGGATGATGTGGTGGAGGCTACAACCCGCACATTGTTGAAAGAGGGCACAATAACTAGTAACGCCTTTGGCTTACTTCCCTTCTGCAAGAAGAACCCAGCCCCCGCAGTGAGTCATCAACTTCAATGATTACTCTTTATTATTTGACACCTTGATTTTACTCATAATCCTTTATCATTTTTCACAGGCTGATGACGACTTCTGGAAGGTCAAATACGACCATGAGGCGGCAAAACAAGCCAGAGCGGCAAAAAGAACTGAGAGGAAAGCCGCCAAGACGAGAACTTCAAGGAAAAGGAAGCCAAGCGCTTCCGATTTACTTAAATTGGATGATACTTCTAACGACGAAGAAGAGGTAACTTTTAACTCCCTTGACTCGTTATCATCACTTTGCTGACCCTTAATCTTTCCAGGAGGATACGGGGAACAGCCAAGCCATCGAGGAAGAGGTAACTATAATCTCCTCCGACTTCGAGCCCCTGCCGCGTCAGAAAATTCAAAGAGTGACGCGGAAAGTAAGATTTTCACATCCTTTGGCTTACCAAGATCCTCAATTTCTTTTGAAGCAATAGCAATTTGAAAGCCGGAGGCAGACTCGGACCAGCAAGGATATAGATCTCTCCTCCGGCTTACCTGACGTAACCAGGAAGCGTTGGGCTGAGGTTATCTCCGATTTACGTTCTGTTTACCCTTTGGCGGGTTTAATTCGTCAACCTCTCAATCCATCTGACTCCAATTATCAGGATACCTCTCCTTCCTCCCATGAGTCTATGCAATCTAAAATGCCGCTTTCAAAACCGCCCTGGGTAATGTAACTTTGTTTACCTTATGTTGTACCTTACTCATGCTTTTGTACTCATCCTTTCTACCTTGTCCACAAGCAGTGCAAGTGAAGCCCAGTAAGAGGGCAAAAAAGAATAAGCCATCCCAAGACCCGGTAGTAACTAAACCGGAACTCGGAACAGCCGCCCCTGACACTTCCACTCATCAACCGCTGCCTGAACCGGCTTATGAAATTCTAGCACCATCCTCTGATCCGCCCGCTGAAGAAACTTTTGGCGGCTCTGATAAACCGGAAACTCCTAGCCCGGTCAAGACAATTGATCCGGAGGTTGAAATTACCAAGACTCAGTTTGTCGAGCCAAGTCAGCCCACCGTCCTTGCCAAGTGTTACGCCAAAGAAGAGCTTTTGAGCTACCGAAAGGCCAAATTAGACATTGCAGATTATACTAATTTGAGCATTGTATATATAGTCTCTGGCTATATCAATCAAGTACATAGCAGCCGTGACCTGGAAATCAATATGGTGAAACAAATACAGCAAAAATCTCAGGTACAACTTATGCTACTTTCCTTAATCATACTTCATCAGACCCCCAAGTATATTGCTTATGAATGAATATACTGTAGACTTAGAAACCTGCTTAGCACTGCCTTGTCCAGTTTATATGAAAATATTTAACCCGGTTGTAACATGATACCTTGAATTTGTAATACACATTAGCCCCCAAGTCTCAAGTATCTTTGCTTGCAAAGTGCTTGGGACTTAATTTCTCATGAACCGGCATTGTACATTAAATTTCTTCAGCATACATTAGCCCCCAAGTGTCAAGTACCTTTGCTTGCAAAGTGCTTGGGACTTAATGATATCTTACCATAATTTTGATTATAACCCGGCATCAACGCAGGCCACCACAAGTCAATTTGAGTCGGAGATTGTCGACCAAGAACCGCCGGCAGCTCAAGAACTTGAAATTCAAAAGGCCAACTCCAAATTTGCATTCAGCATCTCTGAACAAGAGAAGTTGAAGAAGAATTTTGATGCGGAGAAGAAAATCTGGGCTGATGAAAAGGCCTCACTGGTGACCCGGGCCGAGACAGTAGAAACGTCACTTGGAGAAGCAACAGCCGAGATGTCCGGCTTAAAGCGCCAGATATCTCAAATGGTCTCAGCAATCTTCAGTAAGTTACTATATATAACCTTGAATATCGCAATCCTTCCTTTGATGACTACTTTAATTGTCATCTCCGGCTCACCTTATGTGTATAAACGCAGCCCTGTGAGGAGCACAAACCTCAAGCGCAACATGTTGATCAAGCTTAAAGGCGGTTTACACTCACAGTGGAGCAACAGTCACGCCGGGTCTAGCGTGCTTTGGCCAATGTGGCTTTATCAAATGACGTTCCCCATCTCCTGCAAGATGTGCCAAAGCGGCTTGCCATGCTACCCCAGCGGATTCAAGAGCTAAGGCGGGCATCTGCCAGAACTAGGGCCATAGCTGCCTTAAGCCGGGCCAAGGCGTTGCTTCCAGAGTTAGACCTGGCAGATGTTGCTCTTGGATATCCCAGCTTGAAGGAAGACGGCTTTGTATTCGACGAAACAGACTTTACCGCATGTGTGAGAGTCGTACGTCCTGTGGCTACCATCATTGGGAATGATATTGATCTTACCAAGTATCAGCCGGGCTATGATAGCGAGAACCGGAGAATTCCAACACCTCACTATGATGACGTCAGCCTGATCCCTCCAACTCGTAAGCACACCTTTGCCCCTGAAGTTGACCCAGCCGGTTTAATAGATGATGAAGCTGAGTTTGAAGCCTTAAGCGGCATTGACTAGACCTCGTCAACCTTCCATGACAGGGCAGCAGACGGAGAGGCTGAGAAGGATAACCCGGAATCTTCAAGCCCACCAAAGGAGTGAACCGCCAGGCGTTATGACTTTGCAAAAACAATGCTTCATTATTCAGACTCGGGGAGTCTTGTAATAGGGTAGAAAAACCTCTCAACTTTGTCATGCCTTCGCGCATGTTTGTGGCGCTTAATACTTTCGTAAGCCGCCATCGCTATATACTTCCAGCTTATGTTGATCTTTCCTTGATGTTAAAAACTTTCTTGCTTTATCCTGCGTATAAAACTAAACAGAATTCCCTTGGCGACTTATCGCATCCAGGGTCACATAAAGTATTGATAACCCGGAGTACGAATCAAAACATTATATAAAGGCCGGCTTATGATTATAATCACAATAGCATACCTCCGATCTTTTTGGTATTCTCGCCGGCTTATGTGACCCAAATCATGATAGTGAGTTTAACTCCTGAAAATTGGCACATATGATGTTCACCTGGCCCTTAATAACATTTACGCTTTACAAAGTATAATGAATAATAAACTGAATTTAAAAAGGCCTCTGATTCGAGTACGATCAGTAAACTGTTTCAAAGGGGTTAAGCTAAGATTCGGATACGATCATATAGCCCCCAGTGGCTTTGGCGATGCCGATCAAGTGGGTATCGACAGCTATGTTCTCTTTAGTTTGAATACGACCTATGTTTGAACAGGAAGCCCCCAAGTGACCATGAGAGTTGTTTAATGATGCTGATTCGAATACGATCCACGTCAGACCCAAAGGGGTTAAGCTATGATTCAAATATGATCAAGAAGCCCCCAAGTGGGTTTTGGCGTTATGCCGATCAATTGAGTATCGACAGCTATGTTCTCTTTGGTTCGAATACGACCTATGTTTGAACAAGAAGCCCCCAAGTGACCATGGCTAGATTCAGATATGATCATAAGTCGGACCAAACGAAAGCCGGATTCAGATATGATCCGCTCCCTGTTGGTTATTTCCACCACCTGGTAAAGAAGATATATAAACCTTTGAGGGTGAAAAGAAAAGAGGTCCTGCTTTATTGCTTTATATAATATATACATTGACAAAAAAGAATATATATATATATATATATATATATATATATATATATCTTGAGAGCCGGTGGCTCAAGTATAGTAAGGTCGAAGATGAGCTATGTTCCACGGCCGGCGGGTCTCTTCCTCTGACTTACGTGAGTCTTTGTGCTCTCGAACATCGATGAGGTAGTATGACCCGTTGTTCAGATTTTTACTGACCACAAAGGGTCTTTCCCAAGGAGGGGATAGCTTGTGCATATCACACTGATCCTGGATGAGCCGGAGCACTAAGTTGCCTTCCTGAAAGGCTCTGCTTCCAACCCGGCGGCTGTGATAGCGGCGTAGGTCTTGCTGGTCGCCGAGCGGGCTATTGCCAAGTCTCGCTCCTCATCCAACAAGTAAAGTGCATCCTGACGAGCTTTTTCGTTATCAGCCTCAACGTAAGCCGCCACGCGGGGTGAGTCGTGCCGGATGTCACTTGGCAGAATTGCCTCTGCTCCATACACCATGAAAAAAGGTGTATAACACATAGATCTGTTAGGCGTTGTGTTGATGCTCCATAGTATGTAGGGTAGCTCCTCCACCCAACAACCCGGAGTTCGCTGTAAGGGGACCAAGAGCCGGGGTTTGATGCCCTTCAATATCTCATTAGCTCTCTCTGCTTGACCATTAGATTGAGGGTGAGCAACAGCCGAAACATCAAGCCGGATATGTTCTCGTTGAAAGAACTCTTCCATGGCACCCTTGGAGAGATTAGTACCATTATCAGTTATGATGTTGTGTGGAAAACCAAAACGAAAGATCACCTTTTTCATGAACTGAACCGCCGTGGCTGCATCACACTTAATGACTGGATCTGCCTTCACCCACTTTGTGAATTTATCCACCGCCACCAAGAGGTGTGTATTTTATCTTTAGACCTCTTGAAAGGTCCAACCATGTCAAGCCCCAGGGCGCAAACGGCCAAGTAATTGGAATCATCCTCAACTCTTGAGCTGGCACATGAGCTCGTCGTGAGAATTTTTGACATCCGTCATATTTGCTGACCAGATCCTCCGCATCAGCATGAGCCGTCAGCCAATAAAAACCATGACGGAAAGCCTTGGCCACCAGAGATTTTGAGCCGGCATGATGACCACAATCTCCTTCATGGATCTCACGAAGTATCTCCTGACCCTCCGCAGGTGACACACAACGTTGAAACGCCCTAGTAACACTGCGGTGATAGCCATGAACAATTGTCATAGATTTGGACCGCCTGATGATTTGTCTTGCCAAGGTCTCATCCTCACGCAACTCTCCCCGGGTCACATAGGCCAAATATGGGACTGTCCAATCTGGTATAGCGTGGAGAGCTGCCACCAGCTGTGCCTCCGGGTCTGGCACTGCTAGTTCTTCCTCTGTAGGCACTTTGACAGAAGGGTTATGCAAAACATCAAGAAAGGTGTTAGGCGGCACCGCTTACGCCGAGATCCCACCCGGCTTAAAGCATCACCGCCTCATTCTTCCTCCGATCAATGTGCTCCACTTGATAACCTTTGAAGTGTCCAGCCATGATCAACTTCACGACGATAAGCCGCCATAAGGGGATCCTTGGAGTCCCATGTGCACGACACTGTTGAGCTCACGAGGTCTGAATCGCCCAAGCACCTTACCCGGCTCAAATTCATCTCTTTGGCCATCCAGGAGACCATGGAGTAAGGCCTCAGACTCAGCTGCATTGTTAGTACAGGAAACATAAGCGGAGCACATAACAAAATTTGTCACCTCGAGGGAAGTTAAAACAACTCCGACCCCCGAGCCTTCCAACTGCCCTGGACCCATCAAAGTGAATAGTCCAATATGTGTTATCTGGCTTCTCCTTAGGTGCTGCAACTCGTCCAATCATTGATAAAATCCACGTGGCTTGAGACTTGATAGCAGTCCGAGGCATGTATTTCAAACCATGGGGTCCAAGCTCAATGGCCCACTTGGTGACTCGTCCTGTGGCTTCTCTATTCTGTATGACATCTCCTAAGGGGCAGAGCTTACCACAGTGATAGGATGACCTTGGAAATACTGCTTCAGCTTCCGGCTTGCCATAAACACTCCGTAAACAAGTTTCTGCCAATGTGGATACCTTTGCTTGGACTCAATGAGCACCTCACTGATGTAGTAAACCGGCCGTTGAGCCGGATGCTCCTTGCCAGCCTCCTTGTGTTCCACCACGATGGCCACACTGACGGCTCGGGCGTTAGCAGCCACATATAACAGCAATGGCTCTCTATCAATGGGAGCAGCAAGGACCGGCGGCTCAGACAACTGCCTCTTTAAATCCTCACGGGCAGCGTCAGCAGCATCACTCCAGACAAAAGCATCCGCTTTCTTCATCATCTGATATAGCGGCAGGGCCTTCTCACCTAACCGGCTTATGAACCGGCTTAACGCGGCAACATGACCCGCCAGTCGTTGCACATCATTGATGCACGCCGGTTTGGCCAAGGAGGTGATCGCCTTGATCTTCTCCGGGTTAGCTTCAATGCCTCTGTTTGAGACCAGGAAACCCAGAAGCTTGCCTGCATGTACACCAAACACACACGTGTCCGGGTTAAGCATCATCTTATAAACCCGGAGATTATCAAAGGTCTCCTTTAAATCAGATATCAAGGTTTCCTTCTCCCTGGATTTCACCACTATGTCATCCACATAGGCGTGAACATTGTGCCCAATTTGACTGTGGAGACAGTTTTGTACACATCTCTGATAAGTCGCCTGGGCACTCTTGAGCCCAAATGGCATAGATACATAGTAGAAGGCTCCAAACGGAGTGATGAAAGTCGTCTTCTCCTGGTCCTTAACTGCCATTTTGATCTGATGATAGCCAGAGTAAGCATCCAAAAAGCTCAATCGCTCGCAACCTGTCGTAGCATCGATGATTTGATCAATGCGGGGGAGGGCAAAGGGATCAGCCGGACAAGCCTTATTTAAGTCCGTGTAATCCACACACATCCGCCGAGTGCCGTTCTTCTTGAGTACCAGCACCGGGTTAGCCAACCACTCCGGGTGAAAAACTTCCATGATGAATCCAGCCGCTAAGAGCCAGGCGACCTCTTCCCCAATAGCTTTCCATCTTTCCTCATTGAACCGTCGAAGAAATTGCCTCACCGGCTTATACTTTGGATCAATATTAAGAGTGTGCTCAGCGAGTTCTCTCGGGACACCCGGCATGTTAGAAGGTTTCCATGCAAAGATGTCCCGGTTCTCACGGATGAACTCGATGAGCGCGCTTTCCTATTTGGGATCCAAGTTGGCATCGATGTCGAACTGCTTGGAAGAGTCGCTCGAGTAAAGTCAACAAGCTTTGTTTCAGCCGCAGATTTAAACTTCAACGCCGGGTCATGCTCAGAAGTTGGCTTCTTTAAAGAGGTCATATCCGCTGGTCATCATTATTTTGATAAAACTTTAGCTCTTCCGCTGCACAAACAGACTCAGCATAAGCCGCGTCGCCTTCTTCACACTCCAAGGCTACCTTTCGACTCCCATGCAGAGTGATGGTGCCCTTGTGACCCGGCATCTTGAGCTGCAGATAAACATAACACGGTCGTGCCATGAACTTGGCATAAGCCGGCCGTCCAAAGCGAGCATGATCTGGGCTCTTGATTTTGACTACCTCAAACGTCAATTTCTCAGCCCTGGAATCATATTCATCTCCAAAGGCCACCTCCAATCCAATCTTACCGACCGGGTATGCCGACTTACCAGGCACCACGCCATGGAAAACGGTGTTGGACGTCCTTAAATCCTTGTCAGTCAAACCCATGCATCGAAAGGTCTCGTAATAGAGGATGTTGATACTGCTACCTCCGTCCATGAGTACCTTGGTAAACTTATATCCACCGACACGAGGCGCCACCACCAAGGCTAATCGGCCCGATTATCAACCCGGGCGGGTGATCTTCCTCGCTCCATACAATAGGCTGCTCGACCACCTCAAGTAACAGGGAACTGCCGGCTCCACAGAGTTCACGGCCCTTTTCCGAACCTTCTGGTCTCGCTTGCATAAACTAGTGGTGAACACATGATATTGCCCACTATTCAGCTGCTTCGGATGGCTTTGATAACCCGACTGCTGCTGCTGTTGTCCCCCTTGACCAGGCTGCTGTTGATTATAGCCGCCTTGACTTCCCTAAAAGCCGGAACTTGAACCGCCGCCCGGGCCATGAAAGCCGCCGGCCCCTGAACCGCCGCCCGATCCATGATTTCCATCAAACATGTTGGA
Organism: Aegilops bicornis; assembly: GCA_021605145.1. NCBI lineage: Eukaryota > Viridiplantae > Streptophyta > Magnoliopsida > Poales > Poaceae > Aegilops > Aegilops bicornis. The sequence continues at coordinate 598,761,323 of CM038670.1, forward strand.
ATTCTTGAAAGCCTTCATGATCGCACAATCTTTCCATAAGTGGGTGGCGGGTCGTTCCCGAGTGCCGTGTCTCGGGCAAGGCTCATTGAGAAGCTGCTCAAGAGATGGGACTGACCCGCTAGATCGAGGGGGCGGTTTTCCCTTACGTCTATGATTGTTACCATGTGCATTGGCATTGGCCACAAACTCCGGGTTACCCTACGCCTTACGCTTGTTGCCTCCTTGATTTGTCGGGTTATGCTGCTGACCCTTTCCATTGCCGTTCTTCTTTCCCTTCCCTGTCTTTTCCTCATCAGACGCGGGATCCTTGGTACTATCAGAATCGGCATATTTGACTAAAGTCGCTATCAGCATACCCATATCATTGCAATCACGCTTAAGGCGCCCCAGTTTCTGCCTCAGCGGCTCAAAGCGGCAATTCTTCTCCAACATGAGGACTGCAGAGCCGGCATCCATCTTATCGGATGAATGTATTATTTCCTTGACCCGGCGCACCCAATGAGTTGTGGATTCACCCTCCTCCTGCTTACAATTGGACAAGTCCACAATTGACATAGATTGCTTGCAAGTGTCCTTGAAGTTCTGGATAAACCGGGCCTTTAGCTCTGCCCATGAGCTAATGGAATTGGGCGGCAAACCCTTTAACCAAGACCAGGCCGTTCCGTCTAACATCATGGTGAAGTACTTAGCCATTCTTTGTGTCGTGACCTCCGGTAGCTCCATGGCCATCTCGTAACTTTCGATCCATGCTCCGGCTGTAAGTCGGCCGTGTAATTCGGCACCTTTCGAGGTCCCTTGAATTCCTTGGGTAGACGTACATCCCATGAGCCGGCACCAAACAAGGAACACCGCCGGTTCTAGTAGCCACTCCTGCTCCAACAGAAGTCGTCGGATACTCTGGGAGATCTTGACGAGCCGCCTGCTAAGCCGCTAGCTGAGCCGCCCGCTCGTCCTCCTGACGTATTCGGTCTTGCACCGGGTTATAGCCACCGGGCTGGTTACGACGCTGGGCTTTGCTTGACAAAGCTTCTGACTCCATGTGCCTCTTTGTAACTCGGACTCCGGTTTTGACGAGGCGGTGCTAGCCAAGGCGGAGGAGTTGAATGAATCCTGTCCATTTGTAAGAATAGGTCTCTTTGCTGCGCCAGGCCGTCTGAATAAGTTCTCCGATCCTCCGGGTCTCCACCACTGTCGGATCATCACCGTCCCACCGAGAGCGCCAAACGCGCCGATGCTGCGATTAAGTTCTCCATGGGGTTGGAAAAGTGACCCGGTGGTATTGGTACATAGCGGGCGGGGCCATACTCCTATCTTGGAGGTGCCATCTCTTGAAGCCGAGCCCCCGCTCCGGCTGTTGTGAACTGATTTGCTCTGGCCGGGTTGCTAGGGCCAGCACCGGGTGTAGCGAAAAGGTTTCGAGGGTCGTAAACCGGAGGCAAACGTGTCGGCGTTCTGGGAACGGGGGTCCCCAGACTTGCCTTCCTGCGGCCTGCGGCGTGGCTCAAAGGGGGGCCCAGCATGGCCCATCCTCATCAACACAAGCTCAAGACCCTTGCGAGGGGCCAAGCCTTGCGGGGCGGACGACAGGGAGCTTCCTCAGGCACGGCCTCATCAGGCTGGCTCGCGAGGAGGCGGAGAGATCAAGGCGGGGTACCTCACGAGGTACCCATGACGCAAGCCATGACGACCAAGGGCGCCAGTGAGGCGCCAGCCAGCAGTGTCCTCCTTTCCTCTTTGGTGCAAAGGGAGCAAGCGCAGCGAGAGCATCAAGCAAAGGCATCCATTTTGGTGCAACAAGACCAAGACCAGCCCAGCGGTAGGAAGGAAGTCATTGTGGAGCCCAAGCGGCGTCACCACGAGCCTTTGACAGAAGGACCAACTTTAGTCAGGATAAGTGTACCAGATGTTCCCCTTCAAAATGGCCAATTGTTGGCGCCCTTCCCGCTCAATATTTAGGGAGAGGCCGAGGGCCTTTGCCTATAAATAGGACTAGCCACCCACAGGATAGGGGAGAAGAAAGAGAGAGAGGAGGAGAAGATTGAGAATCGGATCAAGTAGCATCTCAAAGGGAGAGAGAGAGAGAAAGGTGGCTGAACTCCTCCTAGCAGTTCACCGCCCCGGCCAAGAACAGACCCTCCCGAGGCTATTCTTCCTTGTATTGTTCATAACCATCAGCCCAAGAGGCAATCCACCACACCACAAACTAGAGTAGGGTATTACACCACAGTGGTGGCCCGAACTAGTATAAACCTTGCGTCTCTTGTGTTGTTCCTTCGTAGTTTAGATCCTAGCGAGGTGGCGGGTGCAGGTAGGTAGAGGGCGAGATCTCCTTGGGCACCCGGTGTTGAACCTCAAGGGTCTGCTGAACCCGAAATCCGACATTTGGCGCGCCCGGTAGAGTGCGCCGATCCTATACGCCACTTCGTGTCCCGTCAGATCGTCATCATCATGTCTCGACGACCGGTGGGCAACCCCAGCCTGGCGGCTTGGCCCGCCACGCAAAGCCGCCGCCTCGGGCGACCCCATGCCCCAGTAGCTCGCGGTCCGCAGGGCGCTGCCAGGCGGGCGACGCGGACAGGCTTCGCAGCTCTCACGCCACGGCAGCGCGGCTCGGCAGCAAGGGCCTCCAACCATGCATGCCGCGGCAGCGTACACCCACCGGGAGCAAAGGCGAACTCGAGGGCCGCTCACGGTGGCGGGAGCTACTGCAGTGTAGGCTGCTGGAAAGGCGGCCATGACGTCTTTGCTAGAGCGGGTGGCGAGCTCCTAGGCTTTGCCGCCTCGAGGCTCACCCCTTCTGCACCCAGCTCCCACCTCGAGTCAGGCGGCCTTGCAGAGGCTCCCTGCAGCGCCCGCTGGCTCCAAGGCTACTCCAACACCAGCGGTTGTCAGCCCGGGCACGGGCGGTAGCTGCCTCCGCTCCCGGCCAGCGAAGAAGGACCTCGCCACGACCCACGGCCCCGGTGGGTCGCCTCCCCTCCCTGTGTGGGCGCCTCAAGCAGAGCTGCATGGCACGCGGAGCACTATGGCGCGGCCCAGAAGAATATGTGCCCCACATGATGGACCAAGGGCACCAGCATGAGGGCGAACAAGGCTCTTTCCTCAGCCCAAGCTGGGGGGACGAGGCGACAGAAGCTGAGCTCTTCCAGGAGCCCCGTGAAGGCCCCACCGGCAACGCTGGAACCGACGATTATCGGATACCGCTAATTCCTCAGGATCAGGCATACGCTAATCATGGATCGCAGGAGGTGCAGGTCGCCACAGCGAGCGGCTGCCCCGCTCCCGCAGTCTCCTACCCCTCAGGAGGAGGGCGTCGGGCGCTGCAGGAGAGGGGCCGAGATCCCGCATCACCACCATGGCGTTGAGCAAAGGCGTTCTCGGGAGGTAGGCCCTCTGCTGGGGAGGTGCCTCGAGCCCCCGCCTGGCGGAGGACCCGTGGTCGTCGGGGAACTGGCTGGCGACCGCTCTACCCCATCGGCGGCGTCTGGTTCCGGTCGTCGTTGATGGCACTAGAGTGCGGCGCAAAGGCGGGGCCCTCGTCTGGCGATATGAAGCAAGGCCGGTACTGTGAAGAAGGCCCAGTGCTGTGAAGCTTCGCCGCCCGTGACACTCTCACGTAATAATGAGTGGGGCTGTACACGCCTGAGTCTCGGGGTGCGGCCTCGAGCCACAGGGCTCCCTCCACGCCCGATGGCAGCCTGAGCTCCATTTGGTGAGAAGACGTCCAAGACTAGACTAGGTGCAGACGGCCTTTTGTCTGCTTTCATTGCTTTTCCCTTTGGTTGTCACTTTCCCTCGCTGGATTTAAGTTGGATTCGAATTTGAGATTTGCGTGTGTTCGGGGAAGGGGTGCTTAGTCTCGTTCGAGCAATCTCTCGCGTTCGGTTACCGCTTTGCCTCACCGCCTCCCTCGTGAGCCCCTCATGAGCGGGTTGAGCCTAGCTTGCGTGCAGCCCAGGCTGCCCGCCGCATCCTCTCGGGAGGTTTTTACCGCAGATCCCACGGGTTCGATCAGGAGACACTTGAGGCGCCACAGTCCTCCACAGGCTATCTCGGGGCCTGCAGGACAAAGGTAAACTAGCCAGCCACTTGGCGCAGCGTCTGGTGATATAGCATCTACTAATACACAGCACACAAGTTTTACATGAGGGACTCCCCCTCCCAAAATGCTCTCACAACCGTCAGGGCAAAACCCGAGCTCTATTCGTGCAGGGTAAGGAAACAGGAACGATGTGTGGTCAGTCGGATAAATCCCCCAATGCATCCTCAGGGGCACCTCCTGAACTGTTGCTCGCGTCGCTGGCCTCGCCATCACTCTCTACGTTGCCACCAGCGGCGTCGGGGCCGTTCACCACGCCGCCTACATCAGCAGCCAGGATCACGCCATCGTTATCTGAAGCGAAGGCCCTGACAAGAGCGTCCACGTTGTCCTCCACCCGGTCGCCCGGAGTCATCCCGGACGGCACAATGCTGAAGCGATAAGCGGCGTCAAAGTCGAAGTGGGGTCCATATTCGGAGATGGTGAAGACGCGAGAAATGGCGGCGCCCGAAAGGGCGCGGCTCCTCTCCTCCACCAACCTCCGGCTCGACCGATCAAGCGCCTCCAATGCGTCACCACGTTGGTGAAGAATTGAAGGTTCTTTGGCGTGAATTAGCGTATGCGGCTGCCAACAGCCGCCTCACGAATGTTACCCAAAGGCTGTGTTGGCCCTCTCCGGGCGTGGTGAGCATGGGGCCGTGCTCATGCTCCGAGATCCGCCCGGGCGTATCTCGTCCGCGATACATCAAGCACGACGGCCTCAGCCTCGTCCACCCGTTGGCGAAGAAGAAGCACCTCGGCACGGGAGGTAGTTAACTCCTCCTGCGCCACCTCAAGGGCGGCCCGAGAAGCATCGGCCCGCCGTGTCACTTCCTCCTGCTTGGCCCTCAAGGCAGCGGTCCTACCTTCAGCCTCAGCCCGGATCAACCCCAGCCTCTCCTCGAACTTGCGCTCAAGGTTCAAGCGTGCCGTCGCCACCCGACGTCCGACCTCCTCCAGGACACGGGCTTCCCACGCAGCGACATCAACCTCCGCCCGCGTCACCAAGCGCTCCCTTGTTTCCAGGCGTTCATACTCGCGTGCGCGTTCGGCGGCTTCCAGCGTCAGCGCCTCCTCACGCTTCTGGAGCTCTGCTGGGTCGCCTGAGGCCACCTTCATCGACGCAAGGGCCGTCTCGCGCAGCTCCACCTGCTCCTCCAGTGAGTGGCATCGGGCCAGGAGTTCCCGCGCCCGCTCCTCCGCCGCCTCTCGCCGCCGGTCAGCTTCCCGAGCCTCCTCGACGGCCCGAGAACGGACCTCCCGAGAGGCCGCCAGCGACGCCTTGGCCTCCCCATTGTCAAGATCACGCTGATGGCGCGCAAGGGCGACGGACGCCTTCAGCCCGCGCCTCTCTGCAGCCAGGCGCGGGCCCTCGGCCTCAAGGCGCGCGTCTTCATCAGCGAGCTCTTCACCAAGCAGGCGCACCGCGTCAGCCGCCCTCCGAAGAAACCCTTGGCGGCGCGACGCTCCCGGGCGCGCTCGAGTACGTCTTCTACACCATCATCCGCCCCAAGCGAGCGCCGGGGGCCACGAATCAGCACTCCCCCTCCGGGTAGGGGGCTGGGGGCTGGCGCCCTTGCCACGGCCGGGCACGCCTCGCCAGAAGCCCGGCCTCGAGCCAGCCCATCCCCTGAAAAAGAGTGCAGGGAATACCCCAGCCAATCACGGTCGACGACCAGACGAGAAGCCCATGGCAGGCTGGCTATGCCACGAGAAGGCTCGCGAAGGAGGGTCATGAGGCGCTAGCGGGCCGTGATGCGCCTCAGGATGGTTTGTCTCTCCGAACGGCCTCACCACGAGGGCTCTGCTGCTCGGAGTGCTCGAAGACGGTGGAGAGGGCGGAGCCAAGGGGGATGGCTCCTCAGCCATCTCTGTGAGCTCGGCGGGAAGGGCCCTGCGGAGCAAGGATCAGTAAAAGCAACAGAAGGATCATGAGCTAGAAAAGGGGAAGGCTTACTCATCGGTGGCGAAGTACTTTCTGCGCTTCAGCAGGCAACAAGGGTAATCGTCACCCCAAGGCCTCCCTTCTCTTCCGGAGAGCCTCAAAGTCCATGCGGAAGCGACCCAAGAGTTGAGCGCAGGGGTCAGCCTGCGACGAGGAAGGAGCATCAAGGCGACCCGCATCGGGGGCGTCTACCTGATGCACGCCGCCGGTCACCTCACCAAGAAGAGTAATGGCTAGGGGCCCGGGGGCCTCTCGGCCGCGAACCTTCGGGCAGCTGCTCGCTGCCCCGGCCAGCGGCGGCATGGGCCTCGAGCTGCTCCCTCAAGAGCGCCGCTGGCGCCGTCACCCAATGAGGCCCCTCGGCCTCCTAGCGGCCCATGCCTCCTGCTCCGCCACTTGAGGAAGAGCCGTGGCCGATCGAAAGGGCGGCCACCACCACTGGGTTCTCGCGAGGCACCCGGAGGCCAGTGAGCGCAGCCCCATTCGTCGAGCAGACATCCGATTTACAAAAGTCGCCTGTTGGGCGGAGAATGCAAGAAGGCCCCCCCTTGCCGGGTGCTGCCAGGGGTGGGGTCCCCAATCAAGACCAAGAGCACCTTCCTCAGTGCTTCAGGCGTCAGGTCCTCTTCCTGAAGCCTCATACGATCTTCACGCCCGCTGAAGGCCCACATCCGGTGAGAGTGACGTTGGAGAGGGGCAACACAGCATAGCAGGAACTCCTTCACCACCTTGGGCGCCGTCACGCCGGCGCCCTCAAGAACTATAAGCGGCGCCAGACGAAGACGAGCCGAGAACTCGCGGCGTCTCTCGCCCCAAACTGAATTGGGGACAGCGGCGAAGATGGCTCCGACGGCAGGGGCTGGGCACCCCTCGTCCATCTGACCACCGCTCGCGGAACCCAGGCGCGGGCGGAGGAAGGCTGAAGTCAATCCCTGAAGCTGCTGTTTCAGGTGCAGCAATGAAGCTCACACACCCCGAACATTGGGTGGGGTCAACAAGGCACAAAGAGAAGAAGTGGCGCAGCAAGGCAACTGAGGGAAGGATGCCCATCATTGCCGCACAAACAAAGGCGAAGACCGCAAGAAGAGTGATGGATTCGGGACCCAAATGCATCATATGGATCTGATAGTGGGAGAGCACGGCATTGAAGAAATCAGAAAAGGGGGGAACCGGCCCCGCCCACAGGGTGTCGGCGAAATACCGGACCTCAGTGATTATCATGTCGATTGAGAAGTTGGGCCTTGAGCCAGCCGTCCGCCGCGTTCGTTGAAGATGGTGGCCAAAGCCGAGCTGACCTTGCCCAGGCCCTCTCGATTGAGTATGATCGACCGATCGACGGCGAGGGCCGCACGACGACGGCGGCGAGGAGGCATGGGCTTCTTCCCTCTTCCCTTCTTCGTGAGCCATGACAACGAAGGGGGGCAGGTTCGAGATTGGATTGGGAGCGAAGCTGGAGTTCGAGAGGAGGAAGAGCGGGGGCGGTCGAGCGGCGAAAGGGGAGGCGGCGTAATGCGACTACAAGTCCGCCTAGCAAGGCACAAAATAAGGAGGCGTCAGGTGAAAGGCCGCCCACGTCCAATCAACCGCCATGCGGCACCCAAGGTCATGACCGTTAGGGCCATGGCGCCGCACTTGCCCCTTCGCTTCTCTCGCTCGGCCAAGTCCGGCGCGCCTTGGGCCGGGGGCTCTTGTCGGCGTTAGGGAACGGGGTCCCCAGACATGCACACTGCGGCCCTGCGGTGTGGCTCAAAGGGGGCCCAGACGGCCCCTCTTAATCAACACAAGCTCAAGACCCTCGCGAGGGGGCCAAGCCTCATGAGGCGGGACGGCAGGAGCTTCCTCGAGCACTGACCTCATCAGTGGCTCATGAGGAGGCAGAGAGATCAAGGCGGGGTACCTCACGAGGTACCCATGGCGCAAGCCATGACGACCAAGGGAGCGAGGCGGGCGCCAGCCCTGATGTCCTCCTTTCCTCTTTGGTGCAAAGGGAGCAAGCACAGGCGAGAGCATCAAGCAAAGGCATCCATTTCGGTGCAACAAGACCAAGACCAGCCCAACGGCAGGAAGGAAGTCATTGTGGAGCCCAAGCAGGCGTCACCACCAAAGCCTTTGACAGGCGAGGACCAACTTTAGTCAGGATAAGTGTACCAGATGTTCCCCTTCAAAATGGCCAATTGTTGGCGCCCTTCCCGCTCAATATTTGGGGAGAGGCCCAGGGCCTTTGCCTATAAATAGGACTAGCCACCCACAGGATAGGGGAGAAGAAAGAGAGAGAGGAGGAGAAGATTGAGAATCGGATCAAGTAGCATCTCAAAGGGAGAGAGAGAGAAAGGTGGCTGAACTCCTCCTAGCAGTTCACCGCCCCGGCCAAGAACAGACCCTCGCGAGGCTGTTCTTCCTTGTATTGTTCATCACCATCAGCCCAAGAGGCAATCCACCACACCACAAACTAGAGTAGGGTATTACACCACAATGGTGGCCCGAACTAGTATAAACCTTACGTCTCTTGTGTTGTTCCTTTCGTAGTTTAGATCCTAGCGAGGTGGCGGGGTGCAGGTAGGTAGAGGGCGAGATCTCCGCGCGCACCCCAGTGTTCGAACCTCAAGGGTCTGCCGGAACCTGAAATCCGACAAAACGGGATTGAGTTTTCTGGTGCCTCCTTCGCATTACCTCATTAGATGCGTTCAGGCTCATATTAAGCTGGAAAGCCTCTGACTGGAGCCGTTGCGCCCGTGCATCTAAAGCCACTCGTTTTGAAGCTAACCTGGTGTCCTCAGCTTCCAAGGCCTCCTTGGATCAAGCTATCGCTTCACGCACATGTGCCACCTCCACGTTATGCCCATCTTGATTTGCAGGAATAACCATGGCGGTTAACAGGGCCGTAAGCTTATCCATGAGATCCATCAAGATCGAGCGGCCGGGCGCACGGGGCCTCTGCCTTACGCTCGACCGGATGTTATTGTCGCGGCCGTAGAGTTTTGGCGGGTTGAGTCCCGACCATGAAGACTCACCTTGACTTGGCGGCTCATAGGGGTCCGGAATACTGGAGCCATCGGAACAGCCCCCAAGCACGCCATCTTGTACTTGATATAACGAATCTGTTGAACCGGCGGACGAATCATCATCCGAGGGGACGGCCGTCTCACCACCATCTTTAGATCCTTCAGAAAGTTCTTCTCCGTGGACGCAGCCCACGAAAGCACGCTTCATGACAGGTTTCGCTCGGGCGGGTCTTGCACTCTGAGCCGTCTCGACGAGGTCGGTGCAGTTTTCCGGCTCAGGGCCCGGCTCACCAATCCAGCTGATGAAGACGTGGATTCCACCGAAGGGGACCCGGTACCCGTACTCAATTGAGCCGGCATCGGGGCCCCAGCCTTCGTCGTCGATGTAGATCTTGCCGCGGCGACTCTTGGTCATCTGGCCAACCACGTATCCCTTCAGCCCTTCGAAGCTGCCCTTCAAGAACTCAAATCCACCGTGCGCTGGCCCCACGGTGGGCGCCAACCGTCATGGAACTGTCACGGCAGATTTCCTCTTGCAAGGACTTAGTCGTGGAGCCATCGCAACTAGGAAGCTTAAAGGGGTTAATCAGGACAAAGGACACGAGAGGGTTATACTAGTTCGGCCCCTTATGGTGAAGGTAAGGCCTACGTATAGTTGGGTTGGTATTGCTTGGTGTTTCGATAACCAGGGAGCGAGATACGCTATGCCCGGCTCTCGATGAGTTGTTTCTTGCCCTAAGCCGCCAGCGGGTCGTCCCCTTATATACACGGGTTGACGCTGCGTCCCCACAGTAGTCCCGGCGGCTTATAGGCGATGTTCGCCCGGTGACTAGTTAATTCTACCTTATAATACAAGTCACGCCATCATGGCGGTTTATCACTATGGGCCTTAAGTCGCCTATGGGCCTTAGACCCTTTATTGAACCGCCATCTTCATGCTTGGTCTTGGGCTTCTTCTGATGAGTCTCTCTTTGCGTAACCCGGCCCCTCCTGGGCGGCTTACACAAATAGTCATATCCCCAACAGTATACCTTCTACCTCAGATCCGAAGGCAAGATCTTTGTTGCCAAGAACGGGTCCTTTCTGGAGAAAGAGTTTCTCTCGAAAGAAGTAAGTGGGAGGAAAGTGGAACTTGATGAAGTACTACCTCTTGAACCGGAAAGTAGCACAGCTCGGGAAGATGTTCTGTGGTGCCCGTGACCGACTAGAGAGGAAACTAATGATGATGATCAAGGTACTTGGATCAAGTTACTCTGAACCCAGAGGTCCACAAGGACACGTTCCACACCGAGTGGTATGGCAACCCTGTCCTAGAAATCATGTTGTTAGACAACGGTGAACCTTGAACTATGAAGAAGCAATGGCGGGCCCAGATTCCAACAAATGGCTTGAAGCCATGCAATCCGAGATAGGATCCATGTATGAAAACAAAGTATGGACTTTGACAGACTTGCCCGATGATAGGCGGGCGATAGAAAACAAATGGATCTTTAAGAAGAAGACGGACGCGGATGGTAATGTTACCATCTATAAAGCTCGACTTGTCGCTAAGGGTTATCGACAAGTTCAAGGGGTTGACTACGATGAGACTTTCTCTCCGTGGCGAAGCTGAAGTCCGTCCGAATCATGTTAGCAATTGCTGCATACTATGATTATGAGATATGGCAAATGGAAGTCAAAACGGCATTCCTTAACGGCCATCTTAAGGAAGAACTGTATATGATGCAGCCGGAGGGTTTTGTCGATCCTATGAATGCTAACAAGGTATGCAAGCTCCAGTAGCTCCATCTATGGGCTGGTGCAAGCATCTCGGAGTTGGAACATTCGCTTTAATGAAATGATCAAAGCGTTTGGGTTTATCTTGCAGACTTATGGAGAAGCCTGCGTTTACAAGAAAGTGAGTGGGAGCTCTGTAGCATTTCTCATATTATATGTGGATGACATACTTTTGATGGGAAATGATATAGAACTTTTGGACATCATTAAGGCCTACTTGAACAAGTGTTTTCATTGAAGGACCTTGGAGAAGCTGCTTACATATTAGGCATCAAGATCTAAAGAGATAGATCGAGACGCCTCATAGGTCTTTCACAAAGCACATACCTTGATAAGATATTGAAGAAGTTCAATACGGATCAGTCCAAGAAGGGGTTCTTGCCTATGTTACAGGGTGTGAAATTGAGCTCGGCTCAATGTCCGACCACGGCAGAAGATAGAGAAAAGATGAGTGTCGTCCCCTATGCCTCGGCCATAGGGTCTATCATGTATGCCATGTTGTGTACTGCACTGATGTAAACCTTTCCGTAAGTTTGGTAGGAAGGTACCAAAGTAATCCCGGCATGGAACACTGGACAACGGTCAAGAATATCCTGAAGTACCTGAAAAGGACTAAGGATATGTTTCTCGTTTATGGAGGTGACGAAGAGCTCATCGTAAAAGGTTACGTCGACGGTAGCTTCAACACAGATCTGGATGACTCTAAGTCACAAACCGGATACATGTCTATTTTGAATGGAGGGGCTGTAAGCTGGTGCGGTTGCAAGCAAAGCGTCGTGGCGGGATCTACATGTGAAGCGGAGTACATGGCAGCCTCGGAGGCAGCGTGCTACGTCTTGAGCTTGCGTTGGTTTTCCCCGAAGAGGAGAGGATGATGCAGCACAGTAGCGTAAGTATTTCCCTCAGTTTTCGTAACCAAGGTATCAATCCGATGAGGCCACGCACAAGTCCCTCGTACCTGCACAAAACGATAGCTACTCACAACCCACGCGATTAGGGGTTGTCAATCCCTTCACGGTCACTTACGAGAGTGAGATTTGATAGAGATAATATTTTTGGTATTTTTGATATAAAGATGCAAAGTGAAAAGTAAAAGGCAAAGTGAAAACAAAGCAAGTATAAAAGTGATGGAGATTGATATGATGAGAATAGACCCGGGGTCCATAGGTTTCACTAGTGGCTTCTCTCAAGAGCATAAGTATTCTACGGTGGGTGAACAAAATACAGTTGAGAAATTGAAATAATTGAGCATATTTATTATTATATCTAGGTATGATCAATTATAAAGGCATCACGTCCGAGACAAGTAGATCAAAACGATTCTGCATCTACTACTATTACTCCACTCATCGACCGCTATCCAGCATGCATCTAGAGTATTAAGTTAAAAATAGAGTAATGCCTTAAGCAAGATGACATGATGTAGAGGAATAAATTCATGCAATATGATAAATACCCCATCTTGTTATCCTCGATGGCAACAATACAGTACGTTCCTTGCAACCCTTTACATCCTTTGGTAAGGACACGCAAGATTCAACCCAAAGCAATGCACTTCTCCCATTGCAAGAACTACCAATCTAGTTGGCCAAACCAAATGGATAATTCGAAGAGACTTGCAAAGATAACTCAATCATACATAAAAGAATTCAGAGAAGATTCAAATATTATTCATAGACAAGCTGGATCATAAACCCACAATTCATCGGTCTCAACAAACACACCGCAAAAAGAAGATTACATCGAATAGATCTCCACGAGAGGGGAGAACATTGTATTGAGATCCAAAAAGAGAGAAGAAGCCATCTAGCTACTAGCTATGGACCCGAAGGTCTAAGTAAACTACTCACACTTCATCGGAGAGGCTATGGTGTTGATGTAGAAGCCCTCCGTGGTGGATGCCCCCTCCGTGAGCTCCTAACAGGCCCCAAGATGGGATCTCGTGGATCTGAGGAAGTTGCGGCGGTGGAATTAGGTTTTTGGCTCCTATTCTGATCGTTTGGGGGTACGTAGGTATATATAGGAGGAAGGAGTATGTCGGTGGAGCTTCGAGGGGCCCACGAGGCAGGGGGCGCGCCCTAGGGGGGGCGCCTCCCACCCTCGTGACCGCCTCTTCTGTGCCTTGGCGTAGGGTCCAAGTCTCCTGGATCACGTTCAGTGAGAAAATCACGTTTCCGAAGGTTTCATTCCGTTTGGACTCTGTTTGATATTCGGTTTCTTTGAAATACTGAAAAAGGCAAAAAACAGCAATTCTGGGCTGGGCCTCCGGTTAATAGATTAGTCCCAAAAGTAATATAAAAGTGGAAAATAAAGCCCATTATAGTCCAAAACAATAGATAAAGTATCATGGAGCAATCAAAAATTATAGATACGTTGGAGACGTATCAGGCATCCCCAAGCTTAATTCATGCTCGTCTTCAAGTAGGTAAATGATAAAAAGAGAATTTTTGATGCGGAGTGATACTTTGGCATAATTTCAATGTAAATCTTCTTAATCATGGTATGAATATTCAGATCCGAAAGATTCAAGACAAAAGTTCATATTGACATAAAAATAATAATACTTCAAGCATACTGATCAAAGTAATCATGTCTTCTCAAAATAGCATGGCAAAAGAAAGTTCATCCCTACAAAATCATATAGTTAGGCTATGGTTCATTTTCGTCACACAAAGATGTCCCAACTTCTATACCCCCGATGACAAGCCAAGCAATTGTTTCATACTTAAATAATCTCAAACTTTTTCAACCTTCACGCAATACATGAGCGTGAGCCATGGATATAGCACTATGGGTGGAATAGAATATGATGATGGGGATTATGTGGAGAAGACAAAAAGGATAAAGTATCACATTGACGAGGATAATAAACGGGCTATGGAGATGACCATCAATTGATGTCAACATGAGGAGTAGGGATTGCCATGCAACGGATGCACTAGAGCTATGAATGCTCAACAAAAGAAAACTAGTGGGTGTGCATCCAACTTGCTTGCTCATGAAGACCTAGGGCATTTTGAGGAAGCCCATCGTAGGAATATACAAGCCAAGTTCTATAACGAAAAATTCCCACTAGTATAAAAAAAGACAACTTATGAGACTCGTTATATGAAAAACATGGTGCTACTTTGAAGCACAATATATGAGACTCACTACATGAAGAACAAGGTGCTACTTTGAAGCACAATATATGAGACTCACTACATGAAGAACAAGGTGCTACTTTGAAGCACAAGTGTGGAAAAAGAGATAGTAGCATTGCCCTTTTTATTAATTTTCTTTTTTTCGGACTTTCTTTTTTTCTTTTTGTCCTTTCTCCTTTTTTTTATTTTTTTTGTTTGGGCAATGCTCTAATAATGATGATCATCACACTTCTATTGATTACAACATAAGGATTACAACTCGAAACTAGAACAAGGTATGACTCTATATGAATGCCTCCGTGATGTAATGGGATGGTGCAATGAATCAAGAGTGATATGTATGAAAAATAATGCATGGTGGCTTTGCCACAAATACGATGTCAACTACATGATCATGCAATGGCAATATGACAAAAGTAATGTATGTCATGATGATGATGAACGGAACGGTGGAAAGTTGCATGGCAATATATCTCGGAATGGCTATGGAAATGCCATATTAGGTTGGTATTGTGGCTGTTTTGAGGAAGATATAAGGAGGTTTATGTGTGAAAGAGTGTATCATATCACGGGGTTTGGATGCACCGGTGAAGTTTTCACCAACTCTCAAGGTGAGAAAGGGCAATGCACGGTACCGAAGAGGCTAGCAAAGGCGGAAAGGTAAAAGTGCGTATTATCCATGGACTCAACATTAGTCAAAAGAACTCATATACTTATTGCAAAATTTTAGAAGTCATCAAAAATCAAGCACTACGCGCATGCTCCTAGGGGGATAGATTGGTAGGAAAAGACCATCGCTCGTCCCCGACCGCCACTCATAAGGATGCACAAGCCAGGTACACTTCATGTTTCAAATTTGTTACACAACTTTAACCATACGTGCATGCTACAGGATTTGCTAACTTCAACACAAGAATTTTCTCAAATTCACAACTACTCAACTAGCACGACTTTGATATTATCACCTCCATATCTCAAAACAATTATCAAGCATCAAACTTATCTTAGTATTCAACGCACTCAAAAGAAAGTTTCACATATCTTGAATACCAAGTGTATTAACATTAAGCAAATTACCATGCTATTAACGACTCTCAAAATAATCTAAGTGAAGAATGAGAGATCAAGTTTCTTTAAAACAAATCCACCACCGTGCTCTAAAAGATCTAAGTGAAGCACTAGAGCAATAATTATCACGCTCAAAAGATATAAGTGAAGCACTATGAGCAAACTATCAAGCTCAAAAGATATAAGTGAAGCACATAGAGTATTCTATCAAATTCCAATTCATGTATGGCTCTCTCAAAAGGTGTGTACAGCAAGGATGATTGTGGTAAACTAACAAGCAAAGACGCAAATAATACAAGACGCTCCAAGCAAAATACATATCATGTGGTGAATAAAAATATAGCTCCAAGTAAATTACCGATGGAAGTGGATTTAAAGAGGGGATGCCTTCCGGGCATCCCCAAGCTTTGAATTTTGGTGTCCTTGGATTATCTTGGGGGTGCCATGGGCATCCCCAAGCTTAGGCTCTTGCCACTCCTTGTTCCATAATCCATCAAAAGAATTCACCCAAAACTTGAAAACTTCACAACACAAAACTCAATAGAAATCTCGTGAGCTCCGTTAAAGAAAGAAAACAAAAGACTACTTTAAGGTACTGTAATAAACTCACTATTTATTTATATTGGTGTTAAACCTACTGTATTCCAACTTCTCTATGGATTATAAATTATTTTACTAGCCATAGATTCATCAAAATAAGCAAACAACACACGCAAAACAGAATCTGTCAAAAACAGAACAGTCTGTAGTAATCTGTAACTAACGCAAACTTATGGTACTCAGAAAATTCTACCAAAATTATAAGACCTGTAAAATTTGTCTATTGATCAGCAGCAATTGGAATCATTATTTTATCACATTCTGGTGATTTTTAACAATTCGGGCACTGAGCGCAAAGTTTCTGAAAATTACAGCAAGATCAAATAACTATCATCCAAGAAGATCCAATAGGTTTAACTTGGCACAAACACTAATTAAAAGATAAAACCACATCTAAACAGAGTCTAGATGGATTATTTATTCCTAAACAGAAGAAAAAACAAAAACTAAAAATAAAATTGGGCTGCCTCCCAACAAGCGCTATCGTTTAACGCCTCTAGCTAGGCATAAAAGCGAGGATAGATCTAGGTATTGCCATCTTTGGTAGGCAATACATAAGTGGCTCTCATAATAGATTCATATGGTAATTTTATTTTCTTTCTAGGGAAGTTTTCCATGCCTTTCTTTAATGGAAATTGGAATCTAATATTCCCTTCCTTCATATCAATAATTGCACCAATCGTTCTAAGGAAAGTTCTACCAAGAATAATAGGACATGAAGGATTGCAATCTATATCAAGAACGATAAAATCTACGGGCACATAATTCCTATTTGCAAAAATAAGAACATCACTAATTCTCCCCATAGGCTTTTTAATAGTGGAATCCGCAAGATGCAAGTTTAGAGAGCAATCATCAAAGTCACGGAAATCTAGCAAATCACACAAAGTTTTGGGAATAGTGGAGACACTAGCACCCAAATCACACAAAGCATTAAACTCATGATTTTTGATTTTAATTTTGATAGTAGGTTCCCACTCATCATAGAGCTTTCTAGGGATAGAAACTTTCAACTCAAGTTTTTCTTCATAAGATT
The DNA here is from genome assembly GCA_021605145.1 of Aegilops bicornis. Lineage (NCBI taxonomy): Eukaryota > Viridiplantae > Streptophyta > Magnoliopsida > Poales > Poaceae > Aegilops > Aegilops bicornis. The sequence goes on from CM038670.1 coordinate 598,777,971, forward strand.
GCATCAAGGCATCAACAATGTGTTCGGTAAAGGCCTTATTTTGACTATAAGCATGAGGAGAATTTAGCACGGTTTGCAGCAAGGAAATACAATCAATTAAAGAGCAATTTTCATAATTAAATTCCTTGAGATCCAATATAGTGGGTTTAGTAACATCTAGATTTTTATTTCTTTCGATCCCACTTTTATCAATTTCATTATCAAGATCTAAAAACTCCGAATTCTTAGAACGCCTTCAGGTAAAGGAAGATCATATTCAGTTTCATCAAGATTCATATTGCAAAACAAAGATTTAATAGGGGAAGCATCAATAACTTTTAGATCTTCATCTTGATTTTCATATGAATTCGGTTTAGCGGCCATCTTATTGACTAAGGTAGCTTGCATATCCGAAATTTCAGCGGTCATCTTTTCAAGACGAGCAATTCGGGCTCTTATACCATCAAATTCTTTAGACATATAATCGAGCTCTTTATTCATATAACTCATAAAACTCTTTTGTTCCTTAAGCTCGTTTCTAAAGAAATTATTATGCTCAAATTGCAAAACCATAAACTTTCTGACATTGTTTTCGATCTCCTCTAGCCTTTTAAGGTGAAGATCACCAAATTTAGGTAGGGCCATCGCGACAAACAAGCAATCCAACACACGAGCAAACAAAAGGCAAAGGGAAAAGAGGAGGAGATTGGGAAAGAGAGGCGAATAAAGCGGCAAAGGGTGAAGTGGGGGAGAGGAAAACGAGAGGCAAATGGCAAATAATGTAATGCGAGAGATAGGGATTGTGATGGGTACTTGGTATGTTGACTTTTGCGTAGACTCCCCGGAAACGGTGCCAGAAATCCATCTTGCTATGTCTTGAGCTTGTGTTGGTTTTCCCCGAAGAGGAGAGGATGATGCAGCACAGTAGCGTAAGTATTTCCCTCAGTTTTTGAGAACCAAGGTATCAATCCAAAGAGGAGGCCACGCACAAGTCCCTCGTACCTGCACAAAACGATAGCTACTCGCTACCAACGCGATTAGGGGTTGTCAATCCCTTCACGGTCACTTACGAGAGTGAGATTTGATAGAGATAATATTTTTGGTATTTTTAATATAAAGATGCAAAGTGAAAAGTAAAAGGCAAAGTGAAAACAAAGCAAGTATAAAAGTGATGGAGATTGATATGATGAGAATAGACCCGGGGTCCATAGGTTTCACTAGTGGCTTCTCTCAAGAGCATAAGTATTCTACGGTGGGTGAACAAATTACTGTTGAGCAATTGACAGAATTGAGCATAGTTATGAGGTTATCTAGGTATGATCATGTATATAGGCATCACGTCCGAGACAAGTAGACCGAAGCGATTACGCATCTACTACTATTACTCCACTCATCGACCGCTATCCAACATGCATCTAGAGTATTAAGTTAAAAATAGAGTAACGCCTTAAGCAAGATGACATGATGTAGAGGAATAAATTCATGCAATATGATAAATACCCCATCTTGTTATCCTCGATGGCAACAATACAAGACGTGCCTTGCAACCCTTTACATCCTTTGGGTAAGGACACCGCAAGATTGAACCCAAAGCAATGCACTTCTCCCATTGCAAGAACTACCAATAGCCAAACCAAACGGATAATTCAAAGAGACTTGCAAAGATAACTCAATCATACATAAAATAATTTAGAGAAGATTCAAATATTATTCATAGATAAGCTGGATCATAAACCCACAATTCATCGGTCTCAACAAACACACCGCAAAAAGAAGATTACAACGAATAGATCTCCACGAGAGAGGGAGAACATTGTATTGAGATCCAAAAGAGAGAAGAAGCCATCTAGCTACTAGCTATGGACCCGAAGGTCTGAAGTAAACTACTCACACTTCATCGGAGGCTATGGTGTTGGCGTAGAAGCCCTCCATGGTGGATGCCCCCTCCGTGAAGCCTAACAGGCCCCAAGATGGGATCCCGTGGATACAGGAACTTGCGGCGGTGGAATTAGGTTTTTGGCTCCTGTTCTGATCGTTTGGGGGTACGTAGGTATATATAGGAGGAAGGAGTACGTCGGTGGAGCTTTGAGGGGGGCACGAGGCATGGGGCGCGCCCTAGGGGGGGGGGCACCCTCGTGACCGCCTCTTCTGTGCCTTGGCGTAGGGTCCAAGTCTCCTGGATCATGTTCGGTGAGAAAATCACGTTTCCGAAGGTTTCATTCCATTTGGACCCCGTTTGATATTACTTTCTTGAAATCTTGAAAAAAGGCAAAAACAACAATTACAATTTGGGCCTCCGGTTAATAGGTTAGTCCCAAAAGTAATATAAAAGTGGAAAATAAAGCCCATTATAGTCCAAAATAATAGATAAAGTAGCATGGAGCAATCAAAAATTATAGATACGTTGGAGATGTATCACAGCGCATGAAGCAATCTGGATGAAGGCGTTCATCACCGACCTAGGAGTCATACCCAATGCGTCGGGGCCGGTCACTCTCTTCTGTGACAACACTGGAGCTATTGCCCTTGCCAAGGAGCCCAGGTTTCACAAGAAGACCAGGCACATCAAGCGTCGCTTCAACTCCATTCATGAAAATGTTCAAGATGGAGACATAGATATTTGTAAAGTGCACACAGATCTGAATGTCGCAGATCCGTTGACTAAACCTCTTCCGCGAGCAAAACATGATCAACACCAGAACTCTATGGGTGTTCGATTCATCACAATGTAACTAGATTATTGACTCTAGAGCAAGTGTGAGACTATTGGAAATATGCCCTAGAGGCAATAATAAAATGGTTATTATTATATTTCCTCGTTCATGATAATTGTCTATTATTCATGCTATAATTGTGTTATTCGGAAATCGTAATACATGTGTGAATACATAGACCACAACATGTCCCTAGTGAGCCTCTAGTTGACTAGCTCGTTTATCAATAGATGGTCACGGTTTCACGACCATGGACATTGGATGTCATTGATAACGGGATCACATCATTGGGAGAATGATGTGATGGACAAGACCCAATCCTAAGCATAGCACAAGATCGTGTAGTTCGTTTGCTAGAGCTTTTCCAATCTCAAGTATCATTTCCTTAGACCATGAGATCGTGTAACTCCCGGATGCCGTAGGAGTGCTTTGGGTGTACCAAACGTCACAACGTAACTGGGTGACTATAAAGGTATACTACAGGGATCTCCGAAAGTGTCTGTTGGGTTGACACGGATCGAGACTGGGATTTGTCACTCCGTATGACGGAGAGGTATCTCTGGGCCCACTCAGTAATGCATCATCATAATGAGCTCAAAGTGACTAAGTGGTTGGTCACGGGATCATGCATTACGGTGCGAGTAAAGTGACTTGCCGTGCTTGAGATTGAGCGAGGTATTGGGATACCGACGATCGAATCTCGGGCAAGTAACGCATCGATTGACAAAGGGAATTGTATACGGGGTTACTTGAATCCTCGGCGTTGTGGTTCATTCGATGAGATCATCATGGAGCATGTAGGAGCCAACATGGGTATCCGAGATCCCATTTGTTGGTTATTGGCCGGAGAGTCGTCTCGGTCATGTCTGCTTGTCTCCCGAACCCGTAGGGTCTACACACTTAAGGTTCGGTGACGCTAGGGTTGTAGAGATCCTGGACGTCACGAGGAGTTCCGGAATGGTCCGGAGGTGAAGAATTATATATATGAAGTCCAGTTTCGGCCATCGGGAAAGTTTCGGGGGTCATCGGTATTGTACCGGGACCACCGGAAGGGTCCCGGGGGTCCACCGAGTGGGGCCACCTATCCCGGAGGACCCCATGGGCTGAAGTGGGAAGGTAACCAGCCTGGTGGGCTGGTGCGCCCCTGGGCCTCCCTCCGCCTAGGGTTGGAAATCCTAGGGGTGGGGCGCCCACTGACTTGGGGCAAGTCCCCCTTGGCCGCCCCTTGAGATGGGATCTCTAGGGGGCCGGCGCCCCCCAGGGCCCCTATATAAAGAGGGGGAGAGGGAGGCTTGCGCACCCTTCTCCTGGCGCCTCCCTCTCCCTCCGCAACACCTCTCCCTCTCGTAGAGCTTGGCGAAGCCCTGCCGAGATCGCCACTACTTCCACCACCACGCCCGTCGTCTTCTTTGGATCTCCATCAACCTCTCCCTTCCCCTTCTTTGGATCAAGAAGGAGGAGACGTCTTCCCCAACCGTACGTGTGTTGAACGCGGAGGTGCCGTCCGTTCGGCACTAGGATCTTCGGTGATTTGGATCACGACGAGTACGACTCCCTCAACCCCGTTCTCTTGAACGCTTCCGCTCGTGATCTACAAGGGTATGTAGATGCACTCCTCTCTCTCGTTGCTAGATGACTCCATAGATTGATCTTGGTGAAGCGTAGAAAACTTTTATTTTCTGCAACGTTCCCCAACACATGTATCATGGCAAATTTAGTTTATGGTTCATGGCAAGTCTAGTTTCTTAATTTCTCGTTTTATAATATGTCAAAATTTACTCTTAAATGTAGCAAAAAATAGCTGAAACACGTCATGGCAACTTTAGTGTAAACATCATGGCAATTCATGTGCAATAGAAATGTCAACTTTTAACTCAAAAAAATATTTGCCGAAATATATTGATATGGGATCTAGTTTTGAAGATCTCGTCGCGAGGAATTTAATGGTGAAAATGGATCTTCAATAGGATTTTTCATTTAAGAGATAAAACATTTTAAAAACTAAAAATCCAAAAAGATTCCCACATGCATACATGTGGTGACGTGGCGCAGTCCATGTGTTATAAGGCGTGTGGAAGGTTTTGCCTCCCACCACACGTGTGGGCGTTAGCATTGTCCTTTTTTATAACCCATCATGGCTACTCCAGAAGCCGGTCTGGGTAATGAATTTAAATGCCCGTGTGTTGCAAAATCCGTCTTTCTTGTGTAATTTACCTATAGTTCAATGCATCAACGAGATTTTTTTATCTGCCTTGGATTTTTGCAACTCATAAATATTTAGAGTTGATGATTAAAATAAATCAAACTGTTCAAATTCTACCAAGCATCTAAAGTGTTTTTTATATTCATATCATTACTTTTAGATATTAAAAAAATCACCATTATTTTCGGACATGGGCGGGCGCAGCAACGCACGCTTTTATGTTCTAGTCAATCAATAAAATTACGGCATGGCATTTTTGTTTTTGGTCCATAGCAAAGGATGACGAAAAAATTGTTCTCCAAAACAAGACATATTTTGCAAACTGAAACATCTACGGCAAAATTCATACATGTTTTTAGATCACAAGACACTTTTTTAGTTATATCATTGTACATCTATAAATTAGATAAATGATAGTTTTGTAACATAGCATGGTGAAAGCACAAGTGCTCCCTGGGTGATTTTGGTAATTAATGTCAACATATCTCTTGTTGGACTAACACGTTTACCTAGTATGTTTCAGACAAGTTCAACAATGGAGTAGCATACCACTCGGTGCCACCGATTTCACTACAGGAAAAACATTTTCCCACTTATTCATGCATTACCTTTGATCCAGCTCCACTCCATGAATCTTGTCCTCTACAAGCATCATATTTTTATCAGTGCTTTATGCTGTGACTCAAGGACCAGACCCATTCACGACAAATTCCAGAAGGCCCTTCTTGGAAATTGATGTCAAAGGGGGAGAGAGAGATCACATCAAAGCTTATCACTTCAACAGGGGGAGAAAGATATCTCCAGGGGGAGAGAATACTCAAGAAGAGAGTAATCTTCAAGGATCCCAGATGCTTGGTATTCAAGAGGAGAGATGCCACATGTCTTCTTGAGAGGAAAGACATGTTCATATGTGCTTATTTGCATTAGCTCTGTTCATTTGTTTCTTTAAGCCATGTTTCTGCATTTTGCTTTAATTTTCTGTTCCATATCTTCTCCCAGTATCCCATGCTAGATTCAGGGGGAGCAAGACATCTAAGGGAAAGAAATTCTTTAAATTCATTGCACATCTTTACCTTTGGGGACATGTCTATATTCAATGTGGTACTTAGTACTCACTCTCTACATGTCATCCCAGTCTTCGTACTCTTGTGGCTTCTTTTGCTTGCTCGCCAAGAGGGTGTATCTGTGTTATCGACCCTATTTTCACACAGGTTCATTCCATCCTAAGCCAACTCAAGACCACAAGGTAAGTATATGCATCACAGGTCATGTGTATGAGGAATTCTTGCCGATGTACATACTGTTTGCAAGGACTCATGAGCATGAAGGTACATTTCCCATATTCACATCATTTGCTCGATGCATATAGCCAAGATACATGTAACACATTGCTTACTCTGTCATGGTTATGCTCTCACATGATTCTATATTCCATATCCACATGATTGCATACATGTAGGGGGAGCCTATGCATGTTACATGTCTTTCCAAAGCTTTACTCGTTATTCTTTATATCTTTATCTAAAGCTTTGATGTATGTTGTCATTAATTACCAAAAAGGGGGAGATTGAAAGCACAAGTGCTCCCTAGGTGATTTTGGTAATTAATGTCAACATATCTCTCGTTGGACTAACACTTTTACCTAGTATGTTTTGAGACAAGTTCAACAATGGAGTGGCATGGACTAGAGGATGTGGAACCCCTTCAAGATGCTAAGAACAAAGGATTGGCTCAAGCTCCAAGCTCAAGACTCTACACTTTCTATTTTAGTGATCCAAGATCACATTGAGTCTATAGGAAAAGCCAATACTATCAAGAGGGATGAGGTGTTGCTTAATGAGTTTCTTGCTCTCTGATTGCTTAGTGATATGCTCCAAAGCCCTCAACTACTTTCTCACATCCATATATATCCTAAACCAAAAATCAAACTCGGCCCCACCGATTCTTTCTATCCGGCGCCACCGAGTTCAGATGTCTTAGCCACTGCCACAAACCCTAGACAAATCGGTTTCACCGATAGGGATCTCGGTCTCACCGAGATGGGATTGTAATCTCTCTGTGTATGTCCATTACCAAATTCGGTCTCACCGAGTTTAAGTAATGTCGGTACTACCGAGATTACAATCCAAACTCTCTGTTAACTTATTACCAAAATCGGTCTCACCGAAGTTTGTGTAATCAGTCTCACCGAGTTTGCACGACCAACTCTCCGTTAGCTTATTACCAAAATCGGTCTCACCGAGTTTGTATGTCGGTCTCACCGAGATTACGTTATGCCCTAACCCTAATCACATCGGTCCTACCGAGTTGCATGTCGGTCCACCGAAAATCTTAATGATCACTAGATTTGCTGAATCTGTCCAGGCCGAGTTTATCAATTCGGTCCCACCGAGTTTGGCAAGTTGTGTGTAACAGTTAGATTTTGTGTGGAGGCTATATATACCCCTCCACCTCCTCTTCATTCGTGGAGAGAGCCATCAGAACGAACCTACACTTCCAATACACATTTTCTGAGAGAGAACCACCTACTCATGCGTTGAGGCCAAGATATTCAATTCCTACCATATGAATCTTGATCTCTAGCCTTCCCCAAGTTGCTTTCCACTCAAATCTTCTATCCACCAAATCCAAATCCCGTGAGAGAGAGTTGAGTGTTGGGGAGACTATCATTTGAAGCACAAGAGCAAGGAGTTCATCATCAACACACCATTTGTTACTTCTTGGAGAGTGGTGTCTCCTAGATTGGCTAGGTGTCACTTGGAAGCCTCCGACAAGATTGTGGATTTGAACCAAGGAGTTTGTAAGGGCAAGGAGATCGCCTACTTCGTGAAGATCTACCGCTAGTGAGGCAAGTCCTTCGTGGGCGACGGCCATGGTGGGATAGACAAGGTTGCTTCTTCGTAGACCCTTTTTGGGTGGAGCCCTCCGTGGACTCGCGCAACCTTACCCTTCGTGGGTTGAAGTCTCCATCAACGTGGATGTACGATAGCACCACCTATCGGAACCACGACAAAAACATCCGTGTCTCCAATTGCGTTTGAATTCTCCAAACCCTTCCCTTTACATTCTTGCAAGTTGCATGCTTTACTTTCCGCTGCTCATATACTCTTTGCATGCTTGCTTGTTATGTATTGAGATTGTTAAACTTGTGCCTAAACTCCTCTTGAACTTAAAGAAGTTAAAAACTGTAACTTTTGGTACTTAGTGTCTAATCACCCCCCTCTAGACACCTCTTCTCGATCCCTTTCACATGGCATATTTTTTAAAACACATTGTAGACATAGACGCTCATATATACGCACATAGTCAATACTATGAGTACCTCCGAGAGACCGAGCCAGCACATCATCCTGAAATTAACAAAGTCGCCACCGGTGCCTTCATAGTCGACGGGAACGTCTCCTTTCACTGAATGCACATCGCTGGAAGGTCTGAAATAAATCTGAAAAAATTCAAACACCGGCGTAAAGTCTAGAAGTTGCACCTTGGTAGGCTGGGATACCAGTGAGTAGCATGAAATTTTGTAAAGTAGCATGGTATATTTTTATAATTCAGATCATAGCAGTTGGTGTCTTTTTTTGTCCATGACATCTTTTTCGCTAAAAGAAATTAACTTGGCCACTGGGTTAGCACGGGTCGTGCAGAGCGGACGAATCACTGGAAAGTACCTCCACCAAATCGAAAGACCGCAATGTTTTTTTAGGCCAACTCCAACACACGACCCCAAACGAACGTCTGTTTGTCCGGATTCTATCCGTTTGGGTAGGGCAATGGGGTCGTGTCCGGGCCTTTTCTAAGATGTGATGGCCGTGCGCCCAACGCGCGGATGCATCCTTTGGCCGCATCTTGTCCGTCTCTTTTTTCAAACGCAAATATTCGAATAACCACGGCCTGTAGTTCATGCCAGCGGCCCTAGTTCGCGTCGGCAACACATCTAGCCTACACGACCTCGCCGGCAGCACACTCAGCCTCCAAAATGAATAGTTTTGTCGCTGGTAACACGGCCAGCCTCCAAAATAAACAGGTTTGTCGCCAGCGTGAGTTCCGACTGCGACTTCTTCGGACCCTTGGCCGCTTTCTTCTTCACCTTTCCGGGCGGGTCGACGGCCTGGCCGCCGGAATTTGGCGGAGCATCGGCCATGGCGGGAGGGTGGTGGACGGAGGGTCTGGGGGAAAATGGCGCGGAATGAGGCGCCGGGCGGGTGCTTTGTGCCACCGACGGGCGGGCCAGAGGAGGACAAGCGCGCGTCTCACCCGTCTGCACGCTGTCTTTTTCACCTCAAAGACGACCCAAATTTGCTCCAGGATGGATCGAAAGCGGACATAAAACAGATAAAAGTCCATTTACGTCCGCACACTGGGCTGTCTGATATGTCCATTCTGCCTCAAATAAACACGCTAGGACATGATATGATCGCGCACTCGAGGTGGCTAGCGAAGTTCGCTCGCTAGAGGGCGTCCCCCGGCTGGCGTTCCATAGGGTCGTTAGAGAAACAAAAACATTACGTGGTGAATGTTTGCCGGGGATGAGATCCCAGCGAACGCCCCCGAACCACACGATCATGAACGTGTGGGTAGCTGTTTCTTAAGAAGCTTACACTAAAGTTAAGAACTGGCATGACAGTCTTATAAAAAATGACACCCCTCCTCCAAAAATTGCCACGGAGCCGTTCGCAAAATGTCATCCCTCACACGAACGGTCACTGGACAGTGGAGGAAAAACCTTGAAATGTCTGACACTAACGAGCGATGTAGAACAACGGTCAGCGTTAAACTCGTTGTTACTCCCTTCATTTTTTATTAGTTTGCATATGAGATTTGGTTAAAGTCAAATTTTATAACGTTTGACCAACTTTACAGAAAAATGTCAACATCTACAATACTAAAAGCTATATAGTGTGAAAATTAATTTCATAATGCATCTAATAATATTGATTTCATACCGTGAATCTTGATATTTTTTTTCTATAAACTTAGTCAAAATTAATAAAGTTTGATTTTGACCAAATTTTATATGTAGAATAAAAAGAAACGGATGAAGTACACATTTAAATAATTTGGACCACAGCTGGCTATAGCTAAGCAGAGATCTTTCTTTCGCTCGATCGAGCAGCAAAGCAGCAGAGATCTCGGGAACAGTCGAGTACGAGCAGACCGTTTTATATCTGTTTGCGCGGCGTCGTGCTTGCACGGACAGCACGGTGCGGTGCCATGCACGGTTGCCGCAGGTGGCTCCAGATCGACAGGAATAGGAATCCAAGCCTTCCCGTCGCCCAAGAATCCAAGGGAGGCCGTGCGGCGTGTAAGAATAGTGGCCTCTCACAGCTCACTGGTTCCTGTTTGGTCGACTGACTCGACGTGACATGCTTTGACCCCTCCACAGGTCGAGCTCGTGCCAAGAATCACTTGCAGTTGATGTGCACCATTAGTTTCGTGTATATGTGTATGATTAGACATGCTTTGCCCCCTTTGCATTCTCAGATGGACATAGTTATGGCTTTATTAAAAAGTGTACTCTATTAAGAAACACCAAGTACCAAGGTCAAATTGACTGGTTTAGAAAAAGAGGAAATTTAGATCGACACCAGCGTCGAGTTAGTCGCTGCAAACCAACCGTGGATCAAATCCACGGATGCTTTTGAAACAACATGTTAAGGAAGCAAGAATCAAATGTGAGGTTATCACCCCCACAAAGCCAAACTTCGAGCTAACCCCTTTAACATGCAACATATGTACGATAACACCGGTTAATGTAGCATGAAAGGCTAGAAGACGAGGTTTCATGAGAAAAATACACATGCTCATTGTCGATCCTCAGGGTAGCCCCTAAACGTTCGGACCACGATGTCCAGACGTTTTTTTACATCCAACATCGTGCCGCAAATGTCCACGGACACATTCACGTGTCCAAATTCCCACAAAGCGACACGAAATTATGGGGAGGTTTGCGGGTGTCCGGTCCTCCGCCATGTAGGCGTCCGACACCCCAGACCCACCGAAAACCGAGGCGCAGCCCGCACATTTGGACCATTACACATTGTTTTCACGCCTTCCCACTCTTTCTACTCTGATCGCCACCGCCCTCCACCCCAGTTACTGCCCTTTCCGCCTTCCACCAGTGCATGAACCCGTTCGAGGTGTCTGAACTGCCACCGGAATCGGAGTATCCGGAGGTGGTGTCCGTCTGCAAGATCAACTCGGCGACACACAACGTGGTCTGAAGTCACTCGCCAGGGATGGTACACCATTCAAGGTGTCGTCAACTAGTATTGCGGGCATTACAAACAAGTCCAAAACCGATGACCAAGTGGTGCGCTAATCTCCGAGCAAGTAAGTAGTTTATGCGTTGGTCATTCGGTCGTATATGCTCTATGCATTGGTCAGTTGGCCGGATATATTGTCATTTGGCCAGATATGCTCTATGTGTTGTCATTTGGCCGGATATCATGTGCGCACATTGTTGACCATGTCCTTTTTTGCTAGTTACCCCGTGCACGCACATTGTTCTTGAAGGCGGAGAAGAAGCACTTCATCTTTATGCATTGTTGATTGAATTTGAATGCCCACCCCAAATGGATCCTATCCATTGTCAAGACCACTGACGTCACCAATGAAGACAAAGATGGTGATCCAACCAACCTAACAAATGGGGGCTTAAGCCGACCAAGAAGGTCAAAAGGGGGATTCGGGGGAGGAAGTGGGAGGAGAAGAAGGAGAAGTGTGAAGGGTCGGTGGCCAAGATGTCGGAGAGGTTCGAGGATATCATGGCGAAGAAGGAGGAACATGCGTTCACCGTAATGGCGTGAAGGAGGAAAATAAGGCCGAGAGGTTTGACAAGTACATGGCGGCAACAGAGAAGAAGATCAAGCTCAAAGAGAAGAGGAGCTCACGGTCAACTCAGACGATGCCGAAATGTTGACGTTGAAGATGGAGGACTTGCGTCCAGCGTAATGGTGTGAAGGAGGAAAAGAAGGCCGAGAGGTTTGACAAGTTCATGGCGGCGACGGTGAAGAAGACCAAGCTCAAAGAGAAGAGGGTTGAGCTCACGGTCAACTCGGACGATACCAAGATGTTGACGTTGAAGACAGAGGACTTGGATCCTGATACAGCAAAGATCGTGCAAGTCTACCTTGCAAGGGTGTTCAAGCGCTCGCGGACGAGCTATGAGCTGACCGTTGAGGAGTAGCCAGTTGCATAGTGAATGATTTGCGACGGATAACAGGCTGTTCGTGCAAACATTGTCGTTTTTTGCACGGATGGCTGGACTGGCAACTTTTAGGACTCGTCAGTGAAGGAAATATGCCCTAGAGGCAATAATAAAGTTATTATATTTCCTCATATCATGATAAATGTTTATTATTCATGCTAGAATTGTATTAACCGGAAACATGATACATGTGTGAATACATAGACAAACTTAATGTCACTAGTATGCCTCTACTTGACTAGCTCATTAATCAAAGATGGTTATGTTTCCTAACCATAGACATGTGTTGTCATTTGATTAAAGGGATCACATCATTAGGAGAATGATGAGATTGACTTGGCCCATTCCGTTAGCTTAGCATTTGATCGTTTAGTATATTGCTATTGCTTTCCTCATGACTTATACAAGTTCCTATAACTATGAGATTATGCAACTCCCATTTACCGGAGGAACACTTTGTGTGCTACCAAACGTCACAACGTAACTGGGTGATTATAAAGGAGCTCTACAGGTGTCTCCAAAGGTACATGTTGGGTTGGCGTATTTCGAGATTAGGTTTTGTCACTCCGATTGTCGGAGAGGTATCTCTGGGCCCTCTCGGTAATGCACATCACTATAAACCTTGCAAGCAATGTAGCTAATGAGTTAGTTACGGAATGATGCATTACGTATGCAGTAAAGATACTTGCCGGTAACCAGATTGAACTAGGTATTGGATACCGACGATCGAATCTCGGAAAGTAACATATCGATGACAAAGGGAACAACGTATGTTGTTATGCGGTTTGACCGATAAAGATAAATCGTAGAATATGTAGGAGCCAATATGAGCATCCAGGTTCCGCTATTGGTTATTGACTGGAAACAGTTCTAGGTCATGTCTACATTGTTTCGAACCCGTAGGGTCCGCACGCTTAATGTTACGATGACAGTTTTATTATGAGTTTATAGTTTTTGATGTACCGAAGGTTGTTCAGAGTCCCGGATGTGATCACGGACATGACGAGGAGTCTCGAAATGGTCGAGACATGAAGATTGATATATTGGACGACTATATTCGGACACCGGAATGGTTCCGGGGGTTATCGGATATATACCGGAGTACCGGGGGTTACCGGACCCCCCCCCCCGGAGGTTAATGGGCCTCATGGGCCCAAGTGGAGGAAGAGGAGAGGCGGCCAAGGGGCAGCCGCGCGCCCCTCCCCCCCCCCAAGTCCGAATTGGACAAGGAGGGGGGCCCATTCCTTTCCCCCTCTCTCTCCTTCCCTCTCCTCTCTTACTCCAACATGGAAGGGAGGGAGTCCTACTCCCGGTGGGAGTAGGACTCCTCCTGGTGCGCCTCCTCCTTGCCGGCCGCACCTCCCCCCTTTCTCCTTTATATACGGGGGCAGGGGGCACCCTAGAGACACAACAATTGATCATTGAGATCTCTTAGCCGTGTGCGGTGCCCCCCTCCACCATAGTCCTCGATAATATTGTAGCGGTGCTTAAGCGAAGCCCTGTGACGGTAGAACATCAAGATCGTCACCATGCCGTCGTGCTAACGGAACTCATCCCCGACACTTTGCTGGATCAGAGTCCGGGGATCGTCATCGAGCTGAACGTGTGCTAGAACTCGGAGGTGTCGTAGTTTCGGTGCTTGATCGGTCGGGCCGTGAAGACGTACGACTACACCAACCGCGTTGTTATAACGCTTCCGCTTTCGGTCTACGAGGGTACGTGGACAATACTCTCCCCTCTCGTTGCTGTGCATCACCATGATCTTGCGTGTGCGTAGGAACTTTTTTGAAATTACTACATTCCCCAACAGTGGCATCCGAGCCTGGTTTTATGCGTAGATGTTATATGCACGAGTAGAACACAAGTGTGTTGTGGGCGATACAAGTCATCTTGCTTACCAAAGATGTCATACTTTGGTTGGCGGTATTGTTGGATGAAGCGGCCCGGACCGACATTACGCGTCACGCTTACGCGAGACCGGTTCTCCGGCGTGCTTTGCATGAGAGGTGGCTAGCGGTGTCGGTTTCTCCAACTTTAGTTGAACTGGTGTGGCTACGCCCGGTCCTTGCGAAGGTTAAAACAACAGTAACTTGACGAACTATCGTTGTGGTTTTGATGCGTAGGTAAGAACGGTTCTTGCTAAGCCCGTAGCAGCTACGTAAAACTTGCAACAACAAAGTAGAGGACGTCTAACTTGTTTTTGCAGGGCATGTTGTGATGTGATATGCTCAAGACGTGATGCTATATTTTATTATATGAGATGATCATGTTTTGTAGCCGAGTTATCGGCAATCGGCGAAACCATATGGTTGTCGCTTTATTGTATGCAATGCAATCGCCCTGTAATGCTTTACTTTATCACTAAGCGATAGCAATAGTCATAGAAGCATAAGTTTGGCGAGACGACAACGATGCTACGATGGAGATCAAGATGTCACGCCAGTGATGATGGTGATCACGACGGTGCTTCGGAGATGGAGATCACAAGCACAAGATGATGATGGCCATATCATATCACTTATATTGATTGCATGTGATGTTTATCCTTTATGCATCTTATCTTGCTTTGATTGACGGTAGCATTTTAAGATGATCCCTCACTAATTATCAAGAAGTGTTCTCCCTAAGTATGCACCGTTGCGAAAGTTCTTCGTGCTGAGACACCACGTGATGATCGGGTGTGATAGGCTCTACGTTCAAATACAACGGGTGCAAAACAGTTGCACACGCGAATACTCGAGTTAAAATTGACGAGCCTAGCATATACAGATATGGCCTCGGAACACGGAGACCGAAGGTCGAAAGCGTGAATCATATAGTAGATATGATCAACATAGTGATGTTCACCATTGAAACTACTCCATCTCACGTGATGATCGGACATGGTTTAGTTGATTTGGATCACGTGATCACTTAGATGACTAGAGAGATGTCTGTCTAAGTGGGAGTTCTTAAGTAATATGATTAAGTGAACTTAAATTTATCATGAACTTAGTACCTGATAGTATTTTGCTTGTCTATGTTTGTTGTAGATAGATGGCTCGTGTTGTTGTTCCATTGAATTTTAATGCGTTCCTTGAGAAAGCTAAGTTGAAAGATGATGGTAGCAATTACACGGACTGGGTCCGTAACCTAAGGATTATCCTCATTGCTGCACAAAAGAATTACGTCCTGGAAGCACCGCTGGGTGCTAGGTCTGCTGTAGATGCAACTGACGACGTTAAGAACGTCTGGCAGAGCAAAGCTGATGACTACTCGATAGTTCAGTGTGCCATGCTTTATGGTTTAGAACCGGGTCTTCAACGACGCTTTTGAGCGTCATGGAGCATATGAGATGTTCCTGAGTTGAAGTTAATATTTCAAGCAAATGCCCGGATTGAGAGATATGAAGTCTCCAGAAGTTCTATAGTCAGTAAGATGGAGGAGAATAGTTACGTCGGTGAACATATACTCAAAATGTTCGGGTATAATAATCACTTGATTCAACCGGGAGTTAATCTTCCCGATGATAGTGTCATTGATGTAATTCTTCAATCATCGCCACCAAGCTACAAGAGCTTCGTGATGAACTATAATATGCAAGGGATCGACAAGACTATTCCCGAGCTCTTCGCAATGCTAAAGGTCATGCGGAGGTAGAAATCAAGAAGGAGCATCAAGTGTTGATGGTCAATAAGACCACCGATTTCAAGAAGAAGGGCAAAGGGAAGAAGAAGGGAACTTCAAGAAGAACAACAAGCAAGTTGTCGCTCAGAGAAGTGACCCAAGTCTGGACCTAAGCCCTGAAATCGAAAGTGCTTCTCTTGCAAGCGCATCAGTACAATCGGAAGCGGAACTGCCCCAAGTATTTGGCGGATAAGAAGGATGGCAAGGTGAACAAAGGTCTATGTGATATACATGTTATTGATGTGTACCTTACTAATGCTCATAATAGCACTTGGGTATTTGATCTGGTTACATTGCTAATATTTGCAACTCGAAACAGGGACTACGGATTGCCGAAGATTGGCTAAGGACGAGGTGACGATGCGCGTGGGAAATGGTTCCAGTCGATGTGATCGCAATCGGCACGCTACCTCTACATCTACCATCGTGATTAGTTTTAGACCTAAATAATTTTTATTTGGTGCGGCGTTAAGCATGAACATTATATCTGGATCTTGTTTGATGCGAGACGGTTATTCATTTAAATCAGAGAATAATGGTTGTTCTATTTATATGAGTAATATCTTTTATGGTCATCCACCCTTGAAGAGTGGTCTAATTTTATTGAATCTCGATAGTAGTGATACACATATTCATAATGTTGTAGCCAAAAGATGCAGAGTTGATAATGATAGTGCAACTTATTTGTGGCACTGCCGTTTAGGTCATATCGGTGTAAAACGCATGAAGAAACTCCATACTGATCGACTTCTGGAATCACTTGATTATGAATCACTTGGTACTTGCGAACCGTGCCTCATGGGCAAGATGACTAAAACGCCGTTCTCCGGAACTATGCAGCGAGCAACTGATTTATTGGAAATCATACATACTGATGTATGTGGTCCAATGAATATTGAGGCTCACAGCGGGTATCGTTATTTTCTCACCTTCACAGATGATTTGAGCAGATATGGGTATATCTACTTGATGAAACACAAGTCTGAAACATTTGAAAAGTTCAAAGAATTTCAGAGTGAAGTGGAAAATCATCGTAACAAGAAAAGAAAATTTCTACGATCTGACCGCGGAGGAGAATATTTGAGTTACGAGTTTGGTTTACATTTGAAGCAATGCGGAATAGCTTCGCAACTCACGCCACCCGAAACACCACAACGAAATGGTGTGTCCGAACGTCGTAATCGTACTTTACTAGATATGGCGCGATCTATGATGTCTCTTACTGATTTACCGCTATCGTTTTGGGGTTATGCTTTAGAGACGGCCGCATTCACGTTAAATAGGGCACCATCAAAATCCGTTGAGACGACACCTTATAAACTATGGTTTGGCAAGAAACCAAAGTTGTCGTTTCTTAAAGTTTGGGGTCATGGCGCTTATGTGAAGAAACTTCAACCAGATAAGCTCGAACCCAAATCGGAGAAATGTGTCTTCATAGGATACCCAAAAGAGACTATTGGGTACACCTTCTATCACAGATCTGAGGGCAAGATTTTTGTTGCTAAATTTGGATCCTTTCTAGAGAAGGAGCTTCTCTCGAAAGAAGTGAGTGGGAGGAAAGTAGAACTTGATGAGGTAACTGTACCTGCTCCCTTATTGGAAAGTAGTTCATCACAAGAACCGGTTCCTGTGACAACTACACAAATCGCTGAGGAAGCTAATGATACCGATCATGAAACTTCAGATCAAGTCACTACCGAACTTCAGAGGTCTACCAGAGTAAGATCCGCACCACAGTGGTACGGTAATCCTATTCTGGAAGTCATGTTACTTGACCATGGCGAACCCACGAACTATGAGGAAGCGATGATGAGCCCAGATTCCGCAAAATGGCTTGAGGCCATGAAATCTGAGATGGGATCCATGTATGAGAACAAAGTATGGACTTTGGTTGACTTGCCCGGTGATCGGCAAGCCATAGAAAATAAATGGATCTTCAAGAAGAAGACTGACACTGATGGTAATGTAAGTGTCTACAAAGCTCGACTTGTTGCGAAAGGTTTTCGACAAGTTCAAGGGGTTGACTACGATGAGACTTTCTCACCCGTACGCGATGCTTAAGTCTGTTCGAATCATGTTAGCAATTGCCGCATTTTATGATTATGAAGTTTGGCAAATGGATGTC
Organism: Aegilops bicornis; assembly: GCA_021605145.1. Taxonomy (NCBI): domain Eukaryota; kingdom Viridiplantae; phylum Streptophyta; class Magnoliopsida; order Poales; family Poaceae; genus Aegilops; species Aegilops bicornis. The sequence goes on from CM038670.1 coordinate 598,795,865, forward strand.
AAAACTGCATTCCTGAATGGATTTCTGGAAGAAGAGTTGTATATGATGTAACCGGAAGGTTTTGTCGATCCAAAAGGTGCTAAAAAAGTGTGCAAGCTCCAGCGATCCATTTATGGACTGGTGCAAGCCCCTCGGAGTTGGAATAAACGCTTTGATAGTGTGATCAATGCATATGGTTTTATATGCACTTTTGGAGAAGCCTGTATTTACAAGAAAGTGAGTGGGAGCTCAGAGCATTTCCGATATTATATGTAGATGACATATTGTTAATTGGAAATGATATAGAATTTATGGATGGCATAAAGGGATACTTGAATAAAAGTTTTTCAATGAAAGACCTCGTGAAGCTGCTTACATATTGGGCATCAAGATCTATAGAGATAGATCAAGACGCTTAATTGGACTTTCACAAAGCACATACCTTGATAAAGTTTTGAAAAGTTCAAAATGGATCGTGCAAAGAAAGGGTTCTTGCCCGTGTTACAAGGTGTGAAGTTGAGTCGGACTCAATGCCCGACCACAAATGTAAGATAGAGAGAAAATGAAAGATGTTCCCTATGCTTCAGCCATAGGCTCTATCATGTATGCAATGCTGTGTACCAGACCTGACATGTGCTTAGCAATAAGCTTGGCAGGCAGGTACCGAAGTAATCCAGGAGTGGATCACTGGACAGCGGTCAAGAATATCCTGAAATACCTGAAAAGGACTAAGGATATGTTTCTTGTTTATGGAGGTGACTGTCGGTGTCAAAACTGGCGGATCTCGGGTAGGGGGTCCCGAACTATGCGTCTAGGCGGATGGTAACAGGAGACAAGGGACACGATGTTTTTACCTAGGTTCGGGCCCTCTCGATGGAGGTAATACCCTACTCCTGCTTGATTAATATTGATGATATGGGTAGTACAAGAGTAGATCTACCACGAGATCAGAGAGGCTAAACCCTAGGAGCTAGCCTATGGTATGATTGTTGTTCGTCCTACGGACTAAAACCCTTCGGTTTATATAGGCACCGAATAGGGTTAGGGTTACACAGAGTCGGTTACAATGGTAGGAAATCTACATATCTGTATGGCCAAGCTTGCCTTCCACACCAAGGAAAGTCCCATCCGGACACGGGACGAAGTCTTCAATCTTGTATCTTCATAGTCTAGGAGTCCGACCAAAGATGATACTTCGGCTATTCGGACACCCCTAGTCCAGACTCCTCAAGAGTCTCCCTGAACCAGGCTTCAATGACGACGAGTCCGCGCATATTGTCTTCAAAGATTGCAAGGCGGGTTCCTCCTCCGAATACTTCATAGAAGGTTTTGAACACAAGGATAGTGTCCGGCTCTGCAAAACAGGTTCCACATACCACCGTAGAGAGAATAACTTTTTGCACAGATCTGCTGACGTATTCCGCGGCGTGACATCACACCGCGGCCAGGTCTTTATTTGAATCGTTTTTTACTGTCCCACCTCAGCGCATTTTAGCGAGGCGGTTCCCTTGGCACGTCTTATCAAAGCGTAGATCGTGCCCCCTTATTCCGGGATTCTCATCAATACATATGTGGGTAACCCAACCGCGCCATTGATTGCGGCGCTTGGGAGATAAGCGAGTTTTATCAGGCTGGTGGGGGACGCATAGCTTCGTCCGTCCATATAAGGGGATAAGGATCCACCCTTTTCACCTACGCCTTCCTCCTCCCTTGCTCATCCATTTCCGCGCACTCTGAGCTCCAGCGCCCAAGTCCGCACATCCTTCCTCAACCATCTCCAGCCATGTCCGGAGCGGGAGGCAGGTGGATGGTCTCCTCCGTCACGGAGGGCCAAGTAAAAAGACTGCGGAAGGCCGGATACTTGTTCGAGGACGTCGCACATCGGCTGCCCGACAAAGGGCAGCTCATCCCCTCCCCCAGGCCCCATGAGAGGGTGGTGTTCCTCCCCCACTTCCTCCGCGGACTAGGGTTTCCACTTCACCCATTTGTCCGGGGCTCATGTTCTACTACGGCCTAGATTTCCATGATCTCGCCCCGAATTTCATCCTCAACATCTCGGCGTTTATAAATGGGTGCGAGGCCTTCCTCTGCATCCAGCCCCACTTCGCTTATGGTCAAGACCTTCAATGTCAGCCGAAGGTAGTGGGCGGCCGCCAAGCGGAGTGCGGAGGTGCCATGGTTGGCAAGATGGCCAAAGTCCTATGGCTCGAGGGCTCCTTTGTGGAGACCATAAAGGTGGCAATCGGGATGGTTCTACATCACCGAGCCGCGACTCTCAATGGGCGGCGGCCCCGAATTCGATCCGCTTCCCCACCCGGCTCACATCATGGAAAGAGACGGCCAGACGTGGGGAATTCAGATGAGCTGTCCGGACTCCAAACTTGCGTCCAAACCTGGTGGACAAGAATCTCGTGCTTGTCAACGTAATCCAGTGATGCTCATCCGCCGGATTCTCCCATGCCAACAACGGGCCTTCAAATTGTGGGAGTTCGATCCGCACAAAGACCCAACTCTGAAAAGGCTCTTCGACACTACGCACGTAAGATGCCCGGAAGGTGCTGCTCAAGGGCGCCGAGGTTCTACATCCGCCATCGAAGATTGCGGATTCAGCTTGGCGTCAAGCCAGCCGAGGTAAGTTATTTTACCCTTTATGGGGTTCTTTTTTCATAGTTTGACTCTATGTGGGATCTAAAACTCCCTAACCTTTGACAGACTGGTTGAAGACGACGTGCAGACGGATTAACTGTCTGCCCCTTTGCCGTAAGACTCAGCGGACGCCCGATTGGCGGGTTGCTGGTTCCGCACCTCGTGGTGCCGGATAAGAAGGCCAATAAGGAGGCCACGGGAACTCAAGGAGCTCCCAGCTCAGGGCTGTCGGACTCATCGCCCGACAACCTGAGGCGGAATCCTCCTCCGAGGAAGAGGAGGAGGAAGAAGCCTCTCCCAGTGGAGAGAAGAAAAGGAAGGCCGCCCCAACTGGGGAGGTCGGAGGGTCCAAGAGGGGAAGGACCCTTCCTCCGGACTTCTCCACCAATGCTGACAGCGACGAGGAGGAGTGGCCAACAAGGGCCAAGCCCCTGGCGAGATCGTAAGTGTCCGGATACCCATGGCTTTTTTTCATTGCATAGTGTTCTCTAATGCCAAACAATCATGCAGCCCGCCGAAGGACGAGCGGGTCCCTGAATTCATCGGAAGTGGAGAGTACTTCACTTCCGGCCGCCTCCTCACCTCACGCTGCTGACGACGCTGAGGTGGGGCCCAAAGGGGGGCCTGGCCAAGAGGAGGTGGCAAAGGAGGCGCCGCAAGGCAGCCTCCCGGACTCCAGGCGCGAGGGGAGCGAGACCCCTCAGGCTCTAAGCCCGACCCTTGTCCGGACTCCATACCGAACCTTCAGCCGTTCCGAAGTCCTGTAGCGACCCGACCGAATGGATCAAGTCTCTGTGCTCAGTGTCATCCACGGATCAAGAATGTCCGACACCACACAAGATTCAAGGATTTATAACAGAGTAGCAATCACACACTTAATACAAATATTGTCCAAAAGAGGACTTATTACAATAAATATGGCTTAAGGCCATCTAATAACGATAACAGCGGAAGACTTGGAAGATAAGTGAGTCCATCAACTCCATCGGCATCACCGAGTATAGAACCACGACCTAAACACCTTACTCGTTATGCGAAAAGTCTGCAACATGAAAGTTGCAGCCCGAAACGGGTCAAAGACATGGAATATGCTGGCAATGTAACACATAGAGAGTAATGAAGGAATAAGCCTATACTACATGCATATATGGCTGGTGGTAAAGCTCTCTGATTACGCTTTGCATAAAGCTAGTTTTTCCCTACTGCAAAGGAATAAATTTGTTTAACTATCATGGTGGTTGTTAAACATTGAGAATGGTTGACAAGATCCTCAATCCCAATTAAAAGTACTCATTAAAAACCCAATAACATTAATTAGAGTAACATGTTGAGATTCACATGATATTCAAGTACTAGATACTCAAGATGTCCATAACCGGGGACACGGCTAATCATGATTAGTTTATACACTCTGCAGAGGTTTGCGCACTTTTCCCCACAAGACTCGATCGCCTCCGTTTGGTTTCTCGCACTACATGGTGTTTGAGAGACGGATGACCGAGACACAGTCTTTCAGTAGCGCTAGCACCTTACGATGGGTGGACCGATACACCTACATCCCCTACATCTGCTAGTCCACCACTATAAGAGTTCGCATACGACTTACTCAACTATGCCAGAGCCCATAATGGCTTGTGGCTGCACACGGAAGTTTCTAGTTTGAATAATCTTATGATCCCTTTGAGCCCGGGTGGCGGTCCGAAGAAAAACAGTAAGTCCTGATAGAAACCAGGTGCCTCAATCCACCCAGATGTGTGTTTAAGTTGCCACCTTAAATAAACCATTAAATTAACAATCTCACATCTGTCATGGATATCACTCACCCAATCCACGTCTACTAGCATAGCATGGCATAATAAGCAAATGTAGAAGTAACTCCCAAGGTTTCATAAGTAAAACAGGTAATAGGTACTACCTCAATCTACTTCCCATCCCACATTTTAATTAGATCCTAATCATGCAAGTGTTTGAGGATAGATCTAATGCATAAAAACTGGGTAGTAGAAAAGGTATGATCAAGTGTTACTTGCCTTGCTGACGATCCGTGAAACCTAGAGACTCGAAGTAACAAGCGGCGCACTCCGGGTGATCTATCGCAGACAAACAACAAGCATACAATAAGTACTCATCTAATGCACGGGTAAGTCTCGAATAAAAGATCTGACCAGATAGTTCAACTTAAGAACCCTGGTTGCAAAAAGAATCGAATCAAATAAAGCAACGAAAGTCAAACATCGAAAGAAAACGACTCGGTTCTAGCAAGCTGAAACTAGGTCAAAATTTTACAGTAGCAAAACTTTGTTTAAGTTCATTAGTCGGAACGGCGGTTTCGAAACGAAACTCCAGGCGTTTGAATCACCTGATTCCGATAAACGAGCGAGAAAATAAACTAGATTGAAGATTGGATCCAAATCGAGATCGGAAAATAATCGGATTAAATCCGGTTAAAAGAAAACGACGAACGGTTAAACGAACGGACGTTCGTTAACAGAAACTAACTGGTGAACGCGTTCGTTAAAACGAATGGATCGGTGAACGTTCACTAAATAACTAAACCGAAGAAAAATAAACCGATCTAGGGTTTTTTAAAAAAACCGAACAACGGAAAGAACACCGGAAGTTTTTTTTTTAAACAAAACCGGACCGGGGAGGTGGCGCGGCGGCTACCTCGCCGGGGAGGGGGCTCCGGCGGGCGGCGGCTTGGGGCGGCGGGGCGATGGCGGCCGGGGCGGGCACCGGCGGCGGGCGGGCGCAAGGGCTGCGGGTTGGGGGCGGCGGCGGCGCGGCGTGGGGAGGAGAGAGGAGGGGTGGGGAGTCTAAATAGGAGGGGAGGTTGCTTGGGGGAGGGGGCAAGCAAGGGTGAGGAACGGAGGAGGAGGAGTCCTCCTCGGACTCGCCAATGACGGCCAGCCCAGCAGTGCTGTGGTAGCCGAGGAGGGCCTGGGCAGTGGGGCCTTAGCCCCAAAGTGGCGCGACATTTTTTTTAAACTTGCGCAGAAAAACGAATAAAATAAAATCTAAACGAACTCCAAATTTAATAAAATAAAATTTTCCCCGACTCCTAAAAATGAGTCGAACAAAATGAACTTTAATACGGGGCCAAAAAGCATATTTTTAAAATACTCATTTAATACGGGGGCAAAAAGCATATTTTTAAAATACTCATTTTTTTCCCTAAAGCAAATAAACTCCGAAAATCCAAAATTTGATTTATTTATTAAATCTTCATTTTTCCTAAATTTTGGGAAAGTCATAGTATTCCCTGTCTTAATTTTTTTATTGGAAAAATATTTGTAGATAAAAATAAATAAATCCAAATGATCCTATTTTCAAAATTTGAGAAAACTCAATATGAAAATAATGAAATCTCCAACTCTCTCCGAGGGTCCTTGAGTTGCGTGAAATTTTCTAGGATCGGAAAAATGCAAGAAAATATGATATGCATGATGACTTAATGTATAACATTCCAAATTGAAAATTTGGGATGTTACAAACCTACCCCCCTTAAGATGAATCTCGCCCTCGAGATTCGGGTTGGCTAGAAAATAGGTGAGGGTGATCCTTGAGCAAATCCTCTTCTCTTTCCCAGGTGGCTTCATCCTCAGTGTGGTGGCTCCACTGAACCTTGCAAAACTTGATAACCTTGCTGCGAGTAACTTTGCTGGCATAATCGAGAATCTTGACTGGTTTTTCCTCATATGTTAAATCATTCTGCAACTGAATTGCTTCAAGTGGCACTGTATCTCTTAGCGGTACTTCCGCCATTTCGGCGTGACATTTCTTCAGCTGAGAAATATGGAATACATCATGAACTCCTGACAGTCCCTCTGGCAATTCCAGCTTATAAGCAACTTCTCCCATGCGTTGCAAAACCTTATACGGTCCAACGAAACGCGGTGCTAATTTTCCTTTAACTCAAACGCTTAACTCCTCGGCGGGGATACTCTAAGATATACTGTCTCCAACTTCATATTCCATCGCCTTGCGTTTTGAATCCGCATAGCTTTTACATGCAGACTGGGCTACCTTGAGCCTATCGCGAATCAACTTAACCTTCTGCTCGCACTCCTTAATCAAATCTGGTCCAAACAATCGACGGTCTCCGGCTTCGTCCCATGATAATGGTGTCTCGCACCTCCTTCCGCATAAAGCCTCGAAGGTGCCATCTTCAAGCTGGTTTGGTAATCGTTGTTATAAGAAAATTCTGCATACAAAGAAATTTTCATCCCAACTAGATCCATAATCTAGTGCACAAGCTCTCAAAGATATCCTCCAAAATCTGATTAACTCTCTTAGTCCGTCCATCGGTGCTCAGGTGGAAAGCTGTCTTTGAATTCCAGCCTGGTTCCCAATGTTTCGTGCAACCGATTCCAAAACTTTGAGGTAAATTGAGTTCCTCTATCCGACACGATACTCCTCGGAACTCCGTGTAAACACACAATTCTGGTCATGTATATCTTTGCCAACTTAGCACCGCTATAGGTAGTCTTGATCGAATGAAATGAGCTACCTTCGCCAAGCGGTCGACTATAACCCAAATTGAGTCATAGCCGTAACGAGTCTTTGGCAAACCTGTGATGAAATCCATGCCTAGTTTATCCCACTTCCATTCGGTATTGGCAATGGTTGTAACAATCCTGCCGGGCTTCGATGTTCTCGCCTTCACTCTCGACATACATCGTGAAATCGCTACATACTCCGCGATATCTTTCTTCATTCCGTCCACCGTAACGCTTTCCTTCAAATCCAAATACATCTTGGTATTTCCTGGGTGAATCGAATATGGTGAATCATGTGCTTCTTGCAAAATCAACTTCCGATCTCCGGGTTATTTGGCACATAAACACGGTCCTCAAACCATAGGGTATCGTGCTCATCCTCACGAAATCCCTTAGATTTTCCTTCGCTCATTTTCTCCTTTATAGAGGCAACTTCCTTGTCTGCCTTTTGAGCTTCTCTGATTTTGTCCATCAGCGTAGACTGAATCTCCAATGCTGCTACATAGCCTCTCGGAACTATTTCCAAACATAGCTCTCGAAGGTCCTCGGCTAACCCCTTGGGTATTCCTCCCATCATTAGGGTATTGACGTGGCTCTTACGGCTCAATGCATCGGCTACAACGTTAGCCTTTCCGAGGTGATAATGCAGTCTCATATCATAATCCTTAATAAGCTCCAGCCATCTCCTCTGTCTGAGATTTAATTCCTTCTGCGTGAAGATGTACTTCAAACTCTTGTGATCCGTGTACACCTCACAATGATTTCCAATGAGGAAATGTCTCCATGTCTTCAATGCATGCACAACGGCTGCTAACTCCAAATCATGTGGGGCATAATTCAACTCATGAGGCTTAAGCTGTCGTGAAGCATACGAAACAACTCTTCCTTCCTGCATAAGCACTGCTCCAAGTCCTCGACGTGAAGCGTCGCAATACACCTCATAATCCTTGGTCCGATCTCGCAAAATTAACACCGTGAGGTAACCAATCTTTTCTTCAACTCTGAAAACTTGCCTCGCAATCCTCGATCCATATGAACTTGGTATCCTTCTTCAACAATTACATCATAGGCTTTGCAATCCTTGAGAAATTCTCAATGAATCTTCGGTAGTATCCTGCGAGTCCAAGGAAACTCCGAATCTCTCCAACTGCTGCGTTGGTGCTTCCCATTTGGTTACGGTCTCAACCTTTGTGGGGTCAACTGCTATCCCTTCTCCGGATATAACATGTCCAAGAAATCCAACTTCCTTTAGCCAAAACTCACATTTGCTGAACTTGGCATATAACTGATGTTCCCTTAGTTTCTCCAAAACCAATCGCAAATGTTCCTTATGTTCCTCTTCATTCTTCGAGAAAATCAAAATATCATCTATGAACACCACGACGAACTTTTCCAAAAACTCCATAAACACTTTGTTCATCGTGTTCATGAAATAGGCGGTAGCGTTAGTCACCCAAATGACATAACGGTGTACTCATATAGTCCATATCTCGTGGTAAATGCTGTCTTAGGTATGTCCCGCTCTCGAATCTTCAATCGATGGTACCCTGATCGCAAATCGATCTTGGAAAATACTTTAGCTCCTTGCAAACGATCAAACATATCATTTATCATTGGTAGTGGGTACTTGTTCTTGATTGTTACTTCGTTTAATCCACGATAATCAACAACCATCCTTAACGATCCATCCTTCTTCTCCACTAACAGTACAGGTGATCCCCAAGGTGAAGAACTTGGGCGTATAAAACCTTTATCCAATAGCTCCTTTATCTGCTTCTTGATTTCTGCCAAATCATGTGTGGGCATCCTGTATGGTCGCTTCGATAGTGGGCCTGTTCCTGGCAAAAGTTCAATCAAAAACTCAATATCTCTATCCGGTGGCATTCCTGGCAATTCCTCAGGAAATACATCAGGGAAATCCTTCACTACTGGCACTTCTTCCTGTACCACTCCTGATAGGCAATTTACATGAGCTCTCCTCGGCTCATGCCGTGATACATACTTAATCCTTCTTCCTTCTGGTGTTGTGAGCAAAATCGTCTTACTTGCGCAATCGATGTTTCCTCCATACATCGACAGTCAATCCATACCGAGAATCACATCAAATCCTTGGGATTCCAAAATGATCAAATCCGTCGGGAACACATGCCTTCCTATACTTAATGGCACTTGAAAACATCCTTGTTCCGCCATATACTCCGCTCCTGGTGAGCTTACTAGCATAGGGGTTTTAAGAATTCGAGTAGGTAGACTATACTTCTCTACAAATCCCTTGATATGTATGAATGCGATGCACCGGTATCGAAAAGAACTAGTGCAGTAAATGACTTAACCAAAAACTTACCGATTCTTTGCATCGGGCTGATCTTCAACCTCCTCCACATCAATGTGGTTCACCTATCCCCTGTTGAAAGGGTTGGGCTTCTTTCCAGAGCTTCCATTGCCACCTTGGCCTTCTGGACAGTCATTTGCATAATGTCCGGTCTTGGAACACTTGAAACAGGTGACATGGCTTAGGTCTTTCTTGGTTGGGGTTGATGGTGTGGTGCGGTTCTGTCCCATCGCTTCCTCCATTCCCGTTCCCATTCTTGGTGCCATTATGGTTGTGCGAATTACTTCCTCCGTGGGTATGCTCAAACTGAACTCCCTGTTTAGGGGTATAACGGGCTTCATTGGGCTCGAGTTATACTTCCCTGTCCATACTTCCTCTTACGATTCTCAATTTGTCGTTGCTTTCCTTCAATCATGAGGGCACGGTCTACCAACTCCTGGTAGTTATTGAAACTTGCTACCATCAACTGCATGCTTAACTCATCATTCAGTCCTTCCGAAACTTCTCCCGCTTAGCTGCATCAGTAGCAACGTCATCAGGGGCATAACATGCTAACTTACTAAAATCATCCACATACTGGCCAACAGTCCTTCCTCCTTGGCGTAAGTTGCGAAACTCACGCTTCTTCATGGCCATAGCTCCTGCCGAGACATGGGCAGTGCGGAAAGCTTGTTGAAACTGATCCCATGTGACAGTGTCTACAGGGTAAGTGGCTGTAAAATTCTCCCACCATGCTGCTTCTGGTCCTTCAAGTTGGTGTGCCGCAAACTTCACCTTCTCTCCATCTGTACATCCTGCAGTGGTCAACTCCCTTCCTACCTTACGGAGCCAATCATCTGCTACTATCGGCTCGGTGCTACTGGAAAATACTGGCGGATTCAGTCTTAAGAAACGTGTCAAGTGATCCGCAGGTGGTGGTGGTGGCGGTGGGTTGTTGTTGTTGTTGCCTTGATTCTGCACCAATGTTTGGATCAAAGTGTTCTGCTGCTGAATCAACTGGGTGATCTCTGGCGGAAAACAAATCTGGGTCGCGTCTGGAGGCATCCGATGGGTTTAGAAAAGATGAGAATTTAAGAATAGAGTGGGGTCTAAGGAGAAACACTACCCAAATGTATATGAGCAAATGCACACAAAATCACTTCATTCAATTCAAACAAGGGCTTACAACGGTCTAACTATCGCAAAAGTGCGTGAACTAAAAATGTTACATGGAGGGAATACTACTAATATGTGGGGTCATCTATTAATTTGAACCGTGGAAGACTCCATGATGTCCGCCTCCACTTCATCTTCAATGTCGGGTTCACTTGGATCCGAAACGGTGTCGTCGATGTTGATGTAGTCGCTTGGACAACCGGCGTACTGGTATTCATTCTTGAGCGCCAATTTCTTCTTGAGTTCTTCAATCTCATACTTAAGGTCGTTGTTGTGTCTTGCTAGAGCTACGATCTCGTCCATGTAGTCCTTGCGTGTAGACTTTAGTTCTCCTTCAAGTTCGATGATCCTTCCCTTCGCATTCTTTAATTCGAGCATATCATTGCACATCCGGTTCTCCTGGCGTCCGAATGTGCCGGTTTAAATCTGGATGAAAGCTGCAATGGATCGGTCCTTCTTGGTGCTAACTATCTCCCATTGTTCATCTCGGCGTCCGCAAATCTGGTAGATAGTGTCCTTGAGGTCTTCTTGATAAACTTCTCCAATGCGTCCCATGGTGATATGAGCTGCCATGCTCTTTCCTGCACTCGAGTTGGTGCACCGAAAACACTATCTATAGGCTTGGTGATTGGGGCGAACGTCCTTCTGGTACATGAGCTTGAATCTTCGGCGCTCCTCTTCAAGCGAGTGGCGTTGAACGTCCCGGTGAAACTTGGTAGTCCAATGTTCAGGTACTTGGTGACTTCCTTCAAGTGAAATCCAAAAGGTGTGCCTTCATCCGGTTGGGTGTACTTGATCTTCGCGTCCTTCATCCTAAAAGAGTGGAAAAGATGAGGAGTTAGAAATTGAGAAGAGAGTAGTGATCTATGGCTTTAACTTAGTGGTCGTGTCTCTACGGTCAGTGTGTGCTCGATACCATCTCTCAGAGCGACCCGACCAATGGATCAAGTCTACGTGCTCAGTGTCATCCACTGGATCGAATGCCGACACCACACAAGATTTCAAGGATTTATAACAGAGTAGCAATCACACACTTAATACAGCGTTGTCCAAAAGAGGACTTATTACAATAAATATGGCTTAAGGCCATCTAATAATGATAACAGCGGAAGACTTGGAAGATAAGTGAGTCCATCAACTCCATCGGCATCACTGAGTATAGAACCACGACCTAAACACCTTACTCGTCGTAAATGCGAAAAGTCTGCAACATGAAAGTTGCAGCCCGAAAACGGGTCAAGACATGGAATATCTGGCAATGTAACACATAGAGAGTAATGAAGGAATAAGCCTATACTACATGCATATATGGCTGGTGGTAAAGCTCTATGGTTACAGCTTTTGCATAAAGCTAGTTTTTCCCTCGCAAAGGAATAAATTTGTTTAACTATCATGGTGGTTGTTAAACATTGAGAATGGTTGACAGCATCCTCAATCCCAATTAAAAGTACTCATTAAAAACCCAATAACATTAATTAGAGTAACATGTTGAGATTCACATGATATTCAAGTACTAGATACTCAAGATGTCCATAACCGGGGACACGGCTAATCATGATTAGTTTATACACTCTGCAGAGGTTTGCGCACTTTTCCCCACAAGACACGATCGCCTCCGTTTGGTTTCTCGCACTACATGGTGTTTGAGAGACGGATGACCGAGACACAGTCTTTCAGAAGCGCTAGCACCTTACGATGGGTGGACCGGTACACCTACATCCCCTACATCTGCTAGTCCACCACTATAAGAGTTCGCACGACTTACTCAACTATGCCAGAGCCCATAATGGCTTGTGGCTGCACACGGAAGTTTCTAGTTTGAATAATCTTATGATCCCTTTGAGCCTGGGTGGCGGTCCGAAGAAAAACAAGCAAGTCTGATAGAAACCAGGTGCCTCAATCCACCCGGATGTGTGTTTAAGTTGCCACCTTAAATAAACCATTAAATTAACAATCTCACATCATCATGGATATCACTCACCCAATCCACGTCTACTAGCATAGCATGGCATAATAAGCAAATGTAGAAGTAACTCCCAAGGTTTCATAAGTAAAACAGGTAATAGGTACTACCTCAATCTACTTCCCATTCCACATTTTAATTAGATCCTAATCATGCAAGTGTTTGAGGATAGATCTAATGCATAAAAACTGGGTAGTAGAAAAGGTATGATCAAGTGTTACTTGCCTTGCTGACGATTCGCGAAACCTAGAGACTCGAAGTAACAAGCGGCGCACTCCGGGTGATCTATCGCAGACAAACAACAAGCATACAATAAGTACTCATCTAATGCACGGGTAAATCTCGAATAAAAGATCTGACCAGATAGTTCAACTTAAGAACCCTGGTTGCAAAAAGAATCGAATCAAATAAAGCAACGAAAGTCAAACGTCGAAAGAAAACGACTCGGTTCTAGCAAGCTGAAACTAGGTCAAAATTTTACAGTAGCAAAACTTCGTTTAAGTTCATTAGTGGCGGTTTCGAAACGAAACTCCAGGCGTTTGAATCACCTGATTCCGATAAACGAGCGAGAAAATAAACTAGATTGAAGATTGGATCTGAAATCGAGATCGGAAAATAATCGGATTAAATCCGGTTAAAAGAAAACAACGAACGGTTAAACGAACGGACGTTCGTTAACAAAAACTAACTGGTGAACGCGTTCGTTAAAACGAACGGATCGGTGAACGTTCACTAAATAACTAAACCGAAAAAAATAAACTAAAATAACCCGATCTAGGGTTTAAAAAACCGAACAACGGAAAGAAAACCGGAAGGTTTTTTAAACAAAACCGGACCGGGAGGTGGCCGGCTACGTCGTCGGGGAGAAGCTCGGCGGCGGCGGCTTGGGGCGGCGGGCGACGGCGGCTCGGCGGGGGCGCAACCTTGGCGGCGGCTCAGGCGGCGACGGGCTGCGTGTTAGAGGGCGGCGGCGGCGCTGGTTGGGGAGGAGAGAGGGGGGGGGGGGTGGGGGAGTAAAAATAGGAGGGAGGGTTGCTTTGGGGAGGGGGCAAGCAAGGGGAGGAGAGGAGGAGGAGGAGTCCACCACGGACTCGCAGGCGGGCGGCGTGTGGTATGTGTGAGGAGAAAGGGGCGGTTGGCCTGGGCCCTTGGCCCAAAGGGGCGCGACATTTTTTTAAAACTTCTTGTGAAAAAGCGAATAAAATAAAATCTAAACGAACTCCAAATTTAATAAAATAAATTTTCCCCAACTCCTAAAAATGAGTCGAACAAAATGAACTTTAATACGGGGCCAAAAAGCATATTTTAAAATACTCATTTAATACGGGGCCAAAAAGCATATTTTTAAAATACTCATTTTTTCCCCTAAAGCAAATAAACTCCGAAAATCCAAAATTTGATTTATTTATTAAATCTTCATTTTTCCTAAATTTTGGGAAAGTCATATTATTCCCTCTCTTAATTTTTTTATTGGAAAAATATTCGAAGATAAAAATAAATAAATCCAAATGATCCTATTTTCAAAATTTGAGAAAACTCAATATGAAAATAATGAAATCTCCAACTCTATCTGAGGGTCCTTGAGTTGCGTGAAATTTTCTAGGATCGGAAAAATGCAAGAAAATATGATATGCACGATGACTTAATGTATAACATTCCAAATTGAAAATTTGGGATGTTACATCCGGCAAGCAGCCCCTTCGTAGGAAGGGTAAGACGTCGGTGTCCTTCGCCCAACCGGAGGCACCAGATAGCTTACTGGAGGCGCTTAACAGCGCCTCCATCAAGGAGGAGCACCGCACTGTTATGAGTGGGGTGATCCAGAAAGTTCAGTCCGCCAAGAGCGGTGGTGAAGTCTGTACCGACCTTCTAATGTGCTTTGAGGTAAGTTTAGAATATGTAAAATATTACCGCATAGACAAGTAGCCCGATGCTTAGTTCGGTGTTAGGAAAGAAAAGCCGGATGAGGATCTAAAAGATATACGCAGGAGTCTAACATAATTATGTCAATATGGGAATGCAGGCTGCCCTGCTGACCTCTGCCGCACTGACTGCGGAGGTCGATGCATTGAAGGAGAGCCTCGAGCGGTCTGAGAACGAGCTCGGCCAAGCCAAGAAGCAGCTCGAGGACAAGGAAGGTAAGTAATACCTTATTAAAGAAATACCTTATAGAAAGGATTCGGTTGCAAAAAATGACAGGAATAACGTGGGTATTGTAGGGGCCACAAACGAGGTGGCGACTCTGAAGGAAGCGGTGTCCGCGGCCGAAAGCAAAGCGGCCGCGGCCTGCACCGAGCGAGAGAAGCAGGAGGAGGCGGGTGGCGGAGGTGCGGCAAGAGCTCCGGGCTCTCGTGGAAAAACACGAGAGTTTGGAGCGTGACTCAAGACTTCGAGAGTCCGAGCTCGCCTCGGCTCTTGAGAGTGCCAAAGCCGCTAAGGCCGAAGCCCAAAAGCCCTCCAAGAAATTGAATCATTAAAGAAGATAGCGGCGGGTAAGGCATTCTTTATGCAAAGCAAGCATGTGAAAGTGAATTACCTATTACTTACCCAGATTCGGAGCTCTCCAGGAGCATTCGCAGATCTGCCCGTGGTGTGTCGATCTTTGCTGCGTTCTACCGCGCCAAGGAGGGGAGCTTCGGCGGAGAAGGTGTTCTAGTCTCGATATCTTTGAGGCCGGACATCCGGTGCCCCTAAGCGACCAAATGAAGCGGTGGTCGAGCTCCAAGGTCGCCGAACAGGCCATGAAGGGCCTTATAGTTCGGGTGTGGCCATTGGAAGCCATGCTCAGGAGCTACTTTGGGCTAGTCTGCGGCTGGTGGACGCCTGTCCATGGATTGAAGTCATCAAACGCTCCGTCTGCATTGAAGGTGTCCGTCGGGCCCTTGCCCGTGCTAAAGTGCACCTGGGCAAGCTGGATGCGGATAAGCTTGTGACGGACGGGCCACCGAAGGGCAAGGAGCATCGCACGCCCGAAATGTACTATGAGGGCGTCTGAAGGGTGCCCGCCAGATAGCGGATGAGTGCTCCAAAGATGTAATTTTTAATAGACTCGCATTTGTTATCCCATGCGCTGAAAACTTGTTCATATGCGCTAAGCAACTTTGTTAATTTAAAATATTACCTTCATGCGGCCGTTTATCAAATTTGAGAGATGGCAAGTCGTTGGCTTCAGCCCCCATGCCACAGTGCTTTGGGGTGTTCGGGATAAACTTGAGCACTCTTGTTCCCATTCTTGGGTCCCTCGAGGGAGGCGCTCAACGCAACGAACAAGGCAACCGGACTTATAATGCTTGAACACTCTCACTTAGCCATAGAATTCTATAATTTTAAATTTCGGCGAAGCCCCTGGTATTCGGAAGACCGAGTTTGGGGCGCTATCCACGCCTTGGCCGGACAATGCCGACTCCTCGCTCTAAGAGCATTACTAGTAGTACCCCTAAACCCTCAAACCCTCAAAAATAACCACTTTTTTACGGGTTGAGACGAAAAAATCGCAAAGAATAGAACCCCTTAACCCTTAAACCCTTAAATTTTTTTAGAGGCTCAACCCTTATTCTCCTTCCCAGCCTGTAGAAACAGGGGTTGGCAGCCCAACCCCTCCCCGACCCGGTTATCTCTTCTCGTTCGCGCGGGAGGGAGTTTTCAGCTCCCCTCCCAGATCCGGCTGCCGCGCCTCCGGCCACCACCTGCCCGGCCCTCCCCGCCCTTGCCGCGCCCGTCGCGCACCGCCTCGGCGCCCCTCCGCCTCCCGCCCGTCCGCACCGCCCGCCGCCTCCCGCCCGGCCGCGCCTCCTCCTTCCCGCCCGGCCGCCTCCTCCTCCTCCCTTGCGCCACCAGCCCCGCCTCCCGCCTCCCTCCCTCCCCTCCCCTCCCGCCGCCTCCCTCCCGCCCCGCCTCCCGCCTCGCCTCTCCCGCCCTGCCCTCCCGCCGCCTCGCCTCCCGCCGGTCTCCCATCCTGCCCTCCCGCCGTCAAGCCGTGCCCCGGCCGCCCTCCCTGCCCGGCCGAGGTGAGGTATGTGATTTTTTCATTTTGTTTCATTTTCTTTTTGTTTCATTTTTTAGCACTAATTAGTGAATGTCCTTTGCAGATGGAGATGAACAATGAGGAGATTGTCATGTCCGATTCGTCGGATTGGTCGACATCCGACGATAACGACATTGATGAGTTGTTGCAAGATGACGACGTCGAGATGATGAACCTCCTCATCAACGTGCAATCGTTTGAAAACCGCGTGAAGCTGATGGATCAGAGGAGAGGGTCGAAGATGGGCCGAGTCACCATCTACCGGAACCGCGCTCTCGGACACGAACATTTGATGGAAGACTACTTCTTGGACACGAACCCTTCTCGCATACACGCTTTTCTTCAAGCACATCGTCAGATTGAGGATGCAACCACTCATGGTCAGCTCCGGGATGATCTAATAGAGCACCACTGGCAGTTGGATGGGCGGCGCATTGGCCCATGAAGTATCTTTTTTTCCTTTTCTATGTCCTATTTGATTCGAACAATTAGTGTTATTTGCTCAAACATTGTTGTAATAATTTGAATGATATTGTTTTATTCGGTGTTGTAATAATAACTAGAATGATTATTGTTTTATGTCAATTGTGATGGAATTTGTGATATGTCATATGATGAAATGTGATGAAATGTGTGATATATGAAATGCAGTTTTAAAGGTTGGGGTTGAGGCAAAGACTAGAACCCTCAAATCCAACCCTTAAAGCAGTTTACGGGTTGGGTTTGAGGGTTCTAGTCTTTGCCCCTGTTTTTCAACCCTTAAAAGTGTCGAAAACTGGCACTTCTCAACCCTTAAAACTGCTATAAGGGTTTCAGGGTTTGAGGGTTCTACTAGTAATGCTCTAAGCGGCATAAGTCTTTAGGGACCCGAAAAAACCTCTCGAACAGCGACCGGCTCTCGCCCTATCATGACGGTCAGTTTTAGCTTTCTCCACTGAGGTGCTCAACCCAGCTCAACCGGGGCACAATCGCAGTGGTTCTCCGGTGCCGCGTTAGCCGATAGAACAGGAACGTAAGGCAAAAAAAAATGTGAGCCGGCAAACCCAACTATTGACCCAAGACATGATTCGAAGCCGATGCATATAATGCTATAAGTTCGGGGTGCCGCACTCGTGAGAGTGTTCGGACTTCTAACACCATATTCTGGGGAACTTAAGCCCCTGGTGTATTGGTCGTACCAAAGTGTACGGGTGCAACATGTCATGAAATGAACATATATATAGATAAAGAAAGGAGTGCAATAATAGGCAAAAGCTATGTATTGTTTATTTAAGAAGAAAGCGCAAATAAAAGCAGAACGATACAAATTGTGCGATAAGCAAGGGATGGGACTATTTAACATGTCCCCCTCCAGGTAAGCTGCGGGGTGGTATGTAAAACAGGTATAATGCTCATAGTAGAGACCACCTGGACACTCGACGTAGCTTCGCTTCCTCGCTGCCGCATCGTGAGTTCGGCACGAACGCCGGACAGGCTTCCGGAGAACAGAGTCCCGAAAGTAAGAAAAAGGGAAAAGAAAAGAATGACACAATCGGAGCCCCAGTGCGGTTGAGCCGCATTCTGGCGCGTGCCGTGGTCGTGCCCCTCCCTTATGCCCATGGTATCTCTAGAGCGTAATTATGTACGCCAGTAATCGCTTCGCAACTTCGCGAGGGCTGGGGTTAGCCGGATTGCTACGCGTGCTTGGATCGTGCCAGGCGGTCTTGTTGTAGGTTACTCCGGGCGCGCTTGACAGTGTCCGGACGTTTAGTGGCCGGACTCGAGAATTGCTGTGAGAGGCTGCCTTGCACCTCCGCCGCGAGAGCCGCCGTGTGCTCCTTTGTTCGGAGAGAGCGTTCGGTGTTTCCATTGACCGTGATTACTCTTCGAGGGCCTGGCATCTTGAGCTTGAGGTATGCGTAGTGCGGCACCGCATTGAACTTTGCAAATGCGGTTCGTCCGGCAAAGGCGTGATAGCCGCCATGAACGGGACTATGTCGAAGATTAACTCTTCGCCGGAAGTTATCCGGGATCCGAAGACCACTTCGAGTGTAATCGAGCCTGTACAATTGGCCTCTACACCTGGTGTGACGCCTTTAAAGGTCGTCTTTGTGGGTTTAATCCTTGAGGGTCTATGCCCATTTTGCGACCGTATCTGATAAAGCGAGTTCAGGCTGCTACCGCCGTCCATCAGGACCTAGTGAGGTGAAATCCGTCGATGATTGGGTCAAGAACCAATGCGGCGAATCCGCCGTGATGGATGCTAGTGGGGTGGTCCCTTCGATCAAAGGTGATCGGGCAGGAGGACCATGGGTTGAACTTCGGGGCGACTGGCTCCATCGTATATACGTCCCTTATCGCACGCTTCCGCTCCCTTTTGGGTATGTGGTTTGCGTATATCATGTTCACCGTCCGCACTTGTGCGGGAAACCTCTTCTGTCCTCTACTTTTCGGCGGCCGGGGCTCTTCTTCGTCATCGCTATGCATCCCCTTGTCGTTGTTTTTGGCGCTTAGCTTGCCTGCTTGCTTGAACACCCAATAATCCCTGTTGGTGTGGTTGGCTGGTTTTTCGGGGGTGCCATGTATCTGGCACAAGCGATCGAGTATTCGGTCCAAGTTGGACGGGCCCCGGTATTTCTTTTGAATGGCTTCTTCCACGACCGGGTCTAGAGCCTTTGAATCCGGCATTCTTGTCAGATCTTGATATTGTCACCGTTAATGCGGCATTTATTCTTGTTGCGACGCGACCTGCCATTGCTGTCCTTGGTATCCGAACTACCAGGGTGTTTGGCCAAGTTGTTGCTTCGAGCTAGCCAGCTGTCCTCTCCCGCGCAAAAGCGGGTCATGAGTGTGGTAAGGGCTGCCATGGATTTCAGCTTTTCCTGTCCTAGGTGCCGGGCTAGCCATTCGTCGCGGATGTTGTGTTTGAAGGCTGCTAAGCGCCTCGCATCCGGACAGTCGACGATCTGATTTTTTTTTGTTAGGAACCGCGTCCAGAATTGTCTGGCCGACTCTTCTCGCTGCTGAATTATATGGCTAAGGTCATCGGCGTCTGGTGGTCGCACATATGTGCCCTGGAAGTTATCAAGGAATGCGGCTTCCAGGTCCTCCCAACAACCAATTGATTCTGCTGGCAAGCTGTTAAGCTAATGCCGAGCTGGTCCTTTAAGCTTGAGTGGGAGGTATTTAATGGCATGTAGATCATCACCGCGGGCCATGTGGATGTGGAGGAGATAGTCCTCGATCCAGACCGCAGGATCTGTGGTACCATCGTATGATTCGATGTTTACGGGTTTGAAGCCCTCGAGGATTTGATGATCCATTACTTCATCTGTGAAGCATAGTGGGTGTCTTGGCGCCTACAGATTAGGCTATATCACGGCGTAGCTCATATGAGCTTTGTCTCATCGTGTTCGCCCGGCGGGTTTGCTGTATCCGGTGTGACGGTAATCGTCCGAGTCGTTACGCCCACGCGATCTGTAGATCGATCTTGTATGCTTTGCCTTATCCTCCAATATATCTACGCAAGTCCGCGCGTTTTCCGTGCCTTGGTACTTTCTGAGCGGCGTCGGGCGTGGCTTGAGCGGAGGGCCGAGAGGCTTCTGTCACACGGCCACGGGGTGGCCGGTCTGCCATGTTGTCTTGTTGGTGACTTGGGTGCTTCCTCCTCTGATCGAGGCAACAGCCTGCGTTTGGGGTAGCTTTTGGAGGGCGTTCGAGTTCATACTCTTGGCCGCAAGGACTTGATCCATTTGTCGCCTAGCAGGTCTTAGTCGACTCTAAGGCTGTCGCTTTCTTGAGGCTGCTTGCCGTGGCCATGAGCCTGTGTTTAAAACACTCTTGTTCGACGGGGTCCTCTGGCACGACGAATTCGTTGTCGTCGAGGCTTGCCTCGTCTTCGGAGGGGGCGCATAATTATCGTCCTCTACCTCTCTTTCTGCCGCACTGTCGTGCGGACTTGCTTCTCCCTCCTCCTGCGTTGAGTCCTGCTGGAGGGGGTCGTCTTCGGCACTGTCCGGGGTATTATTGTCTCCCGTGCCGGAATCGCCGTTTTTACTGTGGCGGGATTTAGAGCGGCGCCGCTAACGTCGGCGCTTGGGCTGTTTCTTGGAGGGGTCATCCTTCGATGTTCCATCGCCGTTCCCATCTTTTGGGATGTCCACCATGTATATGTCGTATGACAAGGTGGCCTTCCAGTGCCCCATGGGCGCTGGTTCTTGGTCGTCTCCAGCATCGTCGTCCATACCATCGATGTCTTCGGAGTCGTAGTCGAGCATGTCGGTTAAATCATCGACAGTGGCTACAAAGTGGGTGGTGGGTGGGCGTTGAATATCTTCATCATCCGCATCCCAACCTTCCTGACCGTAGTCCGGCCAGGCTCTCGGATAAAGAGAGAGACTTTAGTGAATTCAGGATGTCGCCAAAGGGCGAGTCTTTGAAAGATGTCATGGCGATGAACTCCATGACCGGCGCCCAATCGGATTCGATTGGCAGGGGCGCGGAGGGTTCGGAGTCTGGAGAGGAGTCCGGCACCTTGGAGTCATGGTCTTCGCAAAGGACAACGATGGTGTTCGGCTCAATCACCGTAGAGATTTCAGCCCCCGAGGTGGTGTCCAACCAACCATCCTCGATCGGCGAGATCGGCTCCGAATCAATGGACGGAGCGGACACTAGTGCGGCCTCCAGGACACTGTTTGGCGGAAGAGTTAGATCATGCCCATCGAGGTAGTGCGGCGCGCTTGGCTGCGGCTCGAATCCATCGAAGATCAAGTCTCCGCGGATGTCGGCCGTGTAGTTTAAACTTCCAAACCTGACCTGATGGCCAGGGTTGTAGCTTTAGATCTGCTCCAGATGGCCTAGCGAATTGGCCCGCGGTGCAAAGCCGCCGAATACGAAGATCTGTCCGGGGAGAAAAGTCTCACCCTGGACTGCGTCGTTCTGATGATTGAAGGAGCCATCGGGCCTATTGGTGACGACACAGAGGAACTCTCAATGAAAGCCCCAATGTCGGTGTCAAAACCGGCGGATCTCGGGTAGGGGGTCCCGAATTGTGCGTCTAGGCGGATGGTAACAGGAGACAAGGGACACGATGTTTTTACCCAGCTTCGGGCCCTCTCGATGGAGGTAATACCCTACTCCTGCTTGATTAATATTGATGATATGGGTAGTACAAGAGTAGATCTACCATGAGATCAGAGAGGCTAAACCCTAGAAGCTAGCCTATGGTATGATTTGTTGGGGAACGTAGTAATTTCAAAAAATTTCCTACGCACACGCAAGATCATGGTGATGCATAGCAACGAGAGGGGAGAGTGTTGTCTCACGCACTCGTGAGACCAAGCGAAGCGATCACAACGTAGAGGAAGTAGTCGACGTTCTCCTCGCGATCCAACCGATCCCAGCGCCGTTACTCCGGCGCCTCCGAGTTCTTGGCACACGTTCAGCTCGGTAACGCTCCTCAGCTCCGATCCGGAAAGCTCCGGGAGAGAGAGTTCCACAAGACGACGCGTGGCAGGACGATCTTGATGTTCTATCGACGCAGGCTTCGCCTAAGCACCGCTTCTGATATGACCGAGGTGGAATATGGTGGAGGGGGCACCGCACACGGCTAAGAGATCCAAGAGATCAATTGTTGTGTCTTTGGTGCTAGCCCTGCCCCTCTATTTATATGTCGAGCCCGGTCGAAACTTAGAGCGAAAGCCTCCTCAAAGTCGGTTTTGCCCGAAAGGCAAGAGTCCCACTCGGACTCCAGGAATCAAATGCCACAATCCTTGGCGTCTGACCCAGACGCCATGGGCCTCAGCGTCTGGCCCAGGGCGACGCCAGGTCTCCGGACGTTTGGCCCCCGGCCTCCATAAAACTCCTTTTGCACCGACCTAAAGCCTCATGGGCTTGACCCCTTGGCCTAAACATATCATCCAATATATGAATCTTTACGTCTCGACCATTTCGAGACTCCTCGTCATGTCCCCGATCTCATCCGGGACTCCGAACTCCTTCGGTACATCAAAACATGTAAACTCATAATATAACTGGCATCGAAACCTTAAGCGTGCGGACCCTACGGTTCGAGAACAATGTAGACATGACCGAGACACGTCTCAAATAATAACCAATAGCGGGACTGGATGCCCATATTGGCTCCTACATATTCTACGAAGATCTTTATCGGTCGGACCGCATAACAACATACGTTGTTCCCTTTGTCATCGGTATGTTACTTGCCCGAGATTCGATCGTCGGTATCCAATACCTAGTTCAATCTCACATCTTGGCAAGTCTCTTTACTCGTTCCATAATACATCATCTCACAGCTAACTCATTAGTTGTAATGCTTGCAAGGCTTTGTGATGTGTATTACCGAGAGGGCCCAGAGATACCTCTCCGACAATCGGAGTGACAAATCCTAATCTCGAAATACGCCAACCCAACATCTGCCTTTGGAGACACCTGTAGTACTCCTTTATAATCACCCGATTACGTTGTGATGTTTGGTAGTACCCAAAGTGTTCCTCCGGTAAACGGAGTTGCATAATCTCATAGTTATAGGAACATGTATAAGTCATGGATAAAAGCAATAGCAACATACTAAACGATCGGGTGCTAAGCTAATGGAATGGGTCATGTCAATCAGATCATTCAACTAATGATGTGACCTTGTTAATCAAATAACAACTCTTTTGTCTATGGTTAGGAAACATAACCATCTTTGATTAACAAGCTAGTCAAGTAGAGGCATACTAGTGACACTGCTTGTCTATATATTCACACATGTATTATGTTTCCTGTTAATACAATTCTAGCATGAATAATAAACATTTATCATGATATAAGGAAATAAATAATAACTTTATTATTGCCTCTAGGGCATATTTCCTTCAGTCTCCCACTTGCACTAGAGTCAATAATCTAGATCACATCACCATGTGATTAACATCGATAGTTCACATCATCATGTGATTAACACCCATAGTTCACATCGCCATGTGACCAACACCCAAAGGGTTTACTAGATTCAGTAATCTAGTTCACATCGCTATGTGATTAACACCCAAAGAGTACTAAGGTGTGATCATGTTTTGCTTGTGAGAGAATCTTAGTCAACGGGTCTTTCATATTCAGATCCGTTATGTATTTTGCAATTTTCTATGTCTACAATGCTCGCACGGAGCTACTCTAGCTAATTGCTCCCACTTTCAATATGTATCTAGATCGAGACTTAGAGTCATCCAGATCGGTGTCAAAACTTGCATCGACGTAACCCTTTACGCATTTAACCTTTTGTCACTTCCATAATCGAGAAACATATCCTTATTCCACTAAGGATAATTTTGACCGCTGTCGATGATCTACTCCTAGATCACTATTGTACTCCTTGCCAAACTCAGTGTAGGGTATACAATAGATCTGGTACACAGCATGGCATACTTTATAGAACCTATGGCCAAGGCATAGGGAATGACTTTCATTCTCTTTCTATCTTCTGCCGTGGTCGGGTTTTGAGTCTTACTCAATTTCACACCTTGTAACACAGGCAAGAACTCTTTCTTTGACTGTTCCATTTTGAACTACTTCAAAATCTTGTCAAGGTATGTACTCATTGAAAAACTTATCAAGCGTCTTGATCTATCTCTATAGATCTTGATGCTCAATATGTAAGCAGCTTCACCGAGGTCTTTCTTTGAAAAACTCCTTTCAAACACTCCTTTATGCTTTGCGAATAATTCTACATTATTTCCGATCTACAATATGTCATTCACATATACTTATCGTAAATCTTTGTAGTGCTCCCACTCACTTTCTAGTAATTACGGGCTTCACCGCAAGTCTCAGATAAAACTATATGCTATGATCAACTTATCAAAGCATGTATTCCAACTCGAGATGCTTGCACCAGTCCATTGATGGATCATTGGAGCTTGCACATTTTGTTAGCTCCTTTAGGATTGACAAAACCTTCTCGTTGCATCATATACAACTCTTCTTTAATAAATCCATTAAAGAATGTAGTTTTGACATCCATTTGCCAGATTTCATAAAATGTGGCAATTGCTAACATGATTCGGACAGACTTAAGCATCGCTACAGTTGAGAAAAACTCATTGTAGTCAACACCTTGAACTTGTCGAAAACCTTTTTGTGACAAGTCGAGCTTTGTAGATAGTAACACTACTATCGATTGTCCGTCTTCCTCTTGAAGATCCATTTATTTAACATGGCTTGCCGATCATCGAGCAAGTCAATCAAAGTCCATACTTTTGTTCTCATACATGGATCATATCTCAGATTTTATGGCCTCAAGCCATTTCGCGAATCTGGGCTCATCATCGCTTCCTCATAGTTCGTAGGTTCATCATGGTCTAGTAACATGACCTCCGTAATGGGATTACCGTACCACTCAGTGCGGATCTCACTCTGGTTGACCTACGAGGTTCGGTAGTAACTTGATCTGAAGTTACATGATCATCATCATTAGCTTCCTCACTAATAGGTGTAGTAGTCACGAGAACTGATTTACGTGATAAACTACTTTCCAATAAGGGAGAAGGTACAATTACCTCATCAAGTTCTACTTTCCTCCCACTCACTTCTTTCGGGAGAAACTCCTTCTCTAGAAAGGATCCATTCTTGGCAACGAATGTCTTGCCTTTCGGATCTGTGATAGAAGGTGTACCCAACATTTTGGGTATCCTATGAAGACGCATTTCTCCAATTTGGGTTCGAGCTTATCGGGATGAAACTTTTTCACATAAGCATCGCAACTCCAAACTTCAAGAAACAACAACTTTGGTTTCTTGCCAAACCACAGCTCATACGGTGTCGCCTCAACGGATTTAGATGGTGCCCTTTTTAACGTGAATGCAGCTGTCTCTAATGCATAGCCCCAAAACTATAACGGTAAATCGGTAAGAAACATCATAGATCGCACCATATCAAATAAAGTGCGGTTATTCTGACGTTCGGACACACCATAACATTGTGGTGTTCGGTGGCGTGAGCTGTGAAACTATTCCACATTATTTTAATTGAAGACCAAACTTCGTAACTCAATTATTCGCTCTTTGCGATTAGATCGCTGAAACTTTTTTTTCTTGTTACGATGATTTTTCCACTTCACTCTGAAATTCTTTGAAATTTTCAACTATTTCAGACTTATGTTTCATCAAGTAGATATACCCATATCTGCTCAAATCATCTTGTGAAAGTCGAAAATAACGATACTTGCCATTTAGCATCAACACTCATTGGATCGCATACATCGGTATGTATTATTTCCAATAAGTCAAGAGTTTGTTCCATTGTTCCGGAGAACGGAGTTTTAGTCATCTTGCCCAAACGGCATGGTTCGCAAGCATCAAATGATTCATAATCAAGTGATTCCAAAAGTCCATCGGCATGGAGTTTTCTTCATGCGCTTTACACCAATATGACCTAAACGGCGATTGCCACAAATAAGTTGCACTATCATTATTAACTTTGCATCTTTTGGTTTCAATATTATGAATATGTGTATCACTATGATCGAGATCCAATGAATCATTTTCATTGGGTGTGTAACCATATAAGGTTTTATTCATGTAAACAGAACAACAATTTATTCTCTTACTTAAATGAATAACCGTATTGCAATAAACATGATCAAATCATACTTATGCTCAACACCAAATAACACTTATTTAGGTTCCATACTAATCCCGAAAGTATAGGGAGTGCGATGATGATCATATCAATCTTGGAACTACTTCCAACACTCATCTTCACTTCCCCTTCAACTAGTTTCTGCTCATTACGCAACTCCCGTTTCAAGTAACTACTCTTAGCAACTGAACCAGAATCAAATACCGAGGGGTTGCTACGAACACTAGTAAAATACACATCAATAATCTGTATCTCAAATATACCTTTGTTCACTTTGCCATCCTTCTTATCCGCCAAATACTTGGGGTAGTGGCGGGATCTACATGCGAAGCGGAGTATATAGCTGCTTCGGAAGCAACAAATGAAGGAGTCTGGATGAAAGAGTTCATTTCCGATCTAGGTGTCATACCTAGTGCATCGGGACCAATGAAGATCTTCTATGACAATACTGGTGCAATTGCCTTGGCAAAGGAATCCAGATTTCACAAGAGGACCAAGCACATCAAAAGACGCTTCAATTCCATCCGAGACCAAGTCCAGGTGGGAGACATAGAGATTTGCAAGATACATACAGATCTGAATGTTGCAGACCCATTGACTAAGCCTCTTCCACGAGCAAAACATGATTAGCACCAAGACTCCATGGGTATTAGAATCATTACTGTGTAATCTATATTATTGACTCTAGTGCAAGTGGGAGACTGAAGGAAATATGCCCTATAGGCAATAATAAATTTATTATTTATTTCCTCATATCATGATAAATGTTTATTATTCATGCTAGAATTGTATTAACCGGAAACATGATACATGTGTGAATACATAGACAAACTTAATGTCACTAGTATGCCTCTACTTGACTAGCTCATTAATCAAAGATGGTTATGTTTCCTAACCATAGACATGTGTTATCATTTGATTAAAGGAATCACATGATTAGGAGAATGATGTGATTGACTTGACCCATTCCGTTAGCTTAGCACTTGATCGTTTAGTATATTGCTATTGCTTTCCTCATGACTTATACAAGTTCCTATAACTATGAGATTATGCAACTCCCGTTTACCTGAGGAACACTTTGTGTGCTACCAAACATCACAACGAATCGGGTGATTATAAAGGAGCTCTACAGTGTCTCCAAAGGTACATGTTGGGTTGGCATATTTCGAGATTAGGTTTTGTCACTCCGATTGTCGGAGAGGTATCTCTGGGCCCTCTCGGTAATGCACATCACTATAAGCCTTGCAAGCAATGTAGCTAATGAGTTAGTTACGGAATGATGCATTATGTAACGAGTAAAGAGACTTGCGGTAACGAGATTGAACTAGGTATTGGATACCGACGTTGAATCTCGCAAGTAACATACCGATGACAAAGGGAACAACGTATGTTGTTATGCGGTTTGACCGATAAAGATCTTCGTAGAATATGTAGGAGCCAATATGCATCAAGGTTCCGCTATTGGTTATTGACCGGAAACTGTTCTAGGTCATGTCTACATTGTTCTCGAACCCGTAGGGTCCGCACGCTTAACGTTACGATGACAGTTTTATTATGTGTTTATAGTTTTTGATGTACCGAAGGTTGTTCGAAGTCCCGGATGTGATCACGGACATGACGAGGAGACTCGAAATGGTCAAGACATGAAGATTGATATATTGGACAACTATATTCGGACACCGGAATGGTTCCGGGAGTTATCGGATAAATACCGGAGTACCGGGGGGTTACCGGACCCCCCACCCCCGGAGGTTAATGGGCCTCATGGGCCCAAGTGGAGGAAGAGGACAGGCGACTAAGGGGCAGCCGCGCGCCCCTCCCCGCCCCCAAGTCCGAATTGGACAAGGAGGGGGGGCGCCCCCCTTTCCTTTCCCCCTCTCTCTCCTTCCCTCTCCTCTCCTACTCCAACAAGGAAGGGAGGGAGTCCTACTCCCGGTGGGAGTAGGACTCCTCCTGGCACGCCTCCTCCTGGCCGGCCGCACCTCACCCCCTTGCTCCTTTATATACGGGGGCAGGGGGCACCCTAGAGACACAACAATTGATCCTTGAGATCTCTTAGCCGTGTGCGGTGCCCCCCTCCACCATAGTCCTCGATAATATTGTAGCGGTGCTTAAGCGAAGCCCTGCGACGGTAGAACATCAAGATCGTCACCACGCCGTCGTGCTGACGGAACTCATCCCCGACATTTTGCTGGATTGGAGTCCGGGGATCTTCATCGAGCTGAACGTGTGCTAGAACTCGGAGGGGCCGTAGTTTCGGTGCTTGATCGGTCGGGCCGTGAAGACGTACGACTACATCAACCGCGTTGTTATAACGCTTCCGCTTTCGGTCTCACGAGTGCGTGGACAATACTCTCCCCTCTCGTTGCTATGCATCACCATGATCTTGCGTGTGCGTAGGAATTTTTTTGAAATTACTACGTTCCCCAACAGTCAGATGTAAAAACTTGTTGAGCATCCGGTGCTTTTTTTGGTTGTGATGCATATGTTTGTACCTATTTTTACATATGCAAAAAATGTTATTGATTCAAGATATACAACCCGGAACGGGCATTTCGTGAATAGGGTTGGATGCTCGGCTTCCGTATCCGTGTCCACAGGCATTTACTGTGTTCGATTAGGGGTACGACGTTGGAGATGCCCTGATGCTACCAAGTACCATATGTCCTTACTACCGGTACGTGACTACTTACGTAGAGCACTGCGCAATCCAATATTGGACATAGAATGAGCCCTTAGCCCACTTGCATCGGAGGAAACATAGTCGGAAGCAGAAGTAGGTCATTGGTGAAATATATTGTTGCATCTCTCCATCGGTCCAGACTTTGAAGCAACTGGATAGGGCATGAATTCAATATGGTACCAAAGCTATGTAATCTCAAATCTAAGACCTTGCCAATGCACTTAAAATTATATTTGTGGCTTACATCAATCCCATGTCTAAGTACTAATGAAGCCTATACATGGGGGGGGGGGGGGTAACATATAATGCCCGCCTCTCTCCATGAGTTCAGACTTTTGGAGTAACTGGATGGAACATGAATTCTATAGTTGTCACGTGTATTGAATTTGCATTATCATCGCACCAACTTTGCAGATCACCATCCTACCATTTCCTATCAAACTTCAGGTCGACAGGTAAGATCCCAAGGCCACAACACCGGTACCACGAAGGACCAATGGAAAACAAACTAAGGTGACATGTTGGATGTCGATACCAAGTCGTCCATGCCTACATCCGTCAACCATCATACAAAAGACAAGCTGAAGATCACCGCCCACGCTGGTTTGGGCAGCGACCTGTCTCGATCGAATAACTTGGTCCCATCCATTGTCGTGGTTGCTAGAGCTGGCGCTTGGCAGACCCATCACATTGCGCAACACAACAACCGACATCGAAGCAACTATTCTCGGTCGCCGTCGCCTCCGAGAAACGCATGATGCGTTGCAGCGAACACATCAAATGGAGTAACACTATCGGAACACTGTCGGGACGTTGCCATGCAACTGCGTCTGATGATCTATCGCGAAAACCTATCGCCACCATGACGACAATGACAATGCAAGAGGTCGCATGTAGGATGTGGTGGCTAGGGTATGGGGTGAAACAAGAGTTGGTTTATCTCTCATTTCCTTTGAGCACCTTATCGCAGTGTTTCCCCATGCAACTCATATCGGCCACCATGTGCTCCTCGTTGCCTCACTGTCAAGGGGACATGGGATGAGTGGTACGACGCCTACACGTCGTTCATCTGCCCCGAGAAATCTTCAAGAAGATCGTCGTTGGGCAGGCGTTGGCAGTGGAGAGGAATCGTATCGTGTGGCCCCATTACAAGGAGAAACATGCGAATTTGATGGCAGAGAGGGAACACACAGATGGTACAAATTCGACATGAACATGGTGACATTCACCGAGACGAACCACACCATATTGCCCCCTCCCCCGACCTCGACAATGGCGGGTGGGAATGGAATGATGACAAGGTTGCTGACCGTCACACCACCGTACATAGAAGACAAGTGGAACCGTCACATATGCATATGTCCCGTACACAACATTCACCATCACCGTGATGGGAGCATCCATTGCTTTTTTTCTGAGATGCCGGTGCTTCTTTCAAGACGTAAAAAGTCATTAGATTATTAGTATACAAATATTGTCAATTGACTTTTCAATCCAATGCACCAACTTTCTTTTGACAATACACCCCATATAACACTTTGTTATGCAATCTTATCGCCAATTCGTATTTTAATCTCTCAAGTCGTGTGTGTGATTGTTACGTTAATGCAACAAAAAAAAGGTTATGAAGAACATATTATGGAGATTTCATGTTTGCTCACAACCGTCACAATCTGTAAAATCATATAAAATGCTTTTCATATGACGACGACTACTAGGGTCACCCGAGAAAAGAAATGTACTATGAATAAACAGCTTGTACCACTCCCGAAAAACACAGAGAGGGAATCTTTGGTCGATTCAGCCTTTTGGCACGTGATATGCTACAATCATGGATGTTTGGGTGATGGTAGTGATTGCTTTAGACTTCTCTTGGAAAGTGCAAGCGTCATTTTAGACTAATTATGACAGCGTATCATGGTCAGAAGGACACAGAGTAGTTTAGGTTAGCGCAGCTCTTTGAGGCCTCATTGGTTTTAAAGGATTTTTACACGAAAAACATAGGAATAAAGATTCCAGAGAAAATTTTTCTACATATGCATTCGGTTTGTAGGAAACATGTACGGAAATTTTGTAGTAATACTATTCATTTTCTATGTTTTTTGTAGGTCAAAGCTTGTTTTGTGCATATGAACAAGGCAAGACAATTCATTAGGATGGCAAGTGTCATCCTATCAACTTGTTGTACTATTCCTAAATCCTACATTTTGGCCTCCTCCAAACCGAATGAGGCCTGAGTGTTTTTGTGTCGAACATATTTGGTCGAGTCGAGTACAAGCTATAGATGAAGACGATGGAAATCTCTTGATATTTTGGTTGTTTACATCTCAAACCCTTATATATTGGGTGAACGATGCAGTTACTGTTCGGTAAAAAAGCTCAATCCAGATGGACATCTTAGACCGACCTTTTACGCCCGGGCTGACTGACACCCTTCATATCCAGACCAAATATAAGGCAGATACAGAAAGGTCCGGGCACTGATAATGAGAGGATGTGGGTGGCCGAGGCCCGCCTCACTGTTGACATGGCAAAAACGAAGGCGGCGGATGCGGCGACGTGCGTTGCCTTGAATGAGGAAGCCGTCTATGCCCGCATGCGACAGAAGCGGCAGAGGAAGAGCACACGCACCCACGTTCGAGAGCAAAACGGGTGGCCGAGGCCCGCCTCGTTGCCGACATGGCGAAGCAAAGGTGACGAATGCGGTGGTGGGTGCTGCCTTGAAGGAGGAAGTCGTCCGTGCCCACGTCCTACAAAAGCGGCAACGAGGAACACGCACGCCCTTGTCTGAGAGCAAAACGGGCGATCCGTGTCATGGCCGAACTGCATCCAAAGAGGAGAAGGAGGATAGTAGCTCTAACGATGAGCAGATCCAGCTCGATCCATTTTGCGTCTTTGAGTGCTACTTTTGCGACAAAAACGACAAGGGCGCCGGTAAGGACAAAGACAACCGTTGATGATCTTTGTCCATAACTGATATGTACATAGAACATGTCGATTTTTAGCCCGATGGCATATGTTGATATAATAGCCGGGCGCTTTTTGTTGCATCGTAGAGATAGTTTACGATGCATGTGGTAGTATAGATTTGAGGTATGCTAAATAATGTAATGAAATGAAAATTCGGTGATCGACCACGCGCACGTTTGAGGTGGTTGAGTTTTTTCTTTTCTTTTTGAAACTTTTTGAGGTGGTCGAATTAGTTGTGTGCGGTTGTACATGCCCTAAGTAGTAGCTCCTTATCAATCACCGTGATTCTTGTTAGATAATCATCTACTAGGTGATATTTCTCAATTATTCTTTAGTTGTACTTCTTGACTATGAGTGCCAATATCGTTTGAAAAATATATATGTATTTAGATTGGAAATTTGAAATCATGTCGATAGATTTGTCTGGAAAACTATTTCTAAAATATTACTATGAGATTGTTTCGATCTAGTTTTCTTTATAATCTAAATTAATTCTTAGAGCATGAACATTTTTATGTACTACCAGATTTAAACATATAGCGGCCGCAGATATTTTTTCCACGACATGTAAAACTACAAAGGATAAATATCTGTTTATAACATGGTGTGCTCGTGTAGGTAAATTGGTAAAACGGACCACAGTGTGGCCCATTTTTAACATGTTAGTTTTTTCCATTTTAAATATTTGTAAAAAAACCGTAAATTAGAATCGTGTGTTATAAATAATATTGATATAATTAAAAAAAGTAAAATAAAAAACTCATAAAATATCTACGCAATAGTTAACAAAAATAAACATTGTTAAATTACCAATTACGAAAATATTTAATATTTTTAAAAAGTGATCGATTCCTTTAATAAAATATTAAAGTAATTTTAGAAAGTTCTGTATATTTAAATAATTCTCATGTGAGATCATAATTTTACACCTTTTAAAGAAAACATTCATGTAGTACATAAAAATGTTCATGCTCTAAGAATTTTGTTGTGTTGTTTCCATATTTTATATAGTATAAAAAAGTCTGTGTTTTTTTTCCAAACGAGCCTAGTGTGCCCTCAGATCGCAGATTCTCAAATGAATAATATTTGAATCTTATAAAAAATATAATTCATAAATATTATAAACTCTGTGAATATGATTTAAAATAACATGTGAATTCTTTGTAAAATAACATGCAAATTTTCAAATTATGTTTGTTATACGGTCATAGATACTAATTATACTTCAGAAATGTGCGACCTTTTCTGCCGGAGTGGTATCCGAGGATACTATATAACCTTTGGTCGGATGTTTGAATCACATACCCGACACTATTTTTGCTGGAATGAATTTCTTCAATTTACATTTTTAGAGCAAATAAACTTTATTTCTCATATGATGGTCATGTCGTTTACAAGTAAATTAGAAACAAAATCAGGTATTACATCATCCCGGTTCGTCTTGTGTGTATATAAATATTATGAATCTTTTCATGACAACATGTTTGAATCAGTCGACTGGCTAGCGACATGTGCATGCTAAAAGCAGGTCGCACGTCGTGTGATGTTTCTCTCCGAGGGCCTACTGATAAGAGAAAAACATTTTCAGCGGGTTTTGCGAAAAACTAGGCCACACGCCCAGTTTCCTGCCGACCAATCGCTGATAGCGGGCCCCATGACATGCTGGAACGCCTCGTCGGTATTGTGGACGTATAGATATGAGATTTGAACCGCATTTGCACTCACATGTCAAGTTATGAAACCGGTACTCACCCTATTAAGAAGATTGAGCAAACCCTAATGTCAAGTAGCAAGCTAGTAAAAAACATAATAATTGTGTTTCTATATCGCGTATCCGAGCGGCTATTAATGCTAAAATAGCTTTATCAACACTAACAACAATGAAGTGTATAGTCACACACAAGTTGGGATAGGCTAGAGCTAAAACCCATAACTCTTGCAACCAACTTATGGTTCTAATACATGGATAAGAAGTTTTCACGCATCCCTGTCCATGGCTAGTTATTAGTGATACCCCAGTCCTTCAGGTCTCTCTTTACGAACTCCTCTCATGTCAAGTACGGTCTATTCTGACCTCTCTTGACATTATCAGTATGTCTTAGCTGTCCGCTATGCACTGGAGGTTCTGAAGGCCTACATGAAATATGGCCAAACCATCTCACCCGATGTTGGACAATTTTTTCTTCAATCAGTGCTATCCCAACTCCGTCCCGTATATCATCATTCCGGACCGATCCTTCCTCGTGTGGCCATACATCAATCTAAACGTGCGCATCTTCACTACATCTAACTATTGAACATGTCATCTTTTAGTCGGCCAACACTCAGTGCCATACAACATTGCGGGCCGAATCGTTGTTATATAGAATCAGTCTTTTAGCTTTTATGGCACTCTCTTGTAACAGAGAACGCTAAAAGCTTGATGCCACTTCATCCATCCAGCATAAATCAACCTTGTGCGAATGTACTCCCATATCAAATCAAGGTCAAAATAGTGCACCATGTACATCACGGGCTTGGCAATTCATAAGAAAACATACTACCACAAATGTGACGTGTACAAAAAATGCAAAAGCTAAATGGATAGTGTTGCAGTAAACTACTTATATTTTTTTTGTTGGTGTATGCCATACATGTTCATTTTTTTTGGGAGTACATGGTCATAATTCCATGTGAAATTTTATATGTTCACATGTTATACCACGAAGTGCATCACACATGATTTTTCTTGTATTCACTTAGAACTTCAAATGGCATGAATCACATAATTTTTTAGTAAGGTCAATAAAATTATGTTTTCTTTAGCAAGCCTATATAAATGCTTACTACTAGCAAACAAGGATTACAAACAAAATTTTATTTTTGCACAATCAAACTTTTCTTTTGCGGGAACACAATCAAACAAAATTATGTTTTCTTATAAATTAACATGCTATACATTGCGTTTTACTTTTACGGATAAATTGTTTTCGACAAAGATGTCTAATATGTGCTGTTATGCGCATGCTATAATTTAGTACTAAAATGTACTTTGATACTTTTAACCTAATGCACTATTTGTTGGGCATCACCGAGGAGGAACGTCAGCAAAGACATGAATTGATAACGAAACCTAGGTAGATATTTCTGTTGTCTAATAAACTGGACACACCTTCAATACACTTAAAAATCGTCAAATTTGTGTCTTTACGCAACACCACTTATCATGTTATTTCTCGTATGACATCGTGAAATATTTGAAGGGATTTGCTGATGTCGTCTTCTAATGTGTCTATGGGCGATGATTTTTTTTCTTCCATTGCAACGCATGGGCATGTTTACTAGTCAAACTAACATGAGCGGGCAATCACGGACTAAGCTATTATATTTATACCTTTTACTAGAAAAGAAAAGCTAATGTATTTATACCTCTGCTGGCAATTATCTAGCGCGATTTAAAAATTATATACACTGCATTTTGCATGGTACTAGAACGGAGGGATTGTTTTCCGGTGAAGAAAGTGCAAGAGCTTTCCATCCATGATATGAGGCCGGATGTTGATTGGACGTCCTGTGATACTCCCCTACTACCCTACTCACTGTGGATGCAATCACAGTCTCTCTCTCTCTTCTAGCCTTTCATCACGGTCCAAAAAGCGAGACAGCGTGCATACACGTACTACTACTGCCAGCAAGAGTATAGTACTACCACCACTATACACGTCAAACGAAGATTTTTCTCTTCCCTCCTCTCGTCCTTGTCGAAGAAAATTTTGCTGCCATATTTACGGCACGCATTTTCTGCGGGCCGAGATCTCGGGGGCCGTGCACTCACGCTCGACACGACACAAAACGATAGTTTCTCCCCCTCGTCTCGCAGTCCTGTCTCGTCATGGCAGCTGTGATGTGAGCAGCACTAGGAATTCGTTGACCTGTTGAAACTTGACGTCTGGACCCTCCTGGCACGGCGTATTCGGAGGGAGGGCTCGGCCCACTGTTGCCCGCGGTGCCATTTGCAATTTCACTTAACAGAGAGGTGCGGGTACGAAGAAAAGCGCTACCTCCTCCGAAATCCTCGCTATTAAAGAGAAGCAAACAAAAAGGCTATCGGCCTTTCTCTCTCCCCCTTCTCCCCACAAGTGCACTGCAAGGCTGCGACACCGCCCTCCGCCGTGGAGCCAAACCACGGAAACGCCATCGCCTCGGCACCAGCGACGGCCCAGTGCCCCACACCACACCCATGGCCACGGACACCATCACAGCGACCGCTGCAACACTCCGTTTCTTTAATTCCTCAACCTGAGCTTTTTCTTGGCCATTCTGCCACTGAGCACGTGACCACGCTGCCCGTTGCTCACGCCCTCTCTCTCCTACAGCTGCGCTCTGCGGAGCTAAAGCTAATTGTACTCGCAGCGTACCAGAGGACCTCACTCGCGTCGAGACCTGCCTGTTTTTTCTTGCCGTGCGGGTGCGGTCACCGCCGCCGCCGCCGCCGCGCTCCGTGCCGTGCCCGTGATCTGCCATCCAGCCGTGCATGCGCCGAGGCTTCGACCCCTGCGGTGAGAAGCCATTATCCCTTTCTTTCCCTGCCACCCCTGCTCCTCACGAGCGCCCCCCTGTTCCTGGCTGCTCCTGCTCTTGTGAGTGCCTTCCTTTTGTTCTTCCATCTCGCTCTGGATCTTGTGGTTCTTGCAATGCGGTCGATGGGCAAGGGGATAATGCAGCCGAGGGTGTGTTCTTGGCTTCAGCTCGGCTTCTTCGCATCTTGTGTTTTTTTTCCTCCTTTATTACATCTTGTGTGTATATATGACAGGAGGACTATGAGCTCTGTGATATTTGCGCGATACAAAACTAACCGGGTGTGAGTTGGATTTTATTTATTTTTGGAAATGGCGGCTTTAGTTGGATGGGGAATGGGACCAAAGATTTGGCCCATTTTTGTAGTCCCAGATGCATGCTTCCATTGCTCTGGATTTGATTTTGGTGATTGCTGCTTGTACATACAGATACGGTTGGGTGGCCAAGATTTGATTTGACCTTTTTTGGCTTCTGTTTTCTCCACATTCTTTCTTTTTGCTGTCATGTTTGTTAGAAAAGCAGAGGCTGTGTGGATTATTCGTGTACTGCTTTTTACTTTATGTTATTTCAGTGAATAGAAGAAGTGACGGCCGATTCTTCGGTCCATTTTATTTCGCATGGCAGCTGAACAGAGCATTTTTCGGGTTGCCACCTTCTTTCCTTTAATCTGCATAGAAATGCTCATAATAAGATGGAGCATTTTGGGGCCCGGGTTTATTTTCCAATCTTCTTCTTGTGTATATAAATGCTCCAGGGTTACTATTACAATCATCCTATCTTTGGGGTCCCGGGTTTAACTGTTGTAGGGCGTCGTACATGTCTCTCAATTTATCTTTGGAAACACGAAAATGTCAATATCCATTTATTACTTCTCGAAGATGCCTTGCAATGTAGGGTTAAGCAATGATTATGGCATCTCATTGTTTCCTTTGCATGGAGAGATCAAAATGAAATTTATAATCTCAGCGTTTTTACTGATCCTGTTTCTGAATTACTTCAGGTCCCAGCGACGCGGTTATAATGGAAGCAGCCACATTCAAGGAAACAACCAGAACTGAACTATAATCAGATATTGTTGCTGTGTGATACAGACTCAAAATGACTGACATGAGGCGCCACTCCGTCTCCGTGGATGTTCCACTGTCAAGAACCCTGGTGCAGCTCAAGCGAGTGAGGTCGCTGCGGGATCCAGCAACAAACTCTATGAGCAAGTATGCATCTCCTTCTGACAGTATGATCTGGGAGACTGCTTCTAGCAATGGAGCCATGATGGAAGGAAGCAGGTCAGCACACCATCATTTGATTGAAGAGGATGTGGATTTGGAAGCCGAGGCTACCATGGGGTCAGAACGAAGCTTCCGGGCACCAAATGCCAGAACTGCATCTTACAGGAAATCTTCAGTTGTCAGGATCAGAGGCTTAAACCCACCAAGAAACAAGCAAGTTCATCGTGTCCGCGGAGATGGTCACAGGAAATCAGTGGATTCTAACCACTCTAATCATAGTTTTCTTCGGCAGTTGGCAAACAATATAGTTACCAACGTGGTGGAGGAGAAGGAAGAGGAGGAGGTGAATTCCTATGAACGGGCACATCTTGCGTTGCCGGAGAAGAGCGAGGAAGAAGTGAAAAGGCGTTCCAAATTCAAGGGCAAGTCTTCTGCTGCAATGAGCCGCGTCGGCAGCCCTTGTATGTCTGCCAGTGAAGCACGCTCAGTCGGGTCAAGAAGAAGCACAATAGGGCATGGAACTGAGGACACACGAGTGAGGTCGAATGATGTTGTAGGATCAAACTTCAGTGGATGCGGTATAAGCTACTGCTGGTCAGGAGCATCAAAGTACCGCGATCTTTATTCCGATAGCGATGGTCCAGAGCAACCTCTCCTATCCCCAGAGGGGACCGAGGTACCGTTCCAAGAAAATGTACCATACACTGAGACACCAAGGTGTTTAAGCCAAAAGTTTCGCCCTAGATCCTTCAGTGAACTGATTGGCCTCAATGTGGTTGCTCAGTCCCTCTTGTATTCCTCTTGCAAAGGAAAGATTGCTCCAATGTACTTGTTCCATGGCCCCCGGGGTACAGGCAAGACGTCTACGGCACGCATTTTTGCTGCTGCCCTAAATTGCCTCTCTCTCGAAGAGCAAAGGCCATGTGGGTTCTGCAAAGAGTGTGTCATTCTCTTCTCTGGGAGGAGCAGGGACGTAAAAGAAATTGATGCAGCAAAAATGGATCGCTTGGGTCGCGTAAAGGCACTCCTCAAGAGTGCATCTCTTGTCCCGTACTCGTCACGCTTCAAGGTTTTCATAGTTGATGAATGCCATCTGTTGCTAGAAGATGCCTGGTCCGCAATAGTGAAGAGTCTTGATGAGCCATACCGGCATGCTGTCTACATTATGATTACTTCTGATCTAGATAGCTTGCCTCGCACTTCCGTCACACATTGCCAGAAGTTCCATTTTCCAAAGATAAAGGTTGCAGATATTGTCAACAGGTTGGAGAGAATCTGCGTAGATGAAGGGTTAGAATTTGACCATGATGCGTTGCACTTCATTGCTGCAAAGTCTAATGGTTCTCTTAGAGACGCTGAAATAATGCTGGATCAACTTAGTTTGCTTGGGAAGAGGGTCACAATTTCTCTTGTGCATGAACTTGTGAGTAGTACTACCTTTAGTAATTACTATTGCCAGTTATACAGTATAGTAATGTTTCTACATTTGTTATTTGCAGGTAGGATTGGTGTCTGATGATGAGTTGATTGAGTTGCTTGATCTAGCACTGTCATCGGACACAACCAACACGGTTAGACGAGCTCGGGAACTTATGGCGTCGTCAGTTGATCCTCTGCAGCTGGTCTCTCAGCTGGCAAACCTTATTATGGACATTCTCTCAGGACGATGTCAATCCGCGGTCACTGAAGTCAGCAAAAGTTTCTTGGGAAGATATGCGTGTATGTATTCTTTCCTTGAATGAATTTTTCTACTTTCACATATTATCATTTAGCGACTGCAGGCTCAATGCATCAATGATAATATGGAATGTTTTATGTTCTCATTTTTTTACCGTCAATATTGTAATCAGTAATGGTGTGGCATGTTCTGATAACCAGTGCATTTTGAACTATGAAAAGTTTGCTGTCTACATACCTTCTGTTCCACTAAGTTTCTTTACCCTTACTATTTTCCAATGATCTTGCAGTGGCAGATGTTGGTATAGAGAAACTAAGACATGCACTGAAAATACTGTCAGAAACTGAAAAACAATTAAGGACATCAAGAAATAAGGCAACTTGGGTTACCGTTGCACTTTTGCAGTTTGGCAGCACTGAATCTGACATAGTAGCAGAAACAAATGACATGCATGCACGTTCAGCAACAGGATATACAGGTAAGCACACAAATATATTATGGGTACTGGTCCCTGCTCAGAATGATATAATATTTCTGATATCATGTGCAGATGACTGGGTATCCAAGGTAAACTCAAG
Organism: Aegilops bicornis; assembly: GCA_021605145.1. NCBI lineage: Eukaryota > Viridiplantae > Streptophyta > Magnoliopsida > Poales > Poaceae > Aegilops > Aegilops bicornis. The sequence goes on from CM038670.1 coordinate 598,835,773, forward strand.
CTCCAATTTCTGCGATGCGTGTAACAGCAACAAGTCCAGCTGTTCTGAGAGACACTGTAGACGGCTGAAGCTTGAAAACATCTGGAGGAGAGCCACTGGGAAGTGTCAATCAAGATCAGCCAGAAGTTTTCTCAAGAAAGAAGGAATCCTATCATCAGTCCATGTTACCGAAGGTAATTCATGCGTGCCATGTTTTTCTTGAATTGGCCTTCTCATGGGTTTGTGCTGATTATGACACACTAAATGTGAACATTTGCAGAGGTGGCTATAGCTGAAGTTGGATTTAGTCACCCGGATCACCTATCAAGGGCAGAGAAAATGCAGAGCCTGATACAAGGAGTACTACAGCACGTTCTCGGTTTCAATGTGGAGATCAGATTCAAACTTGTGCCGTGTGCAGCGAGGAAAGATGCAAGGTCGAAGAGACACTCATTCAGTCTGCTCGGCTGCTCGGGACGAAAGCAAGAGCTGTCAGATTCAACAGTGACAGATGAGGATGAACCTGTGAGGCATGGAGCAAGAGAAACACCTCTGAAAGGCTACTCCTCTAGTCAGCAGCCATCGCCATTCATCGTGCAACGTGTTGATTCTAAGCCAACAGTTCATGGCTCCGAGGGCGATGCCCGGAGCACCTTGACATCAAACAGATCCATGACTGATGACCTGACAAGGACATGTAGGTCGGAGACTAACTACTCCAAGGGCGCAAGTGAGCAGGGTCGTTTCGATAGCATCCAGGAGCCTGACCTTCAGCCGAATTGCTTCTCACGAACATTGAAGCTGCAAAAGAGGTTCTTCTCGTCGGATGCAGCACACACAATCTGTTTCAGGATCCAGCCACACAACAAAATGGGTTTCCTACCTAAGAAAGAATTCGATACATATTTCTGCACATATGGGCCCTATGAGCAGTGTCCAAGATCGAATTCAAGAGCTACTTACGGTTCAAGAGATGAGGACTTGTAAGTTATCTGAAAGTCCTTGACATTTCCTAACAGTTTTCTTTACTTCTTCATTAGTACATGTTCGGCAGGAAACGTTTAGTCAGAGAACTGTATACTCAATCACATTACTGTCTCCAGATTTTACAGTGCAGCACCATACTCATTGTTTCTCCTGCAGGTCCATCAAGACTTCTTCTGGGTTCGGTTCGAACCTGCTCTGCTGGAAGGGCCCTAAACAGTCAATCTAACAGGTACATTGCCCTGTATTTGAGCATCACTGCATCAGTAAGCCATGCAGTTAGAGGTCTTGCTGCTCTGTTACTAGTGGCCATGTTGTTTGTTGACCACATATCAGCAGCATGTACATCTTTGACCAGTACCCCCCCCCCCCCCACACACACACACCCTGACTTGCACATATAGTGTCTTGTATCCTCAATATGCTTGTACATTTTAATGAGCCTTTTGTGTCCTGGTAAAAATAATAGTAGTAATCAAATTCCCATGCTCTAAAAAGCAAAAAGGTTGCGCACCAAACTTATTTTCTTTCATAGGGCGCACAACTGATCGGTTTTACATGAAAATTTACAAGCACATAAAGGGCTCAAACAATTGGCATGAGTTTGTTTTTTTAATGCGTCGGAAAAATAGTTTGATATGTTTTTTTGTTGAGAGAAGTGCATATTTCAACCCTGAACTTTTGCCCTAGTCTATTTTACAACCCCGAACTCCAATACCGTCTAAATTACAACCCCCAACTCTCAAAACCAGCTAGGATTCAACCCTCCCCTCTCTGTTGACCGGTTTTGACCAGTCAACAGGTCCAGTCAGCATGCCATGTCAGCAAAAAATGCAAAATTTCCAAGGAAACAATTTGTAAAATCAAAGAAAATCCAGGAAAACAAATAAGAAATCCAATTTCCGAAAAAAGGGAAATAAAAACATGAATTTCCAAAAAAAATCCAGGAAAAACCCAAAAATTCAAATTTCCGAAAAAATTATTTCCAGAAAAAAACAAAAAATCAATTTTTTATTTTCCCTAGCTTTTTTCGCGAACAAGTTTTTCAGAATTTTGCTTTTTTATTTTTTTCCTAATCTTACAGTTTTTATTTACTTTTTCTTGAAATTTAAAAAAAAAACTGACGTGGCATGCTGATTGGACCCGTTGACTAGTCAAAAAACTAGTCACCCCAGGTCAAAACCGGTCAACAGGGAGGGGAGGGTTGAATCCTGACCGGTTTTGAGACTTGGGGGTTGTAATTTAGACGGTATTGAAGTTCGGGGTTGTAAATTAGACTAGGGCAAGAGTTCGGGGTTGAAATATGCACTTCTCTCTTTTTTGTTCTACTACATTCAGCTTTTTTTGAGAGTGTGGCCTTTGTAATGCAGAAATGGGTGATCAAACAAGATGAACCACAATCACATAAATTCTGCGAACTCAAAATTTTGCCCGAAGCTGGAGAGTTGGCAACCCTTTGGCAGCAATTTTTTAGGAGAGTCTGTGGACAGCATTCGGTCTAAATGCATTTGCACCGAGCGAGTTCTTGTTATTTGTAAAACAAATGATGAAACTTGTTGTCTGTAGGCTGCATTTAGTCAAAAATTTTAGGTAAGCAGATTTGATAAGAGACCTGGAGAGGCTGTTTCCACTTCTTGTATGAAAGAACTAAATAATGCTAGTGATGATTTGTACAGCATGCCTATGATACATCCAAGTTTTTTAAATTTGAACACCTTTTGTAGCAGAAGTGGAAAATGAAGCGAGCGCATCAAACAAGCCACTCTATACCTGAAATGTCTTGCGAATTGCCTTTTCAAATTCAATGGTTTTCTAAGATACTCCCTCTGTAAAGAAATATAAGAACTTTTAGAACACTAAAGTAGTGATCTAAACGCTCTTATATTTGTTTACGGAGGGAGTACTATTTACTACACTTTTATCTTTTTTTTCTTCTAAAAAATAAATATTTCAAGCAAGCCACCTGTCAAAGATATCCTTAGAGACATAACATGAAGAATGAACAGTTACCGTTTGAAGAGCAAGCCCAAAAAAACACACCTTTAGGCTAACTCCACCGCGCGACCCCAAACGGACGTCCGTTTTGTCCGGATTCTATCTGTTTGGGTAGGGCAATGGGGTCGTGTCTGGACGTGTCTTGGGATATGATGCCCGTGCGCCCAGCGCGCGGTCACATCCGTTTGCCCCATCCTGTCCGTCAGGGCAAAAAAATGCCCATATTTTCATCAAAACTAGTTTGCACGTCCAAATATTTGTCTGAAAATTAAAATAGTTTTACAACCCAATTGAAATTGTCTCTAATAAAATAGTTTTACAACCAAATCAAAATTGTCTTGACTGAACATAAAATGAACCAACACATCTATTGGTTGCCAATGTGATCCCACACATGCTCAACCAAGTCATTTTAAAGATTCAAATGAGTGTGCCAATCACGCAGCTCAAGGTGGAATTGGACAAAACTGTTCAAATGTGGCCGGGTCTTGATGCAGGGGCTCAATATTTTCACCTTGATAATCAAATCCTTGGTCGAAGATACTCTCACGCTCGTCCTCGACGATCATATTGTGCGTGATCACACAAGCAGTCATCACCTCCCAAAGCTTCGTTTCATCCCATGACAGTGCAGGGTTTCGAACGATACCCCATCGGGATTGAAGCACACCAAAAGCACGTTCCACATCCTTTCTAGCACTCTCTTGCATTTGGAAATCTCTTTCTCTTTTCACCTTGGGGTTTCGAGATTGTCTTCACAAAAGTTGACCACTGAGGATATATACCATCAGCTAGATAGTATCCCTTGTTGTACTGGTGGCCGTTGATCTCAAAATTGACAGGTGGGGAGTGGCCTTCCGCAAGCCTTACGAAGATTGGAGAACGCTGCAGCACGTTGATATCATTGTGAGAACCTGCCATGCCAAAGAAAGAATGCCATATCCAAAGATCCTGTGAAGCCACCGCTTCTAATATGACAAAGGCACGCTTTGACATGCCCCTTGTATCGGCCCCCGCCAAGCAAATGGACAGTTCTTCCACTCCCGATGCATACAATCTATGCCGCCAAGCATGCAGAAAACCTCTAGTTGCGTTGATCGCCAATAATCTCTCAGACGGTGACAATTGGCTGCCTCAAGTACTCTGGACCAAACACCTCGATCACAACCTGGCAGAACTTGTACATTGACATCAGACATGTTGTCTCACTCATACGCACATACTCATCCACCAAATCGTCTGGAATTCCATATGCAAGCATGCGGATGGTCATGTGCATTTCTGGTAAAAGGAGAATCCAAGCTTGCCAAGGGCATCCGTGTTGCACTCGAAGTATGGGTCATGAGCAACCACTCCCTCTCGGATACGATTGAACACATGCCTAGCCATTCAAAAACGGCGACGGAATTTATCCGGCTTGAAGAGCGGGTGTTGGAAAAGTAATCGGTATAGAGCGAGCGTGGCCTCTCTCCTATTGCGGTTCAGGTTGGGAGCACGCCAAGGATGACCCCTATACCGAGGAAGCTGCCGTTGAATGTGGTCGTGAACGACCCGGTCTGACCCTACAAGATCTTCATCATCCGATGACGAATCGTCCGATGAACAAAGGAAGTGATGGAAGAAAAACTCATCTCCACTGTCCATACCTTTGTGGGCAAAATGTCGAACACCTTGCGGCCGTGGTGGCAAAGAGGCCGCGATGATCACCTTGACGCAGCAGGGATGGTTGCCGGCCGGCTACTGGCCGCTCTGGAGCTCTCGTCGGAAGCTGCCGCGGCCGCTGTGGTACGTCGGCGGCGGTCGTGTCCCCTCTGCCACCGGCAAAGACGGCGACGGCCAAACCTCCTCCAATCGACGGCCAAAACTACGGTGAAAGCTCGGGCGTGTTGGCGGCCATGTCGAGACGTTGTTTGGCATGGACGCCCATGGCAGGAGGTGGCCGGAGAATAGCGCCGGCGCCGGCAGGGGGCGGGCCGGGGAGAGGGGGTGGAGGCATTGGAAGCGAAGGGACTGCTAGTGTCCCCGACAGCCGGGCCACGGGAGGACAAGGGCGTGCGGCGAGCCCGTCCGCGTGATGTCCGTTTGACTCCAAACTCGGCGCAAGTTTGGGCCGGGGATGGGTAAAAAACGGACGGAATTCGGACATTTGCCCGTTTGGGGCCGCGCGTTGGGCCGCGCTATTCGTCCGTTCTACCCCAAACAGACACACCGGACAAGATGGGGTCGCGCGGTGGAGTTGGCCTTAGGTTCATCCAGTGTGTCTCGCGCCTGGCAGGTCATCCTGGATGGGTGAGGCAGTTGCATCAGGCGGACGGCCGGACGGGTCTCAACCTGGATGTACCGCCACAAAGTCGCGGGTAAGAGCATCTCCAACGACAACAGATAATGTAAAATAGGGCAGCTGCTCAAAAAACCATATTTAGGGCATTTGGACCCAAAAATCATCCTCGCCGCCGTGACCGAAGCAGCTCCTATGGTGGTTTTCGCCTCTTGACCGTCACCACTGCAAAGCTTCCGCTGTCCTCCGGCAAGTTTTTGCGGCTCCACGAGCCGCCGTCGCTGTTGGAGGGGATGCGTCGGGCACGCCGTCCCTCCCAAGAGCAAGCCCTCATCCCTCGCCCATCTTTGGCCGCGGACTGGCCTCCCACTATCTGCGGACAGTTGCGGGAGCAAATTTACGGGTCAGCATTGGAGATGCCCATAGAAGTATCATCGGTGGAGGCCACCTCTTCCGGGCAGACACCGACGGCCCTATGGGGGGCCCTGACTACGCCTATTGATGCGAGCCAGGCGGCAGGAACAACCATGGATGCCCAAGCTCTAGCTTTGACCGGGCACACAAACAACACAAACAACAACGACGGTCAGATCGTCTCTCTAGCCATGAAACGTGCAGGCCCTTGCCATGATACGAATGGAAAGAGACTGTAAAAATGTGGGTGAGCATGGGCAACTCGGGCAACCCTTGCGACGAGACAGACCTTGATTTATTTTATGCTTCCACCGTCATCACCATCGGCAATGGGGCTCGGGCTCTGTTTTGGGACTCCCCTTGGCTCAATGCCAACCAACATCGCCCTGTTTGTTTATGAGGCCTCCACCAGGAAGTGCAAGGCGCATGAGGCCATGGAGGATGAGGGGGCTATAAAAAATTAAACTCCGGTCGCATTGGTCCTTCGACAACATTTGTTAGGTCATTCCTCTTTGGGATATCTTGTGTTGACGTCCATCTTAACACTCACACTGAGGATGACATCACTTGGAAGCATACGATTTCCGGGCATTACTCGGCGCAATTCCTTATGCCATCAGATCTGTCATGACTACTGCGGTGTGGAAGGCTTGGGTGCCCCCTAACTGATTTTTTTTGCTCCTTTGTCCATCCAAAATTGCATTTGGAGGGGCGACAGACTAGCCAAGCAAGGGTGGCCAAATTGCGGTTTCTGTCCGCTTTGCAAGCGTGAGATCGAAAGTGTTGACCACCTTTTCTTCAAGTGCCGGTTCATGCTCCGTCTTTGGGATATGATCCAGGAATGGCTCCAACTGCATATTAGGCATTTGAAGAGTAACGACCTTTACTGTAATGGGAGACTATGTAACAAATTCTTTTCCTTCTTTTAATTGATGGATGTGGCAAAAATTTTGCCTTCGTTTAAAAAAAGAAGAGTATGAAGAATGAATAGCTAAGCAGTTGAGATTTCGGTTCAGTTTAAAACCCATAACTCATGGCATCATCATATATCTGTCCACTACTCAAAAGTAACCAACCAAGGGTCCAAACACTAGAACGAGCTAAATTTACGGTCTAAAAAAGAGGGGGTTTCTTTCTTTCTCCCTGTACAGTATGAAGGTGTTCCAGGCAGATGCTGCAGGAGGAACTAGGCGAGATCGACGTCAACCTGGAGAGGGGGCATGGCTTCTTTGCCCTCGGCAAGCTTGAGGCCAAGCTGACCCGAGCCACCTCCTCCAAACGCGTACACCTTTCCGGACTCGGTGAGGGCAACCGTATGAGACACCCCAGTTCTTCTGTTGTGCCAATCATAGGCATTCGTCGGGCTGATCTGCACAAACCTTTCGTTTAGCCCGGTGAGTGAGGCGACCAACTTGGGAGCCAGGACACCCTGGTTCTCGTCCTCGTCCTCGTCCTGAAACCAAGAGCGATCACATCTACATTTGAGTACTTTGACAAGATGAATAGTTGGGTGCTACTCCCTCTATAAAGAAATATAAGAGCGTTTAGATCACTACTTAGTGATCTAAACACTCTTATATTTCTTTAACGGAGGGAGTACAAGTTCACATGATTCATTCATCGCACCTGCGAGCCTAGGTTGTAGTACCCCTTCCACCCAAAGGAGTAGACATCACCATTATCCGTCATGACAAAGGTGCAGTACTGGCCAGCTGAAACGTGGACAACATTGGAGATTTCCACCGCCATCGGGAGGGTCGCGCATTCTTCGGCGTATCCATGTCCTAGGCAGCCTTGGACCCCCCATCCCCAGGTGAGCACGCGCCCGTCGCTGCTCAGGACCGCGGCGTGCCAAGCACCGGCTGAGATTGACACTGGCCTTGCGTCGATTCCCGCAAAGTGTGCGATCAGCTGAGGGACGCCCTCGCTGTTCTTGTTCCCATGCCCAAGCTTGCCTCCTTGACCACAGCCCACAGAGTACACCGACCTGCATATATAGCAAATATAAGGGACATCAAGAATGGTTGTTCAATTATTTGAATGGACATGCATGCAATTGGATAAGAAAAGCATAGAGACCATAGGAGCAAATGCTTACATTCCGGTGGGCTGGTAGGCTAACATAAGGAGGTAACAATTGCCGGCAGCAATCTGCACAACAAGTACATTCTCAAGGGGCCCAGAGAGAAGACGAGGCTCGACATCGGCATAATCTGTATTATGGCCTAGCCTCTCCTCGTGGCCCCAGGAGAAAGTATAAACCCGACCCTCTCTGGACAGAACCGCCGAGAAGAGGCCTCCTATGGTTGCTTGCACTACAAAGATGCCCTTCAGTGACTCCACTACCTTGGGACTGTTAACGTAGTCAGTAGCAGGTATTCCATTCAAACTATACCCCCCAAAGGTGTCGATTCCAAATACGTAGACACTTCCTGTGTCGCTCACAAGCATTGTTCGACTCGATCCAACCGCGGCATGTGTGATCCTGATGCCTTGCAGAGACCTACAAATGCAGCAACAGTTTGTTACATCGGCAGACAAGATTCCCAAAATTCAACCAAATCAACGTGCTCTACCTGATAAGGCATGGCTTGAACTTGTCTTCTGTGTCCCCAAGGCCAAGCTGGCCCGAGGAATTCATGCCAAATGAGTATACGGCCCCACTTGCGGTGACAACAATGCTGTGGCCTGGTCCAGCAGTGACCTGAGATTTCCCGCGGCGGCAATTCTTCTCGCCGACCAAAATGTATCCAAGAACAAGCTTCCAAGAGCCCCCACACCGTTGCTTCAGCCACTCCTTCTCTTCTGGTTTCATTAGGTTAAACATGGGCCTTTGCTGGCACATATCGAATGCTGCAAGTTCTGGAAGTGATAATTCCAAGTCTGGTGGGAACTTTGCGGGGTTTCTGAAGAATTTACATGTAGTCTGAAACAGCACAATATCTCCACATCATTGTGTCGTCACAATAATTCATAAGCAGCATTTTAAAACCCAAAAGTCGTGAGAACTAAGAATGTGATTGTACAACTTGCCTCCAAAGCAGCAAGATCTTTAGGATCCAGGTCAGAGGATGAGAGCACATGGAGGAGAATGGATGGGATCACGGTTAGGGGGAATTGCCCTATGGCTTCTTCTCCAGAGAAATGGCGCTTCATAAGTTCAGCTTCTGGATCCGGCGAAGGAGAACACGGGGCAGCAGCATCATTCACTATGTTGTGGAATTCTATAACCAGCGCGGCGTTGCTTGCTGTAGTATCCATTGGGCACTCCATGATCTGCAGCTATTGAGAGAAAAAGTATATATATTTTTAGTAAATCATACATAGTGAGTTGTCAAATGGCTATAAATGTATACCCAAAAAGGCTTTCGCCCCGCTTTATATTATAAAGCACATGCCCAAGCCAACAATCCACAAAGGTACACACACATGCAAGCACACACACACCAAGTTCATACAGAAACAGGATCCACAAGGGTTAATGCTGAGGGCACAGCTCAACACGCCCTAGAACAGAAAAGAAAGACATCATCTAGCCGGGCTCGGGGAGTAACTAAGTGTCCTTGCAAACAAGGCAACTGCATTCTTGTAGAGAAAGTAACTAAGCCATGCATTGCTTTTTTTAATTCAAAACATGAACATTCTTGTAGAGAAGGCAATCAGTCAAATCATACATTGTATATTATGTTAAGAGTACAAAACAGTAACCAATTATATACATGGTAATGTAACTCATGCTGCAACTTCAATCTTGAAGACATAATAATAAGGGTAATAACATGATGATCATAGAGCATGACTGGAGAGATGTGAATATGTGATCCTAAGTTGAGCCATTCTGAATATGAAATTGGTTACGATGGACCCACACACACCTCTGGCCTTACAGGTCTATGGTCATAGCATCGCATACTAGAATCAGAATCCAATGCACTAGGTGAAACACCATAGACCCTAACAAGGTGAACTGATCATCTGTGATCAGTGACATCAGTCACCGCCAACGTGACCAGTCAACTAATCAATTATATAGATGCATCCCCTATCAAGGATCCGTCAGCAGCATCATAGTGGACTACAAACTCAACCAACCAAGGAACAAAGCAAAAAAAAGGACGATCCATGTTCGTCAATCAAAATCCAATCAAGGTCAAGATAAAAAAGTGGAGGCATCCACCATCTGTACTGCAGTACCGACATCCATCGCCTAAAAACCCCCAACTCCACACTGCGGCCGCAATCACCAACCAAGAACTGATGAAGAAACTAATGCGGAAAGGGTAGAAAAGGAAGGATCTTCCGTTTTTGTACATGAAAAATCCTATACGAAGACAATGGACCGAAACTGATCTGATAACCACCCCATCTACCAAACGGCCAAACCTTCCGAATCCCACGAACTCCACCCTAAAAGACTCCGGACAAGATACCTGAACAGATTACAAGGTCAGGGGTGCTGGGATCACATGGAATTCGGGCAAGGCGAAGCCCGATCAGGCGGGGCTGTGCGATCGAACTGCCGCGGCCCCGGGTTTATGTGATCTTGGCAATGTGGCAGAAGTTGGGTTTTGGGGGATGGAGGAGGAGAAAGTTTCCAGGGAATCGAGAGAGAAAGAATTGGGAAACCACCACCCCGTATATATACGCATGCAGGTTGGGGGCGCCACATCAGCAAATGCGGCCTCCTCGCCCTGGATTCTCTGCGTGGATCCTAACAAACCCCCTCTCGTGCTTTTTTTCTTTTTGGAAGTACAAACCCCCTCTCTTGTTGGGATGGATGGTAGTCACAGGGTAAAAAATCCTTTTAAATCCGCAGTGATGGGATAAAACCCCACCTTTGGACGGCAGTGCATAGCTCCATTCTTTTGGTTTGTTTGGAATGTTATATCAACTGTGGATCTGTCTGGGGTGCCAGAGCCCAAAAGTGCAAGGACCCTGATAAATGTCACACGTGTGACACGAATACATGGCAATTCTGAACGTTTTTTATGGCAAGTTTAGTGACGCGAGAATGACAAGTTTAGTTGTCAAGCATGCCAACTTTCGTTTTGAATGGCAGGTTTCAGTTTTTTTCCTTTTTGAATGGCAACTTTAGTTGTAAAAAAAGTCAGGTCGGATTGTTCCATGCCACATGTGCGGCACTTATCACTAGATCATAAAAGCGCGCGTTGCCGCGCCCGTCTATCTTGAGGACATTTTTACAAAAGAATGGTAGAAATATCTAAGATAACCTAGAAATTGTACTATTTGGAACCATCGCAATTTAGCTATATCTCTAACCAAAGTATTTATTAAGTACGGAGTAATATGCATCTAATTTAGGGTACATCAATAAGTTATACCGTAGTGTGCCATGCCACATAACAGAGCTGGCTACAGGTTATTAGAATGAAGCCATCCAACTTAACATGACATACAACAGTACTTGTGTAATAAACTCTAAGGATGATCCTAAGTAACCAAGGAATAGTTAAACTGATTACAAGCATGCAGGTTGTCATCAGTTGGCGATGTCTGTCTGATACAAGCTGTAGCAGCAAGAATACCAAACACACATGTAGAAAGGCTTGAAAAAAATGCTAATAGGCAAATTAAGGTTGCAGCATGTTTTGCAACATCAGTGACAGTGAGTATAGAGAAATGAGCTGTAATAGCTTACATGGTGCTCAAAGCCCCAGCTTAGGAGAACAAATACAGAAAACTCGTGTTCTAAGGTCAACTAAATGAAACAAAGTGCATTCATTAGAACTTCAGCACGACCATTTATTAAATGGTCTACCTGTTAGACCAAACATCCTGAACCTATGGAATACAGCTTCTGAAATATTGGGGTTCAATGTATTTCATACTTTGTGCAAAGAGGGAAAAGACTACCAAAAGAAAATGAACACCACACACCATACTTATGAGCATGTATTCAGTTCTGCAGATTCAGTTGAATTGATGAAATAATATCATGCTATCAGAAATACTTGCAGCTACTAAGACAACACGTTATGCAAGAAAAAGTCATTCTATATAGATCCGCCATGTCCATAGGTAAGGTAGGCAACCGGTCATTTACCTCTTCTAGTGGTAGTGTGTATGGACGAAAAAATAGGCGTTATCTTCGATCTGGATGCAACTCGATGTCGCGACTGGCCGCCTATCTGGGTGGCTACTGCGCCATCTTCTCGCCCTCCACGGTGTTCCTCGATCCTCGTCAATCAAGAAGGTCGCGGTTGGGGAGACAGCAGTTGCCACCGCTGCCACCACCCGCACTCCTGCTAGCCCATTTGATAAACAAGAGAAGCGATGGGAGGTCAATGGTGAGACAGCGGCGCCACCATGGCCTTCCCCTGCCGCCCCTCTGCCTTCTCGATTGGAACAGACGAAGAGATGAGAGAAAAACACTGAACGGGCCTCCCGTACACAGTCGTAGGCCTGATTAACGTGTTTCAACAATTAAGCCCAATTAACGTCAGAGCGCTCAGGTCACTCTGCAGAGCAGCGGCCTATTTACCTTGAGGAGCATGCCTAGTTACGCTAGATAATGGACAGATGAGTACGGTGGGACGACCAAAAAGAATAAGACATCTGGTGCGTTTGGTAACATAATCGGACGGTTAAGGAGTCTAAATCGCTGTGAGGGCTCTTAGCTAGCTCTGTTTTACTGTTTAGTAATTTGGGAAGAGCAATTGCTTGGCAGAGATATCATCATTGCAAAAGATACAAATAGGAGCACACAGAAACGTTGGACCTGGCCAGGCGGATGCTGTCGATGTCGAGAGCGCCGATACGAGCGGCACAGACGTTGTCGAGGAACCCGTAGTAGGGCACCTCGTGGAAGAGCGCACCCTTCCTAGACATGAAACTTGCTGTGCGGGGCATGTGGAGGAACGAAACACAAGAGGTAGGGTCGGGATTGACGAAGTGCTTGGCGCGTCCCTAGTCGCGCGTGCGTCCCCGGCGTTCCAATATGGGTCCAATATGGTGCCGAGCATGGTTCCCAAGACCGTGTCTATGAGCGTGTTGGTTGTCATCTCCAACATATGTCTATGAGCGTGTTGGTTGTCTGTGGCGTGCACAGGACTGGCTGTGTACAAGACTTTCATTTGGGCGTCGTCTTCGATGGAAACTCAACGTTTGAGTTGAATAAGCAAAGCCCTCGCCCAGTGAAAAGTCAGGAGGCTAGCCCTGGAATGAAGACGTAGTGGGGACTTTTCTAAACAACCTTCGCTTGCGGTCTCATCTTGAAGCGTTACCAAGACCTTGTAATTAGTTAGGTGCAACAGGGCCTCACGAACCTCCACTTGCGCATTGATGTCCATGTGCCCGTGCGGCCACCCCCTAACTGCACCGCCCCCTTACTGCACCGCTTGGCTATGTGAGGCTCATAGGACTCCCTCAAGTCGGGCCAGATGCCTAATAGCTTTTTACCTAAAAAACTGTATTTTTCTTAATTCTTTAGCCCCGTAATTTTTTTTCCTGAAAAGTAAAAAAATGCAGAAAACAACACCCGAGTCCCTTTCTTCTGTATATATTTGATGAACATCTAGAACATATCAGTGCCAAATGTCTGGTGGCCATCTAGAACGTATCAGTGCCAAATATCTGGTGGCTAATGCCAATTTTTCTTGGTGCCCCTTGAGTCCCTTTCTTCTGCATATATCTGGTGGTCATAGTTAGCTAGCCCGGCTGAGTCCCTTTCTTTTGCATATATCCCAAAACTTGTGTAGATGTCAAGGTAGTATATTTAGTCCAATAGAAACCGGAGACAATAAAAATGGATAAAGGACAGTAACTTAAAATTGTTATAACAAAAATTAATAGTTTCAAAGGTAAGCTGACTACTTAACAAATACAAGCCAATAATATTTACTTAGAATCACACTGATGATGACATCTTCAAAATTGGCCACAGAGGAGATACATACTAGTAGATGTTGGCATGCTTTCCCAGTTGAAATTTAATTTCTGCCGATAGTTACTTCCACTTTTTTGGCATGTAATCTGGCACAACAAGTTATTCCATGAGCTCTTATTCTAATGTATGCATAAAGGTACAATGCAACACATATGAACATCTACTTTTTGGATCTATATATGTGTAGCCTTGGAGCATACATGTGCAATAGCCTTGAGCAGTAGGTCAGTCCTTCTACGGACAGTGAACCCGAATTTCTCAGACATATCCAGTGACACTGAGTTGACATCGTCAGGAAGCATCCAGTCAAAGTGATAGAGAAAGTTTACCAAGGTAATCTCCAAAACTGATGATGCGAATGCTATTCCAGGGCATTGTCGTCGCCCACCTCCGAAAGGAGTGAATTCAAAACTTGTCCCATTATAATCCACATTGTTGTTCTCAAATCTCTCTGGATTAAATTCTTCTGGATTGCTCCAATACTGAGGGTCCCGGGAAATTGCGAAGACATTGATGTATATATTGGTATCTTCAAGGATGTCATAACCCATAATTTTGCAGTCCTCTCTAGTCTTGCGTGGGAGTAAAGCGGCAGGTGGATGCAATCTAAGAACCTCCTTGATGACCATCTGCATGTAGTGAAGTTCTGCAAGATCGCTATTGGTAATGATAGTTCGCCCTTGACCTAGTACCTCTCGAACCTCTAATTGTGCCTTAGCCATAACTTTAGGATGACTTGTGAGTTCTGACATGGCCCACTCCAAAGTGGTTCCTGTAGTCTCCGAAGCAGCTGCAAACATGTCCTGAAAATAATAATGTAGTAACATATATGTATAATTAAATACTATATAAATTGTCAACACAAACATGATATGAAGTACCACCCCCATACCAAAATATGAAACGTCTTTGTAGGTTAAACTATTTAAAACAATATGTAGTATGCAACTATTTCCTCTGGTGTTGATAAAAGATCAACGGTCAACAAGTCAAAGCCCAAAGTTCAGAAAAAACTATATATACTCGAGTACCTTTTTTGTGAGAAACCTAGCTATGATGTTTTTTTTTGCGAGATAACCTAGCAAAGATGTTAACTTGCCTCTCATGAAGTAAAGCGGTAGAGGTCACATAGTAGATCCAAATGATTAGAAAGTGACTGAAAGGAAAATACTCACCAACAAGACAGTGACTATAATCTCTGTGGTTAGAGGGTACGCCGAGTCCTCCTCCTGGAGCCTGAGCAGCACGTCCAGCAGGTCCTCATCGTCGGTGCTGCATGCGCCATGACCGGCTGCTCGCGCCACCTTGCGCTCGTCAAGGATCTCGGTGATGATGTGCTCAATGAGGTCCCGGATCCTCTTTATGCGGCGCTCGCCATTGCTGAGCCTCCGCACAAGTCGAGACGACGGGAAGAGGTCGACTAGGCAGAAGCCCCCAGCAGGTCCATGATCTGGTCCATGGCGCGGAGGAACTCCTCCTGCCGCGCGAACTTGCCGCCGAACGCCGCCCGCGCCACCACGTTGTTGCCAAGCGCCGCGAACATCTCGCTGAGGTTGGCGGCGGCGCCCGCGGCCGTGGCCGCGGCGATGGAGCGGAGGAGGCCGCCCACCTCCTCGGCCCTGACGCGCTCCATGCGCTTCACCTGCTTGGAGCTGAGGAGCTCCACGATGCAGACCTTGCGCATCTGGCGCCAGTGGTCGCCGTAGGGGGCGAAGATGATGCCCTTGCCGCCGAAGCCCATGATCTCCTGCAGCTCGGTGGTCTGCCGGTTCGAGAAGGCGACGTCGTTGGTCCTCATCACCTCCGCCACCGCCTCGGCGCTGGAGACCACCACCGTGGGGACCTCGCCTAGCTTGAGGAGCATCAATGGCCCGTGCCGGCGACACAGATCGGTGATGGTGCGGTGAGGGAGCGTGCCGAGGATGACGTGGTGGAGGCTGCCGATGATCGGGAGAGTCCATGGCCCGGGAGGCAAGTGCTTCTTGGGCTTGCCCTTGCCGCCGGAGAACCAAAGGGCCAGCAACGTGGATAGGGCTATGAAACACAAGGCTAACCAGCCCTCCATGGCAGGCAGCTTATTTGCGAGTGGTCAGTTCGTCGGCAGCTGAGACGGATATATAGCCGGGCTAGGTGTAGGCGGAACATGAGCGGAAGCCGCCGTCCGGCCTTAGCCGCCACCCAGGATGAGTATGGGTTGTAGCCCCCGTCACGCTCCCTTGGATGACTATTTGCCTCACTTGGTCAGAAATCCAGGGTTGCCTGAAGGATCACGTTATCACAGGAGAACAGTGAAGAAAACAACAAACACATCACACTGAGAATTGACCAAGATAACAGCGCATCACGTGTATTGCCAAAAGTGATGGGCATTTACTATCTATCGATCTGTTACGTACCAAATATATGTCTCCCTCTCAAGTGCCTGGCCGTGAACGAGTATTCCGCTGGAGAAAGATAGATGAGCAGGTCTGCCCTAATACCCACGCATGACCAGACGGGATGCATCCAATTAAAGTTGTAATTAACTGTTTTGGATGACATTCTAATTAACTACTCCCTCCATCCGAGTAGTGATTATACCCGCGCGGTGCCTCGAAAGATTAGTGGGCTAAAATTGAGAGATGATGGCGCTCTTTGGGATTTTTCTTTTATAAGAACAGAAAAGGAAAACAGATGAGTTGTACCACTGAACTACTATTAAAGATGTTTTTTTAGTCTCCGCAGTAAGATGTTTGAGAGCTCTAGCAAACCATAGCTATGAAATGTACAAGTACTGCCATACTAGATGATAATTGCCTCCACAGTATTATCTTGCATCGGGCTTTGGTAGGCCCGGCCCGACGCGACGGATGGCCAGGTATACTAGGGAGTAGGGAGGCATCACCGAGGAGGGCGGTGGGAGAGGCTTCGGGAGAGAACCTTCCGCGGTAGCTTCCGTACTGTGAGCTAGCCATCTCACCTTGGACAGCCCTATCCCAAGGCCACGAAAACATATTACTCAAAACGCACAAAGAACTTCAAAAGCAGAAAGCCATGGACAGCAATTTAAAAACAACTCCACTAGTCCTGAAGCCAAATGGCGTTATTCCTTAAACTCTCCAAGTCACAGACCAATACACCAACAACCCTATCACACTCCGGTATACCATACCATTTCGGCTCAGAAAAGACTAGGAACAGGAGAAAAAGAAGTTCGGTATGGTGGTAAAGACAGCATGGGTGTACGATATACAGAGGTATATTTCTTCAAGCTCAGCCGTCTGTTGGGGAAGAGCTCAGGGCAGGGAGGCGAAGGAAGGTAGCAGCCAGCCGCGCTCTGTCGCGAGCTCCACATAGCCTCTGAACTTCTCCTGCGCGTTCGGGATGTCGAGGGTCAGATCATCAAGGCCTTCCTTGACGCGGGCGAAGCCGTTGGTCATCTGGTTGATGGTTATCAGCCCCTCGGCGGCGCACTCCTGCAGCAGAGCCAAGATGCTAGCTTCATTCTGCTTCTCCATCGCCATCACCAGCGCTTTCTTCACCACTTCATGGTTGAAGAAGGGCATCCCGAGGTCGCGGATGCACTGGCAGGCTTCCTTCAGGTCGCCGCCTGTGTTGTACTCCTCAAGGAGCTTGGAGATCTTGTCCTTTGCATCTTCCACAGCCCAGCCAGTGCCCCCACCCCAGCAGCGCAGTATCCTCTCCCCAGAATGGCGGGCCGCAAGCAGAGAGCTGGCCATCTGGACAGTTTGACTACCACTGCTGTTTGGGCGCAGCTTGCTACTGATGTCATCCAAATTCAGTGGAAGCAAGACTTCATCGATCACTGCCCTGGCCAGGAAGAGGGCGAGTTCACTAGGAGCATCCACAATGTCGAGGGCGGTGTCTTCTGCTGACTGCAGGAGCATTATGAATCCCTTCATGATATCACCTGTGGAAAATAGTTCCAAGCTGAGTGAAGAAAGAAGTACAGAAGCCATCTCCTTCTCCCTGTTCTTCCTGTCCATAGCAAGCGTGATGAGCTTCTTAAGGAAAATGGCGTTGTACTCAGGGGCAGAAAGCTCTTGAAGGCTTCTAATGAGTTCCGGGACGTCATCTGAGAGGAAATACTCCTGAATTATGTGACCAGACTCTTCTTTAAAACGCTTGACCTTTTCACTGCTTGCATTCCACATATCTTCATCAGGGGCAGCAGATTTACAGAACGAAGCATCAAGCCACCCTTCAGATATGGCTGTGGAAAGCAGCTTGTCAAAAAGTGTTTTGGCTGAAGGAACATCAAGGCTCAGGTCATCAACAGTCTCCGCAACCCGAGAAAAACCCTTCGACACTTGATTAGAACTGATCAAACAACCCGTTGTTGATTCCTTCAACAACTTCAGGATTAATGGCTGTGACGACAGATTCTCCATACCAAGGATGAGAGCACGTTTCACAACCTCATGATGGAAGAATGGGAGGCCCAGCTCCCTTATGCACCTAAAGGCTTCATCTGTATCTCCACTCTCAATGTACTCCCTCAGAATATCCTGGATCCTCTTTTTCGCCTCTTCTACAGTAAAGTGTGTGCTCCCGCCCCACTTGCGTTCAACTAACTCCGCATGGTGAGGAGCTGACAAGTAACTCTTCTCAGCAACCTGCAGGACTTCAATACCTTTTGAAGATTCTGGAAGCAATGCTCTAGCTCGAGTGAGAAAAACAGGAGGCAGTATTTCATCAACAATGGCACGTGCCACAAAAACAGCCAAGACATCAATAGCGTCCGGTATATCCACAGATAGATCTTCTGTTGACTCTAGAAGCATCATAAAACCTTCACTCATCCTGGAGGAGTCCAATAGATCAGCATACAAGGCAGACAGCAGAATTGACGCCATTTCTTTTTCTTTATCATGGCGGTCCATTGCCATGGATATGAGTTTCTTCACAAAGTAATTGTGAAACTGGTCGGATCCAAGAGTCCTTAGCTCGGAAACTGACAGTTCCACATCTCCTGTACTAAAATACTCCTCAATTACTGGAACTACAAGCTTCCTGTAGTCATCTAATGTAGCAGGAACCTGCATTTGCAGAGAGGCATTGCTAGATTATAAAGTCACATCAACAGAGAACGAAATGTTGGCAAATACCATTGAGTGTAGATAGTTCAAACCTTTTTAGTTCCATTAACTAATTTGCCCAACTCTTGGGATGGTAACGGATTTGCATCTCCAAAGTTGTCTTGTTCAATTTTCCCACCATCTTCTGAAAGCAGCATTGACAGAGTTACAACAATATCCGTAGGAACTATGAAGAATAAGATAGTATTTCCAAAAAAATAACCCAATGCTAAATCTACGCAGAAGTAACAGTAGAAAAGAACTAAATATTGTCCTCTCATTGAACTGTGGAAGCAAGCAAACTTCTACGTCTTTAGATGTCCGCAGTTAATATCACAAAAGCAGACACATGACGTATGGAAATGGGAAATTATCACGGTACCAAATCAGATACGCTAAAGAAAAGAATGGAATGGAACTCCAAAAATGAATTTATTATACACAACAATAATTGCCTAAACAACATCATCAAGTAAAAAACTGATGACTTGAGAAACAAGCTAAACATACTCATAGCATTTTACTTATGAAGTATGGATATATAGCGTGAGCTGCTCAACATTTGGCAGTTGACATTTATGGAAAATAATAATCAGATCCCACAATTGGAGATTGCACTTTGAGCAGCTTTAAGCTTTGACCACATGCTTAAACATATAGGGAAATAGAAACCAGTAATAGAAACAAAGGGCAGTAACCACACCAGACTATCGAAACCGACAGATGCATATTCCGCTGAATCCATGAGGATATTGCGCACTAAATAATTTATAGCTTTCCAGTCAAGAACAAGCAACCAAAAATTACCAGAAACTGTCACATACGTAGGCTTAGCCCCTCAAGAAGATAACCATAATACCGACCAACCATGGAGCGCAAAGACAATGCTCAGAACAACATACCGAAACCAGCCCACTACCAATTGCATGACTGAACCAGACAGCAAGCACTGAAGTCCAATAAAATGAAGCGGTGTCGTATATCGTTGTTGTCAACTTTAGATAACCATAATACTGAGTTACCAACCAACCATGGAGCGCAAAGACAATACTCGGATCAACATATCGAAACCGACAAGTCCACTACCAATTGTATGACTGAACTGGGCAGCAAGCACTGAAGTTCAATAAAAACAAGCGGTGTCGTATATCGTTGCCGTCAACTTTAGATAACCATAATACCGACCAACAATGGAGCACAAAGACAATACTTAGATCAACATATCGTAACCGACAAATCCACTACCAATTGCATGACCAAACAGGGCACTAAAGTCCTATATAAACAAGCAGTGTGTATCGTTGCTGCCAACTTTGTCGGCCACCCATACGACATATGTCTTGTTGGGTTCAACCCCTTTCAGAGGAAAAAAAAAAAACACCTATAACTTACCAAAAACCGTATCGAAATCGACAAATCTACTACCAATTGCATGACCAAACTGAGAACTGAACTCCAATAGAAATAAACAGCGTGTATCGTTGCTGTCACCTTTGTCGGCAACCACTACAACATTTTGGGTTTTAACCCCTTTCGGCAAAAGAAACAGCCACCTATAACTAACCAGAAACCGTCGCCTACGTACAAAATCAGAACTCCACCGACATCAAACCGAACAAAAATCAAACAGCATCGGCTTTTCCCGCCACCATGAACTATACTCGATAACGGTCTTCTACCGCTTACAGTGCACTGAAAAACTTGACACAACATCAAACCATCATCATACTTGGTAACTGTTGTACTCCCAAAAGCCATGCTACTTCATCAGGCATGTATAGCAAGTTAGCAACAGGCAACCCTAGGAACAAAATTAACGTACGTGCATCCTCAAATCACCCTCTAGAGGACAGCAGGGCCCCAGCAAAAGCAGAAGTGAACATTTACACTCCCTACGATTCTAGCCCCATCTACCAATTCCCAAACCGACTCCCGACTCCTACGGCATAGCATAATCCAGCACTACTATAACATAATTCAGCAGTACAGACAACATGGAGGAGTACACAAGATAGCCGCAGCGAGCTAGCAGTCAGTCACCTTTCTTAGCGGTGTGGTGGTGTGGGATGTGGCGGACGGCGATCCCGCCGTCCGCCGGCGCCCGCCCGCCTGTGGCGATCCGCAGATGCCCCTCCGCCAGCATCCTGGTGGGCGACCTCGCGCCGTCCTCCGCCGCCATCTCCCTCTGCCTCCTCCGCGCGCCCTCCTGCACGCACGCGCACGCACACAGACCCAATCAAATTAGCACAGAAAACCGAGCGCGAGCAAGGGGCCGAATCGAACCAACCGCCCCCCGGGGCCGATCGGGAGGAGCTGCTGCCGTGGATACCTGCCGAGATCGGAGGCGGCGGCGGGGCAGCGGCGGAAGCCGGCGAGGCGGATCACGGGCGTGCGCCGCGCGGTGAGTGCGAGCGGAGAGGCGAGGCGAGGCGGGGCAGGGGGGAGGGAGTTTTTTATTTATCGGGCTACTATCCCGCTCTGACACCTATCGTTTATAATGGGCCGCCTTCGCAAATCACATTTACCCCCGGGTATGTTAAGCTAATCTTGCTGGCTTAATCGGACCTTTTTTTCAAGGAAAATCTGGACTTTTTTCACGGCTTTTCTTTTCTTACTTCCCAAGCACCACCGCCGTGAGACCGATGGAAGAAGAGGTCGGCGCGCTGTCGTGCAGGACCCGCTAACCCTCAGTGACATAATTATATCCCTAAAAATGCTCTCAGTGACATTAAGGCGGGACCACCTGCCAGTCCTGCCTCACGGCCTCGCGGCGTGTCCTTGTCGCGGGGCGGGGGTTGGGTCCGTGGAACAGGCGCATGGGCCGGTGGGTGGTGGGGCGCGGGGGGGCGGACGGCTGGGGGCTGGACGCGGCGGGCTCACGTGGATCGGGCGGATGGCTCGCGGGGAGCAGCGGATGGGGATGGACGTGTGTGCTGGTTCGGGGCTAGGCTGACACGTCAGGGAGGCGTCGGAAAAGCTGGCCGTCCCTTTCCAGCCCGCACGCGGCGGCGACGACGAGGAAGCGGCGATGCCCTCGCCTCGCCGCACCGGCTGTATCGATCGCTGACAAAAATCCACCTCAGGTTCACTGGCCGCACCTGTAACTGACTGGCTTTACTTCATTTTCTGGAACGGAAGGACTCGTCGCTTGTGGCTTTGCTTCAGTTGCAATCACATGGATGCGCGATAATATGGCATTCGTTTGCATCTTTACAGCCTGTGTGAGTGTTTGCTTGTCATCTTGATGGCTTTTTCATTTTTTTTGTGGCGTGGTACTTATCTTGATGACTGGATCCGTGGCTTCGTCTACGCAAGTCGACAGGGGCGTGCCTGTGGTGCGACAAAAGGCGTGTGTAATTTAGCATCGTCATCGCGTTTTGGCGGGCTCCTGGCTCGGTGGAGTGAACGAGTGACTGAACGCGGGCATGCACCGCTTTACGATCGGTAGCTGTACTCAACTTGATGTTTGTAAGCTATAGGAGTAGTTTTGGATATACTGAGAGGATATACTCGAAGCAGCATCTCGTCCGTGGGGCGACGTAAAAGGGTGCGTTTGGTAGCCTGTGCCCAGTGAAGCCCGTGCGATGCAGTTTTGGCCCATTTGTAGCCGGTTCTGCATCCAAATCTTTTCGGGAAGCGAGAATCCTATTTCCCGCGTGGGTAGGGAGATGGCAACCAAACACCATTTCTTATGTTTTCTTTTTCCCCTCTGGTTCCATCGTTTTCCTGAGTTGGTTTCTCTTTTTTCTGTTTTTTGTTTCATTTCTTATTATTTTATTTTATACTTTTGTTCATCTTTCTAATTTTTGTGAAATTTGAAAGTTTGGAACAAAGTTGAATTTCATGAGCATCTTTTCAAGTTCAGTAACATTTTTGAAATCCATGAATATTTTTGAATCGGCAAATATTTTTGGAAATTTGTGAATATTTGAATTGATAAACATTTTTCAAATTCAAGATGGCTTTGTGAACATTTTTCTAAATTGATGAATAATTTTTGAAATTCATGAAGATTTTTGAAATTTGAAACATTTTAAAAATGAATGAACTTCTTTTGTACTCATGAGCATTTTTAAAATTGTGTTTTTAATTCAAAATATTTTCCAAGTTTGCGAACATTATAAGAAATCCGGAAATATTTTTCAAATTTGTGAACATTTTTTTAAACTAGGAACGATTTTTAAATTGAACATTTCTTTAAATGCAAAACATGTTTCTAAATTTGTAAAATTTTAAAATCTAATGAACATGTTTTGAAATTCAGAACTTTCTTTGAAATCATGAAGATTCGTTGAAGACGCGCAAAAATGGAAAACAAAAACAAAAGGCAAGAAAGAAACGAAAAAAACAGGGAATACCCTCCCTACACGTGGGCCGCCCAAGATTCGCGCGTGGGGGAGCATGGGTTATGTGTTAGCTTGATTTCCGCCACCGGTCAAGGAATATGAGCTCCTGTCGGGAAGGAGTTGCTCTACCAAAGAATCTTAACCTTACATGAACTAAGATCGTGTCTCATTGTCGGGTGGTGGTGAAAGATATCGAGTAGGGAACAAGTGAATCTTATGGTGCAAGAGATTAAGGCGCGGAAGACATCTCTGCAGAGTCATCATTTTATGTATGAACGTGGAAACTCTAATCGAGGCTCATACCCTTGCAAAAAGCACGCCTCTATTTTAGGTATTGGCCGTCATGTTTGGCTGGGTCTCCCATGCGATCCTATCATAGTACCTGTAACATTCTTACCGAGTAATAATAAAGTGTGTGTTTGCCTAAAAAGTCCAAATATTGGCTCGTGCGATGTTTAGAGCACCTTTTAGCCAGGCCCATTAGGGACGGACGAATAGGCCATTTCCTTTCATCTACGCTCGCGGCGAGTAGGGGAGGGGAACACAACGTCAAGCTCATGTGAGTAGGGAGATGGCGCGAGCTCCTGCGCATCCCCGAAAAAGCGACATGAGGAATTGGGTCACCTCCCGTCGAATCGGTCGCCCTATTTAGCCACATTTGCCTCACTCTAAAACCTGTGCCACCATCCCCCCTTCAAGCTCTCCATCTTGCGCGGATCCTTCGCCGATGAGCAGGTAAGTCATCTTCTCCGACATGTGGTAGACTACAAAGGAGAGTTGTCTTTCTCCACTTCTCCACCCTGTTTCAATGGCTGTAAGTTCGATCACTGCCTCCTCCCTACTCGTTCGAGCTTAGATCTCTAAGCATGTGGTAGGAGTAGATCTCTGAGCATGTGGCAGCATTATAGGCTATCGATCTATGAGCATGTGATATTATGATCACTAGTAGTGATGGATTGGTAGCATGCTACGCTTTGCTTCTAGGATTTGAGGATCTTCATGTCGTTTTTGATGATTCTATGGTAGAGGTGGTACTAGCTTGTGAATCAGAGCATGTGTAGTATGCTAGTTTGCAAGTATGATCGATATGCAGGTGCGGTAGTGTGCTGAACTCCATGGTATGCTTTGAGATTGAAGATCAGTCATAGGGTGTTGTGTTGAACTTCATGATCCATGTGTACTATGTTTACTATCCATGTGTAGTTGTGTGACGCCCCCGATTCGATCGTACACTAATCATGCACGCAAACGTGTACGATCAAGATCAGGGACTCACGGTAAGATATCACAACACAACTCTAAAAACATAAATAAGTCATACAAGCATCATAATACAAGCCAGGGGCCTCGAGGGCTCGAATACAAGTGCTCGATCATAGACGAGTCGGTAAGCAACGATATCTGAGTACGGACATAAGTTAAACAAGTTTGCCTTAAGAAGGCTAGCACAAAGCTGTGATCTGAGATCGAAAGAGGCGCAGACCTCCTGCACAGGATCCTCCTAAACTACTCACAGTGCGTCATCGGTGGGCTGCTGCGTAGCGATGAAGCACCTCCGGTCAGTAGGAGTCGTCGTCGACGGTGGCGTCAAGCTCACGGGATCCGACATCTGGTTGCGACAACCGTAGAAGGGAAAAGGGGGAAAGAGGGAGAAAAACAACCGTGAGCACTCATCCAAAGTACTTTCGCAAGCAAGGAGCTACACTACATATGCATGGGTATATGTGTAAAGGGCCATATCGGTGGGTGAGCTGCGAGAATGCCGTAATAAGAGGGGATAGCTAATCACAGCCGAAGACTAAACGCTTGGCAGCCTCCGTCTTCTGACATGTAGAAGAGAGTAGACTGAAGTCCTCCAAGTAGCATCGCATAGCATAATCCTACGGGCGATCCCTCCTCGTTGCCACTGTTAGAGAGCGATTACGGGTTGTATCGGCACTTGGAAGGGTGTGTTTTATTAAGTATCCGGTTCTAGTTGTCATAAGGTCAAGGTACAACTCCAAATCGTCACATTCAAGAAGATCACGACTATTCAATAGATTAACTTCCCTGCAGGGTGCACCACATAACCCAACACGCTTGATCCCATTTGGCGGACACACTTTTACGGGTCATGCCCGGCCGCGGAAGATCGACACGTCGCAGCCCCACCTAGGCCAACAGAGAGGTCAACGCGGTCTAAACCTAAGCGCCAGGGTCCGGGCCCATCGCCCTTAGCACACCGCACATTGTGTACGCCGGAAGCGTAACTAGCCCCTTAATACAAGAAGCGGGCTTACGTTCCAATCCGGCAGCCCGCTCGATCGGCCGGCGTCACGAAGACTTCGGCTGATACCACGACGTCGAGTGCCCATAACTTCCCCACGTAGTTGGTTAGTGCGTATAGACCAAATGTCCAGACTCAGATCAAATACCAAGATCTCGTTAAGCGGGTTAAGTATCCGCGAATGCCGACCAGGGCCAGGCCCACCTCTCTCCTAGGTGGTCACAACCTGCCCTGTCGCTCCACCACAAGTAATAGTCGGGGGCCGTCGGGAACCCAGGCCCACCTCTACCGGGATGGAGCCACCTGCCCCTTCAGCCCCCATGTTCGAACAGTATCACAAGTAATGTAACATTATAAAGTATATAGTGTATGCCCGAGATCACCTCCCGAAGTGATCACGGCCCAGTAGTATAGCATGGCAGACGGACAAGAGTGTAGGGCCACAGATGAAACACTAGCATCCTATACTAAGCAGTGGGATAGCAGGTAAGGGGAATAACTGTAGCAACAATGACAGGCTATGCATTAGAATAGGATTAACCGAAAGCAGTAACATGCTACACTACCCTAATGCAAGCAGTATAGAGAAGAGTAGGCGATATCTGGTGATCAAAGGGGGGGCTTGCCTGGTTGCTCAGACAAGGAGGGGTCGTCGGTGACGTAGTCGACCACGAGGCATCAACATCGCCACCGGTCTACCAAGAGAAAGGGGGGGGCAAACAGTAAATACATAGCAAGCAAGTGCATAACAGGATAACAGGTAGAGCTAGACGTGTTCTAACACGGTATGAGGTGATACCGGTGAAGGGGGAAACATCCGGGAAAATATCCCCGGTGTTTCGCGTTTCCGGACAGATGAACCAGATGGGGAAAGTTGCGTGTTTGCTATGCTAGGGATGTGTGGCAGACGAACGGGCTGCGTATCCGGATTCGTCTCGTCGTTCTGAGCAACTTTCATGTATAAAGTATTTTCATCTGAGCTACGGTTTCTTTTATATTAATTTATAAAGATTTACCTCATTTTTAGAATTAACAGAATTAATTTAGTTAGAAAAGTAATTATGACATCAGCGTGAGGTCAGCATGATGTCATCAGTCAACAGTCTGTTGACTAGGTCAACAGACACGTGGTTCCCGTTCGTCATAGTCTAAGGTTAACTAAACAGTAGTTAGTTTTTACTAGCTGATTTATTAGTTTTAATTATTTAATAAACAGATTAATTAAGATAATTAATTAAGTATTATTATTATTATTATTATTTTCTTATATACCCCATTTTTTCTTTTCTTAAAAAAACGTTTCCAGGGGGGCCACTTGTCGGTGGCCCAGAATAACAGCGTGGTTGAGCGCCCGGTAGCATTGCCAAGGCGTGGGGCGCTGACATACGCCTTGTGGCCGAACCGAGATCGTGGCGCAGGAACTGGAGAGGGAGGCACGGGAGGAGGAGGCCGGAGGGGGAAACGACGCGCGACAGGAAGCGGGTCGGGCGTGGCGGCGGAAAGGAGGCCGAAGGTGGGGCGTCGGAGCGAGACGCATGAGCAGGGTGCCGCTGAGGTTGGCGGCTATGCGGCTGGCCCACGGGCAACGCAAGCACGGAGCTGAGCATGGGGGTGGGGAGAGGCTGGCGCCGCAGGGAGAGAGGAGAGGGGAGCTCACTGGGCGCTAGGGGTGCGGCCGCGGGGGGTCGAGGAGGATGACGGAGACGAGACGACGCAGGGGAGGAGGCGACGAGGCGTCCGGCGAGGTGGTCGCGGTGACGAAGGCGGCGGGGCGCTGAGCGGCTTCGGGCGACGGCTCGATGTATCGCGTCGGGGGCGAGGCGGGGTGGTCCGGCGATGGGCGGTCGAGGATGAGGCCGCGAGGTCCAGGGCGACGGTGTCGGGGAGTCGGCCGATGACGGTGCTCGGGGCGACGATGCCCAGATCGGGGCGGAGGGAGGAGTGGATCGGATGTGGGGAGTTCCTCTCCCAGGCACGATGCGTGCGTGCCAGTGCATGCGGCGCGAGGTGGGGGAACGAGGGGAGAGATGGGGATCGGGGGGAGTGGTGTAGTGCGGTCGGGCTAGGGTTTGACCGGGGTGGGGTTATGGTGGAGTGAGGCGGCTGGGCAGTTTGGGCCGACAGCTAGCAGTGGGCTGTTGGCCCGATGAGGGGGGTTCCCTTTTCTTTTGTTTAGTTTTGTTTTTACCTTTTATTTACTTTACTTCTACTTTTTCTGTTTTTGTTTTGTTTTCTATTATTTTAGTTTTAGTAAAATATGCACTTAGTATCTAAATTAGTATTTCAACTTAGTCCATAGTCATAAGAAGTCTAGTCCTCAAATAAATTAGTTTGACATTTTATTAATTACAAAAGGTTTTTAAATAATTGTTTTTGCTGTTGTTTTATTCATCTTATAGTATTTAAACATTTTATAAAGGTGTGGTTTCTCCACCATAATTACCTACACAATATTTGGTTCATTAGAACATTTTAGTTTTAATATTTGAAATTTTTTTATTTGCTTGCTTTTGGATTTGAATTTGAATTGGTTTGAACTACCATGAGATTAGCAATGAGAATCAAAGTGACGTGGCACCATTAGCAAGGAATTACTGTAGCTTAATTATCCAAGGCGTCACAATTCTCCTCCACTACAAGAAATCTCGTCGAGATTTAAGAGGCGTAAGGGGAAAGTTCTCGTTCACGAAATCCTAACTTGATTCTTCTAGGTCTTGGTTGCTCTTCTCGAAGAGGTCGATCCATTACGTTGATGTTTTCATTTCTATGCTTCAGTCATCACGATGAAGCCGGCATCCTTTCTTCAGGATCTCCATCGTACTTACGACAGAGTAAGGGGGGGGGGGTATTCCGGAAGAACGAACCTCTGCAAGGTTGACTACTGGTCGATATCATCGGGAAAGGTGGCGGAAAGTAACTCTCGAATTGAAACTTAAGAAAATATCGAGAGCAAAATAAAGAGGTATCATGGGAAGTTTCAAGCGGGCAGGCTATCGTTCGATGCCTGAAACAAAGTGTGAAAGGGGTTGAGATCAATGTGAATAAGTATTGTGTCTGATACCAGAATTGATGATCTCTCGGGAGGTGGCTCGTGAATTACTTACGAGGTCACGTGCGAGGAATAACTTTGGGAACATGGGGGTGGTACAGGAGTCGAGGTTTGATCCGGTGGGCTGTGGGTTATGGGCCCACCATGTGGAGTTAAAAGTAGGAAGGCGGTGACATCTTGCCGCGATCATGTGAGCAAGGCAAATCGAGAGGATAGTCATCGCTTATGTCGGCAACAACATCGGTACCAAGGCGAGGGACGAAGAGAACCATTTTCACCTTTCGTTGAGCAGAGGCGGACCAATAGGCAAAGTTCTCGTCCATCGGTGGTTACCGAATATCATCAACAATAGTACCGAGGTCTTCTTGGCCGAGTTGTACACCATGGTGTTTACATAAGCGAGGAGATATTACGCTTATGCCATATTGATCACAGAAAGGTTAAACACAACAATGGAAAGGAAATTATGTTTATCAGTTAAACAAAACAATGGAAGGGAAAATGTGTTTAAACACATATTTCGGGGTATATCCTTCCCAAGGACAAGCGGAGCATGATATCCATGACAGGATATTATGTAGAAACTCCTCTAGGTGAGGGAGAGAAATTTCATGGCGTTACCCATACAACGGTGTTTGGATAATCGAGCAGGAAACATTTAGCATTGGGCTTCAAATGTTTTTGTTGAAAATCAGTACCATGGACATGCTTGAGATAGCACCGACATGGTTTGCAAGCAAAGGTCGGACTTTGTATTCACAAAGGATCCATCGGGAACATCTTATAGAATAAGTCTTACAATTTCCTTATGGAAGAATGGCTAACCTTGTTGAAAAGAGGGGTATTATAACATTGGGTTCCCCGGCCGGTGTGCTAGGCATGACATCACCTTACGGGTCATATAAAGACCAATGTTAAAACTCACGGAAATATGTTCAAACCATCATATCGACCGAGATTTAGATCTGATTGGTGTCGGGATACCTCGGACTCATGATGCACGAGAAGGAAGGGTGCAACTCAATTTGGCGTGATGGAGTTGCAAGCTCCTCGAATAAACTATGGAAGCAAGTTCGAATCATGAGTTCATCATTAAACCAAGGAGAGGATGAGGAGGTGGGCGATGAACTCAGCGACAATTCATTGGGATTTCCAAAAGATGGATTTCCACAATTATGTGAACAAGGAGATAACATTTGTCAGATCAAATGATATAAAGAAGTATGCTCGAGGAAAACATACACAATTAAACATTGGTTGAGAGGTGCGCCCGAAATAAGGGTTGGGTTGCACGAGCAATGTCAGAATGGTGATTCAATAATGAATAGTCTAAGAATGAACGGCCGACCATTAACTTCAAAGTAATAGGGTTGCTAGAAGTGCAGAATCCAAAGTACCCCGGTTGGAAATCAACACGAGGACCAAGAAAGAATGGTGATGGTGAGAAGTATCATTATAGCAAGAATTCTGAAGAGGTGGGGCAATCCTCACAACATTCTTGACATCAAAGATGGTAATACTCCGCGGTAGAATCATAACATAAGTTGGATAGCAAGGAACTCAAGGTACAACACAAAACAGGAACAATTTTTGTGTTGGAGGGAATGCAATAAAGTGGTCGATGATAATGGAATTCATCGAGGGCAAGGATGGTATTTCTCATCATGAGTTCAATTGATATCCTAGAAGATCTCAGAATGCTGATGATGATCATGACACATTTGTCGAGAGGTTTCGAGAAGATGTAACTGATCGGCGATGACATCAAGTCATCTAAATGATGAAGCAAAAAGTTATTGGAACCATGGAGTGCGACACAAACTCGAAATCAAGCTTGCTGTTCAAAGGCGAAATGATAAGACGAGGAAGATCGACGTAAGCTTGGCTCATCGTCATATGTTGTGCTCCGGGTAGAAGGTCCAGGTAGCGTAGATAAAAGTTTGCACGATAATGATATAGCCGAACAGGTTAGAAATGATTTGAAGGATTAATAAACTCATAAGCAACGGAAATTACTTAGAGTTATTGATTCGGAGTGCGGAACCGATTCACTTATCGGTGTTTTGGGTTGACAAACAACCCAGCACCCATGAAGTGACAGCGACAGGGAAAGGTAGTACTTCTTCAAAAATTCATAAGATGTAGAGCAATGGCATGATATCCTCGAGATACCCGGGGTAATACTCGAAGGTAGATCATAATAGAGGTCAGGCAGACGCATTGATCTGTAGAAGACAAATGTTTTAACTTGTCCGAGAAATGGGATCAAAGAAGAACAATCATGGTCGGAACCACGGTTGCAAGGGATCAATTCACAGATACCATATGTTAGTTATCAAGGAAATAGTTATTATTACAAGAAGCTTCCATGATAGGATATACATCGCGTCCATGGGCATGAACACGAAGTTCAAGGTCGACTCCCACTCCCTCAGTGCATAATCTTCCATTCACCTCTCGTATTTCGAAGATGACATTAGTTGTTGAAAGTTTTACCTGGTGCAATACCAGATAAGTATGACTCGTGAAATCTTTCGGGTTCACACCGATGAGGGAAGGCGTTGGTTCAACCCCATTGGGGCTTCTTACAAACATATACCATAAGCTTCAAGAGTAAATATCACCAGCTCGAAAGCAGAGCATGGTTGACAAAAGGAAAGGATACAATTTACCAAAGGCATTATGTATCGAAGAAGGACTCACAAGGTGATTAATTATGAAGGACACTGTCGGATATAATAATCCAACAGTGGATATGGCGATCCACAGTGGAGCTGATGTGAGTATCGATACTCAATCAGAGGAAGAAAGAATGCAAATGCATCGGTTTATAGAACATCTAAATAATTCAACGTTTAAATAGCAAAGGAATTATGATTTTCAAATCAAGGGATCAGGAGAAAACACTCGGATCAAGGATGGATAAGTTGAATAGACTTAGGGGTACAGTCGATGGCAATCTGATTGGCCGAGAACCAGCTCATGTTCGAAAGTAGCCGAAAATATAATTTATAAGGATCAACTGATGATTGCGTGCATTCGCACACATATAGAATCAACGGACACAAAATGATAGTGACAAAGGATGCCAATAAGATTGCTAGACTTATGGGATTAACCATAACGAAAGCAAGCAAGAATTTCAAGAGGAAATGGCTGCCGAAGATTTTCGGAAGATCGAATGGTATTTTCAAGACTATTGTGAAACACATGAACGGCTAGGGATGAGGGGATACTCGGCAAGTGCGAGGAATTATCTGTTTGGGTATTCAGGTGACAAAGAACAACAAGGCAGTAAGCTCAAAGGATTATCGAAACAACGACGAGTGTTTCGGGGTATCTTGTAATAACAAGACCAATCGATGAATGTAAGAATAACAAGCGTAAGTAGTTATCCATAAGGGTTGACAGTGGAAGGAATTGCAAACGCGATGAACACAAGTTCTCGTGTTAATAGCGGAGAGTATCTTGAGGTCTTCACGTGCGATGAGCGATCATCGGTAATAAGAGGCTCTCCGGTGAAAGTGATAACGAGATCCTAATGTTAGATTTAGTAAAATTCATTTAACCCGAATAGAAGAGAGATCGAGTCCCGGAGTATAGACAAGGAGTAAAAGATCCTAGTACCACCCAATGGCGGCGTGGGCCCGTAAGCCGCATGACCATGTTAGTAAAACCTTTTCAATGACTAGACTCAACTTCGCCAAGGAGTTGGAAAGGGGATTCCTGATGATCGGCTCGATACCAACTTGCGTCTGTGGCGGAAGAAGAACTAGCCCCTTAATACAAGAGCGAACTTACGTTCCAATCCGGCTAGCGCCGCTTCGGCCCGGCGCCGACGAAGGCTTCGACTGATACCACGACGTCGAGTGCCCATAACTTTCCCACGTAGTTGGTTAGTGCGTATAGACCAAATGGCCAGACTCAGATCAAATACCAAGATCTCGTTAAGCGGGTTAAGTATCCGCGAATGCCGACCAGGGCCAGGCCCACCTCTCTCCTAGGTGGTCACAACCTGCCCTGTCGCTCCGCCACAAGTAACAGTCGGGGGCCGCTGGGAACCCAGGCCCACCTCTACCGGGATGGAGCCACCTGCCCCTTCAGCCCCATCTCCGAACAGTATCACAAGTAATGTAACAGTATAAAGTATATAGTGTATGCCCGAGATCACCTCCCTAAGTGATCACGACCCAGTAGTATAGCATGGAAGACGGACAAGAGTGTAGGGCCACATATGACACTAGCCTCCTATACTAAGCAGTAGGATAGCAGGTAAGGGGAACAAATCAGAGCAACAATGACAAAGCTATGCATCGAGAATAGGATTAACCGAAAGCGGTAACATGCTACACTACTCTAATGCAAGCGGTATAGAGAAGAGTAGGCGATATCCGTGATCAAAGGGGGCTTGCACAGTTGCTCGAGACAAGGAGGGTGCGTCGGTGGCGTGATGCGACCACAGGGCATCAAAGATCGTCCACGGGGTCTCTACCAAGAGAAAAAGGGGGTGAAACAGTAAATACATAGCAAGCAAGTGCATAACAGGATATGAGTAGAGCTAGACGTGTTCTAACAGCGGTATGAGGTGATACGGTGAAGGGAAACATCCGGAAAATATCCCGGTGTTTAGCGTTCGAACAGATGAACCGGAGGGGGAAAGTTGCGTGTTTGCTATGCTAGGGATGTGTGGCAGACAAACGGGCTGCGTATCCGGATTCATCTCGTCATTCTGAGCAACTTTCATGTATAAAGTATTTTCATCTGAGCTACGGTTTCTTTTATATTAACTTATAAAGATTTACCTCATTTTTAGAATTAATAGAATTAATTTAGTTAGAAAAGTAATTATGACATCAGCATGAGGTCAGCATGATGTCATCAGTAAACCGTCTATTGACTAGGTCAACAGACGCGTGGGTCCCGTTCGTCATAGTCTCAGGTTAACTAAACAGTAGTTAGTTTTTACTAGCTGATTTATTAGTTTTAATTATTTAACTAAACAGATTAATTAAGATAATTAATTAAGTATTATTATTATTTTCTTATATACCCCTTTTTTTCTTTTCTTAAAAAAACGTTTCCAGGGCCATCGGCCCTGTATGCTGGGTGGTTCGGCGCGCCGAGCGTGCCAAAAGCGCGCGCCGACACACCGGCGCCGTGGCCGAGTCGTGGTCCCGCAGAACTGGAGAGGGCAGCGGAGGAGGAGGCCGGAGAAACGACGCCTTGACAGAAGCGGGTCGGGCGGTTTGTCTGGCCAGTGGAAAGGAGGCCGAAGGTGGGGCGCCGGAGCGAGACGCGTGAGCGGGGTGCCGGGGGCGGTAGGGGTTAGGCAGCGGGGGGTCGTGGAGGATGACGGAGACGAGACGGCGCAGGGGAGGAGGCGACGAGGTGTCCGGCGAGGTGGTCGCCGGTGACGAAGGCGGCGGGGCGCTGAGCGGGCGGCGGCTCAATGTATCGCTTGGGCGAGGCGGGTGGTCCGGCGATGGGCGGTCGAGGACGAGGCGGCGAGGTCGTGGCGACGGTGTCGGGAGCCGGCCGACGACGGTGCTTTCGGCGACGATGCCCAGATCGAGGCGGAGGGAGGAGTGGATCGGATCGGGAGTTCCTCTCCAGGCACGCAGTCGTCGTCTTGAGTGCATCTGTGTGAAAGGGGAACGAGGAGAGATGGGGATCGGGGAGTGGTGTAGTCTTGCGGTCGGGCTAGGGTTTGACCGGGGTGGGGTTATGGTGGAGTGAGGGGCGGCTGGGCTGATTTGGGCCGACAGCTAGCACTGGCTGACTGGCCCAGGGGGGGTTTCCCTTTTCTTCTGTTTTGTTTTGTTTTTACCTTTTATTTACTTTACTTTTATGTTTTTGTTTTGTTTTCTATTATTTTAGTTTTAGTAAAATATGCACTTAGTATCTAAATTAGTATTTCAACTTAGTCCATAGTCATAAGAAGTCTAGTCCTCAAATAAATTAGTTTGACATTTTATTAATTACAAAAGGTTTTAAATAATTGTTTTTTGTTGTTTTATTCATCTTATAGTATTTAAACATTTTATAAAGGTGTGGTTTCTCCACCATAATTACCTACACAATATTTGGTTCATTCCGAACATTTTAGTTTTAATATTTGAAAAATTTATTTTGCTTGCTTTTGGATTTGAATTTGTATCGGTTTGAACTACATGAGATTAGCAATGATAATCAAAGTGACGTGGCACCATTAGCAAGGAATTACTGTAGCTTAATTATCCGGGCGTCACAAGTTGTCTTTCTTACTGTTTATGTATAATATCTTCCACTAGTCCCGATGCTAACGCTTGTAGAACATTTGCATGCAAAACTTTAGTTAGGCCATTGCATTGTCCGGTAACCAATTCATGACATCCTATGTTAAGGATTCCCAGCCTCCAACAGATGAGCACATGCCTCCATATTCATCTTCCAGGGGCTTGCTAGGCATCCAACATTTGTACTAGCGGTGCCTAATGTTGTCGTGCTGCACATAAGGCAGACATCATAGCTAGGAGGGAAAAGATGTCTGGGAGGGGAACTCGATGAAATGAGAGTCGTTCATGTCCAACTTCATGCTTCACAAGATGTGTGAGCTCATATTAAGTGGGGGTGAGGACCGACAAAGGACATTAAGGAGGTGCATAATCACCCACAAGTATGGGGGATCAATCATAGTCCTTTCGATAAGTAAGAGTATCGAACCCAACGAGGAACGGAAGGAAATGACAAGTGGTTTTCAGCAAGGTATTTTTTTTGTAGGCACTGAAATTGTCGATAACAGATAGTTTGATAGCAAGATAAATTGTAACGAGCAATAAATAGTAACGGTAACAAAAGTGCAACAAGGTAGCCCAATCCTTTTTGTAGCAAAGGACAGGCCGGAACAATCTCTTATAATAAGCAAAGCGTTCTTGAGGACACATGGGAATTTCATCTAGTCACTTTCATCATGTTTGTTTGATTCACGTTCGCTACTTTCATAATTTGATATGTGGGTGGACCAGTGCTTGGGTGATGTTCTTACTTGAGCAAGCCTCCCACTTACGATTACCCCCTCTCGCAAGCATCCGCAACTACCAAAGAAGATTTAAGATAAATCTTACCATAGCATGAAACATATGGATCCAAATCAGCCCCTTATGGAATAGCACATAAACTAGGGTTTAAGTTTCTGTCACTCTAGCAACCCATCATCTAATAACTACTCCACAATGTCTTTCCTTAGACCCAAAGATGGTGAAGTGTCATGTAGTCGACGTTCACATGACACCACTAAAGGAAGCAACAACATACATATCATCAAAATATCGAGCGAATACCAAATTCACATGGTTACTTATGACAAGACTACTCCCATGTCCTCAAGAACAAAGGTAACTACTCACAAATCATATTCATGTTCAATATCAGAGGGGTATTGAATATCATTAAGGATCTAAACATATAATCTTCCACCAAATAAACCAACTAGGATCAACTACAAGATGTAATCAACACTACTAGCAACACACAGGTACCAATCTGAGGTTTTGATACAAAGATTGTGTTGGGGAACGTAGTAATTTCAAAAAATTCCTACGATCACGCAAGATCTATCTAGGAGAAGCATAGCAACGAGTGGGGAGAGTATGTCCACGTACCCTCGTAGACCCAAAGCAGAAGCATTATATCAACGCGGTTGATGTAGTCGTACGTCTTCACGATCTGACTGGTCCTAGCACCGAACGTACGGCACCTCCGTGTTCAGCACACGTTCAGCTCGATGAAGTCCCTCGAACTCTAGATCCAACTGAGGCCGAGGGAGAGTTCCGTTAGCATGACGGCGTGATGACGGTGATGATGAAGTTATCGGCCCAGGGCTTCGCCTAAGCACTACAACGATATGACCGAGGTGTCTAACTGTGGAGGGGGGCACCGCACATGGCTAAGACAAATCTTGAGCGTCTTTGGGGTGATCCCTGGCCATGTATATAAAGGAGGGGAGGGAAGAGGTGGCCGGCCCAAGGGGGGCGCGCCAGGTGTGGGGAATCCTACTAGGACTCCTAGTCCAAGTAGGGTTCCCCTCCTCTTTCCTATTTGGAGTAGGAGAGAAGGAAAGAGAGGGAGAGGGAGAAGGAAAGGGGGGCCGTGCTACGTCTTGAGCTTGCGTTGGTTTTCCCCGAAGAGGAGAGGATGATGCAGCACAGTAGCGTAAGTATTTCCCTTAGTTTTTGAGAACCAAGGTATCAATCCAGTAGGAGGCCACGCTCAAGTCCCTCGTACCTGCACAAAACGATAGCTACTCGCAACCAATGCAATTAGGGGTTGTCAATCCCTTCACGGTCACTTACGAGAGTGAGATCTGATAGAGATAATATTTTTGGTATTTTTGGTATAAAGATGCAAAGTGAAAAGTAAAAGCAAAGTAAAAACAAAGCAAGTATAAAAGTGATGGAGGTTGATATGATGAGAATAGACCCGGGGGCCATAGGTTTCACTAGTGGCTTCTCTCAAGAGCATAAGTATTCTACGGTGGGTGAACAAATTACTGTTGAGCAATTGACATAATTGAGCATAGTTATGAGTATATCTAGGTATGATCATGTATATAGGCATCACGTCCGAGACAAGTAGATCGAAATGATTACGCATCTACTACTATTACTCCACTCATCGACCGCTATCCAAAGATGCATCTAGAGTATTAAGTTAAAAATAGAGTAACACCTTAAGCAAGATGACATGATGTAGAGGAATAAATTCATGCAATATGATAAATACCCCATCTTGTTATCCTCGATGGCAACAATACAATACGTGCCTTGCAACCCTTTCTGTCACTGGGTAAGGACACCGCAAGATTGAACCCAAAGCCATGCACTTCTCCCATTGCAAGAACTACCAATCTAGTTGGCCAAACCAAACGGATAATTCGAAGAGACTTGCAAAGATAACTCAATCATACATAAAAGAATTCAGAGAAGATTCAAATATTATTCATAGATAAGCTGGATCATAAACCCACAATTCATCGATCTCAACAAACACACCGCAAAAATAAGATTACATCGAATAGATCACCACGAGAGAGGGCGAGAACATTGTATTGAGATCCAAAAGAGAGAAGAAGCCATCTAGCTACTAGCTATGGACCCGAAGGTCTGAAGTAAACTACTCACACTTCATCGGAGGGGCTATGATGTTGATGTAGAAGCCCTCCGTGGTGGATGCCCCTCGTGAGCTCCTAACAGGCCCCAAGATGGGATCTCGTGGATACTGAGGAAGTTGCGGCGGTGGAATTAGATTTTTGGCTCCTGTTACGATCGTTTGAAGTACGTAGGTATATATAGGAGGAAGGAGTACGTCGGTGGAGCTTCGAGGGGCCCACGAGGCAGGGGGCGCGCCCTAGGGGGGGCGCGCCCCCCACCCTCGTGACCGCCTCTCTGATGCCTTGGCGTAGGGTCCAAGTCTCCTGGATCACGTTCGGTGAGAAAATCACGTTTCCGAAGGTTTCATTCCGTTTGGACTCCGTTTGATATTCTGTTTCTTCGAAACACTGAAAAAGGCAAAAAAACAGCAATTAAATTTTGGGCCTCCGGT
Source organism: Aegilops bicornis (assembly GCA_021605145.1). Lineage (NCBI taxonomy): Eukaryota > Viridiplantae > Streptophyta > Magnoliopsida > Poales > Poaceae > Aegilops > Aegilops bicornis. The sequence continues at coordinate 598,873,647 of CM038670.1, forward strand.
TAATAGGTTAGTCCCAAAAGTAATATAAAAGTGGAAAATAAAGCCCATTATAGTCCAAAACAGTAAATAAAGTAGCATGGAGCAATAAAAATTATAGATACGTTGGAGACGTATCGGGCATCTAAGCTTAATTCTGCTCATTCCTCGAGTAGGTAAATGATAAAAAGAGAATTTTTTATGCGGACTGATACTTTGGCATAATTTCAAATGTAAATCTTCTTAATCATGGTATGAATATTCAGATCCGAAAGATTCAAGACAAAAGTTCATATTGACATAAAAATAATAATACTTCAAGCATACTAATCAAAGTAATCATGTCTTCTCAAAATAGCATGGCAAAAGAAAGTTCATCCCTACAAAATCATATAGTTAGGCTATGCTTCATTTTCGTCACACAAAGATGTTCCCAACTTCTATTCCCCCGATGACAAGCCAAGCAATTGTTTCATACTTAAATAATCTCAAACTTTTTCAACCTTCACGCAATACGTGAGCGTGAGCCATGGATATAGCACTATGGGTGGAATAGAATATGATGATGGGGATTGTGTGGAGAAGACAAAAGGAGAAAGTCTCATATTGACGAGGATAATCAACGGGCTATGGAGATGCCCATCAATTGATGTCAACATGAGGAGTAGGGATTGCCATGCAACGGATGCACTAGAGCTATGAATGCTCAACAAAAGAAAACTAGTGGGTGTGCATCCAACTTGCTTGCTCATGAAGACCTAGGGCATTTTGAGGAAGCCCATCGTAGGAATATACAAGCCAAGTTCTATAATGAAAAATTCCCACTAGTATAAAAGACAACTTATGAGACTCACTATATGAAAACCATGGTGCTACTTTGAAGCACAATATATGAGACTCACTACATAAAGAACAAGGTGCTACTTTGGAGCACAAGTGTGGAAAAAGAGATAGTAGCATTGCCCTTTTTATTTATTTATTTTTTTGGGCCTTTCTTTTTTCTTTTTGGCCTTTCTCTTTTTTTGGGCGATGCTCTAATAATGATGATCATCACACTTCTATTGATTACAACATAAGGATTACAACTCGATACTAGAACAAGGTATGACTCTATATGAATGCCTCCGTGATGTCTTAGGGATGGTGCAATGAATCAAGAGTGACGTGTATGAAAAATAATGCATGGTGGCTTTGCCACAAATACGATGTCAACTTCATGATCATGCAATGGCAATATGACAAAAGTAAAGTATGTCATGATGATGATGAACGGAACGGTGGAAAGTTGCAAGGCAATATATCTCGGAATGGCTATGGAAATGCCATAATAGGTAGGTATGGTGGCTGTTTTGAGGAAGATATAAGGAGGTTTATGTGTGATAGAGCGTATCGTATCATGGGGTTTCGATGCACCGTCGAAGTTTGCACCAACTCTCAAGGTGAGAAAGGGCAATGCACGGTACCGAAGAGGCTAGCAAAGGCGGAAAGGTAAAAGTGCGTATAATCCATGGACTCAACATTAGTCAAAAGAACTCATATACTTATTGCAAAAAATTAGAAGTCATCAAAAATCAAGTACTACGCGCATGCTCCTAGGGGGATAGATTGGTAGGAAAAGACCATCGCTCGTCCCGACCGCCACTCATAAGGATGCACAAGCCGTGTACACTTCATGTTTCAAATTTGTTACACAACTTTAACCATACGTGCATGCTACGGGATTTGCTAACTTCAACACAAGCATTTCTCAAATTCATAACTACTCAACTAGCACGACTTTGATATTATCACCTCCATATCTCAAAACAATTATCAAGCATCAAACTTATCTTAGTATTCAACGCACTCAAAAGAAAGTTTCACATATCTTGAATACCAAGTATATAACATTAAGCAAATTACCATGCTATTAACGACTCTCAAAATAATATAAGTGAAGCATGAGAGATCAAGTTTCTTTAAAAAAAATCCACCACCGTGCTCTAAAAGATCTAAATGAAGAACTAGAGCAAAAATTATCACGCTCAAAGATATAAGTGAAGCACAATGAGCAAAACTATCAAGCTCAAAAGATATAAGTGAAGCACATAGAGTATTATATCAAATTTCAATTCATGTATGGCTCTCTCAAAAGGTGTGTACAGCAAGGATGATTGTGGTAAACTAACAAGCAAAGACACAAATAATACAAGACGCTCCAAGCAAAACACTTATCATGTGGTGAATAAAATATAACTCCAAGTAAATTACCGATGGAAGTGGATTTAAAGAGGGATGCCTTCCGGGGCATCCCCAAGCTTTGACTTTTTGGTGTCCTTGAATTATCTTGGGGGTGCCATGGGCATCCCCAAGCTTAGGTTCTTGCCACTCCTTGTTCCATAATCCATCAAAAATAATTCACCCAAAACTTGAAAACTTCACAACACAAAACTCAATAGAAATCTCGTGAGCTCCGTTAGAGAAAGAAAACAAAAGACTACTTTAAGGTACTGTAATGAACTCATTCTTTATTTATATTGGTGTTAAACCTACTGTATTTCAACTTCTCTATGGATCATAAACTATTTTACTAGCCATAGATTCATCAAAATAAGCAAACAACACACGCAAAACAGAATCTGTCAAAAACAGAACAGTCTGTATTAATCTGTAACTAACACAAACTTATGGAACTCAAACAATTCTACCAAAATTAGATATGGATCATAAACTATTTTACTAGCCATAGATTCATCAAAATAAGCAAACAACACACGCAAAACAGAATCTGTCAAAAACAGAACAGTCTGTAGTAATCTGTAACTAACGCAAACTTATGGAACTCAAACAATTCTACCAAAATTAGACGACCTGGATAATTTGTTTATTGATCAGAAGCAATTGGAATCAATATTTTATCACGTTCTGGTGATTTGTAACAATTCGGACACTGAGCGCAAGGATTCTGGAAATTACAGCAAGATCAAATAACTATCACCCAAGAAGATCCAATAGGTTTAACTTGGCACAAACACTAATTAAAAGATAAAACCACATATAAAAAGAGGCTAGATGGATTATTTATTACTAAGCTATTGGGTTGTCTCCCAATAAGCGCTTTTCTTTAAAGCCTTTTTAGCTAGGCATTGACATTCAATGATGCTCACAAGAAAGACAAGAATTGAGGCGCAAAGAGAGCATCATAAAACATGTGACAAACACACTTAAGTCTAACATACTTCCTATGCATAGGCATATTATAGGCAAACAAATTATCGTAGCAAGCAAAAACTAGCATATGCAAGGAAGCGGAAAGGAACAATAGCAATCTCAACATAACGAGAGGTAATTTAGTAACATGAAAATTTCTATAACCATATTTTCCTCTATCATAATAATTACATGTAGGATCATAAGAAAATTCAACAATATAGCTATCACATAACATATTCTCAACACGATCCACATGCATGCGAAGTTGACACTCTTCCAAAATAGTGGGATTATCATTAATCAAGTCATGATTTCTCCAAGCCCACTTTTATCAAAAATTTCATAAGATTGAATGTTATCCAAATATGTGGGATCTAAAGTTGACACTCTTCCAAACACAATTTCAATATTATTGCAAACACTATTATCAATCTTATATTCATCATGGGGCTTAAATAAATTTTCAAGATCATAAGAAGAATCTCCCCAATCATGATCATTGCAACAAGTAGTAGACATAACAAAACTAGCATCCCCAAGCTTATGGTTTTGCATCTTACTAGCATAATTGACATCAAAAGAATTTATAATAAAATCATTGCAATCATGCTTTTTATTCAAAGATCTATCGTGAGTCACTTTACAGATTTCAGGCAAAACCTGATAAAGATAATCTAGTGCATCCAAATCACTAGGAATTGGTTCGTCATAATTGGATCTCTTAAAAAGATTGGCAAGCGGATGAGGATCCATAGATATTGGATTCTCTGTTTAGGAATAAATACTCAACTATTTCAACCAAGCGAGAAAACGAGCCAAGAAAGACATCAAGGCGAACGGAAAAGATAGGGCGAATAAAGCGGCAAGGGTGAAGTGGGGGAGAGGAAAGCGAGGCAAATGGCAAATAATGTAATGCGAGAGATAGGGATTGTGATGGGTACTTGGTATGTTGACTTTTGCGTAGACTCCCGACAGCGGCGCTGAAATCCTTCTTGCTACGTCTTGAGCTTGCGTTGGTTTTCCCCGAAGAGGAGAGAATGATGCAACCGCGATGGCGTAAGTATTTCCCTCAGTTTTGAGAACCAAGGTATCAATCCAAAGAGGAGGCCACGCTCAAGTCCCTCGTACCTGCACAAAGCGATAGCTACTGCAACCAATGCGATTAGGGGTTGTCAATCCCTTCACGGTCACTTACGAGAGTGAGATCTGATAGAGATAATATTTTTGGTATTTTTGGTATAAAGATGCAAAGTGAAAAGTAAAAGCAAAGTAAAAAAAAAGCAAGTATAAAAGTGATGGAGGTTGATATGATGAGAATAGACCCAGGGGCCATAGGTTTCACTAGTGGCTTCTCTCAAGAGCATAAGTATTCTACGGTGGGTGAACAAATTAATGTTGAGCAATTGACAGAATTGAGCATAGTTATGAGTATATCTAGGTATGATCATGTATATAGGCATCACGTGCGAGACAAGTAGATCGAAGCGATTACGCATCTACTACTATTACTCCACTCATCGACCGCTATCCGGATGCATCTAGAGTATTAAGTTAAAAAGCAGAGTAAAGCCTTAAGCAAGATGACATGATGTAGAGGAATAAATTCATGCAATATGATAAATACCCCATCTTGTTATCCTCGATGGCAACAATACAATCGTGCCTTGCAACCCTTTACATCCTTTGGTAAGGACACGAAATATTGAACCCAAAGCCATGCACTTCTCCCATTGCAAGAACTACCAATCTAGTTGGCCAAACCAAGCGGATAATTCAAGAGACTTGCAAAGATAACTCAATCATACATAAAAGAATTGAGAGAAGATTCAAATATTATTCATAGATAAGCTGGATCATAAACCCACAATTCATCGATCTCAACAAACACCTTTGCAAAAAGAAGATTACATCGAATAGATCTCCACGAGAGAGGGGAGAACATTGTATTGAGATCCAAAAAGAGAGAAGAAGCCATCTAGCTACTAGCTATGGACCCGAAGGTCTGAAGTAAACTACTCACACTTCATTGGAGGGGCTATGGTGTTGATGTAGAAGCCCTCCGTGGTGGATGCCCCCTCGTGAAGCTCGGAACATGCCCCAAGATGGGATCTCGTGGATCTGAGGAAGTTGCGGCGGTGGAATTAGGTTTTGGCTCTGTTACGATCGTTTGAAGTGCGTGAGGTATATATAGGAGGAAAGGGTATGTCGGTGGAGCTTGAGGGGCCCACGAGGTAGAAGCGCGCCCTAGGGGGCGCCCCCACCTCGTGACCGCCTCTCTGATGCCTTGGCGTAGGGTCCAAGTCTCGTGGATCACGTTCGGAGAGAAAAAAACGTTTCCGAAGGTTTCATTCCGTTTGGACTCCTTTTGATATTCTGTTTCTTCGAAACACTGAAAAAGGCAAAAAACAACAATTCTGGGCTGGGCCTCCGGTTAATAGGTTAGTCCCAAAAGTAATATAAAAGTGGAAAATAAATCCCATTATAGTCCAAAACAGTAAATAAAGTAGCATGGAGCAATAAAAAATTATAGATACGTTGGAGGCGTGTCGGGCCGCCCACCCTTGTTCAATTCGGTTTGGGCAGGGGGGAGGCGTGCGCCACCTCTTGTCCATTCTCCCCTCTCTCCACTAAAGCCCAATAAGGCCCATTACTTCTTCCGGCGAATTCCCGTAACTCTCCGGTACTTCGAAAAATACCCAAATCACTCGGAACCTTTCCGATGTCCGAATATAGCCTTCCAATATATCGATCTTTACATATCGACCATTTCGAGACTCCTCGTCATGTCCGTGATCTCATCTGGGACTCCAAACAACCTTCGGTACATCAAATCTTATAACTCATAATACAAATCGTCATCGAACGTTAAGCGTGCGGACCCTACGGGTTCGAGAACTACGTAGACATGACCGAGACACATCTCCGGTCAATAACCAATAGCGGAACCTAGATGCTCATATTGGATCCTACATATTCTACGAAGATCTTTATCGGTCAAACCGCATAACAACATACGTTGTTCCCTTTTTCATCGGTATGTTACTTGCCCGAGATTCGATCGTCGGTATCCTCATACCTAGTTCAATCTCTTTACCGGCAAGTCTCTTTACTCGTTCTGTAATGCATCATCCCGCAACTAATTCATTAGTTACAATGCTTGCAAGGCATATAGTGATGTGCATTACCGAGAGGGCCTAGAGATACCTCTCCGATACACGGAGTGACAAATCCTAATCTCGATATATGCCAACTCAACAAACACCTTCGGAGACACCTGTAGAGCATCTTTATAATCACCTAGTTACATTGTGACGTTTGATAGCACACGAAGTGTTCCTTAGGTATTCGGGAGTTGCATAATTTCATAGTCAGAGGAACATGTATAAGTCATGAAGAAAGCAGTAGCAATGAAACTGAAACAATCATAGTGCTAAGCTAACGAATGGGTCTTGTCCATCACATCATTCTCTAATGTTGTGACCCCGTTTATCAAATGACAACACATGTCTATGGCTAGGAAACTTAACCATCTTTAATTAACGAGCTAGTCAAGTAGAGGCATACTAGGGACACTCTGTTTGTCTATGTATTCACACATGTACTAAGTTTCCGGTTAATACAATTCTAGCATGAATAATAAACATTTATCATGAAATAAGGGAATAAATAATAACTTTATTATTGCCTCTAGGGCATATTTCCTTCAGTCTCCCACTTGCACTAGAGTCAATAATCTAGTTCACATTGCTATGTGATTTAATACCAATAGTTCACTTCACCATGTGATTAACACCCATAATTCACATCGCCATGTGATTAACACCAAAGTGTTTACTAGAGTCAGTAATCTAGTTCACATCGCCATGTGATTAACACCCAGAGAGTACTAAGGTGTGATCATGTTTTGCTTGTGAGAGAAGTTTACTCAATGGGTCTTCCAAATTCAGATCCGTATGTATTTTGCAAATTTGTATGTTTACAATGCTCTCCGCGGAGCTACTTTAGCTAATTGCTCCCACTTTCAATATGTATCCGAATTGTGACTTCGAGTCATCCAGATCGGTGTCAAATCTTGCATCGACGTAACTCTTTACGACGAACTCTTTATCACCTCCATAATCGAGAAATATTTCCTTAGTCCTCTAAGGATAGTTTTGACCGCTGTCCAGTGATCTACTCCTAGATCAAAATTGTACTCCCTTGCCAAACTCAGGGCTGAGGCATAGGGAATGACTTTCATTCTCTCTCTATCTTCTGCCATGGTCGGGCTTTGAGTCTTACTCAGCTTCACACCTTGCAACACAGGCAATAACTCTTTCTTTGACTGTTCCATTTTGAACTACTTCAAAAACTTGTCAGTGTATGAACTCATTGAAAAAACTTATCAAGCGTCCTGATTTATCTCTACAGATCTTGATGCTCAATATGTAAGCAGCTTCACCGGGGTCTTTCTTTGAAAAACTCCTTTCAAACACTCCTTTATGTTTTCAAGAAAATTCTACATCATTTCCGATCGACAATATGTCATTCACATATACTTATCAGGAAGGCTGTAGTGCTCCCACTCGCTTTCTTGTAAATACAGGCTTCACCGCAAGTCTGTATAAAACTATATGATTTGATCAACTTATCAAAGCGTACATTCCAACTTCGAGATGCTTGCACCAGTCCATAGATGGATCGCTGGAGCTTGCACATTTTGGTAGCACCTTTAGGATTGGCAAAACCTTCTGGTTGCATCATATACAACTCTTCTTTAATAAATCCATTAAGGAATGCAGTTTTGTTATCCATTTGCCAGATTTCATAAAATGTGGCAATTGCTAACATGATTCGGACAGACTTAAGCATCGCCACGAGTGAGAAGATCTCATCGTAGTCAACACTTTGAACTTGTCAAAAAACCTTTCGCGACAAGTCGAGATTTGTAGATAGTAACACTACCATTAGCATCCGTCTTCCTCTGGAAGATCCATTTATTCTCAATGGCTTGCCGATCAACGGGCAATTCCACTAAAGTCCATACTTTGTTTTCATACATGGATCCTATCTCAGATTTCATGGCTTTAAACCATTTTGTGGAATCTGGGCTCATCATTGCTTCCTCATAGTTCGTAGGATCGTCATTGTCTAGTAACATGACTTCCAGAACCGGATTACCGTACCACTCTGGTGCGGAATGTACTCTGGTTGACCTACGAGGTTTGGTAGTAACTTGATCTGAAGTTTCATGATCATCATCATTAACTTCCTCACTAATTGGTATAGGCATCACTGGAACTGATTTCTGTGATAAACTACTTTCCAATTTGGGAGAAGGTACAATTACCTCATCAAGTTCTACTTTCCTCCCACTCACTTCTTTCAAGAGAAACTTCTTCTCTAGAAAGAATCCATTCTTAGCAACAAAGATCTTGCCTTCGGATCTGTGATAGAAGGTGTACCCAACATTTTCTTTGGGGTATCCTATGAAGATGCACTTCTTTGATTTGGGTTCGAGCTTATCAGGTTGAAACTTTTTCACATAAGAATTGCAGCCCCAAACTTTAAGAAATGACAGCTTAGGTTTCTAGCCAAACCATAGTTCATATAGTGTCGTCTCAACGGATTAGACGATGCCCTATTTAACGTGAATGTAGTTGTCTCTTATGCATAACCCCAAAACGATAGTGGTAAATCGGTAAGAGACATCATAGATTGGACTATATCCAATAAAGTACGGTTATGACGTTCGGACACACCATTATGTTGTGGTGTTCGAGGTGGCATGAGTATGTGAAACTATTCCACATTGTTTTAATTGGAGACCAAATTCATAACTCAAATATTCGTCTCCGCGATCAGATCGTAGAAACTTTATTTTCTTGTTACGATGATTTTCCACTTCACTCTGAAATTCTTTGGACTTTTCAAATGTTTCAGACTTATGTTTCATCAAGTAGATATACCCATATCTGCTCAAATCATCTATGAAGGTCAGAAAATAACGATACCCGCCGTGAGCCTCAACACTCATCGGACCGCATACATCAGTATGTATTATTTCCAATAAGTCAGTTGCTCGCTCTATTGTTCTGGAGAACAGAGTCTTAGTCATCTTGCCCATGAGGCATGGTTCGCAAGCATCAAGTGATTCCAAAAGCCCATCAACATGGAGTTTCTTCATGCGCTTTACACCAATATGACCTAAACGACAGTGCCACAAATAAGTTGCACTATCATTATTAACTTTGCATCTTTTGGTTTCAATATTATGAATATGTGTATCACTGCGATCGAGATTCAATAAACCATTTATATCGAGTGTATGACTGAGGGAGTCCTGGATTAGGGGGTCTCCGGACAGCCGGACTATATCCTTTGGCCGTACTGTTGGACTATGAAGAGACAAGATTGAAGACATCTCGTGTCCGGATGGGACTCTCCTTGGCGTGGAAGGCAAGCTTGGCAATACGGATATGTAGATCTCCTCCCTTGTAACCGACTCTGTGTAACCCTAGCCCCCTCCGTGTCTATATAAACCAGAGGGTTTAGTCCGTAGGACAACAACAATCATAGCATAGGCTAGCTTCTAGGGTTTAGCCTCTACGATCTCGTGGTAGATCAACTCTTGTAATACTCATATCATCAAGATCAATCAACCAGGAAGTAGGGTATTACCTCCATCGAGAGGGCCGAACACAGGTAAACATCGTGTCCCCCGCCTCCTGTTACCATCCGCCTTAGACGCACAGTTCGGGACCCCCTACCCGAGATCCACCGGTTTTGACACCGACATTGGTTCTTTCATTGAGAGTTCCATTGTCCCGTCATCGTAAGGAAGGATGGCTCGTCTCGTTGTCAGGGACAACATCACCTCTGGGGGACCCTGGCTATAGGCCAAACTCTCCGACTAGGCGGCTTCGTCATGACCGCCCGTTCGGCCGCTGCGCCGACGATGACTTCTCGGGTCATCGAAAACAGCCTCCACATCGGCTCGGAGCTTACCGAGCGGATGAATCCAATGGAGCTCTCCTCTTTGAACGAGCTCTTGGATCGCATCGCTGCTTCGGGAGTCGCTACGGACTATGATCGGATTGTGCTTAGACCCGACCAAAGGGAGATTAACTCTCTGCCGGTCACCCGTCAGATAGCGGTGGTGGAGGAGCAAGGCGGCGATTCTTCCTCTATCTTGAGGACAAGCTATGTCCGAATTCCCGAGCTCTCTAAGCGGATACACATCCTGAGGAGGACATCTCCCAAACCACGAACCTAGAATCGTGCAACAGGCCGATCCTTTGGGCAACAAACCGGAGCCCGAACTTCCAAGATCGGAAACTCCTCCGCCCACAGGTCTCAAACCAAGTCAAGGTCGGACTTAAATCCACCCACCCACCCAGATATAAACGATCTTTCCCACATTAGGCAAGAGCCCCGAGACAAGTACATCACTATTGGGCCAGATTCCTCCTTGTAATGAACAAGGTCAAGGGTATCGCGAGGAAGACGCAATTTCATTCTTTTGCAATAATTGCGGACAAGGGAATCCTCAATGCCATAAGTCGCCGTGACATAACACGCCCGTGAACTTGGCGGCCATAGTATGGAAGTACTGTGCGATGGAAAGCGCCTGGAAAACCCAAACAAAATTTTGGGATAATCTGGCCCTGACAAAGCCCCCAGTTCGAATTAAAATGCTGCACTCTCATAAGTCGCCCGACTCAATTACAAAGAAGCAAAAGCCCACTACAGGGCGTGGAACCGTATTGTAGGGATGGCTTAACGGGCCCTGCAAAATTCATAGTACAGCGGATACCATACCAACACACAGCCTTAGTGCATATTGGGTACTCCGACAGGTGGCCAAGAGCGGTGAGGATCTCCTCATTCAAAACACCGCAGAGCACCATCCCGTGGATAACAATACAGTATTGAGAGTCTTCGATACCTTCGCCTCAAATAATAGGCGTAAGCGAGCACTCTGCAGCCTTGCCGAAGTCTGCCACGTGGCAGCAAACAATCCATGGAGTGACACGGCTATCACCTTCAATGCCAGTGACGAACCTAAATTCCGAAAAGCCTGAGCACCATCCGCCTTGGTCCTCAGTCCAATTGTGGATGGCTTTTGGCTTAGTAAAGTACACATGGACGGCGGCAGCGGATTAAACCTCATTTATGAGGAGACTCTTCAAAAAATGGAAATAGACAGGAACCGCATTAAGCAAAGCAGCACGACCTTCAGAGGAATCATCCCAAATTGGGAGGCACGTTGCGCTGGGAAAACCACACTAGATGTGGTATTCAGCACTCCGGAGAATTACAGGTCCAAAGAAATTACATTCCAAGTGGCCCCGTTCGGTAGCGGATACCACGCCCTTCTAGGGCGGGAGGCATTCACGATCTTCCAAGCCATACCCCATTACGGGTACATGAAGCTCAAAATGCCCGGGCCCAATGGAATCATCACTCTTGCTAGTGATCCGGACATAGCACTCCGCGCCGAAAACAAAACAGCCGCACTGGCCCTCAAGGCATTATCCGAAGCCCTTACGGCGGAGGAACTAACTGCGCCGCGCTCCACAGTGGACATGGACGACGTGATACTCGACAAAAGATCCAAGTCCACCTCTTTTAAACCAGCGGATGAAATAGTCAAATTCCAAGTCCACCCAACGGACCCTACAAAAACAGCATCCATCGGGACACAGTTAAACCCCCTTTGTAGACGCCGCACTCACGGGAGTTCCTGCGAGAATTGGGACATATTACTTTGGCATCCTTCGAGACATGCCAGAATCCCACCTAAGCTGGCCGAGCATAGCCTTAACATTCTAAAGGGATTCAAGCCGGTCAAGCAGACTCTTCGGCGTTTCTCTGAACCTAAGCGACAAGCCATGGGAGAGGAGCTAGCCAAGTTACTGGAGGCCGGATTCATTAGAGAAATAAAACACCCGGACGAGCTAGCAAACCTGGTGAAGGTACCAAAGAAGGACAAATCCTGGCGCCTATGCGTCGACTTCAAGGACCTTAATAAGGCTTGCCCAAAGGATCCCTACCCCCTCCCTCGCATCAATCAAATTATCGATGCTACCGCGGGACACGACTCACTGTGCTTCCATGACGCATACTCTGGCTACCACCAAATTAAGATGGCGGAGTCTGATCAAGCCGCAACGACATTTATTACTCCATACGGCCCCTTCTGTTTCAACACAATGCCCTTCGGGCTCAAAAACACCGGCGCAACGTATCAACGCATGATTCAGACATATGCGGAAAAGCAAATCGGCAAAAGCAGTGGAGGCATACATAGACGATGTGGTCGTTAAAACCAGACACGTCGACTCCTTAATAGAAGACTTGAGGCTCACATTCGACAATCTCCGAACATACGACATCAAGCTCAATCCGGAAAAATGCGTTTTCAGCATTCCCGCCAGAAAACTCCTGGGCTTCATCGTCTCCAGTAGAGGAATTGAAGCAAATCCGGCTAAAATCCGAGCTCTTTCACAGTTATCTATCCCAACTGACCTCAAGCAAATCCAGAAATTAACTGGATGTGTGGCGGCCTTAAGCCGCTTTATCTCCCGATTAGGAGAAAAGGCACTACCCCTTTATCACCTCCTTCGGCGCACCGAACACTTCGAGTGGACGGATGCAGCCACGGCTAGATTGGAAGAAATAAAAGCCATCCTGGCCACCAACCCAATCTTGGCCGCGCCAAATGTCGGTGAACCAATGCTGTTATATATAGCGGAAACTCACCAAGTTGTAAGCGCAGTGCTCGTCGTCGAACGAGAGACGGACGGGCATAAATTCCCACTTCAAAAGCCGGTATATTATGTATCCACTGTCCTCACTCCATGCAAATCACGGTACCCACATTATCAAAAGATAGCATACGCAGTATTTATGGCATCCCGGAAATTACGACACTACTTTCAAGAGTGTTCAATTACGGTGGCCTCGGAAGTACCACTCAACGACATAATAAACAACCGCGATGCAACGGGCTGGATTGCCAAATGGGCCATCGAGCTCCTCCCGTTCTACATAACATATAGACCTCGGCGAGCCATTAAGTGGCAAGTACTGTCCGATTTTGTCGCTGAATGGACAGAGGCCAAACTCCCTAAAGAGTACGGCGCATACTCCAATTGGTTCATGCACTTCGACGGCTCTAAAATGCTGGCTGGTCTGGGGGCCGGTGTCGTCCTGACGTCCCCACCGGAGATACAGTCCAATACATACTCCAAATACTATACACAAACTCCAACAACGCAGCCGAATACGAGGCCCTGTTACATGATGTTCGGATGGCTGTTTCCATGGGCATTCGACGCCTGGAGGTGCGTGGGGACTCGAACTCGCAATATCTCAAATAAATGGAGACTTCGACGCCAAGGATCCAAAAATGGCGGCATATCGCAACGCCGTCCTCAAAATGCCAGCTCGGTTCGAGGGGCTTGAATTCCACCATGTGGCTCGGGAAAACAATCAGGCAGCGGATATCCTTGCCCGTATCGACGCTAAGCGCGACCCTGTCCCACCTAACATCTTCTTGGAAAGGCTGTTTAAGCCATCCGTGGTATGGGAAGGGGACACCGGTAACAATAGTCCGGACCCGGCCACAACACCAGATACCGAACACTCTGAAACAATCGGAGGCTCTGCCACCGAAATAACACCTTCAGCCCACGTGATAATGGCCATCATCGCCCCGTGGATAGAACCATTCCTGGCCTACCTAACCAGTCAGGAACTACCCGAGGACCAAAATGAGGCGCGCTGCATAGTGCAGTGATCTAAAGCCTACAAGGTCCACGAGGGAGAGCTTTATAAGAAAAGCACTACCGGAGTCCTTCAAAGGTGCATCTCCGAAGAGGAAGGGCGGAAGCTTTTGGCAGAAATCCATGCTGGACTAGGCGGCCACCACGCCGCAGCCCGAGCCCTTGTAAGCAAGGCCTTCCGTACAGGTTTCTATTGGCTGACGGCCCGGGCAGATGCACAGGATCTGGTCCAACGTTGCGTTGGTTGCCAGCTTTTTGCAAACCAAAGCCATATGCCGCCTACCGCTCTCCAAACAATCCCCATTACTTGGCCCTTTGCGGTCTGGGGGCTTGATATGGTCGGACCCCTCAAAGGGGAACCCATAAGAGAAAATACTTACTGGTCATGGTGGATAAATTCACCAAATGGATAAAAGCCAAACCCGTTAAAACGGCTGAATCCGGACCGGTGATAGACTTCATATCTGGGGTTGTACACCGTTATGGCGTCCCCCACGGCATCATCACTGACAACGGCACGAACTTTACAGCCGATGAGGTAAAACTTTGGTGCAGCAACATGGGCATCAAGCTTGATTATGCTTCTGTCTATCACCCGCAAACTAACGGTCAAGTCGAGCGAGCAAATGGTCTTATCATGAGCGGCATCAAACCCAGATTAGTGCGGTCCTTAAAGGATTCAAACACGCACTGGGTAGAGGAGCTCGACTCCGTACTATGGGGGCTACGGACCACGCCGAATCGCACTACCGGATACACACCGTTTTTATGGTGTACGACGCAGAGGCGGTTCTGCCCCGTGACATAATTCATGACTCACCTCGAGTGCGCATGTATGAAGAAAAAGAGGCCGAGCTCGATCGGCGGGGACAGTTGGGCATACGGAGGAGGAACGTGATGTGGCAAAAGCCCATTCCGCATTCTATCGAACAGGCTCGAAGGTATCAAAGCGAAAATGCGGGCCAAAACCTATAACATTGGCGAACTAGTTCTACGCCTGCCGGAGAATAAAAAGAACAAGCTCAAGCTCAAATGGGAAGGTCCCTTCATTATTGACCAGGTTCTGATCGGCGGAGCGTACCGTCTGCGGGATGCATCGGACAATCGACTCGAGCCAAACCCATGGAACGCGGCCAGACTCCGCAGATTCTACGCCTAGTGCCGGACTCTATGTTCGTCTCCTTACCCCCGTCAATTTTTTGCATATCCGTTATCTGTCTTTTTCTCTCTTTCTCTCTTCTTTTTTCCTTCTCGTCAAGGCCTTCTAAGGCTAACTTGTGTCTTGACTACACAATCTTGACGCGCTAACCGTGCTCATTATACCTGGGGGCTTCTTATACAGAAGCTTAATATAACTATTTTACGGGCTTCATGCCCACATGTGTCATTCTTCCAAAAGTACCTTTTTTCGCCACTATATGCATCGATATGACTTAAGTTTTGGCCAAGCTGGGTTGCTGGCTCTTGTATTTATGCCCTACGTTCCCGTTAATTCGGCTAGGGCATAAGGGGAGCACCTCTGCGATTGTTACTGCCGGGTCAGCCGGATGTGTACCTCAGACTGGGTGAAGCCGAAAGCTGGCGTTCTTAAGGGAATATTCGGTCGGTGAATGAAATATGGCTTTTATTTATTTTGATACATGCCCCCAGATGTTTATAGCCTGCGTCTCTTTTCGCAGTTCGGACATGCACATTAGGGCATGCGTACCTAGGGAAAGGAACCCTTAACGGAACTATTCTCCTGAAGGCGTTTCTTACTATCCATGTAATATAACATAGCTAGTTGGGTACTTGTCTGTTCAAGCACTTATGAGCCCTACGCCTGGTTTCCATGCATGCCCCGGTTTTTACATAACCGAGTGGGTATTCGGATACACTCCGGACTATCGGGTCCAGAGGTCGAAGCGAAAAGGTCCGCCATGACAAATGATTTACAATCCGGCTAGGGACATTATATATGTCACTTAAATTACACATTCACTTAGACTGGCTAAATTCTTCTTCTATACCATCCAACAGGCTGTCTAGCCTACAATCCTGTTGAGAATACTTTACGGCTAATTCTACTTGGTCATACACCAAACTGACGGGGATCACTTTCCCATCAGGCCCCACAGGTCCGACCTCGGCCATGTGATTTGGGTCAGCTTTGGTATATCGCGTCTTCACCATGGCCCAAGCTTCCCTTGCACCTTGTCGGCAGGCTGATATCTTCCATAATCGGAAGCGCTACCGCGCTCCCTTGAGCTTCTCTATAAGCTCCCCCATGCCTCCTGGCGGGAGGCGGATAGCCACAAGGCTTGGGCGATACCTGCATCACTGCCGAACTTGTTAAATGCGGTTGTGAGAGCTCTGGTAGAAGATCACCCGCAGACCCAGACATCTCCTCCGTGGGACGACCCATCAGCATACCTGCAGACATAAATCTGTTAGCCGGCTTCTTCGCCGAACTCTTTCAAAAGTTCGTTCAAGCACTTATTGAAAATGCCGCGTCGAAGCCACTTATTCTCCACGGAGTTTGCAAGCTGGGCTCGAACATCTTTCAGTTCCACGCCCAGCTGGATATTGGCGTCTTGGAGATCATTTTTCTCCTGCCTGACCCGCGTAAGCACGCGCTCGCCAGCATTTAGCTGTCGATTAACACGCTGCGCATCCCCCGACATGGCCTCCGGATTCACTCCGGAGTCATCTGCAACATCTATTGTTAGATTTGCATGCATGCCGTATACTATCTGGTACCTGTCATTCTTTGCAATGGAAACAAGTGTTACCAGCGGGGGCCTTCTCGGACTCCTTCAACGCGGCAACCGCATGACCCGTGGTGGGCTTTGCACTCTTCCAACTCTTGAGACAATTGGGTATTCTTCTCTCAGAAGAACTCAGACAAGTTATGATCCTTAAATCAGTTGTGTCAACTGTTTCAAGTCTCAGGGGCTACTGATATATATATATATATATATAATCATCAGATTTTCTTACCCGTATATCCTTTACATACTGGTCCATGGCTCTGGCAAGACCATTTTGAGCAGCACAGATGTATGCGTCTCCTGAGTTGAAGGCATCAAACGCCTCTTGGGAGAAACAAGCGTCACGGAGTACGGCCCGGCGACGCCTGTGATTCATGGCGCTCTCCACTTTGGAATTTGTAGCGGATAGTTTATCCGCATCCTCTGTAGGAGGAGCATCCGGCGTTCGCCCCATGTTAGCTTCCGCCTCTATGTCCGGCCCTGGAGCCCGACTGGTGGAGGAGTGATCGGCAACCTCTCCGGATATAGTCCGTGGCGTTTTCCTACTAGGAAACATGGGCGTTATTATATTTTAAAAGACGACAACCATGGAGCGAGGTTCTGTATCATACCTCTGCGCCGGCGTCTCAGTCCTGATCGCCTTCCTTTTTAGCCTACCCGGCTTCGGTGCCCCTTGTTGGCGAGTCAATGCGGGTTCGGCATGGCGTCCCGAGGGCCTCCCCTGTAAAACACCATACATGTACGGTAGGTGAAGTGCATAAAGGGATCCTTCTCGGAAGTTGGGACTCGGTTTTTCTTACATGCGATGCGGGAGTAGCCCGGATAGTCGGATATGATGGCCACCATGGCGTCATCGCAGCACAATTGATAGAATGTCACGCCGATCAACTCCACAAATATGTCCGGATCCTCTTGAGTCCGGGATCGAGGCCAGTCGGGGTCCTCCGGTTGTGGAGGTGGGCTGTTGACCTCCCTTACAGCTTTTCGCAGTTCCTGCCATGAAGCGGCAAGGTAAATACTTATGACGATGAATGCGGGAAGGTTGGGAGTAAAAGTGACAGCTTCGCCCAGCTTGGAGGGTTGTACATGGAGAATCCATCCCGTGGCTTAATACGGATGAACTCCTCTTCCTCTCCCTTGTACAAATCGGACAGAATTTTTGCTAGAGCAGCAACTGAGTCCGGTCCTTTGCGCCCACAGCGGGTGGCATCATCTTCCCCGTTAAAGTGCCACATGGGGTGCCCTCGATATTGAAGTGGCTGTACTCCCCACATTATACATATTGACATAACCTCGGTTATTATCAGTCCTGATTGAGCCATAACTTTTATCCGGCCCATCAGGTAAAGGACTTCTCCGTTATCTTCCTCCTGAGGGCTCCGTGGGCGCCAGATTCAGTGTTTTTTCAAAGGGGCATTGTCGAACTCGAGAAGACCCATCTGAATAGGATCTGGAAGGGGGACGTCCTCCATGTAAAACCACTTCGAAGGCCAGTCTTCAGACGTCTTCTTCGGGGTACCGGATAGGTATCTGGTCGGCGATCGCCATATTTCGGCTCCGCCCACTTGATATATTGACCCCTTCGTATGGGGCACAAAGGCGTAATAGCCTCTTCCACAGCTCGAAATGAGCTTCGCAGCCCGAAACAGCTCACCAAGGGCAATATAATCAGCGATGTGTAATATGGAAGCAGGGGTGAGATTATGCAACTGGAGGCCATAAAACTCCAGGAGCCCGCGGAGGAATGGATGGATTGGAAATCCAAGTCCCCTTAATAAATAAGGGACAAGGCATACCCGCTCCCCCTTGGAGGGATTGGGAAAGCTCTCCTCTTGCTCCCTGCCATTATAGGTGGCGAGCCCGGCTCGAACGGGGACCATATACGCTGGAGGGAGAAATCCCTGGGTCTGTAACTCTACTAATTAGCTGTGCGGGACGGAACACTTCTTCCAATCACCGGGCTTAGGGCTACGGGAGCGAGAGGATGAGCGGCGATGGCCGGCCATGTTGGAATGGATTTTTCGGCGCTCGATGGATATTCACCGTGGAAGGATGGTGTGATTTGGATCTACGAATCCCCATCTCTTTAATAGACAGTTTACTCACATGGCTAGGGTGGAAAATGTAAAAATGCCCTGGCTTCTCGCATTCGCTCAATGCGTGGAAGATAGCCATTATTAGGCGGAAGCCAAGAAGTGCAACATTTATGGGAAGTTGGACACTACTCGTGAGGTATTCAGAATTTGGAGAAGAACCCGCCTTGCAATGCCGAAGACAATCTGCGCTGGACTCATCATCATTGAAGCCTGGTTAGGGGCTCTTGAGGAGTCCTGCATTTGGGGAATCTCTGGACAGCCGGACTATATCCTTTGGCCGGACTGTTGGACTATGAAGATACAAGATTGAAGACTTCATCTCATGTCCGGATGGGACTCTCCTTGGCATGGAAGGCAATCTTGGCAATACGGATATGTAGATCTCCTCCCTTGTAACCGACTCTGTGTAACCCTAGCCCCTCTGGTGTCTATATAAAGCTGGAGGGTTTAGTCCGTAGGAAAACAACAATCATACCATAGGCTAGCTTCTAGGGTTTAGCCTCTACGATCTCGTGATAGATCAACTCTTGTAATACTCATATCATCAAGATCAATCAAGCGAGGAAGTAGGGTATTACCTCCATCGAGAGGGCCCGAACACAGGTAAACATCGTGTCCCCGCCTCCTGTTACCATCCGCCTTAGACGCCTTGATTCGGGACCCCCTACCCAAGATCCGCTGGTTTTGACAATCGACAATGACCATAGAAGGTTTTATTCATGTAAATAGAACAACAATTATTCTTTGACTTAAATGAATAATCGTATTGCAATAAACATGATCCAATCATATTCATGCTCAACACAAACACCAAATAACATTTATTTTAGGTTCAACACTAATCCCGAAGGTAAAGGGAGTGCGATGGTGATCTTATCAACCTTGGAATCACTTTCAACACACATCATCACCTCACCCTTAACTAGTCTCTGTTTATTTTGCAACTCCCGTTTTGAGTTACTACTCTTAGCAACTGAACCAGTATCAAATACCAAGGGGTTGCTATAAACACTAGTAAAGTACACATCAATAACATGTATATCCAATATACCTTTGTTCACTATGCCATCCTTCTTATCCACCAAGTATCTAGGGCAGTTCCACTTCCAGTGACCATTTCCTTTGCAGTAGAAGCACTCAGTTTCAGGCTTGGGTCTAGCTTTGGGCTTCTTTTTGGGAGTGGCAACTTGCTTGCCATTCTTCTTGAAGTTCCCTTTCTTTCCCTTGCCCTTTTACTCGAAACTAGTGGTCTTGTCAACCATCAACACTTGATGCTTTTTATTGATTTCTACCTTCACCGATTTCAGCATCGCGAAGAGCTTGGGAATCGTTTCCGTTGTTCCTTGCATATTATAGTTCATCTCGAAGTTCTAGTAACTTGGTGATAGTAACTAGGGAACTCTGTCAATCACTATCTTATTGGGTAGATTAACTCCCACTTGATTCAAGTGATTGTAGTACTCGACATTACGAGCACATGCTCACTCGTTGAGCTATTCTCCTCCATCTTGTAGGCAAAATCATCGGAGGTCTCATACCTCTTGACACGGGCATGAGTATGAGATACCAATTTCAACTCTGGGAACATCTTATATGCTCCGTGGCGTTCAAAACATTTTTGAAGTCCCGGTTCTAATACGTAAAGCATGGTGCACTAAACTATCAAGTAGTCATCATACCGAGCTTGTCAAATGTTCATAACGTCTGCATCTGCTCCTACAATAGTTCTGTCACCTAGCGGTGCATCAAGGACATAATTCTTCTGTGCAACAATGAGGATAATCCATAGATCACGGGCCAAGTCCGCATCATTGTTACTATCATCTTTCAACATATTTTTCTCTATGAACATATAAAAAATAAACGGGAGCTACATCACGAGCTATTGATCTAGAACATAGTTATGCAAATACTACCATGACTAAGTTCATGATAAATTAAAGTTCAATTAATCATATTACTTAAGAACTCCCACTTAGATAGACATCCCTCTAGTTATCTAAATGATCACGTGATCCAAATCAACTAAACCATGTCCGATCATCACGTGAGATGGAGTAGTTTTCAATGGTGAACATCACTATGTTGATCATACCTACTATATGATTCATGCTCGACCTTTCGGTCTCTAGTGTTCCATGGACATATTTGCATATGCTAGGCTCGTCAAGTTAACTCGAGTATTCCGTGTGTGCAAAACTGGCTTGCACCAGTTGTATGTGAACGTAGAGCTTATCACACCCGATCATCACGTGGTGTCTCGGCACGACGAACTGTCGCAACAATGCATACTCGTGGAGAACACTTATGCCTTGAAATTTAGTGAGAGATCACCTTATAATGCTACCATCGAACTAAGCAAAATAAGATGCATAAAGGATAAACATCACATGCAATCAATATAAGCGATATGATATGGCCATCATCATCTTGTGCCTTTGATCTCCATCTCCAGAGCACTGTCATGGTCACCATCGTCACCGGCTTGACACCTTGATCTCCATCGAAGCATCGTTGTCGTCTCGCCAACTATTGCTATCACGACTATCACTACCGCTTAGTGATAAAGTAAAGCAAATTACATGGTGATTGCATTTCATACAATAAAGCGACAACCATATGGCTCCTGCCGATTGTCGATAACTCTGTTACAAAACATGATCATCTCATACAACAATTTATATATCATCATGTCTTGACCATATCACATCACAGCATACCTGCAAAAACAAGTTAGACGTCCTCTACTTGTTGTTGCAAATTTTACGTGGCTGCTACGGGTTTAGCAAGAACCGTTCTTACCTACACATCAAAACCACAATGATTTTTCGTCAAGTGTGTTGTTTTAACCTTCAACAAGGACCGGGCACTAAACTTGGAGAAACAGACACCCACTAGCCACCTGTGTGTGAAGCACGTCGGTAGAACCAGTCTCGCGTAAGCGTATGGGTAATGTCGGTCTGAGCCGCTTCATCCAACAATACCGCCGAATCAAAGTATGACATGTTGGTAAGCAGTATGACTATTATCGCCCACAACTCTTTGTGTTCTACTCGTGCATATAACATCTACGGATAGACCTGGCTCGGATGCCACTATTGGGGAACACAGTAATTTCAAAAATTTCCTACGATCACGCAAGATCTATCTAGGAGAAGCATAGCAACGAGCGGGGAGAGTGTGTCCACGTACCCTCGTAGACCCAAAGCGGAAGCGTTATATCAACGCGGTTGATGTAGTCGTACGTCTTCATGATCCGACCGATCCTAGCACCGAACGTACGGCACCTCCATGTTCAGCACACGTTTAGCTCGATGACGTCCCTCAAACTCTAGATCCAGCTGAGTGTAACGCCCTCGATGCGGCTATATCTCCCACGTGTCGAGGCACGACTTAGAGGCATAACCGCATTGAAAGCAATGTCGCAAGTGAGGTAATCTTCACACAACCCATGTAATAAATAAGGAAAGAGATACATAGTTGGCTTACAAATGCCACTTCACACAATACATAAATAAACATCCATCATTGAGTACACTCAAGGTCCGACTACGGAACCAAAATAAAAGAAGATACCCCAAATGCTACACGGATCCCGATCGTCCCAACTGGGCACCACTCACGATCATCGTGAAAAGACACATAGTAACGACCACGTTCCTCGTCGAACTCCCACTTGAGCTCGGTTGGAGTCACCTGCAGCATCGTCGGCACCTGCAACTGTTTTGGGAAGTATCGTGAGTCACGGGGACTCAGCAATCTCACACCCGCGAGATCAAGACTATTTAAGCTTATAGGAAGGAATGAGTAGTAAAGTGGAGCTGCTGCAGCGCTTAGCATATATGGTGGCTACATCGCAGAAGAGAGCGAGAAGAGGAGCAAAGCACGGATGTGAAACTAGTAGCGATCAAGAAGTGATCCTGAACTACTTACGTCGGACATAACTCCAACACGTGTTCACTTCCCGGACTCCGCCGAGAAGAGACCATCACGGTAACACTGCCTTGATTGATGTGTATTTTTAATTGAGGTCAACTTTGGGTTTTCTACAACCGGACATTAAAAATTCCCATCTGCCTCATAAATCATGCACGGCTTTGAAAGATAATACCCTGCAGGGTGTCCCAACAGCCCATTATAAGCTCTCACGGTCAACGAAGGATATTCCTTCTACCGGAAGACCCGATCAATCTCGGAATCCGGACTACAAGACATTTCGACAAAGCAATAAAACAAGACCCGGCAAAGCCGCCCGGTTGTGCCGACAAATCCCGATAGGAGCTGCACATATCTCGTTCTCAGGGCACATACGGATGAGACATCCTACGAGTAAAACCAAACCTCGAGTTTCCCCGTGGTGGCCCCATGATCTGCTTTCGTTTCGGGCCCGGCACTTTCGAAGGAGCACCTGGTCCGAGGGGGGTTAACATAAAAGATGACCCTCGGGCTCGCGAAAACCGGGGAAAAAAAGGCTTAGGTGGCAAATGGTAAAACCAATGTTGGGCCTTCTTTGGAGGAGTCTTATTCAAATCGAATTGTCAAGGGGGTCCCATAAATCACCAAACCGTGTAAGGAACGCGAAATCAAGGAACATAACATCGGTATGACGGAAACTAGGGTGGCAAGAGTGGAACAAAACACCAGGCATAAGGCCGAGCCTTCCACCCTTTACCAAGTATATAGATGTATTAATTATAGAAGATATATATTGTGATATCCCCAACAAGTAAACATGTTCCAAAAGGAACAACATCTCCATGTTCCAACAAGGAACAAACTTCAGCCTTCACCGCAACTAGCAACGCTATAAGAGGGCCGAGCAAAGCGGTAACATAGCCAATCAACGGTTTGCTAGGAAAAGGGATGGTTAGGGGCTGACATGGCAATATGGGTGGCATGATATAGCAAGTGGTAGGCATCGTAGCATAGGCATAGCAAAAGAGCGAGCAACTAGCATAGCAAAGATAGAAGTGATTTCGAGGGTATGGTCATCTTGCCTGCAATGTTCTCAGAGTTGTCGAAAGCTTGATCCTCGTAAGCGTTCTCAACAGGTTCCTCGTTCACGTACTGCGTCTCCGGCTCTACCCAAAGCAACACCACAAACAAAGGAACCACAATAAATCACGGTGCAATGCACAAGCAACATGATGCAAAACATGACATGATATGCGAGATGTGATATGCAATGCGTATGGGCGCTCCGGAAGGTAAATGATGAACCAGGCATCAACTTGGCAAACCAAGTATGCCACTGGAAAGATGAGATGATTTCGGTTGAAATCGATATAAAGATCACCGGAATCGGATGCACGGTTTGCAAATGACAAGCAAAACAAGAATGGCACAAATCTGCCATTAACAGCATGATGCCACTTAGCAAGCAACAATAAATTAAGCTACTGCACCCAAACGTACCAACAAAGTATATGGCAATGATCTACACAAGATACTTGACAAAAGATGAGCACTGAGCTTCGGCTAAATCACATCATAACAGGTTCAAACATGCATGGCAAAAGTGCACAAAATATCAGGCTGGACATGGCAAAAACAGCATCAGGTAGCAAAGTTCAGAGCAGCAAAACTACATGCTACAGGAACTTAAAATAGCAAAATAGGGCATGGAATGAATCTACTCGAAGCATAGAACAAAAGTCCCTTACTGACCATAAGCCAAAAAGGATCGGAAAATATAGTAACACCCATGTCAATATTGAAAGTTTCGTTAACAGATTCAGCAACATGGCATGTCAAAAACTGATAACAAGTAGGCATGTTTAAGAGCTCGATGCACTCACTACAGAGCCTTTCATGACAAACTAAGCATACATACATCAAGAAGACATGGCATAGAAGACATACATGGCAAGAACAATAACATAGCATACATGGAACAACCACAACAACCTTGGCAAAATTGAATAACATGTATACAATCTGCCAGGAAACATTTGATAGCAAAAGTAGAGCTCGATTGACTCAAGCTATGTTACTCCATAATTGCAAACAAAAGCATGGATGGATATAGCATAACCATATGTTCAAAACATCCTTACTGAAGTACCTCAAAATATGCATAGATCTTTCGGTAGCATCAAGTTAACATGGCATCAAAATATCAGCTAAACAGGGCTGAAAACAGCAACATCAGGACACCTACTTTGCATGCTTGTGCTAGTCACCACATAGATCACAAAAATACATGGCATACACCCCTGGAAAGATGGCATGGCATATTACAAAACACATGTAGGACTCAAATTCATAGGGTGCACACAATAATCATGGCAAAAATAACAAAAGTGCAAGTTACATTAAGAAAGCGAAACTAACATCACAGCCCTCTTCTATGACATTTCGGGCATCAAGATGAGCCCAAATGAAAATGATGCAATGAGATGAAATGATCTACTCTTCGAGGCGAACATTTTGACATATTATACGCGCATTTAGCTGTCGATTAACACGCTGCGCATCCCCCGACATGGCCTCCGGATTCACTCCGGAGTCATCTGCAACATCTATTGTTAGATTTGCATGCATGCCGCATACTATCTGGTACCTGTCATTCTTTGCAATGGAAACAAGTGTTACCAGCGGGGGCCTTCTCGGACTCCTTCAACGCGGCAACCGCGGCCCGTAGCTGGGCTTTGCACTCTTCCAGCTCTTGAGACAATTGGGTATTCTTCTCTGTAAGAACCTGCACAAGTTATGATCCTTAAATCAGTTGTGTCAACTGTTTCAAGTCTCAGGGGCTACTGATATATATATATATAATCATCAGATTTTCTTACCCGTATATCCTTTACATACTGGTCCATGGCTCGCAAGACCATTTTGAGCAACCTGAGATGTATGCGTCTCTGAGTTGAAGGCATCAAACGCCTCTTGGGAGAAACAAAGCGTCCACGAGTCTGCGGCCGGCGGCCTTTGTGATTCATGGCGCTCTCCACTTCGGAAGTAGTAGCGGACAGTTTATCCGCATCCTCTGTAGGAGGAGCATCCGACGTTAAGCCCCATGTTAGCTTCCGCCTCTATGTCCGCCCCGAGCCCGATCGGGTGAAGGAGTGATCGGCAACCTCTCCGGATATAGTCCGTGGCGTTTTCCTACTAGGAAACATGGACGTTATTATATTTTAAAAGACGACAACCATGGAGCGAGGTTACGTATCATACCTGCTGCAAGCGTCTCGATCTGATCGCCTTCCTTTTAGCCTACCGGCTTGGTGCCTTGTTGGCGAGTCAATGCGGGTTCGGCATGGCGTCCCGAGGGCCTCCCCTGTAAAACACCATACATGTACGGTAGGTGAAGTGCATAAAAGGGGATCCTTCTCGGAAGTTGGGACTCCGGTTTTTCTTACATGCGATGCAGGGAGTAGCCCCGGATAGTCGGATATGATGGCCACCATGGCGTCATCGCAGCACAATTGATAGAATGTCCTGTCGATCAACTCCACAAATATGTCCGGATCCTCTTCGAGTCCGGGATCGAGGGCCCGGTCAGGGTCCTCCGGTTGTGGAGGTGGGCGGTTGACCTCCCTTACAGCTTTTTCGCAGTTCACTGCCATGAAAGCGGCAAGGTAAATACTTATGACGATGAATGCGGGAAGGTTGGGAGTAAAAGTGACAAATCGCCCAGCTTGGAGGGTTGTACATGGAGAATCCATCCCGTGGCTTAATGCGTAATGAACTCCTCTTCCTCTCCCTTGTACAAATCGGACAGAATTTTTGCTAGAGTAGCAACCGAGTCCGGTCCCTTATGCCCATAACGGGTGGCATCATCTTCCCGTTAAAGTGCCACATGGGGTGCCCTCGATATTGAAGTGGCTGTACTCCCCACATTATACATATTGACATAACCTCGGTTATTATCAGTCCTGATTGAGCCATAACTTTTATCCGGCCCATCAGGTAAAGGACTTCTCCGTTATCTTCCTCCCGAGGGCTCCGTGGGCGCCAGATTCAGCGTTTTTTCAAAGGGGCATTGTCGAACTCGAGAAGACCCATCTGAATAGGATCTGGAAGGGGGACGTCCTCCATGTAAAACCACTCCGAAGGCCAGTCTTCAGACGTCTTCTTCGGGGTACCGGACAGGTATCTGGTCCCGGCGATGCGCCATATTTCGGCTCCGCCCACTTGATATATTGACCCCTTCGGTGTATGGGGCACAAGGCAGAATAGCCTCTTCCACAGCTCGAAATGAGCTTCGCAGCCCAAAAACAGCTCACCAAGGGCAATATAATCAGCGATGTGTAATATGGAAGCAGGGGTGAGATTATGCAACCGGAGGCCATAAAACTCCAGGAGCTCGCGGAGGAACGGATGGATTGGAAATCCAAGTCCCCTTAATAAATAAGGGACAAGGCATACCCGCTCCCCTTGGAGGGATTGGGAAAGCTCTCCGCTTGCTCCTGCCATTATAGGTGGCGAGCCGGCTCGAGCAGGGGACCATATACGCTGGAGGGAGAAATCCCTGGGTCTGTAACTCTACTAATTAGCTGTGCGGGACGGAACACTTCTTCCAATCACCGGGCTTAGGGCTACGGGAGCGAGAGGATGAGCGGCGATGGCCGGCCATGTTGGAATGGATTTTTCCGAGCGCGCTCCGATGGATATTCACCGTGGAAGGATGGTGTGATTTGGATCTACGAATCCCCATCTCTTTAATAGACAGTTTACTCACATGGCTAGGGTGGAAAATGTAAAAATGCCCTGGCTTCTTGCATTCACTCAATGCGTGGAAGATAGCCATTATTGGGCGCGGAAGCCAAGAAGTGCAACATTTATGGGAAGTTGGACACTACTCAGCAGGTATTCAGAATTTGGAGAAGAACCCGCCTTGCAATGCCGAAGACAATCTGCCTATTTGGACTCATCGTCATTGAAGCCTGGTTCGGGGGCTACTGAGGGAGTCCTGCATTTGGGGGTCTCCGGACAGCCGGACTTCCTTTGGCCGGACTGTTGGACTATGAAGATACAAGATTGAAGACTTCATCTCATGTCCGGATGGGACTCTCCTTGGCATGGAAGGCAATCTTGGCAATACGGATATGTAGATCTCCTCCCTTGTAACCGACTCTGTGTAACCCTAGCCCCCTCTGGTGTCTATATAAACTGGAGGGTTTAGTCCGTAGGAAAACAACAATCATACCATAGGCTAGCTTCTAGGGTTTAGCCTCTACGATCTCGTGATAGATCAACTCTTGTAATACTCATATCATCAAGATCAATCAAGCGAGGAAGTAGGGTATTACCTCCATCGAGAGGGCCCGAACACAGGTAAACATCGTGTCCCCGCCTCCTGGTACCATCCGCCTTAGACGCACAGTTCGGGACCCCCTACCCAAGATCCGCTGGTTTTGACACCGACAATGACCATAGAAGGTTTTATTCATGTAAATAGAACAACAATTATTCTTTGACTTAAATGAATAATCGTATTGCAATAAACATGATCCAATCATATTCATGCTCAACACAAACACCAAATAACATTTATTTTAGGTTCAACACTAATCCCGAAGGTAAAGGGAGTGCGATGGTGATCTTATCAACCTTGGAATCACTTTCAACACACATCATCACCTCACCCTTAACTAGTCTCTGTTTATTTTGCAACTCCCGTTTTGAGTTACTACTCTTAGCAACCGAACCAGTATCAAATACCAAGGGGTTGCTATAAACACTAGTAAAGTACACATCAATAACATTTATATCCAATATACCTTTGTTCACTATGCCATCCTTCTTATCCACCAAGTATCTAGGGCAGTTCCACTTCCAGTGACCATTTCCTTTGCAGTAGAAGCACTCAGTTTCAGGCTTGGGTCTAGCTTTGGGCTTCTTTATGGGAGTGGCAACTTGCTTGCCATTCTTCTTGAAGTTCCCTTTCTTTCCCTTGCCCTTTTACTCGAAACTAGTGGTCTTGTCAACCATCAACACTTGATGCTTTTTATTGATTTCTACCTTCACCGATTTCAGCATCGCGAAGAGCTTGGGAATCGTTTCCGTTGTTCCTTGCATATTATAGTTCATCTCGAAGTTCTAGTAACTTGGTGATAGTAACTAGGAACTCTGTCAATCACTATCTTATTGGGTAGATTAACTCCCACTTGATTCAAGTTATTGTAGTACTCAGACATTCTGAGCACATGCTCACTCGTTGAGCTATTCTCCTCCATCTTGTAGGCAAAGTACTGTCAGAGGTCTCATACCTCTTGACACGGGCATGAGTATGAGATACCAATTTCAACTATGGGAACATCTTATATGCTCCGTGGCGTTCAAAACATTTTTGAAGTCCCGGTTCTAATACGTAAAGCATGGTGCACTAAACTATCAAGTAGTCATCATACCGAGCTTGTCAAATGTTCATAACGTCTGCATCTGCTCCTGCAATAGTTCTGTCACCTAGCGGTGCATCAAGGACATAATTCTTCTGTGCAACAATGAGGATAATCCATAGATCATGGGCCAAGTCCGCATCATTGTTACTATCATCTTTCAACTTATTTTTCTCTATGAACATATAAAAAATAAACGGGGAGCTACATCACGAGCTATTGATCTAGAACATAGTTATGCAAATACTACCATGACTAAGTTCATGATAAATTAAAGTTCAATTAATCATATTACTTAAGAACTCCCACTTAGATAGACATCCCTCTAGTTATCTAAATGATCACGTGATCCAAATCAACTAAACCATGTCTGATTATCACGTGAGATGGAGTAGTTTTCAATGGTGAACATCACTATGTTGATCATATCTACTATATGATTCATGCTCGACCTTTCGGTCTCTAGTGTTCCGTGGACATATTTGCATATGCTAGGCTCATCAAGTTAACTCGAGTATTCCGTGTGTGCAAAACTGGCTTGCACCAGTTGTATGTGAACGTAGAGCTTATCACACCCGATCATCACGTGGTGTCTCGGCACGACGAACTGTCGCAACAATGCATACTCAGGGAGAACACTTATGCCTTGAAATTTAGTGAGAGATCATCTTATAATGCTACCGCCAAACTAAGCAAAATAAGATGCATAAAGGATAAACATCACATGTAATCAATATTAGTGATATGATATGGCCATCATCATCTTCTGCCTTTGATCTCCATCTCCAAAGCACAGTCATGATCACCATCGCCACCGGCTTGACACCTTGATCTCCATCGAAGCATCGTTGTCGTCTCGCCAACTATTGCTATCACGACTATCATTACCGCTTAGTGATAAAGTAAAGCAAATTACATGGTGATTGCATTTCATACAATAAAGCGACAACCATATGGCTCCTGCCAGTTGCCGATAACTCTGTTACAAAACATGATCATCTCATACAACAATTTATATATCATCATGTCTTGACCATATCACATCACAACATACCCTGCAAAAACAAGTTAGACGTCCTCTACTTGTTGTTGCAAATTTTACGTGGCTGCTACGGGTTTAGCAAGAACCGTTCTTACCTACACATCAAAACCACAATGATTTTTCGTCAAGTGTGTTGTTTTAACCTTCAACAAGGACCGGGCACTAAACTTGGAGAAACAGACACCCACTAGCCACCTGTGTGTGAAGCACATCGGTAGAACCAGTCTCGCGTAAGCGTATGGGTAATGTCGGTCTGATCCGCTTCATCCAACAATACCGCCGAATCAAAGTATGACATGTTGGTAAGCAGTATGACTATTATCGCCCACAACTCTTTGTGTTCTACTCGTGCATATAACATCTACGGATAGACCTGGCTCGGATGCCACTATTGGGGAACACAGTAATTTCAAAAATTTCCTACGATCACGCAAGATCTATCTAGGAGAAGCATAGCAACGAGCGGGGAGAGTGTGTCCACGTACCCTCGTAGACCCAAAGCGGAAGCGTTATATCAACGCGGTTGATGTAGTCGTACGTCTTCATGATCCGACCGATCCTAGCACCGAACGTACGGCACCTCCATGTTCAGCACACGTTTAGCTCGATGACGTCCCTCAAACTCTAGATCCAGCTGAGTGTAACGCCCTCGATGCGGCTATATCTCCCACGTGTCGAGGCACGACTTAGAGGCATAACCGCATTGAAAGCAATGTCGCAAGTGAGGTAATCTTCACACAACCCATGTAATAAATAAGGCAAAGAGATACATAGTTGGCTTACAAATGCCACTTCACACAATACATAAATAAACATCCATCATTCAGAGTACACTCAAGGTCCGACTACGGAACCAAAATAAAAGAAGATACCCCAAATGCTACACAGATCCCCGATCGTCCCAACTGGGCACCACTACCGATCATCGGGAAAAGACACATAGTAACGACCAAGTTCCTCGTCGAACTCCCACTTGAGCTCGGTTGAGTCACACCTTGACCGCATCGTCGGCACACTGCAACTGTTTTGGGAAGTATCCGTGAGTCACGGACTCAGCAATCTCACACCCGCGAGATCAAGACTATTTAAGCTTATAGGAAGGACAGAGTAGTAAAGTGGAGCTGCCGCGTTTACTAGCATATATGGTGGCTACATCGCAGAAGAGAGCGAGAAGAGGAGCAAAGCACGGATGTGAAACTAGTAGCGATCAAGAAGTGATCCTGAACTACTTACGTCAGACATAACTCCAACACCGTGTTCACTTCCCGGACTCCGCCGAGAAGAGACCATCACGGTAACACACGCGGTTGATGTGTATTTTTAATTGAGGTCAACTTTGGGTTTTCTACAACCGGACATTAAAAAATTCCCATCTGCCTCATAAATCATGAGCACGGCTTTGAAAGATAATACCTGCAGGGTGTCCCAACTTAGCCCATTATAAGCTCTCACGGTCAACGAAGGATATTCCTTCTACCGAAGACCCGATCAATCTCGGAATCCCGGACTACAAGACATTTCGACGGCAATAAAACAAGACCAAAGAAGCCGCCCGGTTGTGCCGACAAATCCCGATAGGAGCTGCACATATCTCGTTCTCGTGGCACATACGGATGAGACATCCTACGAGTAAAACCAAACCTCGAAGTTTCCCGTGGTGGCCCCTTGATCTGCTCGTTTGACACTTTCGAAGAGAACCTTTGGTCAGAGGGTTAACATAAAGATGACCCTCGGGCTCGCGAAAACCCGGGGAAAAAAGGCTTAGGTGGCAAATGGTAAAACCAATGTTGGGCTTTCTTTGGAGGAGTCTTATTCAAATCGAATTGTCAAGGGGTCCCATAAATCACCAAACCGTAAGGAACGAAATCAAGGAACATAACATCGGTATGACGGAAACTAGGGTGGCAAGAGTGGAACAAAACACCAGGCATAAGGCCGAGCCTTCCACCCTTTACCAAGTATATAGATGTATTAATTATAGAAGATATATATTGTGATATCCCCAACAAGTAAACATGTTCCAAAAAGGAACAACATCTCCATGTTCCAACAAGGAACAAACTTCAGCTTCACTCGCAACTAGCAACGCTTATAAGAGGGCTGAGCAAAGCGGTAACATAGCCAATCAACGGTTTGCTAGGAAAAGGGATGGTTAGGGGCTGACATGGCAATATGGGTGGCATGATATAGCAAGTGGTAGGCATCGTAGCATAGGCATAGCAAAAGAGCGAGCAACTAGCATAGCAAAGATAGAAGTGATTTCGAGGGTATGGTCATCTTGCTCGCAATGTTCTCGAGTTGTCGAAAGCTTGATCCTCGTGGCGTTCTCAACAGGTTCCTCGTTCACGTACTCGTCTCCCGGCTCTACCCAAAGCAACAACACAAACAAAGGAACCACAATAAATCACGGTGCAATGCACAAGCAACATGATGCAAAACATGACATGATATGCGAGATGTGATATGCAATGCGTATGGGCCCGGAAGGTAAATGATGAACCAGGCATCAACTTGGCAAACCAAGTATGCCACTGGAAAGATGAGATGATTTCGGTTGAAATCGATATAAAGATCACCGAATCGGATGCACGGTTTGCAAATGACAAGCAAAACAAGAATGGCACAAATCTGCCATTAACAGCATGATGCCACTTAGCAAGCAACAATAAATTAAGCTACTGCACCCAAACGTACCAAAAAAGTATATGGCAATGATCTACACAAGATACTTGACAAAAGATGAGCACTGAGCTTCGGCTAAATCACATCATAACAGGTTCAAACATGCATGGCAAAAGTGCACAAAATATCAGGCTGGACATGGCAAAAACAGCATCAGGTAGCAACGTTCAGAGCAGCAAAACTACATGCTACAGGAACTTAAAATAGCAAAATAGGGCATGGAATGAATCTACTCGAAGCATAGAACAAAAGTCCCTTACTGACCATAAGCCAAAAAGGATCGGAAAATATAGTAACACCCATGTCAATATTGAAAGTTTCGTTAACAGATTCAGCAACATGGCATGTCAAAAACTGATAACAAGTAGGCATGTTTAAGAGCTCGATGCACTCACTACAGAGCCTTTCATGACAAACTAAGCATACATACATCAAGAAGACATGGCATAGAAGACATACATGGCAAGAACAATAACATAGCATACATGGAACAACCACAACAACCTTGGCAAAATTGAATAACATGTATACAATCTGCCAGGAAACATTTGATAGCAAAAGTAGAGCTCGATTGACTCAAGCTATGGTACTCCATAATTGCAAACAAAAGCATGGATGGATATAGCATAACCATATGTTCAAAACATCCTTACTGAAGTACCTCAAAATATGCATAGATCTTTCGGTAGCATCAAGTTAACATGGCATCAAAATATCAGCTAAACAGGGCTGAAAACAGCAACATCAGGACACCTACTTTGCATGCTTGTGCTAGTCATCACATAGATCACAAAAATACATGGCATACACCCCTGGAAAGATGGCATGGCATATTACAAAACACATGTAGGACTCAAATTCATAGGGTGCACACAATAATCATGGCAAAAATAACAAAAGTGCAAGTTCTGTTAAGAAACAGAAACTAACATCACATAGCCGTCTTCTAACAGCATTTCGGGCATCAAGATGAGCCCAAATGAAAATGATGCAATGAGATGAAATGATCTACTCTTCGAGACGAACATTTTGACATATTATACGCGCATTTAGCTGTCGATTAACACGCTGCGCATCCCCCGACACGGCCTCCGGATTCACTCCGGAGTCATCTGCAACATCTATTGTTAGATTTGCATGCATGCCGCATACTATCTGGTACCTGTCATTCTTTGCAATGGAAACAAGTGTTACCAGCGGGGGCCTTCTCGGACTCCTTCAACGCGGCAACCGCGGCCCGTAGCTGGGCTTTGCACTCTTCCAGCTCTTGAGACAATTGGGTATTCTTCTCTATAAGAACCTGCACAAGTTATGATCCTTAAATCAGTTGTGTCAACTGTTTCAAGTCTCAGGGGCTACTGATATATATATATATAATCATCAGATTTTCTTACCCGTATATCCTTTACATACTGGTCCATGGCTCTGGCAAGACCATTTTGAGCAGCACAGATGTATGCGTCTCCTGAGTTGAAGGCATCAAACGCCTCTTGGGAGAAACAAGCGTCACGAATGCGGCCGGCGGCCTTTGTGATTCATGGCGCTCTCCACTTTGGAATTTGTAGCGGATAGTTTATCCGCATCCTCTGTAGGAGGAGCATCCGGCGTTCGCCCATGTTAGCTTCCGCCTCTATGTCCGCCCGGAGCCCGATCGGTGGAGGAGTGATCGGCAACCTCTCCGGATATAGTCCGTGAGCGTTTTCCTACTAGGAAACATGGACGTTATTATATTTTAAAAGACGACAACCATGGAGCGAGGTTACGTATCATACCTCTGCGCGGCGTCTCGATCTGATCGCCTTCCTTTTTAGCCTACCCGGCTTCGGTGCCCCTTGTTGGCGAGTCAATGCGGGTTCGGCATGGCGTCCCGAGGGCCTCCCCTGTAAAACACCATACATGTACGGTAGGTGAAGTGCATAAAAGGGGATCCTTCTCGGAAGTTGGGACTCCGGTTTTTCTTACATGCGATGCGAGGAGTAGCCGGATAGTCGGATATGATGGCCACCATGGCGTCATCGCAGCACAATTGATAGAATGTCCTGTCGATCAACTCCACAAATATGTCCGGATCCTCTTCGAGTCCGGGATCGAGGGCCCGGTCAGGGTCCTCCGGTTGTGGAGGTGGGCTGTTGACCTCCCTTACAGCTTTTCGCAGTTCCTGCCATGAAACGGCAAGGTAAATACTTATGACGATGAATGCGGGAAGGTTGGGAGTAAAAAGTGACAGCTCGCCCAGCTTGGAGGGTTGTACATGGAGAATCCATCCCGTGGCTTAATGCGAATGAACTCCTCTTCCTCTCCCTTGTACAAATCGGACAGAATTTTTGCTAGAGTAGCAACTGAGTCCGGTCCCTTATGCCCGCAACGGGTGGCATCATCTTCCCCGTTAAAGTGCCACATGGGGTGCCCTCGATATTGAAGTGGCTGTACTCCCCACATTATACATATTGACATAACCTCGGTTATTATCAGTCCTGATTGAGCCATAACTTTTATCCGGCCCATCAGGTAAAGGACTTCTCCGTTATCTTCCTCCCGAGGGCTCCGTGGGCGCCAGATTCAGCGTTTTTTCAAAGGGGCATTGTCGAACTCGAGAAGACCCATCTGAATAGGATCTGGAAGGGGGACGTCCTCCATGTAAAACCACTCGAAGGCCAGTCTTGACGTCTTCTTGAGTACCGGACAGTATCTGGTCGGCGATGCGCCATATTTCGGCTCCGCCCACTTGATATATTGACCCCTTGATTGTATGGGGCACAAGGCGAATAGCCTCTTCCACATTTCGAAATGAGCTTCGCAGCCCAAAAACAGCTCACCAAGGGCAATATAATCAGCGATGTGTAATATGGAAGCAGGGGTGAGATTATGCAACCGGAGGCCATAAAACTCCAGGAGCTCGCGGAGGAACGGATGGATTGGAAATCCAAGTCCCCTTAATAAATAAGGGACAAGGCATACCCGCTCCCCCTTGGAGGGATTGGGAAAGCTCTCCTCTTGCTCCCTGCCATTATAGGTGGCGAGCCCGGCTCGAACGGGGACCATATACGCTGGAGGAGAAATCCACAGGTGCAGAACTCTACTAATTAGCTGTGTGGGACGGAACACTTCTTCCAATCACCGGGCTTAGGGCTACGGGAGCGAGAGGATGAGCGGCGATGGCCGGCCATGTTGGAATGGATTTTTCCGAGCGCGCTCCGATGGATATTCACCGTGGAAGGATGGTGTGATTTGGATCTACTGATCCCCATCTCTTTAATAGACAGTTTACTCACATGGCTAGGGTGGAAAATGTAAAAATGCCCTGGCTTCTCGCATTCGCTCAATGCGTGGAAGATAGCCATTATTGGGCGCGGAAGCCAAGAAGTGCAACATTTATGGGAAGTTGGACACTACTCGGTGGTATTCAGAATTTGGAGAAGAACCCGCCTTGCAATGCCGAAGACAATCTGCGCGCTGGACTCATCGTCATTGAAGCCTGGTTCGGGGGCTACTGAGGGAGTCCTGCATTTGGAGGTCTCTGGACAGCCGGACTATATCCTTTGGCCGGACTGTTGGACTATGAAGATACAAGATTGAAGACTTCATCTCATGTCCGGATGGGACTCTCCTTGGCATGGAAGGCAATCTTGGCAATACGGATATGTAGATCTCCTCCTTGTAACCGACTCAGGTAACCCTAGCCCTCTGGTGTCTATATAAACTGGAGGGTTTAGTCCGTAGGAAAACAACAATCATACCATAGGCTAGCTTCTAGGGTTTAGCCTCTACGATCTCGTGATAGATCAACTCTTGTAATACTCATATCATCAAGATCAATCAAGCAGGAAGTAGGGTATTACCTCCATCGAGAGGGCCCGAACCTGGGTAAACATCGTGTCCCCCGCCTCCTGTTACCATCCGCCTTAGACGCACAGTTCGGGACCCCCTACCCAAGATCCGCTGGTTTTGACACCGACAATGACCATAGAAGGTTTTATTCATGTAAATAGAACAACAATTATTCTTTGACTTAAATGAATAATCGTATTGCAATAAACATGATCCAATCATATTCATGCTCAACACAAACACCAAATAACATTTATTTTAGGTTCAACACTAATCCCGAAGGTAAAGGGAGTGCGATGGTGATCTTATCAACCTTGGAATCACTTTCAACACACATCATCACCTCACCCTTAACTAGTCTCTCTGTTTATTTTGCAACTCCCGTTTTGAGTTACTACTCTTAGCAACTGAACCAGTATCAAATACCAAGGGGTTGCTATAAACACTAGTAAAGTACACATCAATAACATGTATATCCAATATACCTTTGTTCACTATGCCATCCTTCTTATCCACCAAGTATCTAGGGCAGTTCCACTTCCAGTGACCATTTCCTTTGCAGTAGAAGCACTCAGTTTCAGGCTTGGGTCTAGCTTTGGGCTTCTTTTTGGGAGTGGCAACTTGCTTGCCATTCTTCTTGAAGTTCCCTTTCTTTCCCTTGCCCTTTTACTCGAAACTAGTGGTCTTGTCAACCATCAACACTTGATGCTTTTTATTGATTTCTACCTTCACCGATTTCAGCATCGCGAAGAGCTTGGGAATCGTTTCCGTTGTTCCTTGCATATTATAGTTCATCTCGAAGTTCTAGTAACTTGGTGATAGTAACTAGGGAACTCTGTCAATCACTATCTTATTGGGTAGATTAACTCCCACTTGATTCAAGTGATTGTAGTACTCAGACATTCTGAGCACATGCTCACTCGTTGAGCTATTCTCCTCCATCTTGTAGGCAAAGTACTGTCAGAGGTCTCATACCTCTTGACACGGGCATGAGTATGAGATACCAATTTCAACTCTTGGAACATCTTATATGCTCCGTGGCGTTCAAAACATTTTTGAAGTCCCGGTTCTAATACGTAAAGCATGGTGCACTAAACTATCAAGTAGTCATCATACCGAGCTTGTCAAATGTTCATAACGTCTGCATCTGCTCCTGCAATAGTTCTGTCACCTAGCGGTGCATCAAGGACATAATTCTTCTGTGCAACAATGAGGATAATCCATAGATCACGGGCCAAGTCCGCATCATTGTTACTATCATCTTTCAACATATTTTTCTCTATGAACATATAAAAAATAAACGGGGAGCTACATCACGAGCTATTGATCTAGAACATAGTTATGCAAATACTACCATGACTAAGTTCATGATAAATTAAAGTTCAATTAATCATATTACTTAAGAACTCCCACTTAGATAGACATCCCTCTAGTTATCTAAATGATCACGTGATCCAAATCAACTAAACCATGTCTGATCATCACGTGAGATGGAGTAGTTTTCAATGGTGAACATCACTATGTTGATCATACCTACTATATGATTCATGCTCGACCTTTCGGTCTCTAGTGTTCCATGGACATATTTGCATATGCTAGGCTCGTCAAGTTAACTCGAGTATTCCGTGTGTGCAAAACTGGCTTGCACCAGTTGTATGTGAACGTAGAGCTTATCACACCCGATCATCACGTGGTGTCTCGGCACGACGAATTTAACGTCGCAACAATGCATACTCAGGGAGAACACTTATGCCTTGAAATTTAGTGAGAGATCATCTTATAATGCTACCGCCAAACTAAGCAAAATAAGATGCATAAAGGATAAACATCACATGTAATCAATATTAGTGATATGATATGGCCATCATCATCTTCTGCCTTTGATCTCCATCTCCAAAGCACAGTCATGATCACCATCGTCACCGGCTTGACACCTTGATCTCCATCGAAGCATCGTTGTCGTCTCGCCAACTATTGCTATCACGACTATCATTACCGCTTAGTGATAAAGTAAAGCAAATTACATGGTGATTGCATTTCATACAATAAAGCGACAACCATATGGCTCCTGCCAGTTGCCGATAACTCTGTTACAAAACATGATCATCTCATACAACAATTTATATATCATCACGTCTTGACCATATCACATCACAACATACCCTGCAAAAACAAGTTAGACGTCCTCTACTTGTTGTTGCAAATTTTACGTGGCTGCTACGGGTTTAGCAAGAACCGTTCTTACCTACACATCAAAACCACAATGATTTTTCGTCAAGTGTGCTGTTTTAACCTTCAACAAGGACCGGGCACTAAACTTGGAGAAACAGACACCCACTAGCCACCTGTGTGTGAAGCACGTCGGTAGAACCAGTCTCGCGTAAGCGTACGGGTAATGTCGGTCTGAGCCGCTTCATCCAACAATACCGCCGAATAAAAGTATGACATGTTGGTAAGCAGTATGACTATTATCGCCCACAACTCTTTGTGTTCTACTCGTGCATATAACATCTACGGATAGACCTGGCTCGGATGCCACTATTGGGGAACACAGTAATTTCAAAAATTTCCTACGATCACGCAAGATCTATCTAGGAGAAGCATAGCAACGAGCAGGAGAGTGTGTCCACGCACTCGTGAGACCCAAAGCGAAGCGTTATATCAACGCGGTTGATGTAGTCGTACGTCTTCATGATCCGACCGATCCTAGCACCGAACGTACGGCACCTCCATGTTTAGCACACGTTTAGCTCGATGACGTCCCTCAAACTCTAGATCCAGCTGAGTGTAACGCCCTCGATGCGGCTATATCTCCCACGTGTCGAGGCACGACTTAGAGGCATAACCGCATTGAAAGCAATGTCGCAAGTGAGGTAATCTTCACACAACCCATGTAATAAATAAGGGAAAGAGATACATAGTTGGCTTACAAATGCCACTTCACACAATACATAAATAAACATCCATCATTCAGAGTACACTCAAGGTCCGACTACGGAACCAAAATAAAAGAAGATACCCCAAATGCTACACGGATCCTCGATCGTCCCAACCGGGTCACCACTACTGATCATCGTGAAAAAGACACATAATGCGACCACGTTCCTCATCGAACTCCCACTTGAGCTCGGTTGAGTCACCTGCACTGGCATCGTCGGCACCTGCAACTGTTTTGGGAAGTATCTGTGAGTCACGGGGACTCAGCAATCTCACACCCGCGAGATCAAGACTATTTAAGCTTATAGGAAGGACAGAGTAGTAAAGTGGAGCTGCTGCAAGCGACTAGCATATATGGTGGCTACATCGCAGAAGAGAGCGAGAAGAGGAGCAAAGCACGGATGTGAAACTAGTAGCGATCAAGAAGTGATCCTGAACTACTTACGTCAGACATAACTCCAACACCGTGTTCACTTCCCGGACTCCGAGAAGAGACCATCACGGTAACACACGCCTTGATGTGTATTTTAATTGAGGTCAACTTTGGGTTTTCTACAACCCGGACATTAACAAATTCCCATCTGCCTCATAACCGGGCACGGCTTTCGAAAGATAATACCTGCGGGGGTGTCCCAACTTAGCCCATTATAAGCTCTCACGGTCAACGAAGGATATTCCTTCTACCGGAAGACCCGATCAATCTCGGAATCCCGGACTACAAGACATTTCGACAAAGAATAAAACAAGACCAGCAAAGCCGCCCGATTGTGCCGACAAATCCCGATAGGAGCTGCACATATCTCGTTCTCGTGGCACATACGGA
Source organism: Aegilops bicornis (assembly GCA_021605145.1). NCBI lineage: Eukaryota > Viridiplantae > Streptophyta > Magnoliopsida > Poales > Poaceae > Aegilops > Aegilops bicornis. The sequence goes on from CM038670.1 coordinate 598,914,085, forward strand.
TGAGACATCCTCTGAGTAAAACCAAACCTCGAGTTTCCCGTGGTGGCCCCTTGATCTGCTCGTTTGAGCCGGCCTTTTCGAAGGAGCACTGGTCCGGGGGGGGGGGGGGGTTAACATAAAGATGACCCTCGGGCTCGCGAAAACCCGGGGGAAAAAAAGGCTTAGGTGGCAAATGGTAAAACCAATGTTGGGCTTTGCTGGAGGAGTCTTATTCAAATCGAATTGTCAAGGGGGTCCCATAAATCACCAAACCGTGTAAGGAACGCGAAATCAAGGAACATAACATCGGTATGACGGAAACTAGGGTGGCAAGAGTGGAACAAAACACCGGGCATAAGGCCGAGCCTTCCACCCTTTACCAAGTATATAGATGTATTAATTATAGCAGATATATATTGTGATATCCCCAACAAGTAAACATGTTCCAAAAAGGAACAACATCTCCATGTTCCAACAAGGAACAAACTTCAGCTTCACCTGCAACTAGCAACGCTATAAGAGGGCTGAGCAAAGCGGTAACATAGCCAATCAACGGTTTGCTAGGAAAAGGGATGGTTAGGGGCTGACATGGCAATATGGGTGGCATGATATAGCAAGTGGTAGGCATCGTAGCATAGGCATAGCAAAAGAGCGAGCAACTAGCATAGCAAAGATAGAAGTGATTTCGAGGGTATGGTCATCTTGCGCAATGTTCTCGAGTTGTCGAAAGCTTGATCCTCGTGGCGTTCTCAACAGGTTCCTCGTTCACGTACTCGTCTCCCGGATCTACCCAAAGCAACAACACAAACAAAGGAACCACAATAAATCACGGTGCAATACACAAGCAACATGATGCAAAACATGACATGATATGCGAGATGTGATATGCAATGCGTATGGGCGCTCGGAAGGTAAATGATGAACCAGGCATCAACTTGGCAAACCAAGTATGCCACTGGAAAGATGAGATGATTTCGGTTGAAATCGATATAAAGATCACCGAATCGGATGCACGGTTTGCAAATGACAAGCAAAACAAGAATGGCACAAATCTGCCATTAACAGCATGATGCCACTTAGCAAGCAACAATAAATTAAGCTACTGCACCCAAACGTACCAACAAAGTATATGGCAATGATCTAAACAAGATACTTGACAAAAGATGAGCACTGAGCTTCGGCTAAATCACATCATAACAGGTTCAAACAGGCATGGCAAAAGTGCACAAAATATCAGGCTGGACATGGCAAAAACAGCATCAGGTAGCAATGTTCAGAGCAGCAAAACTACATGCTACAGGAACTTAAAATAGCAAAATAGGGCATAGCATGAATCTACTCAAATCATAGAACAAAAGTCCCTTACTGACCATAAGCCAAAAAGGATCGGAAAATATAGTAACACCCATGTCAATATTGAAAGTTTCGTTAACAGATTCAGCAACATGGCATGTCAAAAACTGATAACAAGTAGGCATGTTTAAGAGCTCGATGCACTCACTACAGAGCCTTTCATGACAAACTAAACATACATACATCAAGAAGACATGGCATAGAAGACATACATGGCAAGAACAATAACATAGCATACATGGAACAACCACAACAACCTTGGCAAAATTGAATAACATGTATACAATCTGCCAGGAAACATTTGATAGCAAAAGTAGAGCTCGATTGACTCAAGCTATGTTACTCCATAATTGCAAACAAAAGCATGGATGGATATAGCATAACCATATGTTCAAAACATCCTTACTTAAGTACCTCAAAATATGCATAGATCTTTCGGTAGCATCAAGTTAACATGGCATCAAAATATCAGCTAAACAGGGCTGAAAACAGCAACATCAGGACACCTACTTTGAATGCTTGTGCTAGTCACCACATAGATCACAAAAATACATGGCATACACCCCTGTAAAGATGGCATGGCATATTACAAAACACATGTAGGACTCAAATTCATAGGGTGCACACAATAATCATGGAAAAAATAACAAAAGTGCAAGTTCTGTTAAGAAACAGAAACTAACATCACATAGCCCTCTTCTAACAGCATTTCGTGCATCAAGATGAGCCCAAATGAAAATGATGCAATGAGATAAAATGATCTACTCTTCGAGGCGAACAATTTGACATATTATACGCGCAAAATGGAGCTACGGATGCAAAGATATAGCACGTTGAAAAAGACACAAAATATCAAGGATATAAAAGACAGGGAAAAAAAGGAGGGGGAGAGAGGTCAACGGGATCGGATCCGGATCGGCCCGATCCGGATCGAGCGGCGGCGGGCGGGCGGCGTTCGCGGGCTCGCCGGAGAAGGCGGCCGGGCGAGGGGTGGCGCCGTGGGGGACGGGCCGGCGAGCACCGGCGAGGTCGCCGAGGCGCGCGGCGGACCGGCTGGTGGCGGGCTGGTCCGGGCGAGGTCCGGCGGCGGCGGGCCGGGCCGGTGGCGGCAGGGAGCCGCCGGTGGAGGAGACGAGGCGGCGGGCTCGGGCGCCGCTCGGGCGGCGGCGGCGCTGGGCTGCCGGGCCCGGCTGGTGGCTCGGCGGCTGGGCCATGGCAGGCGCGGCGGCGGCGGCCACGTGGCAGCCCCCGACATTGGGCGGCGGCGCGAAGTGTCCGGGCGGCGGCGCGGACACGCCGCGGGCGCGGGACGGAATTTTAGGGTTTCGGGGAGGAATGATCCGGTTTGGAGGGTTTGCTTAAATAGGCATAGAGGAGCTAGGAGAGTCCAAATGAGGTGCGGTTTCGCCCACACGATCGTGATCGAACGACGGAGAGCATGGAAGTGACTTAGATGGGTTATTGGGCTGTTTTGGAGGGGTGTTGGGCTGCAACTTAAAAGAGGCCTTTGCGAGTCACGGTTAACCGTTGGAGTACCAAACGAGCTCCAAATGACCGAAACTTGACCGGTGGTCTACGGTGGTATACCAAGGCCACAAGACAAACCTCGGTCCATTCCGAGAAGGTTTAGTACCCGCACACGGAAAAACGTAAAAGGGGCCGCCGGGGGAGATAGGAGTGCCGGATTGCAAAACGGACAACGGGAAAAATGCTCGGAATCATGAGATGAACACGTATGCAAATGCGATGCCCATGATGACATGATAAAATGCATGACATGGACAAAATGCAAAAAGAAGAAAAACCCAACCACGGAGGGAATATCATATCACAATGCCGAAAATGGCAAGAGTTGGAGTTACAAATATGGAAAGTTACATCCGGGGTGTTACACTGAGCCCGAGAGAGAGTTCCGTCAGCATGACGGCGTGATGACGGTGATGATGAAATTATCGGCGCAGGGCTTCGCCTAAGCACTATGACGATATGACCGAGGTGTGTAACCGTGGAGCGGGGCACCGCACATGGCTAAGACAAATCTTGAGCGTCTTTGGGGTGACCCCTGGCCACGTATATAAAGGAGGGGAGGGAAGAGGTGGCCGACCCAAGGGAGGCGCGCCAGGTGTGGGGAATCCTACTAGGACTCCCCAGTCCAAGTAGGATTCCCCTCCTCTTTCCTATTCGGAGTAGGAGAGAAGGAAAGAGAGGGAGAGGGAGAAGGAAAGGCGGGCCGCGCCCCCACCCCTTGTCCAATTCGGTTTGGGCAGGGGGAGGCGTGCGCCACCTCTTGGCCCTTCTCCCCTCTCTCCACTAAAGCCCAATAAGGCCGATTACTTCTCCCGGCGAATTCCCGTGACTCTCCGGTACTCAGAAAAATACCCGAATCACTCGGAACCTTTCCAATGTCCGAATATAGCCTTTGAATATATCGATCTTTACATCTCGGCCATTTCGAGACTCCTCGTCATGTCCGTGATCTCATCCGGGACTCCGAACAACCTTCGGTACATCAAATCACATAACTCATAATACAAATCGTCATCAAACGTTCAGCGTGCGGACCCTACGGGTTCGAGAACTACGTAGACATGACTGAGACACGTCTCTGGTTAATAACCAATAGCGGAACCTGGATGCTCATATTGGCTCCAACATATTCTACGAAGATCTTTATCGGTCAAACAGCATAACAACACACGTTGTTCCCTTTGTCATCAGTATGTTACTTGCCCGAGATTCGATCGTCGGTATCCTCATACCTAGTTCAATCTCGTTACCGGCAATTCTCTTTACTCATTCCGTAATGCATCATCCCGCAACTAACTCATTAGTCACAATGCTTGCAAGGCTTATAGTGATGTGCATTACCGAGAGGCCCCAGAGATACCTCTCCTATACATGGAGTGACAAATCCTAATCTCGATATATGGCAACTCAAAAAACACCTTTGGAGACACCTATAGAGCATCTTTATAATCACCTAGTTACGTTGTGACATTTGATAGCACACAAAGTGTTCGTCTGGTATTCGGGAGTTGCATAATCTCATAGTCAGAGGAACATGTATAAGTCATGAAGAAAGCAGTAGCAATGAAACTGAAACGATCATAGTGCTAAGCTAACGAATGGGTCTTGTCCATCACATCATTCTCTAATGATGTGATCCCGTTCATAAAATGAGAACACATGTCTATGGCTAGGAAACTTAACCATCTTTGATTAACGAGCTAGTCAAGTAGAGGCACACTAGGGACACTCTGTTTGTCTATGTATTCATACATGTACTAAGTTTCCAGTTAATACAATTCTAGCATGAATAATAAACATTTATCATGAAATAAGAAATAAATAATAACTTATTGCCTCTAGGGCATATTTCCTTCAGATTGAATTCAAGAGATGAACTAGGGTTTGAGATGAGATGGTGCTGGTGAAGATGTTGATGAAGATTGGTCCTCCCATGATGAGAGGGTTGTTGGTGATGACGATGGCTTCGATTTCTGCTCCCGGAGGGAAGTATCCCCGGCGGAATCGCTCCACCAGAGAGAAAAGGTGCTCCTGCCCAGGTTCCACCTTGAGACGGAGACCTTCGGTCCCAAAAGTCCTCCCTTTATCTTTTTTCTAGGGTAATTGAGCTTATACACTAGAAGATGGGCACCGAAGGCTCGCCAGGGGCCACACGAGCCACCAGGGCGCCCCCTGGTGCCTCACGGGCACCTGGGTGGCCCCCTCTTGTATTTATTTCTTCCAATATTTTTTGTTTATTCTAAAAATAATTCTCCGTGAAGTTTCAGCTCATTTGGAGATGTGCAGAATAGGTATCTCTGACATAGCTTTTTCAGGTCCAGAATTCCAGCTATCGGCAATCTCCCTCTTCATGTAATCTTTTAAATTAAGATAGGGAAGGCATTAGAATGGTACTACAAAGTCTTATATTGGCCAAAAAAATTATAAATAGTAGTAGGAAAACATGATGCAAAATAGATGTATCAATGCACTAGAACTTTGTTGCGAAGTAGGTGTTCGAGTTTTGTGGCCAAGACGTCACCTCAACCCAGTTTAACAACCACCTCAGGACGTGGAGAGCCAGATGGATCCAGGTGACCAGGATCAAAGAGCTTATCGGTGCAGAATGGGATCATGACACTGATTGCTTGTATCTGCGTTGGCATTTCCCGGAGGAGGAGAGGACGATGCAGCACAACAAAGGTAAGTATTTCCCTCAGTTATGAAACCAAGGTTATTGATACGTCTCCAATGTATCTGTATTTTTTTATTGTTCCATGCTATTATATTATCCATCTTGGATGTTTTATATGCATTAATGTGCTATTTTATATCATTTTTGGACTAACCTATTAACCTAGTGCCCAGTGTCAATTGCTGTTTTTCCTTGTTTTTGTCTTTTACAGAAAATCAATAATAAACGGAGTCCAAACAGAATGAAACTTTTTGAGGATTTTTCTTGGACCAGAAGACAACCACGAAGCTTTGGGAGGAGGCCAGAGGAGCCACGAGAGGGCCACAAGACCTAGAGGCGTGCCCTAGGGGGGCGCCCCCAAGCTTGTGGGCCCCTCGGGGCTCCCCTAAACCTAATCTCTGCTCCATAAATACCAAAATATGCCCCTTATACCATAGGGCACACCAAAAATACTTTTCCGCAGCCGCAAGCTTCTGTTCTCGTGTGATCCCATCTTGGGGCCTTTTCCGGTACTCTACTGGAGGGGGATTCGATCACGGAGGGCCTCTACACCAACCTTGACGCCCTTTCGATGATGCGTGAGTAGTTTACCACAGACCTACGGGTCCATAGCTAGTAGCTAGTGAAGGAAATATGCCCTAGAGGCAATAATAAAGTTGTTATTTAATATTTCCTTATTCATGATAAAGCTTTATTATTCACGCTAGAATTGATTTGATTGGAAACTTAAATACATGTGTGGATACATAAACAAATACCTTGTCCCTAGTAAGCCTCTACTAGACTAGCTCGTTGATCAAAGATGGTTAAGGTTTCCTAACCATAGACATGTGTTGTCACTTGATAATGGGATCACATCATTAGGAGAATGATGTGATGGACAAGACCCATCCGTTAGCTTAGCATATGATCGTTCAGTTTATTGCTATTGCTTTCTTAATGTCAAATACATATTCCTTAGATTATGAGACCATGCAACTCCCGGATACCGGAGGAATACCTTGTGTCGGGGATATACCCCGCGGTGTAAACCGGCCGGAAGTTAACCCGGCCGGTCTGGACGGCTCACTGGTAACCCGCCCGGAGCTTGGCGGTTCACGGGCTACCCGCCCGGTCTTGGCGGTTCGTTAGTAACCCGGCCATGGATCGAAGGCTGGTTCAACTATTGTGGGCGGTTTAACAGAAAGGCATGAGGAATATTTTACAAGGAGTTAAGACCAGGACTTGTATCCGGTTTGTATTAGAGATAGACTAGTCCTAATCCTAATAGGACTCCACATGTAAACCGCCCTTCAACATATATAAGGAGGCGGGGCTCCCAAAGAGGGACAAGTTCCACAAGTTGGACAAGTTAGGTTTAGACAATGGCTCTCAAGATGAGCACTCTTGTAACCGTGATCATCATCATCAATATCGATGAAGCAGACGTAGGCTTTTACCTCCACCGTGAGGGGCGAACCTGGGTAAAACCTCGCGTCTCGTCCCGCTCAACCCCTCTCAAGCTACCACATAGATGCGTTGGCCTCGACTAAGTCCTAACACTAAGGACATCTGCCGTGACAATTCCACGACAGCTTGGCGCCCACCGTGGGGCCTGCGCGGTGGTGATGAGTTCTTGGAGGGCGCTATTCCAGAAATTGAAAAGTTTCACCAGCTGATTGAAAAGTTCCGATGACTCGTCGGAGAGTTCCTGCTGGCTCGCCGAAAAGTTCCATCAGGCTCATCAAAAGGTTCCGTCGGCTCGTCGGAAAGTTCGGGCCGGTTCATTGAAAAGTTCCGACCGTCTTGACGAAAGGTTCTATTCGGATCACCAAAAGAGTTCCGATCGCCTCGACGAAAAGTTCGGTCCGAATCGCCGAAGGGTTCCAGCAGAATCGCCGAAAGGTTCCATCCGAGTCATCAAAGAGTTCTGACTTAGGCTACAGAAAAGTTCTGGCCGGATTATCAAAAGGTTCCAGTTCAAAGAAATTCCGGCTCAAAAAAGTACCGGCCGCGTTATGTGGAGAGCTCAGGCACTAGAAGACAAAGAACCAATCAACTTTGCTGTCAAAAAAAAAAGCAGCACTATGCATTGTCCGCTAGCACCCGGTCTACATCCACAAGCGGGATTGCGCCTGTGATTGACTCGCCAAGGCCCACCCCGGCCATAAACACGTAGGGCAGCTTGCTCGCTTGCACCGCTTATAACGCCGCTGCCGTTCATTCTGCTTGCTCGCTGATCGATTTGCCCGCTGTGATCATCAACTCATGTGAATAAATTCCGGTTTAACATATCGGTGATTTCCATCCAGTTTACTTTTATCAATACTTATTAATTATTCAAAACAACCACTCTGCCCTATAGTGTTGTTATATACAGCCGTCGCCCTGCGGTCCGGTTTACATCAACGCTACCGACCGGCTCGCCGTCGGCCAAGACCACCTTACAACGCCACGGATGACTCGCTTGTCCGCCCGCAGCCGGTTCACGCGTCCTCACCGACTTACAACGTGGAGGACAACTTGCTCGTCCGCACCAGCTTACAAACGCCGCGGCCGGTTCACCCGTAAGCGACTTCAAATACACCTAGCGATCATAAATTTCATGGCGGATTATTTCCGGCCTCGCACATCGTGTGATATCCATCTAAAATATATTTTATTAGTGCATGTTATTTTTTGTCAAAGAGCAGTTTATCTTTTGCCTTGGTCTGCAATATTGTATGCAGGACAATTATTCATTATAAACGCGGTTTATACCATGGGTATGAAGCACGCTACCGGCAGCGCCCTGCCGGTGTTCGCCCATGCCACATTACACGGTGAATGGACGCGTGCAAGACGCCGCCCTTACGGCCCGGTTTACATCAGCTTGCGGGACCGTGCCTGCGTTTGACTTCGCCCGTCCGTGCCGATCTTCCCGTCCGCACCGGTTTACAATGCCACGGCGATTCATCTATCCGAGCTGCCTTTGATGTTGCGGTCGTTTTGTCGTCCGTCTCTCGCGGCCTGGTCTACATCGACATACCGGGCCGCACCTATCTGCATGAGCTATATATTACGTATGAACAAGTCACAGCTTGGGTAGCCCGGTTTTCTTTCAGCAAATTGAGGCAAATTATCATCAAACCGTTGTTTGCACCTTTGGATGGCTCAATAGGCGGCGCACAAGTCGCCGTCACTACAGTTTGGTTAACTTCAAATCGCCAGTTGGAAGGAACCATTGGCCGAGTTGCTGACACGGCTCATACGGGATCATTTATAACCCGCCACAGTCACCTCAACCTTCTGTGGATTCACGTCATGCTATCAACATCAATGATGTACAAGTTATGCCGGTTTATATCATGGTCAAACATGGAGAATCTCAAGCCAACTCCTCGAGTCACCTTTGAGACTCGGGGCTACGATGACATAACTCAAGAATCTTGCCGGTTCAACAAAGTTAAAAACCTCGTGGATGATGGAGGGAAAGATAACCCGGTCCGGAGGTTACTGTTGTATTGATGAAAATTTAAAGGCTGTCGAAAATTTCCGGCTTAGAAAGTATATAACAATTACAAAATCCCGGCTCAATGAAGAAGGTCCGGTCGTCGAGAAAAGGATTCCAGTTTAGAATCCGGCTAAAGGGAAATCTGTTCTCTCTCAAGCTCTGAAGCTCTCAAATCCGGTTTAAGAATTTCCGGTTCAAAAAGGAATTAACTTCTCGCAAGTCCGAGTTTAAAGGCCGTTAGAAAATTTCCGGCTGAAAATGAAGATTCCGGTCTAAAATCCGGTTCAAGGGAAAGATGTCTCCCACAAAGCTTTGAAGCTCTCAATATCCGGTTTAACATCCGGTTCAAGAAGGATTAATCTCTTACAAAAAGTTAAAGGTGCCAAAGAGGACCTGCTGCCATGACGCTAGTTCAAACATGGGTATCATGCCTTGATGGTTTATCATATTATTGATCACTTGGGGGCTTGGTCGTGCTCGAACCATAGTCACACCTCTTGATCGGCGCAATGCCACAATATCACTTGGGGCTTGGTCGTGTCCGAACCAATGCAACACCTCTTGATAGGCGAAAGCCACCAGATCACTTGGGGACATGGTCATGTCTGAACCAGTCACGCCTCTTGATCGGCCTAGTGCCACAAAGCATCACTTGGGGCTTTGGTCGAACCCGAACCATCGCTACACCTCTTGATCGGCGTAATGCCAATGCATCATTTGGGGACCTGGCTGACTCGAACCATAGCTACGCCTTTTGGGGGCTTGGTCGTGTCCGACCATGGTAATGCCTCTTGATCGGCTCAAAGCCTCATTTGCAATGGTTTTATATTTGCCTTTGCTTGAATTTTGTTCTCTTTTAAATTATTTCTTTTGTTGTGTTTTCAAACCGACATTATTAATCCGGTTCAAACTGTCAATTACAAATTGGCGGAACACGGTCAAATCCTAATCCGGAGACTATTTGCCCGGTTTGATGTTACCATCTTATTATGGAGTAAACCGGTGTTCATTAACCCGCTTGACTTTCAATTACAAGTCAAGACATGATCAACTCATAATCCGGAGACTATCAGCCCGGTCTGGTTTGACTACGAGTCGTCAAGATATATATGGTTAAACCGGTGTTTATCACAACCCGCACGGTTTATCATCAATCGACACAATATGAAAGGAGTTATTATTACTCAAGATTGGGGTTATCACTCTTACTACAAAAAGTTGGTAAAACCAGCAATGTGATTCAATATCACAGGTATGATATATTTCATATTTGATTATTCTTAAGTGCAACCTTGGTTATAAACCCAAGTTATATGTTGGGCATTGTGACCCGTCCGTGATAAACCGCCGTGACACTTTAAACTTGTTGTATGCGTAAACAGGTTGAATAAAGCATGATTGTAAATCACCGACATTTATTAAACCGGCCCGGCTTTCGACTATGTGTCGCCAGATATGATGATAAATTATCCGGTGTTTGTTAAACCGGCCCGGCTTTTGGACTATAAGTCGCCAAGATTACCTATTTGGATTGCGCCATTGGAATCATGCGCTTATAAATCATTGGGTTATATTATTCAAATAGCCAAACTTGGCTGAATTTTCATTATGGTATTGAATGAATAAGGTTTTTCATACCAGATTATGTTATCTTTAATAGCCAACATGGCTGGATTTTTATTATGGTTATCAATACCCAATATTATAATTGAGGTTCTCAAAGTCGCTTTTAGCGCAATGGTTATCATATTATCAATGGATATAATTTTTATTCTACAATTGAAGGAATAGTCCCGAGTTGCTGCAGGCTTACAACCCGGCACTTGGGGGCTACATTATTTAAGTTGAGATTACATCCAATATGCAAGTCCATGTCGCTGCAAGCATGCACCATGACACTTGGGGCTAATGCAAAGTCATTCTTTGTTTATCTTATTGAAGACCCGACTCATCACATTATAATGAGCCGGCCCTTGGGGGCTACCAATTGCTCCTGTCAAACAATTCAAGGTACAAAGCTTTTATTCATTACATTGAAGGGTCCACTGCTCAGTTGGTAGAACACAAGGATCTTAACCTTGTGGACATGGATTCAAGTCCCATGATGGGGGTTACATCATATGATGTTATTTTCATTGAAATATATATCAAGTCCCTGCTTATTAGTGCATAATGACCCGGCCCTTGGGAGCTACACTGGTTGAAGTTTTTATGAGCATCAGACAATTACAAGTCCTGTGTTGTTGCAAGCATGACAACCCGGCACTTGGGGGCTACATATGTGGAATACTCAATTACGACTAGTGATTGAGATGAACAACCTGGATTTCTTCAAGATTGTGATATTTAAGCAAGTCTCAAGCTGTTGCTATGCTACCTTCTTAAGACTTGGAGGCTACAAGTGATAGGCATATAAGAGGTATATTTTCAAGCTGGATGTTAACTACAAGTATGACCCGGTGCTGTCAATATTTGTAAACCGGTGATCTTAGCAAGGATAAACCGGCAAGTTCTATGTCCTTAAACCGGCTGAAGATCGGATGAGTATTTCAAGGACCAATATTGTTTTTAAGCATTGGGAGCGGAATCAAAGGAATTATTCTTCACAATATATTTCCTATGAGAAACCAACATCAGCAAATCGGTTATGAAGCTGGTTATTGACCCGGATTTTCTAGAAGAAGGAAATGACAAGGACGATCGGTGCGGTCTACAAGAATTCTTAACCCGGAGTACAACCTGCCAAATTTGTTCTCGTGTTTATTTTGCAGCGTAAGTTTACCATGGATAAATCCAAGCTAAACTTGGGGGCTAATGTCGGGGATATACCCCGCGGTGTAAACCGGCCGGAAGTTAACCCGGCCGGTCTGGACGGCTCATCGTAACCCGCCCGAGCTTGGCGGTTCACGGGCTACCCGCCCGTCTTGGCGGTTCGTTAGTAACCCGGCGGCGGATCGTAAGGCAGTTCAACTATTGTGGGCCGGTTTAACAGAAAGGCATGAGGAATATTTTACAAGGAGTTAAGACCAGGACTTGTATCCGGTTTGTATTAGAGATAGACTAGTCCTAATCCTAATAGGACTCCACATGTAAACCGCCCCTTCAACATATATAAGGAGGGGCAGGGCTCCCCAAAGAGGGACAAGTTCCACAAGTTGGACAAGTTAGGTTTAGACAATGGCTCTCAAGATGAGCACTCTTGTAACCGTGATCATCATCATCAATATCAGTGAAGCAGGACGTAGGCTTTTACCTCCACCGTGAGGGGCCGAACCTGGGTAAAACCTCGCGTCTCTCGTCCCGCTCAACCCCTCTCAAGCTACCACATAGATGCGTTGGCCTCGCGACTAAGTCCTAACACTAAGGACATCTGCCGTGACAATTCCACGACACCTTGTGTGCTAGCAAACGTCACAACGTAACTGGGTGATCATAAAGATGCTCTACAAGTATCTCTGAAGGTGTCTGTTGAGTTGGCATGGATCGATATTAGGATTTGTCACTCCGTGTATCGGAGAGGTATCTCTGGGCCCTCTCGGTAATACACATTACAAGAAGCTTACAAGCAAAGTGACTAAATAGTTAGTTATGAGATGATGTATTACGGAACGAGTAAAGAGACTTCCCGATAACGATATTGAACTAGGTATGAAGATATCAACGATCGAATCTCGGGCAAGTAATATACCGATAGACAAAGGGAATTACGTATGTTGTCATAAGGTTTGACCGATAAAGATCTTATTAGAATATGTAGGAACCATTATGGGCCTCCATGTTTCGCTATTTTTTATTGACCGGAGAGGTGTATCGGTCATGTCTACATAGTTCTCAAACCCATAGGGTCTGCAAGCTTAACGTTCATTGACGATATAGTGTTATATGAGTTATGTGATTTGGTGACCGAATGTTGTTCGGAGTCCTGGATGAGATCACAGACATGAAGAGGAGCTCCGGAATGGTCCATAGGTAAAGATTGATATATATGACGATGATGTTTGGACACCAGGAGAGTTTCGGCGGTACCAGGTATTCATCGGATCATCGGAAGGGGTTCCGGGAGGCCCCGGTAGGTATATGGGCCTAATGGGCCAAGGGGAGGCACACACCCCCTCTCCTTGGCCGCCGGCCCTAGAGAAGGAAAGGGGAAGGGCTAGCCCCTCCTGCCTTCCCCTCCTCATGGGATAAAGGAAAGGGGGAGCGCCACCCCCTCCCACCTTCTCCCTGACGCCAAACAAGGAAAGGGGGGCACCAAAGGGCAGGCGCCCAAGGGGGCCGGCCGACCACCTTGGGGCGCACCCAAGGCTGCCTCCCCTCCCTCAACCTATATATATGAGAGGGAGGGCGCCACACATCACGACGACAATCTCTTAGCCGTGTGCGGCGCCCCTCTCCGCAGTTTTGTCCCTCGGTCATATTTTCATAGTGCTTAGGTGAAGCCCCACGGAGATAGCATCACCATCACCGCCACCACACCATCGTGCACCACTTCTTCGCCCCTCTTGCTGGATCAAGAAGGCGAGGACGTCACCGAGCTAAACATGTGCTAAACGCGGAGGTGTCGTACGTTTGGTACTTGATTGGTTGGATCGCGAAGAAGTTCGACTACATCGACCGCGTTAATAAACGCTTCCGCTTACGGTCTACGAGGGTACGTAGACACTCTCTCCCCTCTCATTGCTATGCATCTCCATGGATAGATCTTGCGTGTGCGTAGATTTTTTTGTTTTCCATGCAATGTTTCCCAACAGTGGCATCCGAGCCAGGTCTATGTGTAGATGATATGCACGAGTAGAACACAAAGAGTTGTGGACGGTGATAGTCAGACTGCTTACCACTAACGTATTATATTGATTCGGCGGTATTGTGGGATGAAGCGGCCCGGACCAACCTTACATGTCCACGCACATGAGACCGGTTCCATCAACTGACATGTAACTTGTTTTGCATAAAGGTGGCTAGCGGGTGTGTGTGTTTCTCCCACTTTAGTTGAATCGAATTTGACTACGGGTGGTCCTTGAAGAAGGTTAAAACATCAAACTTGATTAATCACCGTTGTGGTTTTTGCCGTAGGTAAGAACGGTTCTTGCTAGCAGCCTGTCAGCCACGTAAAACTTGCAAACAACAAAGTAGATGACGTCTAACTTGTTTTTGCAGGGCATGTTGTGATATGATATGGTCAAGACGTGATGTGATATACGTTGTTGTATGAGATGATCATGTTTTGTAATATCAACAACCGGCAGGAGCCTTAGGGTTCTCTCTTGAATAGTGTATGAAATACAAACGTCATGTAATTTCTTTACTTTATCGCTATGCGTTAGCAATAGTTGTAGAAGCAATAGTTGACAAGACGACCCCGACGCAACAATGGAGAACAACGTGTCGAGCCGGTGACGATGGAGATCATGATGATGCTTTGAGATGGAGATCAAAAGCACAAGATGATGATGGCCATATCATGTCACATATTTTGATTGCATGTCATGTTTATCCTTTATGCATCTTATTTTGCTTAGAAAGGCGATAGCTGATACGTCTCCAATGTATCTATAATTTTGGATTGTTTCATGTTGTTATATTATCATTCTTGGATGTTTTACAATCATTTTATAGCAACTTTATATCATTTTTTGGGACTAACCTATTGACATAGTGCCCAGGGCCAGTTGCTGTTTTTTGCTTGTTTTTTTTACTTCGCAGGAAATCAATACCAAATGGAGTCCAAAAGCAGCAAAACTTTTTGGTGATTTTTTCTGGACCAGAAGACACACTATGGGCCAAGAAAGTACCTGAGGGGGGCTCTGAGGGGAGCACAACCCACCAGGGCACGCCTGGCCAGGCGTGCCTAGGTGGGTTGTGCCCACCTCGGCCGCCTCCTGCACCGCCTCTTTGCTCTATAAATACCCCAATATTTCATAAACCCTAGGGGAGTTGACGAAAATCAATTCCAGCCGGTGCAAGTTCCAGAAACCACAGATCTAATCTAGCCACCATCACAGAGGGGTTCATCATCCTCATTGGTGCCTCTTCGATGATGCGTGAGTAGTTCATTGTAGACCTATGGGTCCGTAGTTAGTAGCTAGATGGCTTTCTCTCTCTCTCTCTCTCTCTCTCTCTTTTGGTTCTCAATACAATGGTCTCTTGGAGATCTATTTGATGTAACTCTTTTTGCGGTGTGTTTGTTGGGATTCGATGAACTTTGAGTTTATGATTAGATCTATGTTTTTATCCATGAAAGTTATTTGAGTATTTTGATCTCTTATATGCATGATTACTTATAGCCTCGTATTTCTTCTTCGAACCTTTTGTTTAGTTAGGCCAACTAGATCGATTTTTCTTGCCATGGGAAGAGGTGCTTTGTGATGGGTTCGATCTTACGGTGCTTGATCCCAGTGACAGAAGGGGAACTGACACATATGTATCGTTGACATTAAGTATAACAAGATGGGGTCTATTTCTACATAAATAGATCTTGTCTACATCATGTCATCGTTCTTATTGCATTACTCCATTTCTCCATGAACTTAAGACACTAGATGCATGCTGAATAGCGGTCGATGTGTGGAGTAATAGTAGTAGATGCAGGCATGAGTCGGCCTACTACCCTTGGACGTGATGCCTATATAATGATCATTGCCTGGATATAATCATGATTATTTGAAGTTCTATCAATTGCCCAACAGTAATTTGTTTACCCACCGTATGCTATTTTTCTCGAGAGAAGCCACTAGTGAAATCTACGGCCCCGGGTCTCTTCTTTATTATATTTGCCTTCGAGATCTGTTTTTATTTCCTTTTATTTTCAGATCTATATTACCAAAAACACAAAAAATACCTTGCTAAGTTTTATTTGCATTTATCCAATCTACTACAATTTTACCTATCCTTTACCCGTGAGGGATTGACAACCCCTCTCTAACATCGGGTTGCAAGTATTTGTTCTTTGTGTGCAGGAGCTGTTTACATGGTGTTGCGTGGTTCTCCTACTGGTTCAATAGCTTTTGATCTCATCACTGAGGGAAATACCTACCGTTGCTATGCTGCATCATCCCTTCCTCTTTGGGGAAATACCGGCGTAGTTCAAGCAAACATCAAAAGGAATTTTCTGGCGCCGTTGCCGGGGAGACATCATCAACATTTACCAGGTTCCTAATCACAAATCTCATCTCCTTGCAATTTACATTATTTGCCATTTGCCTCTCATTTTCCTCTCCCCCACTTCACAAAAATTTGCCATTTTATTCACCCTCTTGTTTTTTTCGTTCGTCGTTTTCTCGTCAGATCTGTTTATGTGTGCAATCTTGTTGCGTAGTCATGATGACTCAAGAGGACACCAAGTTTTATGATTTCTCCAATACCAACAACAATGATATTATTAATCAGCACTCCGATTGCTCCTCCCGCCACTAGTGCGGAGTCTTGTGATATTAATGCCGCTTTGTTGAATCTTGTTATGAAAGAACAATTTTCTGGTACTCCTAGTGAGGATGCCGCGTCCCATCTTAACACATTCGTGGAATTATGCGATATGCAAAATAAAAAAGATGTGGACAATGATATTGTGAAGTTGAAATTATTCCCGTTTTCTTTGCGAGATCGTGCAAAAAAAATTGGTTTTCTTCTTTGCCTCGCAATAGTATCGATTCTTGGGATAAGTGCAACGATGCCTTTATTGCTAAGTATTTTCTACCCACAAAATTATTTCCCTTAGAACGCAAATCATGAATTTTAAGCAACTTGAGCACGAACATGTTGTGCAGTCTTGGGAAAGAATGAAATTGATGCTAAGAAATTGTCCTACTCATGGCTTAAATCTTTGGATGATCATACAAATTTTATATGCGGGATTGAATTTTGTTTCTAGAAATCTTTTAGATTCCTCAGCAGGTGTTACTTTTATGGAAATTACTTTGGGTGAAGCTACTAAATTGCTAGACAATATTATGGCAAATTATTCAATGACATACCAAAAGAGCTCCTACTAGTAAAAAAGTTAATTCAGTTGAAGAAATTTCTTCTTTGAGTGAAAAAATTGACGCTCTTATGAAATTGGTTTCTAATAAAAGTGCTAATATTTATTTTAATGATGTGACTTTGTCTACTTTGATTGAGCAAAATAGTGATGCCGTAGATGTGAATTTCATCTCGCGAGACAATTTCAATAACAATACTTATAGAGGTAATTTTAATCCTAGGCCTTTTCCTAGTAATTCATCTAATAATTATGGTAATTCCTATGGTAATCCTTCTTATAATAATAATAGGAACACCTCTGATCTTGAGAATAATATTAAAGAATTTATCAATACTCAAAAGGTTTTCAATGCTACAATAGAAGAAAAGCTGAATAAGATTGATGATATGTCTAGAAGTATTGATAAAATTTCTCATGATGTAGAAAATATCAAGATGAAATTTTTTGTGCCTAAGGTTGAGGAATTTAAAGCTTTATATGTTTCTATGGATGAAAGTAAGAAAAGAACCGCTATGCTTAGAGCTAGAAGAGAATTTTTAGAAAAATCATTTTCTAGTGATTGCTTTCCTAAAAGTGATGAAGATCTTAAAATGATTAGTGTTTCTTCTATTGATTCCTTGTTTAGTAAAATTAATATTGATGATAAAGGGACTAGAGAAGATTCAACTTTAGCTAGAAGGCATCCCCATAATTCGGAGGGTGAAAATCTTGTTGAGAAAATTGATAAACGTGGGTTTGAAGAGGTCAAAACTTTAACTAGTGATGTGCCCACTCTTTTGGATTACAAAGACTTTAATTATGACAACTGCTCTTTGATTGATTGTATTTATTTGTTGCAATCCATGATAAATTCACCCCATGCTTATGAACAAAATAAAGCTTTTACTAAACATATCGTTGATGCTATGATGAAAGCCTTAGAAGAAAAGTTGGAATTAGAGGTTTTGATCCCTAGAAAATTACATGATGAATGGGAACCTACTAGCAAAGTCAAGATCAAAAATTATGAGTGTTTTTCTTTATGTGACTTGGGTGCTAGTGTTTCTACAATCCCGAAATCTTTATGTGATGTGCTTGGTCTTGCCGATATTGAAGAATGTTCTTTAAATTTGCACTTGCGGATTCTACTATTAAAAAGCCTATGGGAAGAATTAATGATGTTCTTATTCTTGCAAATAGGAATTATGTTCCCATAGATTTTATTGTTCTTGATATTGATTGCAATCTGTCTTGTCCAATTATTCTTGGTAGACCGTTTTTATGTACTATTGGTGTCGTGATTGATATGAAAGAAGGCAATATTAAATTTCAATTTCCACTAAGGAAGGGTATGAAAAACTTCCCTAGAACTAGAATTAAGCCACCATATGAATCAATCATGAGGGCATCATATGGATCTAGAAACAAGGATGAAAACACTTAGATCCTTTGTATTATGCCTAGCTAGGGGCGTAAAATGATAGCGCTTGTTGGGAGGCAACCCAATATTTATCTTTTTACTTTTTGGTTTTCTTGCTAGTTTGCAGTAAATATATAAAGATGCCTCTTATTAGATGTGTTTTTATGTTTTAATTAGTGTTTGTGCCAAGCACAACCTTTGGGTTCATGTTGGGTGATAGTTGATTTGATCTTGTTGAAAAACAGAAACGTTTGCACTCAGAAAAACAATTTTCATAAATCACGGAAACGTGATTTTGCTCTAAATTTTTTACACAAGTTTTATATACAAATTTATCACATTGTCCTAAATTTTCAGAGTTTTTGGAGTTACAGAAGTATAAGAAGTTCTCTGATTACTACAGACTGTTATGTTTTTAACAGATTCTGTTTTCTTTGCATTGTGTGCTTGTTTTGATGATTCTATGGTTTCATTTAAAGAGTTTTTGCCGTAGAAAAGTTGGAATACAATAGATATAATGCAAAAATAAAATATGAATGGGTTTGCAACAGTACTTAGAGTAGTGATTTGCTTTGTTATACTAACGGATCTCACAAAGGTTTTGTTGAGTTTTGTGTGATTGAAGTTTTCAGGTTTTGGGTGAGATCTCGATGGATGAAGGAATAAGGAGTAAGAAGAGCCTAAGCTTAGGGATGCCCCATGGCATCCCAAGCTATTATCTAAAAGAGAAGCAAGCAACTAAGCTTGGGGATGCCCCGAGTGGCATTCCCTCTTTCTTCTAACGACCATCAGTATTTTACTTGGAACTATATTTTTATTCATCACATATCATGAGTTTTGCTTGGAGCGTCTTGTATGATATTAGTCTTTGCTTGTTTTGCTTTTTGTTTTAAGTCATCTATCCTTGCTGGACACACCTATTTGAGGGAGCCACAATTATGCTATGAATTGTTAAAATTGCTCGCTATGCTTCACTTAAATCTTTATGAGCTATGGAATTGCTCTAGTCCTTCACTTATATCTTTTTGAGCACGGTGTGCTTTAGTATTTTTGAAGAAATGTTCTCATGCTTCACTTAGATATATTTGAGAGTCAGTAAATTTTTTAAGAAATTCTCTCATGCTTCACTAAATTATTTTGAGAGAAGAAAATTTTTATGCTCATGTTCTTCACTTAGATTTGTTTGAGCTATCAAAAGCAACATATGAAATTAGTCCCAAAGTGATAGATATTCAAGAGGGACATAATAAAAACTTTCATGAAGATCATTGGACAAAATAAAATTGATTCCTTGTAATAGTTTTGCGACATGTTGATAAAATATGTGAGTCATGTTGATGAGTAATTATGCTTTAGTAAGAATATTGGCGTTAAGGTTTGTGATTCCCTATGCAAGCAAGAAAGTCAATAGTTATGCAATGAAATTACATCCTACTTGTGTTGCATTATTCGGTGTTAGTTATGCTTAATGCTCGCTTATGAGATTTTTGTTTCTTGGTTGGATGCTTCCCAATCTTTTTCTAGCCTTCATTTGCACCAAGTATGATCACTACTTGTGCATCCAAAATCCTTAAACCCTGTTTTGCCACATGAGTCCACTATACCTACCTATATGTGATATTCTTTTACCGTTCTAAGCAAATTTGTATGTGCCATCTCTAACTTTCAAAATAAACTTCTCTTTTGTGTGCTCGTACCGCTCATAAAACGGTTAGTGGTGGTTGATATTTTCCATGCTAGATGTGTTATTCTCAAGATGAGTGTTTATTCACTTGTCATTGCACGAGAGTACGACAAAGGTATTAGGGATGCCCAGTCCCGTAATGAAAAATGAATTTACTTTATGTTGTCAAATAATAAATTCCTTGTAAAGTGTTGGTATTGACGGTACCCGTGGATTCAGTTAGCTGTGGAATATGAAAGTATGGTGGAAAAAGGAATAAAATTTATTTTCTGGGAACCGCCTATGATATATCTAGCATGGAAAGTATTGGAAACTACTCGATCGTTTTCGTTGACAGGAAAAGCATGCCACACGAAATGTTTTATCTCTACCTTTTTCGCTTTGAGCTCTGGCACCTCTACAAATCCCTACTTCCCTCTGCGAAGGGCCTTTCTTTTACTTTATGCAATTTTTGTTTTTATTTGAGTCTCCATCTTCTCTTATCAAGCACCAACTAAGGGGCACTATGATCGTACTTGAGCAATGGGTGTAACTAATATGCGAGTGTGTTTCCTGAATGGATCAATGATTGAGCATAATGGGCTAGGGATAACTTGCTTTAGTATTGATATTTTGAAAGACGTGGTTTCTTGTTGATATGCTTGAGTATTTAAGTCCTCATGTCAAAACCAGACTATTACTTTGAACCATATACAAGTCCAAATGTCCATGCTACAAAGAAAAGAATATGGTATGAACATGTTAGGCAGCATTCCACATCAAAAATTCTGTTTTTGTCATTTACCTACTCGAGGACGAGCAGGAATTAAGCTTGGGGATGCTGATACGTCTCCAACGTATCTATAATTGTTGATTGTTCCATGCCGTTATATTATCATTCTTGGATGTTTTACAATCATTTTATAGCAACTTTATATCATTTTGTGGGACTAATATATTGACATAATGCCCAGGGCTAGTTGCTGTTTTTTGCTTGTTTTTTTACTTCATAGGAAATCAATACCAAACGAAGTCCAAACGCAGCGAAACTTTGGTGATTTTTTTGGACCAGAAGACACACGATGGGCCAAGAAAGTACCTGAGGGGGGCTGGAGAAGCACCTGGGGGTGCTCCGAGGGGGGCACAACCCACCAGGGTGCGCCTGGACCCCCAGGCGCGCCCAGGTGGGTTGTGCCCACCTCGGTGGCCTCCCGCACCGCCTCTTTGCTCTATAAATACCCCAATATTCCAGAAACCCTAAGGAGTTGACGAATATCAATTCGAGCCGCCACAAGTTCCAGAACCACCAGATCCAATCTAGATACCATCACAGAGGGGTTCATCATCCTCATTGGTGCCTCTCCGATGATGCGTGAGTAGTCTTTTGTAGACCTACGGGTCCGTAGTTAGTAGCTATATAGATTTCTCTCTCTCTTTTGATTCTCAATACAATGGTCTCTTGGAGATCCATATGATGTAACTCTTTTTGCGGTGTGTTTGTTGGGATCCAATGAACTTTGGTTTACCAGATCTATGGTTTTATCCATGAAAGTTATTTGAGTCTTCTTTGATCTCTTATATGCATGATTGCTTATAGCCTAGTATTTCTTCTCCGATATTTGGGATTTGTTTGGCCAACTTGATCTATTTATCTTGCAATGGGAAGAGGTGCTTTGTGATGGGTTTGATCTTACGGTGCTTGATGATACGTCTCCAACGTATCTATAATTTTTTATTGTTCCATGTTGTTTTATTATCAATCTTGATGCAACTTTTGGTAATAACCTATTGACATAGTGCCAAGTGCCAGTTGCTATTTTTTTCCATGTTTTTTACATCGCAGGAAAACAATATCAAACGAAGTCCAAATGCCATGAAACTCCATGATGATTTTTTATGGGCCAAAAGGAAGCAGATGGGCCCTGGTTGCACCTGGGGGCTGGCCCGAGGAGGGGACAACCCACCAGGGCGCGCCAGGAGGCCCTGACGCGCCCTGGTGGGTTGTGCGCACCTCGGGTGCCCCCCGAACCGCCTCTTTGCTCTATAAATACCCCAAAAATCCAGAAACCCTAGAAGTCGATTTAAATATTCATCCAGCCGCCGCAGAGTCCAGAACCACCAGATCCAATCTAAACACCATCACGGAGGGGTTCACCACTTCCATTGGTGCCTCTCCGATGACGCATGCCTAGTTATTTGTAGACCTTCGGGTCTGTAGTTAGTAGCTAGATGGCTTTCTCTCTCTCGCTGAATTCTCAATACAATGGTCTCTTGGAGATCCATATGATGAAACTCTTTTTGCAGTGTGTTTGTTGGGATCTGATGAACTTCGAGTTTATGATCAGTTATATCTTTTTATATCCATGAAAGTTATTTGAGTTTCTTTGATCTCTTATATGCATGATCTCTTATAGCCTCGTATTTCTTCTCCGATATTTGGGTTTTGTTTACCCAACTTGATCTATTTATCTTGCAATGGGAAGAGGTGCCCGGTAGTGGGTTCGATCTTACAGTGCTTGATCCCAGTGACAGAAGGGGAACCGACACGTATGTATCATTGCTACTAAGGATAAAAATACGAGATCTATATCTCCCGCCATATAGATAAACGGATCTTGTCTACATCATGTCATCGTTCTTGTTGCATTACTCCGTTTTCCAATGAACTTAATACACTAGATGCATGCTGGATAGCGGTCGATATGTGGAGTAATAGTAGTAGATGCGGTGAGTCGGTCTACTAATCTTGGACGTGATGCCTATGTAATGACCATTGCCTGGATATCGTCATGATTATTTGAAGTTCTATCAAATGCCCAACAGTAATTTGTTTACCCACCGTTTGCTATTTTTCTCGAGAGAAGCCACTAGTGAAACCTACGGCCCCGGGTCTTCTTTCTCATATATTTGCTTTGCGATCTACTTTTCCTTTGCATTTTTATTCAGATCTATTAAACCAAAAATACAAAAAATACTTTTCTGCACTTTTATTTATTTGCGATCTATTATTTCAATCTATTACAACTTTCTCCCGTCAACTTGCCAATTTCTGGCGCCGTTACCCGAAAGGGATTGACAACCCCTTTTACACGTCGGGTTGCGAGGTGTTGTTATTTGTGTGCAGGTGCTGTTTATGTTGTGTTGCTTGGTTCTCCTATTGGTTCGATACCTTGTTTTCATAACTGAGGGAAATACTCTACCGTCGCTGTGCTACATCATCCCTCCCTCTCCGGGGAAATACCGACGTAGTTCCAGCTACCATCAAGGAGAATTTCTGGCGCCGTTGCCGGGGACGATCTTCAACATAACCAGGTTCCTAATCACAAATCTTATCTCCTTGCAATTTACATTATTTGCCATTTGCCTCTCATTTTCCTCTCCCCCACTTCACAAAAAAATGCCGTTTTATTCGCCCTCTTTTTCGTTCACCTTTTTCTCGTCAGATCTCTTGTTTGCTTGTGTTACCATGTGTCTTCTATTTGCTTGCATCTTTGCTTGCTAATAATCTATTGATATGGAACCTCAATGATGAACCAATTGCTAGTGAATTGCGTTCACTAGATTATCTTTGTGAAGTTTTGCTTCAGATCTATGAATCTGAAATTGTGATGAAGTGTTAAACGAAGAAATTTATAAAGTGATTCATGATAGCTCCTTGAATGAAAAAGCAAGATCGCAATGATGTTACTATAAATTCTATTAATGTCAATTGTATTAATGATATGCAAAACTCCAAGCTTGGGGATGCTTGTTTTTTTATGTCCACTACTTGTTGCAATGATCATGATTGGGGTGATTCTTCTTATGACCTTGAAAATTTATTTAAGCCTCATGATGAATTTGTTTGCGATAATATTGAAAGTGGGTTTGTAAGAGTATCAACTTTAGGTAAAATTAATCCCACAAGTTTGGAGAGTGCTCAATCTTATGAAATTTTTGATGAAAGTGGGTTCGGAAAGGTCATGACTTTAGTTGATTTTGATTCCACTATTTGGAAAGAGTGTCAACTTTGCATGCATGCGGATCATAAAGAGAATATTTTATGTGATAGTTATATTGTTGAATTTGATTATGATACTACATATAATTATTATGACATAGGAAAATATGGTTGTAGAAATTTTCATGTTATTAAATTTGCTCTCGTTGTGTTGAGATTGTCAATGTTTTATTCCTCTCCTTTGCATATGCTAGATGTTTCTTGTCTTGACAATTTGTTTTGCTATAAAATTCCTATGCATAGGAAGTATGTTAGACTTAAATGTGTTTGTCACATGTTTCATGATGCTCTCTTTGTGTTCCAATTATTATCTTTCGTGTGAGCATCATTGAAATCTTATGCCTAGCTAAGGGCGTAAAAGTATAGCGCTTGTTGGGAGGAAACCCAATGAATAAAATTTATTTTTGCTTTTTGATTTCTGTTCTTGAGTGTTTACACAATTATGCCTCTGGTATGGTTGTGCTTTTTATGTTTTAATTAGTGTTTGTGCCAAGTAAAACCTATAGGATCTTCTTGGGTGATAGTTGTTTGATCTTGCTGAAAAAGACATAATCTTTGCGCTCACAAAAATAATTTTCATAAATCACCGAATAGAGATTTTTCCCTGATTCTTTTTGCAGAAGATTAATATAAAGATTACCCAGATCTTCCTATTTTGGTAGAATTTTTGGAGTTCCAGAAGTTTTCTCCATAGTCAGATTACTACAGACTGTTTTGTTTTGACAGATTCTGTTTTCTTTGTGTTGTGTGCTTATTTTGATGGCTCTATGGTTTTCTTTGATGAGTTTTTGCCATAGAAAAGTTGGAATACAGTACATATAATACAAAAAAAATATGAATTGGTTTGATACAGCACTTATAGTAGTGGTTTGCTTTCTTATACTAACGGATCTCACGAAAGTTTTGTTGAGTTTTGTGTGATTGAAGGTTTCAAGTTTTGGGTTATCTTACGATGGATGAAGGAAGGATATAAGAGCCTAAGCTTGGGGATGACCCGGCATCCCAAGCTATTATCCAATAATGAGCAACCAACTAAGCTTGGGGATGCCCCCGAGTGGCATCCCCGCTTTCTTCCAACAACTATCGGTATTTTACTCGAGACTATATTTTTATTCGTCACATGATATGTGTTTCTTGTATGATATGTGTCTTTGCTTGATTTATTTTGTGTTTTAAGTCATCAATCCTTGCTGGACACACCTATTTGAGAGAGCCAAAATTATATCATGACTTGTTAGAATTGCTCTTTGTGCTTCACTTAAATCTTTTATGAGCTAGGACTTGCTCTAGTGGTTCACTTATATCTTTTTGAGCACGGTGTGCTTTGTTATTTTGAAGAAATGCTCTCTTGCTTCACTTAGATTTATTTGAGAGTTAGTAAAATTTTGAAGAAATTCTCTCTTGCTTCACTCAGATTACTTTGAGAGAAACAAAATTTGTTATGCTCATGATCTTCACTTATATTTGTTTGAGCTTATGAAAAGCAACACATAAAAGTTAGTCCCAAAGTGATAGATATCCAAGAAGGATAAAGAAAATAAAATGTCATGAAGATCATTGGACAAAATAAACTTGATTCTTAGTAATAGTTTTGAGATATGATGATGTGATATGTGAGTTATGTTGATGAGTAATTGTGCTCTAGTAAGAATATTGGTGTTATGGTTTGTGATTCCCTATGCATGCACGAAAGTCAATAATCATGCAATGAAAATTATATCCTACTTGTGGTGCATTATTCCGTGTTACTTATGCTTAATGCTTGCTTCACAAAATTATTCGTTTCTTGGTTGGCCGCTTCTCAATCTTTTTGCTAGCCTTCATTTTGCACCAAGTATGATCTCTACTTGTGCATCCAAATTCCTTTAAACCAGTTTTGACATATGAGTCCACTATATCTACCTATATGCGGTATTCTTTTGCCGTTCTAAGAAATTTTTTATGTGCCATCTCTAATTTTGAAAATAAACTTCTCTTTTGTGTGTTTGTTTCGCTCACGGAACGGTAACGGGTGGCTAATATTTTCCACCCATGCTAGATGTGTTATTGTCAAGATGAGTGTTTATTCACTTGTCATTGCACGAGAGTAAGGCAAAGGTTTTGGGGATTCCCAGACCCGAAATGCAAAAATGTATTTACTTTATGTGGTCAAATAACAAATTCCTTGGAAAGTGTTGGTATGGAAGGCACCCGTGGATACGGCTAGCCATGGAAAGTGAAAGTATGGTGGAAAATGGAATAAACTTTATTTTTTGTCTGGGAACCGCCTATGGCATATCTAGCATGGAAAGTGTTCGTAGCTCTACGCCATTTTCGTTGGTGGGATGGGTACACCTCCCAAAATGTTTTTATCTCAATTTTTTTCTCTTTGAGCTCTGGCACCTCTACAAATCCCTATTTCCCTCTATGAAGGGTCTTTCTTCTACTTTATGCAATTTTTATTTCGAGTCTCCATCTTCTCTTACAAAAGCACCAACAAAGAGGCAATATGATCATACTTAAGTATTGGGTGTAGCTAATATTCGAGTGTGTTTCATGAATGGATCACTGTTTGAGCATGATGGGCTAGGGATAACTTGTTTTAGCATTGATATTTTGAAAGACATGGTTGCTTGTTGATATGCTTGAGTATCTAAATTATTATGTCAAAACTAGACTATTGCTTTGAATCACATAAAAGTCCGAATGTCCATGCTATAAAGAAAAGAATATGATATGACTTGATGAACAACACTCCACATCAAAAATTCTGTTTTTATCACTTACCTACTCGAGGACGAGTAGGAGTTAAGCTTGGGGATGCTGATACGTCTCCAAAGTATCTATAATTTTTGATTGTTCCATGCTATTTTATTACCAATCTTGGATGTTTTATAATAATTTTATAGAATTTTAATCGGTTTTTGGTACTAACCTATTGACATAGTGCCAAGTGCCAGTTGTTGGTTTTTCATGTTTTTTTACATCGCAACAAATCAATATAAAAAAGAGTCCAAATGCCACGAAATTCCACGATGATTTTTTATGGGCCAAAAGGAAGCAGATGGGCCCTGGTTGCACTGGTGCCGTCAGAGGGGACAACCCACTGTGGCGCGCCAGAGGCTCGACGCTACCTGGTGGGTTGTGCCCACCTCGGGTGCCCCCCGGACTGCCTCTTTGCTCTATAAATACCCCAAAAATCCAGAAAACCTAGGGGAGTCGACGAAATATTCATCCAGCCGCCGCAGAGTCCAGAACCACCAGATCCAATCTAAACACCATCATGGAGGGTTCACCACTTCCATTGGTGCCTCTTCTATGATGCGTGAGTAGTTCTTTGTAGACCTTCGGGTCCGTAGTTAGTGGCCAGATGGCTTTTTCTCTCTCGTTGAATTCTCAATACAATGGTCTCTTGGAGATCCATATGATGTAACTCTTTTTGCGGTGTGTTTGTTGGGATCTGATGAACTTCGAGTTTATGATCAGTTATATTTATATCCATGAAAGTTATTTGAGTTTCTTTGATCACTTATATGCATGATCTCTTATAGCCTCGTATTTCTTCTCCGATATTTGGGTTTTGTTTGGCCAACTTGATCTATTTATCTCACAATGGGAAGAGGTGCCCGGTAGTGGGTTCGATCTTACGGTGCTTGATCCCAGTGATAGAAGGGGAGTCGACACATATGTATCATTGCTACTAAGGATAAAAAGACGAGATCTATATCTACCGCCATATAGATAAACGGATCTTATCAACATCATGTCATCGTTCTTATTGCGTTACTTTGTTTTTCTATGAACTTAATACACTAGATGCATGCTGGATAGCGGTTGATGTGTGGAGTAACAGTAGTAGATGCATGCAGGAGTCGGTCTACTAATCTTAGACGTCATGCCTATGTAATGATAATTGCCTGGATATCATCATGATTATTTGAAGTCTATCAAATGCCCAACAGTAATTTGTTTACCCACCATTTGCTATTTTTCTCGAGAGAAGCCACTAGTGAAACCTACGGCCCCCGGGTCTTCTTTCTCATATATTTGCTTTGCGATCTACTTTTCCGTTGCATTTTTATTCAGATATATTAAACCAAAAATACAAAAATACTTTGCTGCACTTTTATTTATTTGCGATCTATTATTTAAATCTATTACAACTTTCTCCCGTCAACTTGCCAATTTCTAGCGCCGTTACCCGAAAGGGATTGACAACCCCTTTTACATGTCGGGTTGCGAGGTGTTGTTATTTGTGTGCAGGTTCTATTTACGTTGTGTTGCTTGGTTGTCCTACTGGTTCGATACTTTGGTTTCATAACTGAGGGAAATACTCTACCGTCGCTGTGCTACATCATCCCTCCCTCTCCGAGGAAATACCGACGTAGTTCTAGCTACCATCAGTTGATCCCAGTGACAGAAGGGGAACTGATACGTATGTATTGTTGCCATTAAGGATAAAAAGATGTGGTCTATTTCTACATAAATAGATCTTGTCTACATCATGTCATCATTCTTATTGCATTACTTCATTTCTCCATGAACTTAATACACTAGATGCATGCTGGATAGCGGTCGATGTGTGGAGTAATAGTAGTAGATGCAGGTAGGAGTCGGTCTACTAATCTTGGACGTGATGCCTATATAATGATCATTGCCTGGATATCGTCATGATTATTTGAAGTTCTATCAATTGCCCAACAGTAATTCGTTTACCCACTGTTTGCTATTTTTCTCGAGAGAAGCCACTAGTGAAATCTACGGCCCCAGGTCTCTTCTTTATTATATTTGCCTTCACGATCTATTTTTATTTGCTTTTATTTTCAGATCTATTAAACCAAAAATACAAAAATACCTTGCTCATATTTTTATTTATTTATTTTATCTCGCGTTCCCGCGAGATCTATTTATCCAATCTACTACAATTTTATCTATCTTTTTACCCGTGAGGGATTGACAACCCCTCTCTTACGTTGGGTAGCAAGTATTTGTTCTTTGTGTGCAGAAGCTGTTTACATGGTGTTGAGTGCTTCTCCTACTAGTTCGATAACCTTGGTCTCATCACTGAGGGAAATACCTACGGTTGATGTGCTGCATCATCCCTTCCTCTTTGGGGAAATACCGACGTAGTTCAAGCAAACAACAATCGACAAGCCATTGAGAATAAATGGATCTTCAAGAAGACTGATGTTGCTGGTAATGTTACTGTCTACAAAGCTCGACTTGTCGCAAAAGGTTTTCGACAAGTTCTTGGAGTTGACTATGATGAAACTTTCTCCTCTGTAGAGATGCTTAAGTCTGTCCGAATCATGTTAGCAATTGCCGCATTTTATAATTATGAAATCTGGCAAATGGATGTCAAAACCGCATTCCTTAATGGATTTCTTAAAGAATAGTTGCATATGATGCAACCAGAAGGTTTTGTTGGTCCTAAAGGTGCTAACAAAGTGTGCAAGCTCCAGCGATCCATCTATGGACTGGTGCAAGCATCTCAGAGTTGGAATATACATTTTGATGAGGTGATCAAAGCATATGGTTTTATACAAACTTATGATGAAGCCTGTATTTACAAGAAAGTGACTGGGAGCTCTGTAGCATTTCTGATATTATATGTAGATGACATATTGTTCATTGGAAATGATATAAAATTTCTGGATAGCATAAAAGGATACTTGAATAAGATTTTTTCAATGAAAAGACCTCGGTAAAGGTGCTTATATATTGGGCATCAAGATCTATAGAGATAAATCAAGACGCTTAATACACTACAAAAAAATACACTTCCGTGATGATACTTGTTTGTCACAGTAGGTCACGTTTTCTGTCATGCATGTACATCCATGAAGATTTTATGAGAGAATCAAGATAGTCATACCTGTGCTGTCGTAGAAGTGTTCCATGACATTACCAAAATTATCATCACGGAAGTGTCCACTTCCATGATGATAAATTGTGCATCATGGAAGTGCTTTCGTCAAGGGTAACCGACACGTGGCATCCACCATAACGGGTCGCCGTTAAGCTATCGGGTCCAGTTTTGGATCCGATAACCTGTTAACAGTCCGGACCAATGGGGATTTTCCACGTGTAAAATTCACAATGGCCGGGGTACCATGTGTCGGCTCACTGTTGGCACAGATGTCATCCACTCATTCACTACTAGGGAAAAGCTTATAGGCAGACGCTTACTAGTAGCGCGGGTTTATACCCCTCGCTGCTGCTAATTACTAGTAGCGCAGGTTATAAACCCACACTACTACTAAGTTGATAGTAGTAGCGGGTTTTACCCTCTCAACTACTAAGTGATTTCCACCGTGCCTTCCGGGACCAGTCAGAGTAGCAGCGTGGGTTATAAACCCACGCTACTACTAAGTTGATAGTAGTAGCTGGTTATAAACCCCACGCTACTACTAAGTGGTCTCCACCATGCACCCTGGGACATGCCATAGTAGTAGCGTGGGTATAAACCCAGCGTTACTATTATCAACCCACCGACACATGTATAAACATAGCGCACGGAGGCCCAATCCCAGACCCACACTCTCTCAATTTGACTTCACCCTCCCACCTGCGACGCCCTTCCTCGCCCACCGCAACTGCCGGCCTCGCACCTCGACGTCTCCCTCAAATCCGGCGAC
The DNA here is from genome assembly GCA_021605145.1 of Aegilops bicornis. Taxonomy (NCBI): domain Eukaryota; kingdom Viridiplantae; phylum Streptophyta; class Magnoliopsida; order Poales; family Poaceae; genus Aegilops; species Aegilops bicornis. The sequence continues at coordinate 598,944,747 of CM038670.1, forward strand.
CTCCTCTTCCACCGTAGCCCCTCCTTCCTCCTCCTCCTCCTCCGCTGCTAGAAGGAGAGGAAGATCCAGCAGAGCGCTGCCCATGACGATGGCCAGATCTTTGATGGACGCAACCCATGGTGTCATCTAGGGTTTCGACTCCAACTCCTGCGGCCACTGGTGAGTTGCTGCACCTACTCCTCTCTCTCCCTCTCTCTCTCTCTCTCTCTCTCTCTTCCTCTTCTAATCCTTGTCTCTTTTTTTGTAGCAGTAGCAAAGGAGAGGTGTGGAGAAGAGTTGGACGGGGAAACACCATCTCCATGGACGACTTCATACCCTCCAGGATCAGCATCGGCCATGCATGAAGAGGACGATGACGCCTAGCAGCAGCATCCATGGCTGGAATTTATTTTTTATTTCCTAATTAGTTAGAAGTAGCGAGGGTCCAGAATTACGCTACTACTAGTTGTAGCATGGGTGGTATCCATGCTACTACTAACGGTCGTAGTAGTAGCGCGGGTGGCACCCGCGCTACTACCAGTTAGCTGTAGCGCCGTATCAGTAGCACGGGCACCCGCGCTACTAATATACCTAAAACCCGCGCTAGTGCTAGGCTTTTCCATAGTAGTGATTGGACAGAAGGCGCCTATGATACGTCGACACATGGCACGACCCAACAGAGGCCCATTCAGGTGAAAAGGCTGACCCGTTTGACTTGGTCAAAAGGTAGCGGACCGGCCCACGGAAAGCTTGTTAACAACATGTTCGTATATAGCCCATTTACGGCCCGCTAACTCACGACCCGTTATGTCCTATCTGAATTAAGCCCAGTAGCTTCATCTGGGCCGTCTAATATCTTTCCAGCCCATTGTAACTTCCGGCCCATGTATGGCCCATGACGTCTTTCGGCCCATATGAGGCCCTTTGTAACTCTTGGCCCATTAACGCCCGTGCTGAAACTGGCCCGTAATGAATAGTGTACCGCTTTATACCCATTAACGGCCCATTATTCCATTGGGCCGTTTCCAACCCGTGTTATCTTTCGGCCTTTTCAGGGCCCATTTATTATTGGGCTCATTTCCAGCATTCCATTACTGGCCTTTTCTGCTCGTGGGCCAAATTCAGCCCGTGCTTACAGTCGGCCCGTTTGTGGCCCGTTAATCCGTTGGGTCGTTTTCATTGGGTCATCAAATATGGCAGATTAATGACGGCCCATTATGGTCGGCCCATGAACAGACGATTCCAACTCTAGCCCATTTACGGCCCATAATGCGGTCTATTATTGGCCCATGTTTGGCTAATCGATCATACGACCCGTAGAAGGCCCATTGATGCTACGACCCATAGAAGGCCCATTGTTTCTATGGCCCATAGAAGGCCCATTGTTTCTACGGCCCGTAGGAGGCCCATGGTCACTACAGTAAATATGTAGCCCATGGTTATTGTGGCCTAGTTTTAAAAAATAGGTTATTGTGGTCACTAGGAAACCGTGAAAAAAGAACTGCGATGACTACAAGCAAACAAATAAACAAGATAACAAGGAAATAAATAAGCAAGCGACTTACGCTAGGCTATGACGGCTATTACACATATTACATCCACTGTGATGACTACAAGCAAACAAATAAACAAGATAACAAGGAAATAAATAATCAAGCGACTTACGCTAGGCTATGACGGCTATTACACATATTACATCCACTGGGCATCAAAGTTCGCCACCAGTGCAAATATAGGGCACAAAGCAGCATATCACATACACTGGTTGTCAAAGTTGGTGACTAGTGCAAATAAACGCCACAGCAAAACAAGTCCAGAACTAAAACCACTTCAGAAGAGCTCAAGAAACAATATCCTGGGTACCCATAATGCTGGCAAGATGGTTAGCAAGCTTATTAACTTTCTCTTGTTTGGCGCTTAAATCCTCCAGCGCTTGTCGTTGCACCAGAAAGTATGCATCTGAATTCTCCAGGGACTTCCTCAGTCCTTCGGCTTCTTGTCGCAGCACATCTGATCGATGTCTTTCAACTTGAAGTTGAGACTCTAGAAGACGAATTGATTTAGGCAGCGAGTTCGAAGAGCTTGTGCTAGAAGTAGTGGCCAGTAACTCGAACACTACATCAAGACATGACTTTTGGGTTGTCTCACCGTCGTCAAGATAGTTTTTATCAGCTTTCTTGGAGACCAACAGGGATGTCTCACTATCTTGAACCTTATCTGCATTAATTCCTTTACCATTGCATAACGGGGTACTCTTCTCCAATATTTTGTCCGTATTCTAAAAGAGAAACAAGCAAACACATCACAGGTTTACCATGTTGTATATGAAACTCATTTTGGTAAATCAGTTCAGTAGTAAAGTGGACATGATAACATCATGAAACAAACATATATCTATGTACCATGGTCACTGTATGGTCTATATCATTCTAGTTTTTGTTGCCAAATCAAGATAGAGACACAGTTCAAATAATATCTATTTAAGACAAAGCAGAATAGACAGAATATAAGTGTGGGAAACTACAAAGCAATAACAACACTTGTAATGTGCATGACATGAGAACATAATCTGTTTATTCAACTGAAACTGAAATCAACATAGAGCAAGTTACAACAAGAAACCGATTAAAGAAACAGGTTTAAAACATACCTGTTGCGCCATTGGAGTTTCAATTCCACCCTTCAAATTTGAAAATAGTTGGTATGAGTACATACAGTGATGCAAGAGCAAAGGAGTATGAACCGTAGCTATAGAACCTGACCTAAGAACAGTTCTTCTTACGCTTTAAAAGCGCTAGCGTTGTGATTCGGAGTGGTGGTCCTCATGCTTTGGGCACCATGGTTCCCTTTACTAACTGCTTGTGTTTGGGTGCTCTGTGGTGGAGACAGTGTTGTGTCAACTGGAACTGGGTTACTATCTGCTGGGGTTGGGGTTAGAAGGGGTGTAGCTGGTTCTCTGTCCAACTGGGTAGGGGTACAATCTGTGAGAGTCTGGGTTATGTGTTGTGGGGCTGGTTCTTGGGCAAGTACAACCGTGGTCCTATCTGCATCGACTGGTAGCACTATCTTTTCCGAAGACCGTGTTATTACTCCCTTAGATACTGCCATCACCCTCTCCAATTCAAATGGCTGATAAACAAGAAAAGTAATTGAATCTACAGACATTGTATGATAGACCGGTGCAATGGATAGTGGGGAATAAAAGAGGGCATGAAATAATTCACATCTATGTTGTCTAACCAAACAGGATAGCATGACACAATTTCACATATATGATGGCTAACTAAAGAGGATAGCATGACACAATTTCACATATATGATGGCTAACTAAAAAGGATGGAAAGACATAGTTCAAAATATTATGTAAACATGATGACATGATATAACTATATAATGTATTTATTAAATAGGTTGGCATGCCATAATTCACATACATGCCGCCTATGGAAACATGATAGCATGATATAATTCACAGATAGAATGCATAATTCAAAATATGATGACTATAAACACTAAACAGGATGAGATGATATAACTATATGATGTCTTTATTAAATGGGTTGGCATGCCATAATTCAGATAGATGTTGTCTATGTAAACATGATGGCATGATATAATTCAAATATATGATTTATATACTAAGCAAGTAAGCAAATGGCAATCACATATATGATGTAAAAACTAAGCAATGCAATACAACATGCATGACATGAGTAATATAACCCTGCCAAGTTGAGCATAGACCTCAGGGGGGGGGGGGAGGAATAGGACTGGTCATCTGTCTCTGAATCCTCCTCTAAGGAGTTATCTGTAACTAGCAAGATGTCTGCTTCAGCAGGAGCATTATCTGCTCTGAATACCTTATTTCCACTCCAGTTACTTCCATCACCGCTTCAAATGGCTGATGCACAGGAAGAGTAGTTGAATATACAAACGTTGTCGACAAATGGAACACGTAGTACAAAAAATAATAGCATGATATAATTCACATATATGATGATTGGCTAAACAACATGGCATTGCATAATTCACATATATAATGCCTTGCAACAAGATAGCATTGCATAATTCACATATATAATGTCTTGCAACAAGTACATAATTCACATATATGGTAATTAGACACCAAACATGTGGCATTCACTCTAAACTAAGCAAATGACATAGCAATACAAGACACATGCGCATGATATGAGCAACATAACCCTGCCAAGTTGGAGCATACACCTCGGTGGGGGGATAGGACTGGTCATCTGTCTCTAAATCCTCCTCCGAGGAGCTATCCGTAACCAGCGAGATATGCGTTTCGTCAGATAGCATAGTCTGCTCTGAAGAACTTTTTTTCACTCCAGAATTTTCCATCACCGTGTCAAATGGCTGATGCACAAGAAGAGTAGTTGAATGTACAAACATTGTTGACAAATGTAATACGTAATTCAAAAAAAGGATGGCATGATATAATTCACATATAAGATGACTGGATAAGCAGGATGACATTGGAAAATTCACATATATGATGCCTGGCTAAACAAGATGGCGTTGCATATTCATATATACGATAAAGAAAATAAACAGATGGCATTCACACAAAACATGTCTAAACTAAGCAGATGACATATTTGATGTATAAAGTAAGCAATGCAAGGCACCATATGCATGATATTACCAACATCAGCATGCCAAGTTAGAGCGAAGACCTCAGGGGGTAAATAGGAGTGGTCTTCTCCTTCTGAATCCCCCTCAGAACAGTTATCTTCCTCTTGATTACAATCCAAAATGGGTGGAGGGGGGGCTGCCTTTGTGCCCACCATGGAGCAACGTCTGCAAGAAATTTTAGTGCCACACAAGGCTCGTCTCTTTTTCTCTACATGTTCAGTGCCATTGAGTACTATAACTGACATGCATAGGAATAAAACATAGTGAGATTATTAAGGAGTGCATGTAGAAACCCAGAGTGATGGTAGCAACCTATGGATAGACCCAAAACCAATGATAGCAGGCAGATAATGGCTTCAGTTAAAAAATCAGATAATGGCTTCTTTATTGTTTGTTTCTCACCCAACATGAAACTCATAGTAGACACCAGAGATTAACTAGATAGTAGATAGATACTATTGATTGCGGCCCCGATATGTACCCCACAACCATTAAAAAACTCAAGTTTGAGCATTAGTTTGGAGCTGACTCAGAGTCTAATGGTGGACAGGACGATAAAGTAGCATGTAATATTAAGCGATGCATAACGTAAGCAGAACCGAAAGAGTGCGACCTCTCTTGCGGACCCGTGTAGTCCTCGAGGTCATCTGCTCGGTTGATGATGGTAATGTAGTTCTCGTGGCTGCCAGCGGCGGGGAACAAGATCTGAGGCAACGAAAGACAGTTTGGAGGCCAGATCCCTGCTGTGGTAGACCCTTCTGTCGTTGGAGCAGCTGAGCTTGGGTGGACGACGGCGCAGCAGGAGCGGGACAAACCACACAAGGTTTTCTTTGAGTTGGAGGATTCTAACAATGCAGGGATAGGAAATACACAGTAATAGGATAGGAATGCACGTGCAAAATAGAGAATTTAAGAACACAGGATTTTTGCCAATCTGGGTGTTTGCTTCACAAGAATTGGAAGATCACATGATGTAAAGAATCATGGTGAGATTAAGTTAAACCACAAGAAAATGTACGGTTATAATGCTATTTTGCTATTATCTCTTAGTCTTGTGCTTCATGAATAGGAATTTGAAAAGGAGGACAAGTGGACATTAAAATTCCTATGGTTTTTCTTTCAAGGAGACACTAAAGGAACAAATCCTACATTTTTCCTTTGCTCCATTCCTTTGAACCAAATGCATGAATAGTAGTACCATAGGAAACTTTCCAATTCCTATGTTTCCTTCACTTTTCCTTTCAAGCACTAGCGATTCTAGCAGGCAGGCTTGAGCAGGGAAAAGCCTACACTCAAAAAAGGTTTTTGTGCTACTTCTACTACTTTGGACCCAAGCCACTACCCTACTAGCTCCACTCCCGGGCCCATCTACAAATGCACAACTCAAACACACAGAGATAAATAATGATGGCGTTCAAGAGAGTCCATCACGGATAGCTAAGTTGCCTGGTACCTCACTGCTTGTCATATAGTAGGAGAAACTAATCGTATTTCACATTACTATGTGTGCTTAGTGGACAATATATATAACATGTAGAGTAAAAAAGAGATGCAACAAGTGTACAACCTCTTTGGCGAAGCCATGTAGATCTCAGCGTGATTGGGTTGGTCGGTGAGGATGCTCTGTCTGATTTGGCTCTCGGAGGAGGGGAAGAAGATCTTAGGTGTCTGGAGATGGAGCCCGGGTTACCGCTCCGCTGTTATGGAGGGTTTCATCGTTGGAGCAGCTTCGGTGAGTTGTACGACGGTGAGGCTAAAGCAGGACAAGAGAGACAACGTTAACCTGATTGGAATTCTAATAGCATCTCCAATAGATGACATAAAATACATAACCACAAAGTGCTAGATGTAAAATACATTAGCCGCTCATCTCTGAACTTAACCGTCGAAACTGAATTTAACTGTCGAAACTGAATTTAACTGTCGAAATTGAATTTTACTATCGAAACGGAACACACTAGTAGTAGAAAAGCAGTAGCAGCAGCAGCGCGTGCGAGAGTCGGGGCAGCTGGTCATGTAGCTGTTGGGGAACGTTGCAGAAAATTAAAATTTTTCCTACGGTTTCACCAAGATCCATCTATGAGTTCATCTAAGCAACGAGTCACGGGAGAGAGATTGCATCTACATACCACTTGTAGATTGCGTGCGGAAGCGTTCAAGGGAACGGGGATGATGGAGTCGTACTCGCCGTGATCCGAATCACCGATGACCAAGTGCTGAACGGACAGCACCTTCGTGTTCAACACACGTACGGAACGGACGACGTCTCCTCCTTATTGATCCAGCAAGGGGGAAGGAGAGGTTGAGGAAGAAGGCTCCAGCAGCAGCACGACGGCGTGATGATGGTGGAGAGGCAGTACTACGACAGGGCTTGCCAAGCACTCAACGGAGGACGAGAGGTGTTGGGGAGGGGAGGGGCTGCGCCTTGGATGTGTGTTGCAGCCCTCCCCTCACCCCTCTATTTACAGGGGAAGGGGCAAGGGGGGCCGGCCCCTCTAGATGAGATCTAGAGGGGGGGCGGCGGCCAGGGAGGGGGGCTTGCCCCCCAAGCAAAGGGGGGGCGCCCCCACTAGGGTTCCCCCCAAACCCTAGGCACATGGGCCCAAGGGGGGGGGCTCCCAGCCCTCCAGGGGCTGGTTACCTGCCCCTTGTGGCCCATGAGGCCCTCCGAGAGGGGTGGCCCCTCCCGGTGGACCCCCGAAACCTCTCCGGTGGCCCCGGTACAATACCGATATGCCCCCGAAACTTTCCGGTGTCCGTATGACAACTTCCCATATATAAATCTTCACCTCCGGACCATTCCGGAACTGCTCGTGACGTCCGGGATCTCATCCGGGACTCTGAACAACATTCGGTAATCACATACAAGTCTTCCTAATAACCCTAGCGTCACCGAACCTTAAGTGTGTAGACCCTACTGGTTCGGAGACATGCGAACATGACCGAGACGACTCTCCGGTCAATAACCAACAAGCGGATCTGGATACCCATGTTGGCTCCCACATACTCCTCGATGATCTCATCGGATGAACCACGATGTCGAGGATTCAAGCAACCCCGTATACTATTCCTTTTGTCAGACGGTATGTTACTTGCCCGAGATTCGATCGTCGGTATCCCAATACCTCGCTCAATCTGTTACCGGCAAGTCACTTTACTCGCATCAGTAATGCATGATCCCGTGACCGGACACTTGGTCACTTTGAGCTCATTATGATGATGCACTACCGAGTGGGCCCAGTGATACCTCTCCGTGTCTGGAGTGACAAATCCAGCCTCGATCCGTGTCAACCCAATGTACACTTTCGGAGATACTTGTAGTGTACCTTTATAATCACCCGATTACGTTGTGACGCTTGGTACACCCAAAGCACTCCTACGGTATCCGGAGTTACACGATCTCATGGTCTAAGGAAAAGATACTTGACATTGGAAAAGCTCTAGCAAAACGAACTACACGATCTTGTGCTATGCTTAGGATTGGGTCTTGTCCATCACATCATTCTCCTAATGATGAGATCCCGTTGTCAACGACATCTAATGTCCATAGTCAGGAAACCATGACTATCCGCTGACCAACGAGCTAGTCAACTAGAGGCTTACTAGGACGTATTGTGTTCTATGTATTCACACGTGTATTACGATTTCCGGATAATACAATTATAACATGAATAAAAGACAATTATCATGAACAAGGAAATATAATAATAATCCTTTTATTATTGCCTCTAGGGCATATTTCCAACAGTAGCAGCATCTCGGGTAGCAGCTGCAGGGGCTCGAGGGAGAGCAGGTTCTGCTGCTCATGCAGCAGCAACACTCTAGAGTAGAGCAGCAGCACAATCAAGAGCAAGAGCGAGAGCAGTAGCAAGAGCAAGAGGAAGAGCAGACCAAGCAATGGACCGAGAGCAAGAGCAGAGCAGCAGCGCGAGCGAGAGCCAAAGCAGCAATAGCTCCTACTAATGTGGACGTCGCCGCCGAGGGTGCGACACCGTGGAGGAAGTGGCCGACGACGCCTCCGTGGATGGAGCCGCGCCATGTCGGCTCGGGACCGAGCGCCGGCAGCACCGTGAGATTGAATCAAGAAGAAAATATGGCGATTAGTGTAGAACCTCTTTGGTGGCGCCAATTAGGCCTCAGCTTCATCCGAGGAATCGGTGATGATGCTGCTCTTCCGGTGGTGCAGGTGAAGACGGTGGTGTGGGAATGGAGGTGGCGAGAAAGACGAGGGGAACGTCGGGGCAGCTCCTTGGAGGTGGAGGACTGGGTGGCTGAACCAGCGGGACGAGATCGGCGATGAATCCTCATCCGGTGTGGTGGATGAGGGACGTTGAGGTGTTGCTGTGGATGACGCCGTCGGGGAAGAGGCTCCGGCTGGGTGGCGGACGAAGGAGGGTGTGGGGCTTCGCGGGTTTTTGCGGCCTCAGTGTATGAATGGGTGGGCGGATGGGATGGGAGGGGGAACAATGGCTTAGGGACGCACTTGTCCGAAATGTGGGGTAAGTTACGAAAGTACCCCCGCCTATTTGAGCTAGGCGGTTCTTTCGGTTCAGGGGTATCACGGGCATTTCGCGTGTCGGGATTTCATAGGAGGAGGGAGTTCTCGCGCGCGTTGTAATATTGGGATAGCAAGGCATGGGTTGAAATGGAGGGAGTTTTCGGAGCACAACGAGACAAAGATATATCGGGGTAACAAGGCGCGGGTTGAAATTTCCGGACAAGCCTAACGTGTACTGTACCAAATAAATTCACACTTCCCCCGACAAAGAAACAAAAAGAAATCAATTCGCACCACACAAGGGAGTCTAGTCCCGCGTACTGTACCAAATCATTTCGCACTACAAATGCCATTCAAAACTTTGAATTCATATTATGTTCAATTAAAATATTTTGCTACGTGTATAATGCATGCAACTGCTACTCAAATGAACGTTTTAGTGCATTCCAAACGTATATACTACCGCTTCAATACAAACTAAATTTGAATTCATTTCTCTATTTGAATAAGATCTACAATCATGATTCTTGTCAAGTTAAACTATTTGAATTCATTTCTCTATTTTAATAAGATCTACAACCATCATTATTGTCAAGTTAAACCATCGTTTGTATATTATCTTCACAGCACACCACATGATTACTGTCGAGTTAGATATGAACTATGTGTACTATATGAACTCGAACTCGAATTATTGAATCCACTTTATGTTGATTTCAAATCACAGTACATTTCAAGCTCTGGCTAGATAATCTAAACCATGTCTCATATGTATAATGTGTTTATCACATAATGTATGGTGCCCCACCCCTACGCCTACAAGTATTTAGATGTGAGTTGCAAACACCACACATTTTCACAAATTCAAATAAAATGTGAGATTATTCAATATATAGTACGGTTTAGATTGCTCGATATTTAGTTGTGAGCTGCAAACACCACACATTACCACAAATTCAAATAAAATGTGAGAGTGTTCGATGTATACTTGTATAGTATGGTTTAGATTGTTCGATATTTAGCTGTGAGTTGCAAACGCCACGCATTATCACCTTATGGTATAACATGTCCAAAACGACACCACGCATATCACCGCTATATTCATGCATGCATATGTTTATAACACTATGATGTCCTATTCAAATAGAGGAATCCACTTTCATATCGAATTATGATCTTTGTTAGTCTCTTACACCCACAAAATCCTCTAACCTTTGTAGCTAGCACTAACTTTCTCTCGTGCATGCACACGCCCTCCTCGCCCTCCCCCTCCCTCAGCATTCTATCCATCACGCACATTCATTTTTTTTAGGTCGTTCTCCCACGGTCTCCACAACTCCTTTCCGACACATACCGGTTGATAAACCTCTCCAGCGATGTCAGCCTACCACATACACACGCACCTTCCATCTCCTCCTTCATGTGTCCATGCCTTGTGTCTCTCATACGGTCCCACACACGTGTAAACTCTCGCCGCTCTTTTAATCGATCTCACAATCGCACACTCCTCCCCCTATCTAGGTAGTAGGCCTCTCGCACCACTGATACGTCTCCAACGTATCTATAATTTATGAAGTATTCATGCCATGTTTACAATAATTTTATATGGTTTTGGTATGATTTGCATGGAACTAACCCGGACTAACATTGCTTTCAGTAGAACTACCATGGTGTTGTTTTTTGTGCAGAAATGAAAATTCTCCAAATGAGCTAAAACTTTTTGACGAATTTTTTTGGAACAAAAGAGACCCCCAAAGCTTCGTGGGAGGGCAAGAAGAGACGCGAGGAAGGCACAACCCACCAGGGCGCGCCTGGCTTGCCCCGGTGGGTTGTGCTCACCTCAAGGCCCATCTTAGCGTGAAACCAACACCAAGAAATCCTATAAATAGAGAAACCATTAGGGGTTAATCTAGATCAAAAGTTCTGCTACTGCAGGTCTCTATAGCCACCGAAAACCAATCTAGACCCCATTCCGGCACATGCCGGAGGGGGAATCATCACCGGTGGCCATCTTCATCATCCCGGCGGCCACCACGATGAGGAGGGAGAAGTCCACCCTCGGGGCTGAGGGTTTATACCAGTAGCTATGTGTTTAATCTCTCTCTCTCTCTCTCTCTCTCTCTCTCTCGTGTTCTTGAGAAGTCACGATCTTGATGTATCGCGGGCTTTGTTAATATAGTCGGATCATATGGTGTTTTCCCCTCTCTATCTTGTTGTGATGAATTGAGTTTTTCCCTTTGAGATTTCGTTGTTATCGGATTGAATACTTTTATGGATTTGAGAACACTTGATATATGTCTTGCAATTGAATACAAATGGTGACAATGGGGTATCGTAGTTATTCACCTGATATATGTTTGGTACTCAACTCGCGGATTCCCAAGGTAACATTGGGGTAATCTATGTATAGGGTTGATGCACGTTCTTGTCTTTGTTTCTCCGGTAGAAATCTTGGGGCACTCTTTGAAGTTTTTTGTGTTGGATTGATTATTATGAATATGAATTTACTTCGGTGTTATTTTAGTACGAACTCTAGGATAGATCGAACGGAAAGAATAGCTTGTGTTATTTTAGTACGGACTCTTGAATAGATCAAGCAGAAAGAATAGCTTTGAGGTGGTTTCGTACCCCACAAACAATATTCTTATGTTCTCCGCTAGATAGGAACTTCGGAGTGATTCTTCATCGCACTTTGAGGGATTGTTATATGATCCCTCTATATTAGCATTGTTGAGAGGTTGCACTAGCGAAAGTATGGACCTTAGGCCTCATTTTCAAGCATTGCAATACCGTTTTTGTGCCCGCTTACTATTTGCTACCTTGCTATTTTTATTTATTCAGATTATAAAAGTATATTTCTACCATCCATATTACACTTTTATCACCATCTGTTCGCCGAACTAGTGCACCTATACAATTTGCCATTGTATTGGGTGTGTTGGGGACACAAGAGATTTCTTGTATTTGGTTGCAGGGTCATTTGAGAGAGACCATCTTCATCCTACACCTCTCACGGATTGATAAACCTTAGGTCATCCACTTGAGGGAAAATTGCTACTGTCCTACAAAACTCTGCGCTTGGAGGCCCAACACGTGTCTACAAGAATAAAGTTGCGTATTAGACATCAAGCTCTTTTCTGGCGCCGTTTCCTGGGAGGTGAGTGCTTGAAGGTATATCTTTAGATCTTGCAATTGAATCTTTTAGTTTCTTGTATTATCACTAGTTTGGTTTATAAAAGAAAACTACATAAAAATGGAATTAAGGTTACATCATATTATTGATCATCTTTATAATATCTTTCTTGAAAATGATGGATCGGAAAATTGTGCTCAATTGTTAGAATAAGAAGTCAATAAAATGTTTGGCACAAAATATTTGAATGATGAGCATGATTGCAATGTTGTTAGTATGAATTCTTTGAATATCCATGATGCTAATTGATATGCAAAGCCATAAGCTTGGGGATGCTATGTTTGATGAAGATGATATTTTTAGTCCCCCAAGATTTGATGCGCAAATTTGTTATAATAATTGTATGCCTCCTATTTATGATGACTATAATGATGAAAGTGGATTTGGAGAGGTCATGACTTTATTTAGTGATGAATCCACTATTTTGGAGGAGGTTGCAATTGACTATGATAACAAAGTTGCTATCTATGATGATTATGGTGATGACATGTATGCTATAAATAATAATGATAATGATGAAACTTGTTATCATGATTTTAATTTTAAATCCCATGATAGTTATTTTGTTGAGTTTGCTCCCACTACTATTCATGAGAATACATTTGCTTATGTGGAGAGTAATAAAATTTCTATGCTTGTGGATCATGAAAAGAATGATTTATTTGATAGCTATATTGTTGAATTTATTCATGATGCTACTGAAAATTGTTATGAGGGAGGAAATTATGCTTTTATATATTGCAATAATATCAAGTTTCCTCTCTTTATGTTGAAAGTTTTGAAGTTATGCATGTTTTGCCTTCCTATGCTAGTTGATTCCTGTTCCCATAAGTTGTTTGCTCACAAAATCCCTATGAATAAGAAGTGGGTTAGACTTAAATGTGCTAGTCATATGCTTCATGATGCTCCCGTTATGTTTCAATTCTTATCTTTTATGTGAGCATCATTGAAATCATCATGCCTAGCTAAAAGGCATAGAAGAAAAGCGCTTGTTAGGAAACGACCCAACACTTTTACCTACTGTTTTTGTGTGTTCACATGATTATGCTATTGTAGTAATCATGTTTTATTGCTTTTGTTTCAATAAAGTGCCAAGTAAAGCCTTTGGGATAGTGTGGATGATAGTTGACTTGAATCTGTGCAAAAACAGAAACTTTTTCTTCCAGATACAGAATTGTATAAATTCACTAGAGCGTCGAAATATTCTGATTTTTTTACAGATGATTGATATACAAATTTTCTACGTGGTCCTAATTTTTCAGAATTTTTTGGAGTTGCAGAAGTATGACTAATATTCAGATCTTTACGTACTATTCTATTTTTGACAGATTCTGTTTTCAATGCATAGTTTGCTTGTTTCTAGTTTCTATGGCTTATATTGCTCAATATAAATTGTGGAAATGATGAGGTACAATAGGCATTGTGTGAGAACAACTATGAATCTTGTCTTTGACAGTACCAAATTGAATGGTTTTTCTTTATCATACTAACCCATCTCACAAAGTTCCGTTAAGTTTTGTGTGATTGAAGTTTTCAAGTTTTGGGTGAGATATCAATATGAGGAGAATAAGGAGTGACAAGACCCTAAGCTTGGGGATACCCAAAGGCCTTTATGGCGACCAGACCTCAAGCGATCGATCTACGTGCTCAGTGTCATCCTGGATCGCATGTCTTGACACCACACAATACTTGAAGGATTTATAACAGAGTAGCAATCACACACTTATTACATCGAATGTCTCAAAAGAGAACCTATTAATATAAATATGGCTTAAGGCCATCTAATAACGATAACAGCGGAAGACTTGGAAGATAAGCGAGTCCATCAACTCCAACGGCATCACTGAGTATAGAACCACGACCTAAAGCACCTTACTGTCGTTCTAAAAGTCTCGCAACATGAAACGTTGCAGCCCAAAACGGGTCAAGACATGGAATATGCTGGCAATGTAACACATAGAGAGTAAAGAAATAATAAGCCTATACTACATGCATATATGGCTGGTGGAAAGCTCTATGGTTACAGTTTTGCGAAAAGCCAATTTTTCCCTACTGCAAAGGAATAATTTTATTTAACTATCATGGTGGTTGTTAAACATTGAGAATGGTTGACAGCATCCTCAATCCCAATTAAAATAATCATCATTAAAACCCAACAGTATTAATTAAAGTAACATGATGAGATTCACTTGATAATCCAAGTACTAGATACTCAAGACGTCCATAACCGGGGACACGAGTAATCATGATTAGTTTGTACACTCTGCAGAGGTTTGTGCACTTTTCCCGCGAGACTCGATCTCCTCCATTTGATTTCTCGCACTACATGGTGTTTGAGAAACGGATGACCAAGACATAGTCTTTCAGAAGCGCTAGCACCTTACGAATGGGTAGATCAGACCAACCTACAACCCCTACATCAGCTAGTCTACCACTGTAAGAGTTTGCACGATTTAATCAACTATGCTAGAGCCCATAGTAGCATGTGGCTGGACACGGAAGTTTCTAGCATGAATAATCTTATGATCCCTTTGAGCCTGGGTGGCGGTCCATAAAAAAACAGGCAATCCTGGTCTACCCAGGTGCCAAGACAGGCAATCCTGGAATAACCAGGTACCTCAATCCATCCAGATGTGTGTTTAAGTTGCCACCTTAGATAAACCATTTATTAACAATCTCACATCTGTCATGGATATTCACTCAAACCCAATCCACGTCTACGAGCATAGCATGGCATAATAAGCAAACGTAGAAGTAACTCCCAAGGGTTTGATAATAAATTAGGTAATAGGTACTACCTCAAACTACTTCCCAAAACCCACAATTTAATTAGATCCTAATCATGCAATGTCTGAGGATTGATCTAATGCATAAAAACTGGGTATGAAAAGTATAAGATCAAAGTTTTACTTGCCTTGCTGATGATCTGTGAAACCTAGAGACTCAAGTAACGGTAGCGCACTCAAGTATTCTATCGCAGACAAACAAACAAGCATACAATAAGTACTCATCTAATGCACATGTAAAACTCAAGTAAGAGATGTAACCAGGAAGTTCAACTTAAGAACTCCGATTTTCAAAAAGAATCAATCAAACGAAGCAACGAAACCCAAACTGCGAAAGAAAACAACTTCATTTTACTAATCTGGACCTAAGTCAAACTTTACAGAAGCAAAAACTTGTTTAAGTTGGTTAAACGGATAGAGGGTTTTGAAACGAAACTCCAGGCGCTTGAATCGCCTAATTCCGATAAACGAGCGAAAAGTTATACTAAAACGAAAATCTGATCAAAAATCGCGATCAGAAATAATCGCGGAAAATCCAAGAAAAAGAAAAACGACGAACAGCTTAACGAACGAACGTTCGTTAACTGGATCTAAACGACGAACACGTTCGTTAAAACGAACGAACGAGCGAACGCTCGCTATTTAACCGAACCGGAAAAAACCGATCTAATAAAAAGACGGAAACTAAAAAAAACCGGCGAAAAACCGAACGGTTTTTCGAGAAAAACGGGCGGCACGGAAAACGAGGCAACCTCGGGCGGCGACGACGGGCGGCTAGGGTTAGGGTTTGGGCGTGGGCGGCTCAGGCGGCGGCTATTTAAAGGCTGCCCCCGGGCGGAGTCCCGCTCGGGTACGGCACGAAGTCGGTTCGCGTTTTTTAAAATTAATTCCACGCATAAAAACAAACGAAAGAAATACTAATCGGACTCCAAAAATCCCAAAATAAATTTTCCCCGACTTCTAAAATCAAGCCGGACAAGATGAACATTTATTTGGGGCCTAAATGCAATTTTGTAAAACGCACATTTTTCCTAAATTCAAATAAAATGGCGAAAAACTCCAAAATAAAATCTTATTTGATTTTATTATTAAATCCTCAATATTTCTTTATTTTGGGAAAGTCATTTTATTCCCTCTCTCATATTTTTGTAATAGAAAATATTGATGATAAAATAATTAAAATCAAATGATCCTATTCTCAAAATTTGAGAAAAACTCAAATATGAAAATAACGAAATCCCCAACTCTCTCCGTGGGTCCTTGAGTTGCGTAGAATTTCTAGGATCAAAACCCAAAGCAAATAAAATATGATATGCATTGATGATCTAATGTATAACATTCCAAATTGAAAATTTGGGATGTTACAGGCACCCCAAGATAATATTCAAGGAAGATCCAAGAAACTAAGCTTGGGGATGCCCCGGAAGGCATCCCCTCTTTCGTCTCCAACATTATCGAAATATACGTGACAGACTTGCATGTCTAAAACAACTGCGCGTCCAACCTAATATCAAGTCGTGGCTGATGCAAACTCTTTTGTGGCCCATGTGATACATGTATGCTAGTACGTGTTGGATACCCCTAAAAAGAACCCAGTATGTGTTGGATGCTAAAAATTGCACATGTGACTTTTTTTTCCTTTTTGCTAATTGATTGTCCCAGACATGTATATTCAATAGAAAGACATGTGGGATGATTGTACGTGACAATACATATTTCCTTGTAACATAAACATCTTTAAATCTTGACCGTCAATATCCCGAATTAACGGTTGAAATAATTTAATATATGTGGAGGAATATAATGGCTTGTTTTCCTCTTGTTTTAATTATATAATAGATTTCTCGCATCTTTTATTTCAATAGAAGTGGCATTGATAGCCTTTACCATGCTTATTTTACAAGTCTACATGTTGTTGTTTGAAAACAGAAAGTTTATCGATGTTGCAAAAATTCCCGAGGAAAGTCAGAATGTGATAAAAAGTTGAAACTTTTTGCACAATAAGCTCTGATAAATTTTCTACAGTGTGGTAAATTTTCATAGCCTTTGGAGTTAGGGAAGTATTGATACTCTTGCATTCTTTACAGAATGTACTGTTTTGGCAAATTGTTGTTATGTTTGCATATGTTTGCTTGTTTAATGATTATATTTGAGGATAAGAGTATTAAATATGCAGAGGCATTTAGTATGCAATGTTGAATAATAATTTTAGTGATTTTCTACAGAAGAGAATGATAAGGTTTTGCATTGATTTATTTTAACTTTTCTCACGAGTTCTTGTTGAGTTTTGTGTGGATGAAGCTTTTGAGATTTAGGAAAACCATGATTTAAGAAGATTTAAGGAGACACAAAAGCTCAAGCTTGGGGATGCCCAAGGCATCCCAAGATAATATTTTAGAAGCCTCAAGCATTTAAGCTTGGGGATGCCCCGGTAGGCATCCCACCTTCCTTCCTGAAAAAAATATCGGTTAGTATCGGTTGAGCCTAAGGTTTTGCTTCTTCACATGAGTTGTGCTATTCTTAGAACGTCATTTTATTTTGTTTTTGCTTGATGTGTTAATAAAATACTTAGATCTGATTTTTTCTAAATAAAATAGAGGCCTGAAGTAGTTGCCAGGAAGGCTAAGTAAGCGGCATTCACTTCCCGTCAACGAAGCTCTTTTCTATGGAATTGCTCTAGTGCTTTGACGGTGTCCTGGACTAGGGGGTACTCACCATGTCATCTCCCGATCAGTTAGATTGGGCCGAGGACTCCATGGCCGCATACTCATGGGCCAGATTCGCATAACCCCGCCAGATACAAGGAAGACTCCACAAGACTTGGCGCCCAAGACAAGGACTCTCCTAAACCCTAGGCCTCCGGCGTCTTATATAAACCGAGGCCAGGCTAGTCAATAGATAATCTCATATTCACTACTACAATCTCGTGGTAGATACGTGTACTCTGTACTACACCCATATGAATACAATCGAAATCAGCTTGTAGGGTATTATCTCATCAAGAGAGCCCGAAGCTGGGTAAAACCCCGTGTCCATGTTACCATCGCTCCAATACTCCTAGCTTAGGACCCCTACTACGAGATACGCCGGATATTGAATCGACATTGGTGCTTTCATTGAGAGCCTGCTGGGCGATCGTCGCGGATTGATGGGACAATCAGGTGATATTTTTTTAATTAGACCAGTTCTACGTAAATCGTCTCTTTTGCAAGTCATTGCTTTCATGCCGTGCTATATAGTTTGTAGTTATATCAGGATCCATGATCTAGAAAAATTTAACGACGGCGGCCGTATTGTCACCTCGTAGTACACCGGATCCGGACTCTTATGCGGCTATTATGAGTACGTCAGACCCAGCGCACCATGGAAATTCCTGATGAAGTATGCGCATGCAGCGGTGGCCCAGAGTTGAGGGTTAACTGCATGAGTCAGTGGAAAAAGTTAAAGGAACAAAAATTAGTCCGCCCGGCGGCGATCCAGATGAGACATGGAGCAGTGCACATGGTCCGATCAGAGTTCGTCTCTGTGGAGCATGCATCAGGGGGATTCTCTTTCAGTTTTAAATCTTGTTCTGTTCGACCAAGCATTTTACCTTTGTTGGCAAAAAGTTGTTTGTGAAAAAAATTCCTTATCATAACCTTGTTTGTGACACACAAATTCAAATACCCAGTTCACTTGGGGGCTTCCTTCATGAAGCCTTTCCTCTTGCATATGATTATACTTGTACGGCTTCGTTCCTTGTTCGTGTATTACGCCACAATATGCACCATATTGACTTAAGCGATTTGCAACTGGGTTGCCTCTCTCCTGTGTTTACCCCTACGTTCCCGATTGTTCGGCTAGGGAGTAAAGGGAGCACCTCTGCAATTGTCACGATCGGGTCATCTGAGCCGGACCTCAGACCGGGTGAAGCCTAAAGCTAGCGCTCTTATTGTTTTCAATTATGGTCGGCACACAATGGAACTCATGAGTACAAAAAATCTATTGCACAAGTCTCATAGTAACAATGAACACCGGAGAAAGGTATCGGTGGGGGTACTATTTTCTTCGAAAATGCTTCTTACACTTCGTCAATAATATAGCATAAGTTCCCTGAGCGCTTTATGCATTATGACCTTATGGCCTGATTGCTGGTTATCGGAAACACCGTCGACATTCTCGACCGGTGGAGTACATAACACTTTTCGGCCCTTGACCGAAGAGGGAGAAGCTGATAGTCGGTTAAGACGCGTATAAAGTTTGGGTGAACACAGATATGACATAAGTACTTCAGTACATACAATCATTATACATAAAATTCTTTCACCCAAGTCACTTGGGGGCTCTTCAATTTGCACGAGCCATTTTACAATAATTTTTTCTTCTCAAAGTCTTTTTCTATCACTCCTTTTTCAACACGAGTGTGTGGTCAATAGCCGGGTAGCCTGATTTCTCTCTCAAGCCGCTCGAGTTTTAGTTTGCTAAACTAGCCTAACGAGAAACACCCCGCCTTTGGGACAGGGAGGTTGAAGCCGAAGGCTTACCCGCTTGAAGTCTCGAGATAGGATGCGTCATGTTAAAGTGCGCTCAGGGAACTTATGCTGGCCTAACGAGAAACTGGGGAAGCACTGTTTTTTCTCTAAGACCAATTCTTTAGATTGGCACCGAACACTTGATCTAGTTCGGACGTCAAGTTTTTCCTGAGGTTTTTTGGTTTTCCAAGCCTATGGAACTTTTTAACAATTTGTGTGTTTACAACATAAGTATCGCAGTGCAATGTCGAACACCTTTAGAGATTCGGCAAAAACATTCTCGGATATTGCTATATATGCATCGGTTTCAAATTGTGTCTTGATCAATAGTTGGGTTGCCCGGCTCCTGCGCTTGCCGCCTCGTTCGCTTTGTTCGGCTAGGTGTGCAAAGGAGAACCACTGCGATTACGCTTCCGGCTCGCATGGTTAAGCACCTCGATGGAGAAAGCCGAAACCGATCGTCACAATAAGCGTAAACTGGTCAAGAATCCGATGACTATGTTACATGACGGGCCGTTCATAACATTGGCCGAAGTGTTTACGGCTTGACCTCGGATGTCGTCGAACACTACCGGTGACTCATAGCTAGCTTCCCCGGTTTAAAGCTCCTATGACTAAGCGAAAGTTATAAAGCCTGCATATCTGATTGCCTCGTTTCTGCTAACACAACCGCCTTCGGGCACCGAGACGTCGGCTAAGGGTTGTCTTGTTATTGCGGAAACACCCTGCCTAGTATCTACAAAGGGGTAGAAGCCGATGATGGGCCACTTTCAACTGATAAACGGTCGCAACGGAGTCAAAATACCATAGAGTTCGGAAATTTTCCCAGAACTAAATCCTCAATATTTTTCTCCTGCATCGATCGGAGATGAGGTTTCATGATCATGGTTGGCATGACAACCCAAAGAAAGGAACCGATAGCGGGACTATTTTCTTCGGAAGATGCTTCTTACATTATAAAGTAATATAACATATCTCTCCGCGTACCTTTGTTTATAAAACCGTATGGCCGGATTGCCTTGTTTGTCGTAAATCTTTGCCCTTGTAAAGGCTTTATAAAGTAGGACAAACACTCCTCGGCTACTGGCCAAGGAGGTGGAAGCCGATGGTCGGTCAACGAAGTTTTGTACAATGCGGATCCGAACATCGATGATGTAAAGTATTTGGATACATAGAATCATTACACATAATTTGTGATTTTACTTTGGATATCGATCCTTAACTCGGCCACCCGTGCCCACGTCAAGGCTCGGGGGCTACTGGGCTTTGTGCTTATTATTTACAAATATTAAAGGGGTACATCGATCCTCCGATGCGGTGTTGCCAACCGACCGATGTCTCGGGGCTCTTGCATTGACAATCCAATGCGAAATTTTAAAGTGCAATATAGTTTTCGAGGAGATTGTTATCCTCGGGTTGGTCGGCCGCACCCAACCTGAGTCTCGAGGACTTCTTGAGACCCGTTTCTATTCCTAAGTATCTTTGCCGAAGTGGGAATTGATCCTCGTGCTGATTTTATGAATCGACACGAGTCTCGAGGGCTACTAAGGGTCAGCGGTTTGATTTTTTTTCCTTCCGGTGCATCCTGGATATTAGGCCAACACGCACCTTGAGGGCTACTGGCTATACATCTCAGCAGAGATTACACTGCGCAATTCGAAATTAAATCCACAAACAATCAGCCCAAGCCCAAGGTGGTGCGTCACCTCGGAAGCAGTCCGGCATAAAGCTCGGATGCCAGTGGTTGGCTCCGTAGAAGGCATTTCTGGCATTAAGCTCGGCTAAACTCCTTTGACCTTTTTGAGCCAAGGTGATCTATGACACCTTGGATATAGTCCGGCGTTGGAGCTCGGATACTCTTTGGCGTTGGAGTTTGGATTCAGTCCGGCGTTGGAGCTCGGATACAGTCCGGCGTTGGTGCTCGGCTGCAAAAGATACCTCATATGCAGTCTGGCATTGGCGCTCGGATGCAAGAGGACACCGCCGCCCGGGGACAAGGGCATAAAAATAACAAGGCATTAATGAAGGCCAGAAACTTAAAGGGGCTCCTCGGATACCCGACGTGTAAACTCTTCGGATGCACTTTGGCGATCCTCAAGATCGAAGATGGGAATATTTGTTGAACCAGTTTTCAAGACCAACGACCGAAGATGAAGAACAATTCGGAAGAATCAAGGAGCGTCCCCAACTTGAAGACCGGTTCAGGGGGCTACTAACGGTGTCCCGGACTAGGGGGTACTCACCATGTCATCTCCCGATCAGTTAAATTGGGCCGAGGACCCCATGGCCACATACTCATGGGCCAGTTCGGACAACCCCTGTCGCATACAAGGAAGACTCCACAAGACTTGGCGCCCAAGACAAGGACTCTCCTAAACCCTAGGCCTCCGGTGTCTTATATAAACCGAGGCCAGGCTAGTCAATAGACAATCTCATATTCACTACTACAATCTCGTGGTAGATACGTGTACTCTGTACTACACCCATATGAATACAATCAAAAGCAACATGTAGGGTATTATCTCATCAAGAGAGACCGAAGCTCGGTAAAACCCCGTGTCCATGTTACCATCGCTCCAAGATGCCTAGCTTAGGACCCCTACTACGAGATACGCCGGATATTCAACCGACATGCTTCACTTATATCTTTTTTAGCACGGTGTGCTTTAGTATTTTTCAATAAATTCTCTCTTGCTTCACTTAAATTAATTTGAGAGAAAGAGATATTATGCTCATGATCTTCACTTATATTTGTTTGAGATTATCAAAAGCAACACATGAAAATTAGTTCCAAAGTGATAGATATCCAAGAAGGATATAATAAAAACTTTCATGAAGATCATTGGACAAAATAAAATTGATTCCTTGTAATAGTTTTGAGATATGATGATGTGATATGTGAGTCATGTTGATGAGTAATTATGCTTTAATAAGAATATTGGTGTTATGGTTAGTGATTCCCTATGCAAGCACGAAAGTCAATAGTTATGCAATGAAATTACATCCTACTTGTGGCGCATTATTCGGTGTTAATTATGCTCAATGCTCGCTTATGAGATTATTCGTTTCTTGGTTGGTCGCTTCTCAATCTTTTGCTAGCCTTCATTTTGCACTAAGTATGATCACTACTTGTGCATCCAAAATCCTTTAAACTAGTTTTGCCACATGAGTCCACCATACCTACCTATATGCGGTATTCTTTTGCCATTCTAAGCAAATTTGTATGTGCCATCTCTAATTTTCAGAATAAATTTCTCTTTTGTGTGCTCGTACCCCTCGCGAGGCGGTGAGTGGTGGCCAATATTTTCCATGCTAGATGTGTTATTCTCACGATGAGTGTTTATTCACTTGTAATTGCACGAGAGTAAGGCAAAGGTATTAGGGATGCCCAATCCCGAAATGAAAAATGAATTTACTTTATGTTGTCAAATAATAAATTCCTTGGGAAGTGTTGGTATGGAGGGCACCCGTGGATACGGTTAGCCATGGAAAGTGAAAGTATGGTGGAAAAAGGAATAAACTTTATTTTCTGTTTGGGAATTGCCTATGATATATCTAGCATGGAAAGTGTTGGGAGCTCTAAGTCGTTTTCGTTGGTGGGAAAAGTATGCCTCTCAAAATGTTTTTATCTCTCAATTTTTGCTTTGAGCTCTGGTACCTTTACAAATCCCTACTTCCCTTTGCGAAGGGCCTTTATTTTACTTTATGCAATTTTTATGTTTAATTTGAGTCTCCATCTTCTCTTAAAAAGCACCAACTAGGAGGCACTATGATCATACTTGAGCATTGGGTGTAGCTAATATGCGAGTGTGTTTCATGAATGGATCAATGACTGAGCATGATGGGCTAGGGATAACTTATCTTAGCGTTGATATTTTGAAAGACATGGTTGCTTGTTGGTATGCTTGAGTATTAAAGTCCTCATGTCAAAACTAGACTATTGCTTTGAACCATATAGAAGTCCAAGTGTCCATGCTACAAAAGAAAAGAGTTTATGATGAATATGATAGGTAGCATTCCACAACAAAAATTCCATTTTCAATTGCTACTTTATCATGATAAGTTTTATGAGAAAGAGTTGCTGTTATGATGCTAGGAGAAGTGATTGAAATTATCATTGATCAAACTTATGCACTTTGCTAGCATTCACACTTCATAAATTATTTCTTTTATCATTTACCTACTCGGGGACGAGCAGGAATTAAGCTTGGGGATGTTGATACGCCTCCAACATATCTATAATTTATGAAGTATTCATGCCATGTTTACAACAATTTTATATGGTTTTGGTATGATTTGCATGGAACTAACCCAGACTAACGTTGTTTTCAGCAGAACTACCGTGGTGTTGTTTTTTGTGCAGAAATGAAAGTTCTCCAAAGGAGCTGTAACTTTTTGACAAATATTTTTGGAACAAAAGAGACCCCCAAAGCTTTGTGGGAGGGCCAGAAGAGCCACGAGAAGGGCACAACCCACCAGTGCGCGCCTAGTGGGCCTGGCTTGCCCCGGTGGGTTGTGCTTACCTCGAGGCCCATCTTAGCGTGAAACCAATGCCAAAAAATCCTATAAATAGAGAAACCATCAGGGGTTAACCTAGATCAGAAGTTCCGCCGCCGCAGGCCTCTGTAGCCACCGAAAACCAATCTAGACCTTGTTTCGGCACCCTGCCAGAGGGGGGATCATCACCGGTGGCCATCTTCATGATCTCGGCGGCCACCATGATGAGGGAGTAGTCCACCGTCGGGGCTGAGGGTTTGTACCAGTAGCTATGTGTTTAATCTCTCTCTCTCTCTCTCTCTCTCATGTTCTTGAGAAGTCACGCTCTTGATGTATCGCGGGCTTTGTTAATATAGTCAGATCATATGGTGTTTTCCCCTCTCGATCTTCTTGTGATGAATTGAGTTTTTCCCTTTGAGATTTTAATTGAATACTTTTATGGATTTGAGAACACTTGATATATGTCTTGCAATTGAATACTCATGGTGACAATGGGGTATCGTATTGATTCACCTGATATATGTTTGGGTACTCAACTTGCGGATTCCCAAGGTAACATTGGGGTAATCTGCATAGGGGTTGATGCACGTTCTTGTCTTTGTTTCTCTGGTAGATATCTTGGGGCACTCTTTGAAGTTTTTTGTGTTGGATTGAGTATTATGAATATGAATTTACTTTGGTCTTATTTTAGTACGAACTCTAGGATAGATCGAACGGAAAGAATAGCTTGTGTTATTTTAGTACGGACTCTTGAATAGATCAAGCAGAAAGAGTAGCTTTGAGGTGGTTTCGTACCCTACAAACAATATTCTTATGTTCTCCGCTAGTTAGGAACTTCGGAGTGATTCTTCATTGCACTTTGAGGGATTGTTATATGATCCCTCTATATTAGCATTGTTGAGAGGTTGCACTAGCGAAAGTACGGACCCTAGGCCTCATTTTCAAGCATTGCAATACCGTTTTGTGCCCGTTTACTATTTGCTACCTTGCTATTTTTATTTATTCAGATTATAAAATATATTTCTACCATCCATATTACACTTTTATCACCATCTCTTCACGAACTAGTGTACCTATACAATTTGCCATTGTATTGGGTGTGTTGGGGACACAAGAGATTTCTTGTATTTGGTTGCAGGGTCGTTTGAGAGAGACCATGTTCATCCTACACCTCTAACGGATTGATAAACCTTAGGTCATCCACTTGAGGGAAAATTGCTACTGTCCTACAAAACTCCGCGCTTGGAGGCCCAACACGTGTCTACAGGAATAGAGTTGCGTAGTAGACATCAACCACCTTCTAGCTTCATTCACTCTGTCTATCCGTCTCGCTGGGCCTTATTGGCCTCTAACAAATGGATGTACACCGACCGATCTCTTGCTATACATATAGCCACTACTACAGGATGGTCCAAACGCGACACTACGATCAGAGACCCTTCGATGAAACTGTGTGCGATGCCATAATCGCAAACGGCGGTGTAAAAAACCCATCAAAAAGTGTGCAAAACGTTTGCGATGATGGATGCATCAAACAGGGTTCAGATTTTAGTTGCGTGTGCGATGCAGGGCATACGGTTCAGTTCAATTAACTGTTTGGGATGAGGAGGAACAAAAGAAACGGGCAGCCAGATGAAGGCGTGTGCGATATACATCATACAGTTCACTAGGATGAACTGTATGTGATTAGGCAACACAATGGAAACAATTCAACTGAACAAGATGTGTGTGATACGCGGCAAACATGTCCGTAATCAGAAATGTGTGCGAAGACCAATAATAACAGAGACGAATGCTGCTAATAAGCCGTGTGATTTGCTCTGTCTACAGTATAATAACATGTATATATATATATAAATGAAATAAACATCCAATTACATAAGTGACTATACAGATCATTCGCACACACCTCAATAAACAATTGCATGCATTCTAAAGTAGGAGAAACGATCGTCTAGTCATATACTTCTTGTGATGCACCCGCCACTGCTCTGTGGCTCGATCCCTCGTCCGGGGCAGGAAGAGGACACTTCCTCATGTCAACTATCTGCCGGTACATCTCGTAGCTTGTGTACGCATCCATGGCCGCGTACTTGACATGTTGTTCATCCAGTCTCTTATGCCACACACTGTGCTAGACGTTCATGTCACAGTAGGGGTCGATGATGGCTGAGGCGAGGTCAACCAGGGAGTTTAGTTTGTTTTTGTCGCTGCCCCAGACCTTGTAGTGGTGCTGGATGTTGACAAGATTCGGGCATTTCAAGTACGAAACCTTGAGCGCTTTTAGATCGTTGGTGGTGTCCACCGTAGCGAAACTGTAGTTGGAGCTATTGATAAACCTGGAGAAACGCTTGCAAGGCCTTGTGGCAAGGTGGTAGTGGTAGATGAGGACGTCATGTCGCACACACAACTGGGCGACGACAATCTTCTGATCGTGCCCGGCACGACCGATGGTGTACTCGAGGTCGAAGCCGACCACTCGGTACTTGTCCTCGGCAAGGAACTGCTCCATAGTTTGGATGGAGCTCTCCACTGAGACCGGATCGTTCATGTACACCACCGAGAGGGCCTTCCTCCTCACGTGGGTGTCCACTACGTGATGCGTGGTGAACTGCCCACCGTTGTCGTCGTCGGCCGCTGGGAGCACCATTGGAGCCACGGGGAGCGCCATTGGAACCCCTAGATGTCCTCTTTGTATGTGTTGTCGTGGGTGTGCTTATTGTGTCATGTGGCGCGAGAGATATAAGGTAAATGGCCGCAGGAATAAATGGGGGCCGGGCGGCCTGGATTCTCTGCGCGTCCGCATGACAGTTTTTGCACCGGGTAACTGCATCATCGCACCGCGCCGGCGCAACCACATGCACACGAACGCGCGTGATCGTGCGCCGGCCCCAAACACTGGCAGCACGCGTGGAGGGACGATGGCTGAGCACCCAGCGGGACGCGAGAGCAGAGCACGCGCGGCAGGACACGAGCAGAGCGCGCCGTGGCCGCTTGAACCGCAAGCAACCACACTCATAGAGCAGTTGAACACGCATGAAATGGTCGCCTACAAGCCGGCCGACAGTTGCACCGCTACGTAGAGAGCGGCCGTGTGCTACCACCTCCGTCTAGTCTATAGTCCCCTTTATATTATGTGCCATACTTTGCCCTCAAATTTAACCAACAAAATATTAACGCATGTTATAAAAATTATATTATATAATTGGAAACTATGTTCAAATACGAATCCAACTATATAATCTTTGGCGACATGCATTCGTATTTTATTAGTTAAATCATACTTATAAACTAGGACGGGGGTATAGTAGGTAATTAAATCACAAATGTTTTTTTATTAACCGTATGTGTACGTGGCCTTTCGTCCTCCTCTCGCACATCTTGTCACCCGCTGCATGAGATGGCTTATAGCACAAGCTTATGCGGCCTGCAGAAGCGTTCTTTTGGCCAAACGGTGCCGCCAATGAATCGCGTCGGTGAGCCCGTTCCGCACAACCTTGCAGGTTCCCGTGCAAGCTTCCCGCCCGACTCGGTGAACTCCCCTAAAATCCCAATGCTTACCGGCCTGCTATAAAAACCCTCACGGCCGGCGAGTCCTACGTCGCATTTTCCCCTCCCTCCCTATAGCTTATCTCATCTGCTTCTCCCACAATCACCAATGGCACCATTCCGTCGTCGTCGCTCAGCCACTCCGCCGTCATCAGAGGACAACTCCAGCTGGGAGGCTACACCGTGGCAGCGGCACAGTCCCCGGCGCAGTGTAGTGCGTGTGGCATCCCTATTGGGTGTGCGCGGAACACCCACCACACGCTTTGCCGCCGGTGCCCGTCGGCAGCTGTTGCCGGCCACCGTTGCCGCCACACCATCGTCGAAAGCCAGGGCCATCGCCCGCTCCACCTCCACGGGCCGAAGGCGGGGGGTGGCCGTCGTGCCCGCCACCCCACTGCCGGCCACCGTGGCCATCACCCGCTCCGCCACCGCGGCCCGAAGGCGGGAGGTATTGGTCGTGGCCGCCACCCCATCGTCGGCCGCCATGGCTGCCAGCCCACCGTCGACCACCGGGGGCATCACCCGCTCCGTCACCATCGCCTGAAGGCAGGAGACGGTGGTGGATGCCCGCACATGCGTCAGCGACCTTGCGCGCTACACTGAGTTCTTGCGGGAGGAGGAGGAGGAGCGCCTCGTTGAGCACGCGAAGAGCCTTACCGCCGTCGTGGCCGTGCACACGCCGCCTCAAAGGCGAGGAATCAGGAGATCTACGAGGAGAACTACCGCTTCGAGAGGGGTCGTCAGGAGCGGCAGAGGGCGTTCGAGGTGAGCGTCACTGAAGCTGTAACAGCGTCAGGCACCGTATTGCGGTTGCCCAGCTCGTCGGTAGGCTCCTCCTCCTTCGCCTCTTACTGAGCGTGCTCAGCAGAGGAGAGGCAGCCGGAAGTAGTACAAAGCCCCTCCGCATTAGTAGTAGTATTTAATTAGGGGCTATTTTGTTCAGTTCATCTGACTATTGATGTGTTGGAACTATACAACGTACTTAAAATTAGCTAGTATATATAGTTGAACTAGCTATTTCAGTACGTGGTTGGCAAAAATTGGGGAAAAGTTTGGTCGGTTCAGCTATCGAGTTGAACTGTTTCTATAAATTGAGAATGACTGCTTAATCTATGAATGAAAGCTATGCTTAATTACTGAATTTTAGTTGCAAAAATTAGATACTGCTAGTGATTTTGGCTTCATATTTTGACAAATCGCAGTTTTACAAGGTTGACAAATGGCAATGTTACTAGATCAACAAATGTCAATCTTTCCAGTTTGAAAAATGGCAACATACCCAATATGACAGATGCAAATCTTACCAAATTGTTTGTAAGTGGTTGCACACAGGTCATCCAAAAGAACCGTTTGCGTTGAAGAGATGCACAAATCCTGCTCTCACTTTGCATCATGTCGTCCCGGGATCGACGGGCGGGGCGCGGGAGGACAGCAGCTGGCGGCGCTGAGAGGTAGCGTTCGACGACGGCGTCCCATGCCGCAGGCGGCCATGGAAGTCAAAGGGCTCGCTTCCCAGTGAGCATGCGCAACGTACATCTCGCACGCTTCCCGGTGAGCCTACGCATTCGAGGACAGCTTGCACGCCTCTCGGTCAGCCTACGCACCGGACTGTGCTTGCACGCCTCCCGTTCAGTCAAGGTCAAGCAGTTGTCCGCACAGCACCTCCTACAACCATTAAAACCAAGACACGTGGTGTCATGCGAATGGTTAACGGAGCGCACACGGTTTGAATTATACAAACGTTTGAGATATTAAAGTGGCAGCTATTTTTTCAAAATGCCTTTGTTGGCTGTCATTATTCGAGTGCGCCTTCTCTCAAAATGGACACAAAAAATATCATAGCATGTCGGGTGCCATTCCATGATAGCATGCCAAGTTTCATGAATTTCAGTCGAGTTTTGGATTTACTAGAATTTAAAAACCAGGTATCTCAATGTTTTGCCGGCAATCAACGGTGCCGTGGTGTTTGAAATCATTCCCATTTCTTGCATGGGACCTAAGCATGCACCTAAGGACACAAATTTGATTTTTCAACCAATTTATATGCACTGGAGCATGTGCATGTAGTTCAAATTTGAATTATGCACATAAATGCATTGAAAACTCAGTTAATGCATAAAAATGTCCAAAGGAACCCCGAAACATCACAAAAATTGACACAACACTCCTATCGTTCTATGTTGACACGAGAAAAATTTGAAAGCAATAAGAGGCAATGGATATCGTTTCGTCCCCAAAGGTGGGACGTTCCCTACCAAAACCATCATGCTTGTTGTGAGAAGCTCTGGCTTGTGAGAAGCATATACCCAAACCTGCCCAAATGGGACAAAAAATTTACCATGACATGTTGATGCCGCTCCATGATAGCATGCCAAGTTTCATGAATTTCAGACGAGTTTTGGATTTACTAGAATTTAAAAACCAGGTATCTCAATGTTTTGCCGGCAATCAACTGTGCCGTGGTGTTTGAAATTCATTCCCATTTCTTGCATGGGACCTAAGCATGCACCCAAGGACACAGATCTGATTTTTCAACCAATTTGTATGCACTGGAGCATGTGCATGTAGTTCAAATTTGAATTATGCACATAAATGCATTGAAAACTCAGTTAATGCATAAAAATGTCCAAACAAACCCCGAAAAATCACAAAAATTGACACAACACTCCTGTTGTTCTATGTTTACATGAGAATTTTTTTGAAAGAAATAAGATGCAATGGATATCATTTCGTTCCCAAAGGTGGGACGTTCCCTACCGAAACCATCATGCTTGTTGTGAGAAGTTCTGGTTTGTGAGAAGCATATACCCAAACCTGCCCCAAATGGGACAAAAATTTCACCACAGCATGTTGATGCCGCTCCATGATAGCATGCCAAGTTTCATGAATTTCAGACGAGTTTTGGATTTACTAGAATTTAAAAACCAGGTATCTCAATGTTTTTCGGTCGAGTGATGGTGGCAGGGTGCTTGACATTCATTCCCATTTCTTGCATGGGACCTAAGCATGCAACCAAGAACACATATTTGAATTTTCAACCAATTTATATGCATTAGAGCCTGTGCATGTAGTTCAAATTTGAATTATGCACATGAATGCATTGAAAACTCAGTTAATGCATAAAAATGTCCAAAAAAACCCCGAAAAATCACAAAAATTGACACAGCACTCCTGTTGTTCTATGTTGACACGAGAAATTTTTTGAAAGCAATAAGAGGCAATGGATATCGTTTCGTCCCCAAATGTGGGACGTTCCTTATTGAAACCATCATGCTTGTTGTGAGAAGCTTTGGTTTGTGAGAAGCATATACCCAAACCTGCCCCAAATGGGACAAATTTTTTGCCACGGCATGATGATGCAGCTCCATGATAGCATGCCAGGTTTCATGAATTTCAGATGAGTTTTGGATTTAATAGAATTAAAAAACCAGGTATCTCAATGTTTGCGGCCGAGTGACGGTGGCAGGGTGTTTGACATTCATTCCCATTTCTTGCATGGGACCTAAGCATGCAACCAAGGACATAGATTTGAATTTTCAACCAATTTATATGCAATAGAGCATGTGCATGTAGTTCAAATTTGAATTATTCACATAAATGCATTGAAAACTCAATTAATGCATAAAAATGTCCAAACGAACCCCAAAAAATCCCAAAAATTGACACAACACTCCTGTTGTTCTATGTTGACACTAGGAAAAAAATTGAAATCGAGAAGAGACAATGGATATCATTTCGTCCAGAAAGGTGAAACATTCCCTACCGAAACCATCTGGCTTGTTGCGAGAAGCTCTGGTTTGTGAGAAGCATATCCCCAAACCTGCCCCAAACGGGACAAAAAAATTTACCACGGCATGTTGATGCCGCTACATGACAGCATGCCAAGTTTCATGAATTTCAGACAAGCTTTGGATTTACTAGAATTTAAAAACCAGGTATCTCAATGTTTGCGGCCGTGTGAAGGTGGGAGGGTGTTTGACATTCATTCTCCCATTTCTTGCATGGGACCTAAGTAGGCAACCAAGGACACATATTTGAATTTTCAACTAATTTATATGCATTAGAGCATGTGCCTGTAGTTCAAATTTGAATTATGCACATGAATGCATAGAAAACTCAGTTAGTGTATAAAAATGTCCAAGTGAACCCTGAAAAATCCCAAAAATTGATACAACACTCTTGTTGTTCTATGTTGGCACTAGGAAAAAAATTGAAATCGAGAAGAGGCAACGGATATCGTTTCGTCCAGAAAGGTGAAACGTTTCCTACCGAAACCATCACACTTGTTGTGAGAAGCTCTGGTTTATGAGAAGCTTATACCCAAAACCTGCCCCAAATGGGACAAATTTTTTACCACGGCATGTTGATGCCGCTCCATGATAGCATGCCATGTTTCATGAATTTCGGACTAATTTTGGATTTACTAGAATTACAAAAGCAAGTACGTCGACGTTTGCCGGAGAGCCACGGTGTCGTGGTGTTCGAATTTCATCCCCATTTCTTGCATGGGACATAAGCATAAACCCATGGACGCATATATGATTTTACAACCCATGTTGGTGCATTGGAGCATGTGCATGTAGTTTAATTTTGAATCGTGCACCTGGAATGGCTATAAAACCAATTTAATGTATAAAATGTTCAAACGAACACTGAATAATACCAATTCTTTTACGACACACATATAGTTGCATGTTCACCGCAGATAAAAGATCTAGCAATTCAAACACCGTCCATTGCCGCTGTGACCCCATTATGTAATTCAAATAAAGATGAAAAATCAAGTAGATCGCACACAGTTTATTATCACCAACCGTGTGAGATGCAGCACAAAATATCCTGGAGCACCGTCGATTGTATAAATGCGCCTATGGCTTACGCGAGAAGGTGCGTCAGCTACAGTCCACAGCCAGCGTCTCAAGCACACTAGCTCGCTCCCCAAATATCATTTCACTGTTCAATCATCGCCGGTGAAAGATGGGCACGTGGACCCGCATCGTGAGGGCAACTTCAGTGGCCCACTCCGGTGAGAGTGCGGCCGCAGCCGCCATGCGCATGCTAACAAGGTGCATGAGCGCGGCCACAATCTGCGACCGGGCGGCCAAGGCAGCCCAAACGGCCGCTGTTGCTTCTCAGGTGGCGGCAGCAACATCTGCCTCGGGGATAGCAACTGGCGAGAGCGGCACAGCAGCTGTCCGTTCCGCAGCGGCGGCCTTAGCCCTGATGGAGGCCGCCCACGCCCAGCTCCTGGCGGTCACCGCACAAATCGAACGAAGCTTCTCCAACAACGGTCAGCAACCCACGGCCGAAGAGTTGGCAATCGTCGAGAGTGTTCGAGCAGCCGTCCATTCCTCCACCGCATACCTTGCGACAACGGAGCCCATCCAAGCCTAGATCGCAGCCGCCCACGCTCAGCTCGTGGCGGCCTTTTCCAAAGAGATGGCGGACGTGGATGGCGAGATGCTTACCGAGTATGGTGCGATGGATGCCATGGAGCCCCTTCCCCAGGAGAACGTCGGGCGCGAGCTGGACATGGAGGCGGCAGCGGATATCGATGAGCACCAACCGTAGTACTAGTACTCTTTGTTTTGTTTAATTAAGAGCGCTGGTCTTTAATTTGTTGTAGTCTCCTTTGTGTACCCAAATTACGCAATGACGTGGATGACCACTGTAACCATGGAAATTCGAACCAAAATTTTTGATGTTCAAACTCATCACACATAGGTTAAGCTATCTGAATCGTTTGTGATGTTCACGTATCGTACACAGTTCTTAATAAGGGACCGTGTCTAATGACACTTTGCGCGCCAGTTTTTTCGCTGAAGCGATTCTAAATTTTCGGCTTCCGCGGAAATATATGCCTCCCCGCCCCCTCCCCCTTACCAAAAGCCACATTTCCCCCATTTCCGCCTTCCTTTCCAAGTTGAAACCTTCACTTCTTGCTTGCAGCGCCGCCTCCTCGCCAACAACCCTCCTTCACGCTGCTCGGCCTCGTCTATCCAGGTAGGTAATCCACACCCGACCCCCATCCTCCTCCTTCCACATCCCATATGCCCCGACTGCCGGCGCGAGCGCAACACCTTCCACCCAAATCACCGACCCCTCCACCAGATAAGCGCCGCCCTAAGCCATGGTGCAAGCAGTATAGCCAGGATCTCATGGAGCATTTGGCAGCGGAGAAGCAAATCGCGGCCGCACGCGCGGATGAGGTCGCGATGGCTGCCATTCCTGCCGACCCCCAGATTGGAGGATCACCTTGCCATTTGCTAGGTACGCCGGTTAAGCATGCTCGGTTTACCCGTTGTGTGTGCTGCTCATGCCTTTCCTTCACAAATTCTAGTGAACTGTGCTATCTAATTTTACCATGCAATATGTTGCTCTAGTGTATATGTTCTATATGTCGTGTAGTGTGGTGCGCACTTATTAACTGTTTTGTTAATTAGTTGCTGTCTTTAGTTAACTGTTTGGTTCAATTCTGCAAATGTGATGTTCAATTCTTCAGGCTACAATTTTGTATTGCCTTCCATGTGAGAAATAAATCAAATTTATCTTTACACAATACATGAGAAACAAATACAATTGCTATATTTCCAAGTTGTCAAGCATGCTTGGTTTGGCTATACATTGTGCAATGTGGTGCTCAGCTAACGTTTGGTTCATTTGTGTTGTGGTGTTTAGTTAACTGTTTGGTTCAATTCTGCAGTGCGATGTTCAATAGTTGTGGGTGCTGTATGTGCATCTAGTGCCCCTTAGTGATTTTGGTGTATTGAAGACTTATAGGTTAAGGGACTAATGTGTTTATGAGTGTACACAGGTCCATAAGTCTATGAGGAGTTTGATATTTACAGAGAAAGTCGACCCTAAAAATGAAGTTCTTCGATTGAAGACTTTGGATTTGAAGACTTTCTGAAGACTTTGAAAGTGAAGAAATTGGTGTGACCTTGAAGACTTGCTATTCATTCGAGGAACATGAAGCGTGAAGACTTTTGTTTTCGTAGTTTCATTTTCTCTTTCTTGAGTCATAGGAAACACGATACTGTTAAAGGGGGTCAAGGAAATACTAAGGAAAAATTTCCATGTGATGCTGAACTCAAAATCCTACACCTACCAATCCCTTCGAGTGAAGCCATTGGAAATCTCATACAATTCAGTCATATTCTTCAGTGACAGAGACAAAGTTCTTCTTGTCTCTGAGGAATTTGTTTTGACTGAGGAGTTAGGAATTTGCCAGTGCGGATTGCCTACACAGTGACGAACATGATAGCCCTGAGGAGTTTGATAGTCAAATTTCCGACCGTTGCTGTGCTATGCGCCAGCTGTCGCAAAATATCTACCCACCTAACGGTCATATCATTGAAGGGCATTCATGTGTTATCATGTCGGGTTGCTCCCTAAGCTATAAATAGCCGCCCCCTACAACCACTAGCTGGTTGGCTGCTCTGAGAGAAACTAACACTTGTCATTTGAGAGCATCCCATCCTCCGAGGACTTTGAGCAAAAATCATCAAGTGAGGAAACCCAAACCCAAACACCTACAAACCCAAAGTGATTGAGCATCACTGAAGAGATTGATCCTGCATGGATCCGACGCTTGTTACCTTTGAAGACTGTGCTTCTTCCAGACGGTAAGGCGTCATGGTCTAGAGCATCCAAGAGGAATTGTGGATCCCCGAGTGACCGATCTGTGAAGGTTTGGAAGTCACTTGAAGACTTACCACGAGTGATTGTGCGAGGTCTGTGTGACCTTAGCTCAAGGAGAATACGGTGAGGACTGTGTGTCCTTAGGTTGAAATACCTAGCCGCTCCAACCAGACGTACAATTGAGACAACAGTTGGAAATGGTCTACCAAATCATTGTCTTCACCAAGCTTACTGGTTCTATTTCCTCAACTCTTTCATTTCCTCATAACTGTGTTGTGCTCTTGTTCATATATGTGTTTGAAGACTTTGACCGAAGACTTTCTCAATTCCTCAGTTCAATTTCTTCAGTCTGTTTGTCTTCATCATGTGTTTTCCTGTGTTTACGCTTCCTGTACTCTGTCCTTGTCTTCATTTCATCATGATGACCATGTTTGTGTTCTGTTATGCTTACTTCTGAGTACTTATTCCGCCCCAAGTAGTTCTTCGCCAAGGAATTTCCTCACCCGCAAAATCCTCAGTGAAGAATTCATAAAAATCGCCTATTCACCCCCCCCTCTAGTCGATATAACGCACTTTCAATTGGTATCAGAGCAAGGTACTCCCTTGTTCTGTGTGATTTTGGTTTAACCGCCTGGAGTTTTAGTTATGTCAACCGCAGGTATGATCAAGGTCTCTGCTGGGTGTCCTACCTTCGATGGGACGGACTACCCTTACTAGAAGAATAAGATGCGGATGCATCTTGAGGAAATTGATAACGATCTCTGGTATGTTGTGGAAAATGGTGTTCCCTCAGTCACACCTTCTTTGAACGCTACTGATGTGAAGAGATTTAAGAAACTCGATTCTCAAGCGAAGAACATCATATGTCGTCATCTGAGCAAAGGGCAGTATGGAAGAGTGAGTGCTTTGGAAACTGCTAAGCTTATCTGGGATAGGCTGTCCAAAGTCAATGAAGGATTCTCAACACAGCGTGACTCTCGAGTTGAAGTTCTTCGCAATCTCTTCAACCACTTTCAAAAGACTCGACAATGAGAATGTTCAGAAAACCTTCGATTGCCTCACTGACATCTCAAATGAGCTTCAAGCACTTGGTGCCACTGACATCACCGACCATGAGGTGGTGAAGAAATTGTTGAGATCGCTTGATTCCTCATTTGATACTCTAGCACTGATGATACAAGAACATGTTGATTACAAGTCACTTGATCCCGCTGATATCCTCGAGAGGCTAAACACTCATGAGTTCCAGCTTGCTGAGAAAAGAGATCTCTATGGTTCGAGCTATGGCAGATCACGTGCCCTGAAGGCCAAGGCTGTCTCTGAATCTGAAGGTGAAGATTCTAGTAGTAGCCTTGGTGATCCTGAATAACTGACCCAGGAGCTAGCACTGCTCGTGATGAAATTCCAGAGGTTCTCAAGACGTGGTCGCTTCGGAATATCCTCAAGAAGCAATGATTCCTCATCCAGTGACTACAAGAAGAGGCTATGCCACAAGTGCAAGAAACCTGGTCACTACATTCAAAATTGTCGTCAGTGGGAAAGGGAATCAAAGAAGAAGAAATACAAGGATTATAAATCTGATGATGCAAAGAAGAAGAAGAAATCTTCAAAGTCTTCATCATCAAAATCCTCGAAGTCTTCGTCACACAAGAAGAGCAGCTCCAAGAAGGCTCGGGCATTCATTGGCAAGGAAATGGACTCTGAGGCTGAATCTGAGGAACATGAGGAAGATGAGGCATCTGAGGAGTCTGAGTCTGGTGTGGCGAGTTTAGCTCTCGCTACTGCATTCGTCAGCAAGTCTATCTTCAACTCTGAAGAAAATGGCTCCACCAACAAGGTTGATGAAGGCAATGATGACTACGATCCCACCTATTGCTTCATGGCAAAGGGTGCCAAGGTACTCAAATATACCTCCTCTGAATGAAGTGAGAATGAATCTGATGAAAACCTCAAGCCCAGCTACTCCAAACTTGCTAAGATTGCTGTGAAACAACAAAAGGCTTTTGATAAAGGTTCAAAACATGCTTGACAAAAGTGATGATATGTTGAAGAAATGGATCGCACTAAAACCTTGACTGAAAATCTTCAGAGACTTCAGCCTAGGTTTGACAACCTTCAAGGTCATCATAACACTCACTTAGCTGATCATGAGAAGCTTTCTTATGAATTTCTTCAAAGAAAGCAAGATCTTGAAAAGCTAAGAGTGAGTTATGAAGATCTTCAGAAGGAGCGTGATTCATTACTTGCTCAACAAATCAGCGCTTCTCAAGAAGAATTTGTTCCTCCATGTTTGAAATGCATTGAACGTGAAACTGCTAATTCTTCACCTGAATGTTCAAATGCTTCTAATGCTACAAATGCTTCAACTGTCTCTGCTATCACTAATTCCTCATCATAGGACATTGCTAGTATCACTGATGATGCCGGGCTGAAGGAATTGTACATGACATGCATGTACAAAAGCCTCAAAGGCATCAGACTCTTTGTGATGTGCTTAAAAAGCAGATTCTGAACAGGAACCCTAGGAAAGAGGGTATTGCCTTTGAGAGGAAACTCAATGCTGATGGTACTTATTGGAAGCCTGAGCAGTACCCCAAAACCTCATGGGTTGCTGCAAAGGGACCTCCAGTAGATCCATCTAATCTATCTGGATTTACATGTGAATCTCCTCATTCTTCTGATGAGTCATTTGACTCCAACTATAAACTGTTCAAAAATCAGAATGGTGAAGTATTTGCTAGATATGTTGGCACTAACTGCAGGAACGGTTCCCCCATGAAGAAAATTTGGGTTCCCAAAAGATGCCTTGAAAGTATTCAGGTGAATGTCCTCATGATACCACCTGTGAAGAATAGGAACCCCAGATCAAACTCTTCATATGGACCAAATTCTTCATATGGATCCAAGTCCTCATACGGACCAAATTCCTCACGTGGATCATATTCCTCAAAAGGATCAAAGTCTTCATATGATTATCATCGTGCTAACACCTCTGTTTCGCAGGGAAGAGCTAAGGGCTATGAATATGGGCATTACTCTTCTAACCATTATGTTCATAAGTCCTCGAAGAATTTCTCTTCTTATTCATATGCTTATCCTAACTTCTCTTATGTGAAACGAAATGGAT
Source organism: Aegilops bicornis (assembly GCA_021605145.1). NCBI lineage: Eukaryota > Viridiplantae > Streptophyta > Magnoliopsida > Poales > Poaceae > Aegilops > Aegilops bicornis. Next base: position 598,983,184 of record CM038670.1, read on the forward strand.
TGGATTCTATGCCACCTTTCTCATATGGAGCTCGCAGAGTGATGAACTCTTTGCCACCCCTTCAGATGTGGGTGGTGAAGAAAAAGAACTAATTTCTTCTGCAGGGTCAGGTCTCCAGACGTGCTAAAACGTCTGAAGAATTTGCTGGAGACCTGAAAATGCCTGAAAGGACGCAGGCTAATCATGAAGAAATGTACTTTCATTTCTCACGTCCTCATATTGCTTTATCTGTTCTATTGCTTGATGAAATTGATCTGATGAATTGATGTCATATTCTTCACTGATGAAGTATATGAGTTCGTAAGTTGCAGTAATTCATCTGCAGGATGATCAACCCAAATCCGATGAGTGGGTCCTCGATAGTGCATGTAAAAATCACATGACTGGACACAAGAATCTATTGATAGATGCTCCCTTATCTCCATCGCATCTGAAGCATATCATCTTCGCTGACAAAGGAAAAAGTCAGGTATTGGGTCTAGGTAAGGTTGTGATCTCAAAGGATCGACACATGGACAAAGTAATGCTTGTCGAGTCCTTAGGATACAACGTCATGTCTGTCTAAATGCTTTATGATCTTGATATGGTTGTTGTCTTTGGCAATTATCTTGTGTTATGATCATGGAAGATGACAATTCCAAAGTCTTTGAAGGCTTTAGGAGAGGAGACTTGTATATTGTTGATTTCTCTCTGGGACCACAACCTGTCAGATGTCTATTTGCAAAAGCTTGTATAGGCTGGCTATGGCATCGGCGACTTGGTCATGCAGGCATGAGGAATTTACTGCACGCTTGCGAAGAAGAAGCATGTCATTGGCATTGAGAATGTCAAATTCCTCAAGGATCACTTATGCGGAGCCCGTGAAGTCGAAAGATGACCAAGGCCAAGCATCCAGCGAAGACTATCATGACCACTACTCGACCATTTGAATTGCTTCACATGGATCTTTTTGGTCCTAATCATTATTCTGCTGTTTGAACTGATGCATCTCAATATGGCTTTGTTATTGTTGATGATTACTCTCGTTACACATGGGTAGACATTGTTACTTACAAACATGAAGTGCAGGAAGTCTTCAAACGATTTTCTTCGAGGGCTTCAACCAACTTTGGTGTGAAGATCAAGCACATCATAAGTGACAATGGAACTGAGTTCAAGAACTCTGGTCTTGATGACTATCTTGATGAGCTTGGTATTACTCATGAGTTATCTGCTCCTTATACTCCTTAGCAGAATGGCGTAGTGGAGCGCAAGAACAGGACTCTTGCTGAGATGGCTTGCACTATGCTTGATGAATACAAGATGCCTCGTCGTTTATGGATTGAGGACTGCGTGCAACATCATCAACAAAGTATATCTTCACAAATTCTTCAAGAAGACTGCATATGAACTCCTCACTGAAAAGAAACCCAATGTGAGTTATTTCAAAGTCTTCGGTGCTAAATGTTGGATTAGGGATCCCCATCACAACTCTAAATTTGCACCGAAAGCACATGAAGGTTTCATGCTTGGTTGCGGAAAGGACTCGCACACCTACAGAGTCTTCAACAACGTTCTTCACAAGGTTGTTGAAACTGTAGATGTGCGGTTCGATGAAACTAATGGCTCGCAAAGAGAGCACCTACCTTCTGTGATAGATGAATCAGCACCTGAGGAATCTATCAAGTTCAAGGCTACTGAGGATGTCATTCCTACCAAAGAATCTGTTGAAGAATTCATTCCAGAACATGAAGAACGTCGAGCTGATGCACCTGAAGAAAATGGTGCTGATGAAAATGGTCCTGAAGAAAATGCTGATCAGATTTCTCGACGATAACCCGCTCATCCTCGCGTTGCAAACGAAGTGCAAATTGAGAGACATCAATGACATTGAAGCACCAGGTCCTCTCACACGCTCAAAAGCTTCCCATTTGTCTAACTTTTGTGGGCACTTTGCTTTTGTCTCTATCTCAGAGCCCACTAACATAGATGAAGCATTTCTGTAGCCTGAGTGGATTCAAGCTATGCAAGAAGAATTACATCAGTTCGAGCTCAACAACGTCTAGGAACTGGTCAAACGTCCAGATCCTCGCAAGCACAATATCATTGGCACAAAGTGGATCTGCCGCAACAAGCAAGATGAAAATGGCCTTGTGGTGAGGAATAAGGCACAGCTTGTAGCTCAAGGCTACACACAGGTTGAAGGAGTTGATTTCGATGAAACTTTTGCACCTGTTGCTAGACTTGAGGCCATTCGCATATTACTTGCTTATGCTAACCATCATGATATCACTTTATATCATATGGATGCGAAAAGTGCATTCCTCAATGGTAAGCTTGAGGAAGAAGTATATGTTTCTCAACCCCCAGGTTTTGAAGATCCAAAGCATCCTGACAAAGTCTTCAGACTCAATAAGGCCCTCTATGGCCTCAAGCAGGCCCCTCTGGCGTGGTATGATACTTTGAAGGAATTCCTCATGAAGAAAGGCTTCAAACCCGGTTCACTTGACCCTACTCTTTTCACTAAATCTTATGATGGTGAATTGTTTGTGTGCCAAATTTATGTTGATGATATTATCTTTGGCTGTACTGACCAACATTACAGTGATGAATTTGCATATATGATGAGTGAAGAATATCAAATGTCTATGATGTGAGACTTGAAATTCTTCTTAGGTCTTCAAATTCGTCAACAGCGCAATGGCTTATTCATATCTCAGGAGAAGTACCTCAAGGATGTACCGAGGAAATTTGGCATGCAAGATTGCAAAGGGGTCAAATTTCCAATGCCCACAAATGGCCATCTATGCACTGATGAAAATGGTACTGACTTCGATCAAAAGGTATACGGGTCCATGATTGGTTCTCTATTGTATTTATGTGCATCTAGGCCAGATATTATGCTTAGTGTTTGCATGTGTGTCCGATTTCAAGCTACACCAAAGGAATCACACCATAAGGCTGTGAAGCATATTCTTCGATATCTAGCTCACACACCAACACTTGGATTATGGTATCCCAAGGGCTCGGCTTTTGATCTCATTGTATATTCAGACTCTGACTATGCTGGTGATCGTGTGGACCTCAAGTCAAAATCTGGCACATGTCATTTCCTCGGAAGATCTTTGGTCTGTTGGTCCTCGAAGAAAGCGAAGCGTGTATCACCGTCTACTCTGGTGAGTACATTGCTGCTGGTTCTTGTTGTGCTCAATTGCTGTGGATGAAGCAACTCTCAAGGACTACGGCGTCAACGTGAAGAATGTGCCTCTTGATACGTCTCCAACGTATCTACTTTTCCAAACACTTTTGCCCTTGTTTTGGACTCTAACTTGCTTGATTTGAATGAAACTAACCCGGACTGACGCTGTTTTTAGCAGAACTACCATGAAGTTGTTTTATGTGTAGAAAAGAAAAGTTCTCGGAATGTCCTGGAAATCCACAGAGGCACTTCTTGGAATTTATAAAAATTACTGGGCGAAATAAATACATCAGGGGGCTCAGGGGCACATCCCACGAGGCAGGCGCACCCCCTAGGCGCGCCTCCCTATCTCGTGGGCCCCTGGACCTCCTCCGACCTCAACTCCAACTCCATATATTCCGTCTCGGGAGAAAAAATCAGAGAAAGTTTCATCGCGTTTCACAACACGGAGCCGCCAAGCCCTAATCTCTCTCGGGAGGCTGATCTGGAGTCCGTTCGGGGCTCGGGAGAGGGGATTCGTCGCCGTCGTCATCATCAACCATCCTCCATCACCAATTTCATGATGCTCACCGCCGTGCGTGAGTAATTCCATCGCAGGCTTGCTGGACGGTGATGGGTTGGATGAGATTTACCATGTTATCAAGTTAGTTTTGTTAGGGTTTGATCCCTAGTATCCACTAAATCTGAGATTGATGTTGCTGTGACTTAGCTATGCTTAATGCTTGTCACTAGGGCCCGAGTGCCATGATTTCAGATCTGAACCTATTATGTTTTCATGAATATATGTGTGTTCTTGATCCTATCTTGCAAGTCTATAGTCACCTATTATGTGTTATGATCCGACAACCCCGAAGTGACAATAATCAGGATAAATCTCGGTGATGACCGTAGTTTGAGGAGTTCATGTATTCACTATGTGTTAATGCTTTGGTCTTGTTCTCTATTAAAAGGAGGCCTTAATATCCCTTAGTTTCCGCTAGGACCCCGCTTCAACGGGAGGGTAGGACAAAAGATGTCATACAAGTTCTTTTCCATAAGCACGTATGACTATTTACTAATACATGCCTACATTACATTGATGGATTGGAGCTAGTTCTATATCACCCTATGTTATAACTATTGCATGAGGAATCACATCCGGCATAATTATCCATCACTGATCCATTGCCTACGAGCTTTTCATATATTGTTCTTCGCTTATTTACTTTTCCGTTGCTACTATTACAACTACTACAAAAACCCAAAAAATATTTATCTTTACTTTTGTTACCGTTACCTTTATTATCATACCTCTTTTGCTACTAAACACTTTGCTGAAGATACTAAGTTATCCAGGTGTGGTTGAATTGACAACTCAACTGCTAATACTCAAGAATATTCTTTGGCTCCCCTTGTGTCGAATCAATAAATTTGGGTTGAATACTCTACCCTCGAAAGCTGTTGCGATCCCCTATACTTGTGGGTTATCACCTCTCTACTGTGACAATGAGAGTGCCGTCAAGATTGCTCATAACCTAGTTCAGCACTCGAAGACCAAGCACATTCAAATTCGTCATCATTTTCTTCGTGATCATGTGTTGAAGGGCGACATTTCTATTGAGCATGTGAAGACTGAAGAACAGCTAGCCGATATCTTCACAAAGCCTTTGGATGAGAAGAGATTTAGCAAGTTGCGGTGTGAGCTAAATATCCTAGAATCTTCGAATGTTCTTTGAGAAGGACACTCATCCTAACACTTATGCAAAATTGATGACTTAGTGAGCTAAATATCCTAGAATCTTCGAATGTTCTTTGAGAAGGACACTCATCCTAACACTTATGCAAAATTGATGACTTAGATGTGCAACACATGAAGAAAAGTTTTTCTTCAATCAATGAAGACTAACAATCTAAGTGTGAAGAAATTAACGAAGAATTTGATTTTCAGAGCCCTACGACAATTGTACCCGGTGTATGAAATCATCATTCTTATAGGGTGGGTCACGCCACCACCAAAAGTTGAAAATCTTCAATTTGAGTTTTTCCTCAGTTTTGAAATTCCTCAGTTGTTCATGTTCTTCAACTTTGCATTGTCTTAACTATTTTCGTCGCTTTTCTTCATTGGTTATATATATATATATATATATATATATATATATATATATATGAGTTTATGTCCTCTACAGCATTCACTTATTGCTATTTCTTCAAGTTGTTTTTTTCTGCTAAGTGAATGTGATCGGACCCTTCCCCCTCTATGCTAAACTCAACCCAATCTATTCACAAATTCTGCATGTGCGTTCTATTTGAAACTCGTTCAAAATCTTCACTGTGTCCTTGTCAGCTGAAGAATTTGCGAACGGAACTCTTATCTTATCTTATCCAAATTTTCGGCTTCGCCGCTCAAACCGTCCTGCATTCCATGAAATACTTATCTATTCACCCACGATCTCACACAATCTCCACTTCTCAGTACGTGGGTGACACATGTCAAGTGAATGAGAAGGGTCAGGGGCACGTTCGTCCAATATCTTCAAGCGAACAGTTTTTCACCGTGGCTATAAATACCCCTCCCCTTCCTCACTTCTCTTTCACTCTGCTCGACCTCACGCCAGCTCGAGCTTCTCAAACCCTAGCACCACCGCTACTTCATCATCGCCGGTGAGGAAGAGCTTCACTGCCTCGACCTCGTCGCCGTCGTACTCGCGTCGGCTGCGGATTTCTTCACTCCGCCACCGCCGTAGTTGTCTTCCTCAGCCGAGTTAGGGCGTGGAAGATCTGAGCTGACGAACTTCACATCTACACCTCTCAGTTCGTCGTGTTCTTCGTCCAGGGTAATTAAAAGTTACTTTTACTACCCTCTTTGATTCGACTAATTTCTACAAAATCTTCAAAGGTGTTTATTCTTCAAATTCTTCACACACTAAACACCTCACATGTCATCTGTTCTTGATTCATTTCTCTAAGCTATATTTTTCTTCAATATTCGTCAACCGTGTGGATTTCTGATCTGTACAATCTAGAACCTAAGACAAAGAACGCTTAGTGAAATTCTTCAAGACTCATCTGGTCAAATTCCTCAAACTTGTTCTGTTTTGAAAAACCTCTGAGAACGCATATGACCTCTCCAAATTCCTCGCAACTATACTCTGTTCAAAGGTACTCATGTCAGCTGCTGAATCACTAGATTCTCATCAACTTAACTCATTTGCAGCGTTCCTCGAAGAAAAGTTGCATACATCTTCAGAGAATTCAGTTGTCCAAATTCCTCAGCTGAAGATAATGGCTGATGGAAAGAAGCCACAGAAGGGAGGAAAGAGGCCTGAGGTCAACACTGCTTTCAAGATCCCTGATGAAAAGGGCAAGGCACCTTCTGTTATTGATGAAGGCATTCATCCATTGGATGGTCAGTTTCGCAAAGCTGCATCTTATTCCACCAATGATGACTCTACCACACATGATTCTACTGCCAATGCACCCAAGTCTACTCCTCAAGCCACAGCTCCACGAGTGATGACTGACTGTGAGCTGCTCCTTAGTCTTCAGCAGAAGGTGGATCAAAACCATAAATAGGTTAAGCGTCAGTTTGGTTCTATTCTTCACAACATGACTGCTACACATAATGCAGTGAAGAAAAACCATTACTACCTCCATCAAGTCTTCGGTCGCACCTGGGCTATTCTTTCACATGTATATGGTGAAGAAGATCTGAAGAAAATGGGTCTCAAGGAAGATTTTGACTGGTCTACTCCTCCACCGAAGAAATACAAGAAGGTCAAGGTTCCTTCCTTGGTGGCCAGCTCATATTCTTCATCGCGCGAAACCGACGAGCATGAAGACTTGGACGACACTGCGGCAGGCCCTACAACGAAAAATGACCCCAACAACGCTGGCGCTCCGTCATCATCATGATATTGTTCAGGGGCGTTAGTCCTCATTTTCGATCCTTTTGGTCATTCGATGACAAAGGGGGAGAAATTTGAGTTAGTCTTCAAGCGGGTCTATCTTATATGGGCGTTGTTTTACTAAGTTACAACTCTCGTTCTTCAGATGACTTTGCTGGATCGAGTTGTAAACTTAAACTCTATGGTGGTCTGATACTTTTGCTATGTTTTCTGCATGATTTTTCCTCATATATGTTAATGCACACATGCTGAATTACATCAGTCACCATATTTCATCATGCATTTCAAATTCTTCATATTATATGTCAAATGCGTGTATGAATTACAAGATATAGGGGAGATCTCCATGATTCTACTCTTCAAGTGTGCATTGCTTCAAAAGTAAATTCCTCACTATGCACATCTTCAGGGGGAGTTCTTCTATATCTTGCAATAAATTCCTCAATATCAGTATTTACACTTCATATGTTTATCCCCGTTGAAACCTTAACTTATATTGTCATCAATCACCAAAAAGGGGGAGATTGTAAGTGCATCTAGTGCCTCTTAGTGATTTTGGTGTATTGAAGACTTATAGGTTAAGGGACTAATGTGTTTATGAGTGTACACAGGTCCATAAGTCTATGAGGAGTTTGATATTTACAGAGAAAGTCGACCCCTAAAAATGAAGTTCTTCGATTGAAGACTTTGGATTTCTGAAGACTTTCTGAAGACTTTGAAAGTGAAGAAATTGGTGTGACCTTGAAGACTTGGTATTCATTCGAGGAACATGAAGCGTGAAGACTTTTGTTTTCGTAGTTTCATTTTCTCTTTCTTGAGTCATAGGAAACACTGTACTGTTAAAGGGGGTCGAGGAAATACTAAGGAAAAATTTCCATGTGATGCTCAACTCAAAATCCTACACCTACCAATCCCTTCGAGTGAAGCCATTGGAAATCTCATACAGTTCAGTCATATTCTTTAGTGACAGAGACGAAGTTCTTCTGGTCTCTGAGGAATTCGTTCTGACTGAGGAGTTAGGAATTCACCAGTGTGGATTGCCTACACAGTGAGGAACATGATAGCCCTGAGGAATTTGATAGTCAAATTTCCGATCGTTGCTGTGCTATGCGCCAGCTGTCCCAAAATATCTACCCATCTAACGGTCATATCATTAAAGGGCATTTATGTCTTATCATGTCGGGCTGCTCCCTAGGCTATAAATAGCCGCCCCCTACAACCACTAGCTGGTTGGCTGCTCCTAGAGAAACTGACACTTGTCATTTGAGAACATCCCATCCTCCGAGGACTTTGAGCGAAAATCATCAAGTGAGGAAACCCAAACCCAAACACCTACAAACCCAAAGTGATTGAGCATCACTGAAGAGATTGATCCTGCGTGGATCCGACGCTAGTTACCTTTGAAGACTGTGTTTCTTCCAGACGGTTAGGCATCATGGTCTAGAGCATCCAAGAGGAATTGTGGATCGCTGAGTGACCGAGTCTGTGAAGGTTTGGAAGTCACCTGAAGACTTACCACGAGTGATTGGGCGATGTCTGTGTGACCTTAGCTCAAGGAGAATACTGATGAGGACTGTGTGTCCTCGTGTTTAAATACCTAGCCGCTCCAACAGACGTACAATCGAGACAACAGCTTGGGCTGGTCTACCAAATCATTGTCTTCACCAAGCTTACTGGTTCTATTTCCTTAACTCTTTCATTTCCTCATAACTGTGTTGTGCTCTTGTTCATATCTGTGTTTGAAAACTTTGACTGAAGACTTTCTCAATTCCTCGGTTCAATTTCTTCAGTCTGTTTGTCTTCATCCTGTGTTTTCCTGTGTTTACGCTTCCTGTACTCTATGCTTGTCTTCATTTCATCATGATGACCATGGTTGTGTTCTGTTATGCTTACTTCCGAGTACTTATTCCGCTGCAAGTAGTTCTTTGCTAAGGAATTTCCTCACCCGCAAATTCCTCAGTGAAGAATTCATAAAATCGCCTATTCACCCCCCCTCTAGTCGATATAACGCACTTTCAGGTGCATTCTGTTATTGTATACCATGTGAGGAATAAAATGAATTTGACTATAGTAAATACATGAGAAGCAAATACAATTGCTATATTTCCAAGTTGTTAAGCATGCTTGGTTTGGTTAATCATTCGATCTTCTATTAGGAGTATGTTATATTGTGCAATGTCGTGTTTCGATTAATGTCTGGTTCATTTGTTGTGGTGTTTAGTTAACTGCTTGGTTCAATTCTGCTATGCGATGTCCAATTGTCGTGGGTAGAATTTTGTATTGTTGTGCGTGTGAGGAGTAAATCAGATTTGGCTACACTTAATACATGAGAAACATATACAAGTGCTATATTTCCTAGTTCTTAATCATGCTTGGTTTGGATAAATGGGTTTTCCATGTGGCTTGAATTAATCTGATGAATCTTTAGTTTGCTTATTTTTCCTCAACTCTTTCATTTCCTCATAACTGTGTTGTGCTCTTGTTCATATCTGTGTTTGAAGACTTTGACTGAAGGCTTTCTCAATTCCTCAGTTCAATTTCTTCAGTCTGTTTGTCTTCATCCTGTGTTTTCCTGTGTTTACGCTTCTTGTACTCTGTGCTTGTCTTCATTTCATCATGATGACCATGTTTGTGTTTTGTTATGCTTACTTCTGAGTACTTATTCCGCTGCAAGTAGTTCTTCGCTAAGGAATTTCCTCACCCGCAAATTCCTCGGTGAAGAATTCATAAAAATTGCCTATTCACCCCCCCTCTAGTCGATATAACGCACTTTCAGGTGCATTATGTTATTGTATACCATGTGAGGAATAAATTGAATTTGACTGTAGTAAATATATGAGAAACAAATACAATTGCTATATTTCCAAGTTGTTAAGCATGCTTGGTTTGGTTAACTGTATGATCTTCTATTAGGAGTACGTTATATTGTGCAATGTGGTGCTCAGTTAATGTTTGGTTCATTTGTTGTGGTGTTTAGTTAACTGCTTGGTTCAATTCTGCAATGCGATGTCCAATTGTCGTGGGTAGAATTTTGTATTGTTGTGCGTGTGAGGAATAAATCGGATTTGGCTACACTTAATACATGAGAAACATATACAAGTGCTATATTTCCTAGTTCTTAATCATTCTTGGTTTGGATAAATGGGTTTTGCATGTGGCTTGAATTAATCTGATGAATCTGCAGTTTGCTTATTTTTCATCAACATATTTTACTGATAGCATGCGAACCCTTACTTAACCTGATGACTAACTACCTTATATGTGTTGCAGGGAAACAACGGAAGCACTGAGGTTTACAATCGAGGTTAGCACATGCATGATCCATTGTCTAATAGCACATTAATGTGCAATTGCAGGAACCATTCTAATATTTAGGTTTTTTACAATTTGGTCTTGCACATGTAGGTCCTGCTGTCAGAGGTTTTGACCCACTGTTCGACCCTTTTTGCATATGGCGAAATGAGTTGTCCATGAATATCAATCAAATCAAGATACTCAGAAAGATTGTTAGGATAAAGAAATTAGTGACAAAAAACAACAAGATCTTTGTCTCCACAATGAAGAAGATATCAGTTCAGTACAAGATGGTACTAACTATTATACCTTTCCTTTTTTCTTTGCCCCATTTCCAATATAGAGAAGCTATTTATGCACATCCTTGTTTTCAGGCCTTTCCAAAGCAGTTCACTGATGATTACCTCTCAAACCACCTCTATGGCCAGGAGGCTAGGAAGGTTTTCATACAACACCCACGGTTCAATATTGGAGTGTTCCTGAAGAGGACGAAGGACGGACGGTCAATCATCCACAGGCACTGGCCTAAAGTTGCAAAGACCTTCAACATGAATGAAGGATCAATATTCGCCTTCCGCTTCAGCAGTTTTCTAGATGAGATGCATCTGTCTATATACCGTCTATGATGCTAATTTCAAAAGGTTCTACATGTTGCATGTGAAATTTGGTGCTGGTGCAGTTGTGTAATGGGGTAGCTGAGTGCTGAAGCTATATCATGTTGTACTCTGATGTATTTCAATTATGAAATTCTGCTTCCTTAATATGGAAATGAAATATATTATGTGCTTAATATGAATGTCAATTAGATTAATAAATGCATTATTAATAATAGGGCAATTAGCCTGCTAATTGGGTTTTGCTATTGCAAACGGTTATTGAAAAAATACCGTGGGCGATGACCTCAGGAAACGCACACCGTTTCTAGGAATAAACCGTGTTGGATCAATGGACAATCACACATGACTTTCTCTTGAAAATTGTTTGCGTTAGGCCACCTTGCACAAACGTTTACCATATAAAAATTGTGTGTTATGAACAACCTTTGCCACATAGTTTCTTCTACGGACCGTGTGTGATGCATTCAATAAGGCAAACGATAATTTTTTTAATATTGTGTGCAATGGCAACACTATCACAAACAATTTAATGGGAAAAATTGTGTGTGATGTACCTATGAACGGAAACGTTTTCCTTGGAGCGACTGTGTGGGATGTACTAATGAACGGAAATGTTTAGCGGGGACTAACTGTGTGGGATGTACTTGCGACCCGAAACGATTTCGTCTGTATAATTGTATTTTTAGCTCTACTGTACGTATTTCCGTATTTGAGCGCTCGCGGGTCACACACGGCCTCATTTTGCCAACCGTGTGTGCTATGAGAGCATATCCCGACGGTTTCTGGGTCGTGTGCGAAGGACCCCCCTATCTCCCACACTCACTAGGTGATGGTTCCAAATGCCGTCGCAGAAAGGGGTTAAAAACCGTTTGTGTAGCACCGATGCGTACTAGTGAGCTAGCTAGGTCGTTTTAACTCGTTTTCCCCACGCGTCGATCGATCTACCTCATTAGTTATGTCTCTCCTTTCCTCCAACACACAACAATTGATCTACCGATCTAGTTAGGCCTGCTTACCAAACACATGGTCCCCCTTCATCATCCATGCATGCCTCCCGACACATCTATCACGCACACGCACACACAGAAACACATCCCCACTCTTATTGATAATATTGCAGTTCTACCCTCAGTTTGTCTAGTAGGCCCGTTCCACCATCTTCGAGAAGCAATTCCACCACCATCCAGCACTCTACCCCCCTCTCTATCTCTCTCCTCTCTCTCTCTCTCTCTCTCTCTCTCTCTGTCCCAACCTATTTGCTGTCCTTCACTTATGTATGGATGTCGACCGATCTCCCTCAAGACATAGCCGGGTCTCTCCTTCTCAACACATATACGAGTCGATCTACCTCTCTAGTTAGGTCTCTCCCTCCCCCCCCCCCCCACACTGATACATTGAGCGCTCTAGTCATGTATCCCTGCCACACACAAACTTGCCCTGTGCCCTCGGCGTTACGTAGGTCACCGCCCTATATCTTTGACTTGCACATACACAATTTTGATGGCTCTCTTCATCCATATCGCACTCCACCTACTTGATCCTCTCTTCGAATCTATCGATATCTATGACCCTCCCTCTCTTCTTGTGGATCGCCCCCTCTATATATGATATAGATAGGCCTCTATTTCACACACATTGCATGTGTCAAAAATTTGTTTGAGATATCATCGACACATATTCCCACAAATACATTCACGAAATCACCCGCAACAAAAAACACTCACAAATGCACACGCCATCTGTCTAGGTTTGTATCTCTGTCACACAAACCCACATAGGTGGGGGACGTGCACGAACAGAAGAGGTGCACTTTCCCAACCACACCCATGCGGGTACACGGTGGAGCTCATTTCTGTACGAAAAGGCACCCACATTGTAATTTGACACATGTACTGATGGAGGATCGTGTACCACGGGTGAACAAACAAATTGCGACTTGACACGTTATGTTAGAAAAGAGCCAAACCATGTGGGGCCTACCTTAGAGGCAAGGCTCTATACACTGGAGATGCTCTATACGTAATACTTTTGATGTGTCTGTCAACTCGCAGAACGAGGAGAAGCTTGCTTAGTGCGTCGTATCCCCCGCCCACGGGCATGGTGGCTCACAGAGTCGCATGACCAGGAGAAGCTTTCTTATGCCTACGCCTGTTCCCTCGCCCACGCGCGTGGTGGCTCACAGGACGAGGAGGAAATTTTACTACTCCTCCATTACTCCTCGTCGCTACCTTGGTTAGAGAAATTATCATAATGTTTGAAATATATGTCTTTTACTAGTAGTATATTTCAATATGAACTACTAGTACATACTCCAATAACTGATGTATATAGACGTATTTTAGAGTGTAGATTCACCCATTTTACTCCGTATGTAGTCCATATTGAAGCGGACATACTAGTACGCACTCTCCCTCGCCCCTCGCCCCTCGCCCACGTGGTGGACGTGCAACAATTCATTTGGTCTCAGATAGCCAGAACGATATACTGTAGTACCATTATTGCTGGACTTCCCGAAGAGGCGAAGAGCCAAGCGCAAGGTAATATTTTTGAGATGCCAAGCGCAAGGTTATAGGAGAACGAGTAGTAGTAGTACTAGTAGTACGTACTAGTGGTACGTACTATATGAGGAAGAAGGCAACAAGATGTATGTTTTGTGTGACAGTCTCTTCTTACAAGTCGTGCTAGACCTAGTGGACCTCATTGTTGCAATGGGAGTACTATCATAGATGGCACGATTCAGAGTGGTGGGCAGCGGGAATAATTCGGAGCTGCTTAGTCTTAAACCCCATCAAGAAGTCCCATCGACAGGAATAGCCATCCTCTACACGTGCTCCTATGTAAAATGAGTAAATGAGACAAAAAGAGTAAGAGACAAAGTAAAAAAAATCACCAGCCTTAGAGCCAGCCCTATTGTATCAGTGAATGATATTTCTACATCGTGATTGACATGCATGGCTATATCATTAACCATGCTGCGGAGGTAGAAGCGGATTTTTATTTATTTGCGGAGGTAGCAGCGGATGGATATTCAACGAGGAGTGAAATGATGGCTGCTTCCTTGATCAAACATAGAGATAGGTGGGCCTGGTGATTTGACGGCTTATTAGTCATTATTACTGCATATACTCTTTGCCCATATAATAACCTCGTAGTAGAGTAGTGGGCTATACTTTTAATAACCATGCTCTAAGAGAAGAGGTGCACGCACCCACGCACGTAGTACACTCTTTGCGTCTTCCCCAACCACACACGTGACACGGTGGAGCTCATTTCTGTACGATGATGCAACCCACATGATGATTTGACGCGTCTAGTAGTAGTTACTCACTTATAAATAATGGAGGGTCAGGAACCATGCATGAATGGTGCCGCATCATTTATAAATAAAGTCTTTTTCCTCCAGTCGCACATATGCAATATAAATAGGTTCATATGGAAAGAAAAAGAAACCGCTCCACTATACATAGCCAGGACGAGCTTACACGGTTGCTTGTTGGGGTTGCTCTCTCCACACTCTCTCACACAAAATGACTGTGGCCACATCTCTAACATCCAGGCAGATCATGTCCACCGGGGGAAGGGGTGGATGCTTTGTGTAGATGCGGTCGCTGTTGCCGACGGCGAAAACCCACTGTCGGCACGTCTCGATCAGGGGTCCCCGCCGTTCTCTCTGACAAAGCCGGTGCAGTTGCCTTCGTCCCTTTCTCACTGCCGCGACGTGGGTAGTTGCTGCCTCCCGCCACCCTCCTCTAGGTCGAGCAACGTCCCGACATCCCTCAAGTACAACTTCCTTTACAGCCGGCTTGCACCACTGCTCCAACTGCCCACATCACTCCATGTGGATATTTCTCTACTTCTTTGCCCCGCACGTATCTCTACTGGCTTCTACTGTATTTGTGATGAGTTTATGTCTCATCAACTAGTCCTAGTAATCTTATTCTAATCACGCTTCTTCAATTTCTTTGCCACAGGGATGCTCATCTGGATTTTAGTGAAACTGCACAAAATGATCCGATGGTCAAAGGGTTGCAAACTTCATTTCTTCGGAAGGTTCAACGATGCCAGCAAATTAAAGCCTGGTTAGGGTTTAGGGTTCAGGGGATAGGGACTGCATGGATCATTTTCTTCTTTAGTTGTCTCTGTTCTAAAATAAGTGTCAAATTTAGTAGTAGTACAACTTTGTACTAAGTTTGCATAAAGTTGAGACACTCATTTTGGAATGGAGGGAGTACATATTGGCTATGATCTGTCAATCATTGAGATGCAATAGCATGCATGTTAGTCTCCTTTGTATTTGATGAAATGTTGCAATGGGGAAACCGTGGATGCAAGATACATGAAATAGAAGCTGGAAGCTTCATAGCATTGTACAAATTTATCTCGCTGAGAAATTACAGTACATACTATACTAGTATGTAAAGAGTTAGGTGTCGCACGGTGTCCAGAAAATATGGTGATAGTATGAGGTGGGCCATGTAATCACTAAGCTTGTGTGTTTTCACTACTTTCGCACTCCTTCGCTGTAAGAATGGAGAAAATTGTAATCTACCTCCTTTCGCCGAAACATGGAGCATCCAGGAGTCGTACCACCTCAGTAATAATGACCAATGAGCCGTCAAATCACATGGACCCAACAGTAAATTGGACGGACGAAGCAACCATCACTCTTGAATCCGCTTCTCCCTTCAACGCAGGCACTAGTGAGAGGTCGTGTTCGCTCTGCCCGGGCATGAATGCGGCACCGATTCTCTAGAGCGGTGTTGACCGTTTCTGGCAGGAAGCGCCACTACAAAAAAAAGACACATACGTGACATTTTGGGCCGAACGATTTTTTTCTGTCATGCTTATGACACTTTTATGAGGATAATTGTGACAAAAGCCGGTATCATCATAGATGTGGTGGGCTCCTACTTCTATGACAAAACATTATGACAGAAAATGGGCTTTTCGTCCTGGGCGGGCCGGAGACGCAGCTGCATGACATTCTTTGGGCCGTCCATGACGAAAAAAACCGTGGTAGAAGCGAGGGCGAGGAAAATATCGGGGAGTTCCCGGTTATGATGGGTGGTCGGGGCCGAGCGATGCATGGAGGTTTGCGTGTTTCTCTCGTACACTTACGCGCGCGTGTGTGCGAGGCGTTGCGCTCTAACTGAACCCAAGCGAGGCGTTGGGCTCTAACTGAACTCAAACGATTGCACTAGTTACATTATTGAACCACGATTGATACCTTGTTGTTAACTGAACCCGAGTGATTCCTTCACTACTGCTGTTAACTGAAGCCGATCAATGCTGCCTCTAGATGAACAGTGAGCGTTGTTGGGGGGGGGGTTGGATGAACAGTTCTCGGTGGGGGGTTGGAGAAAAGGACCCCGTGGTAGTAGAGGTAGTTGCCGCTAGATGAACATGACCCCGTGGAGAGCTGGTTGAACAGTAGTCGGTGGAGGGCTGGATGAACAGTAGCCCATGGAGGGGTGGTTGAACAGGATCCCATGGAGAGGGTTGGTTGAACAGTAGCCGGTGGAGGAGCGGTGGAGGCTCGATGAACAGGAGCCCGTGGATGAACAGTCGCAGGTGGAGGCTGGAGGAGGTCGACGGTGGATGAAAAATAGCCCGTGGAGGCTGGAGGAGGTCGACGGTGGAGATGAACAGTAGCTCGTGGAGTCCTGTTTTGCGGTACGCCACACCCCTCATGATGAACATGACCCCCATTTCGACCGTAGCGCTCCAACACAAGTCCGTTTCCTCCGTTTTGCGGTACGCCACACCCCTCCTGATCAACAGGACCCCGTTTGGACCGTAGGTGGTCCAAGAGAAGCCTATTTCCTCCGTTTTGCGGTACGCCAGACCCTTCCTGATGAATAGGATCCTGTTTCGACCGTGGCCGATCGAACACAAGGCCGTTTCCTCCGTTCTGCGGTACGCCAGGCCTCGCTTTGATCGACTATTTCGTTCAAGCCGGTTGGCTCCCAATGAACACGAAGATGCAATTTCTCCGTTCCGACCCAGCCATGTACACGAGCCCTGGTCGTACGTATGCACGAGTAGGTGTTCGAGACCCCGGCCGTATGTACGTACATGGCCGTATTTACTTTCTTGCACCCTGACTGTACGTACGTGTACATGCTACGTCCGCGCCTCTACTACGACACATGCCCTTCCTTACTCGGCCACGGTCCATCACTGCAGCCTGCAGATAGACCGATTGACCAGTATGTACATACACGTTCGCGACCAGAATGACAATGCTACGTACACTTTGACCAGGTGGGTCCCGACTGTCAGGCACTTCCTTCCGTGCGAAGATGTAGCTGGTGTGTCCCAGCAGTCAGGGGGAAACATTTTTTTCACAAAATATGGTGGCCCTTCTGGTGGGTCCCTGCTGTCAGGTGGAGGAATCATTATTTTCTGCGTAATAAGGAGGCACTTCCTTACGTGCGAAGATGTAGCTGGTGAGTCCCAGCAGTCAGGGGGGAAACATTTTTTTTGTGAAATACGGTGGCCCGTCCAGTGGGTCCCTGCTGTTAGGTGGAGGAATAATTATTTTGCGCGTAATAAGGAGGCACTTCCTTGCTGCGGCCGTGGACCCGGTATCGGCCTCTCCACATACAAGACTCTTCCGATGGAAGTTGTTCCTTAACCACATTGACCACGCCGCGCCGAGAGCACCAAGGCGGTGGACGACGGCGAGGCCTAGGAAGGGGACGACGCAGAGCCGGGGAAGACGCGGCAGTGGATGCCCATGCGGAGAGGAGTACGAGGGTTCACTGGTTCGGCTGTGGTGTGAGGCTGCCGTCGCCGTAGGGCCTCGCCAGCAGTGGGAGTAGTAGGAGGCAGTGAGGCCTCCGCGGCAGCACAGCCGGCCACGGGAGGCAAGAGCACGCAGTGGCTTGGACGGCTGGAGCAAGAAAATCAGAGGTTGAAGAAGCAGGACAACCGTTGGATGTTAACAATCCATCGGTCACTTGTGATAGAATCGTTCGTTGACTAAGTTGACAAAGCCCTCCGTCCGCATCAACTTAGTAGGCCCACAAGTCGGCCTCCCACTATGGTGGGTCCCAGCTAGCAGGGGGACTATTCATTTTTTTTGTGCGTAATAAGTAGGCACTTCCTTGCGTGCGAAGATATAGCTGGTATGTCCGAGCTGTCAGCGGGAGTATTCATTCTTTTTGGCGTAATAAGGAGGTACTTGCTTGTGTGCGGCCATGGACCATGTGGGTCCCAACTGTCATCCTCTCCATGTACATCCCTGTTCCGATGTTGTCATTTGTTCACAACGTTGACCACGCCGTGCCGAAAACACCAGCGCGATGGACTAAGGCGAGACCCGGGAAGGGAATGACTCGGAGGCGGTGAAACCACAACAGTGGAGGGATGTGGGTGAGTAGAGGGATGTCCTGGCCAGCGGTGGGAGTAGTAGGGGGCGGTGAGGCCTACGCGGCAGCACAACCGGCCACGGGAGGCGGGAGCAAGCGGTCCCGCCGACGCTGGATTTGGTGGCTGGAGCAAGACGATCAAAGATTGAAGAAACATGACGGTCGCTGGATTGACATCCAACGGTTAAGTCTGCTAGAATCGTTTGTTGATGTATATAATAAGTAAAAAAATCTTGCATTCGCGTCAACTTAATAGGCTCACAAAGTCATAACATTCCCTTTTTTTAATAGTTTATATATAGCTCATTGCAACCTCTTATGAAATTTATTGCAGTCCGTTCTTTTGTTGGCCTGGGCCAGGGTTAAAAATTGAAACAAAATTTTGCATATTTCCGTGGGTTCCAAACTATTTTTAATACTGAAATGTCGAGCCAGATTTAAAGTACTTTGAAGATATATTTAAATTAGGTTAAAGCCCAGTGTAATTGGAATCTGAAAATGTGAAAAATTTCAGAAATTATAAAGTAATTGCCAATTTGTCATCTGTTTTTATATTTAAAGCCCATTTCATATTACTTTCAAGATTTGTAGGCGTCTTGAAAGAGTTGCAGCCCATCGCGTAGAAAAATAAGTAGGCCTGGATTGGGTATTCTTCAGAAAAAATAAACTGGGCTCATTTTCACAAAGAAAAAATAGCTGGGATGGTCTTGTGGTGAACATAAAATATAAGCCTGGGCTAGACGAGCCACGGCCCAGTTGAAACCCTGCTCTGTCTCAACAATAACAAAAAAAAAATATTGCTCGAGCAACTACGTCCCTGGTGTCAGCCGATCTTCTGCTGTTCTCTTGTCTATTGACTATATACGCTGACAATGTCGTGGGTCCCACATGTCAGGAAACAACTAGGAGGAAGCATTTTCTTTTTCCATACGCTGACAATGGAGTATATATAACAAAAAATGAGGAACTTTCCTGCATCCGGCCATGGACATGGTGGGCCCCATCCTCTCCATGTACTGTCCTCTGCCGATTCCTCTTGTTTGTTGACCATGTTACAACGCGCGCGTCGAGCACACCAAAGCACTCGGAGGACAACGACGAGGCCTTGGACATCGGCGTTAACGATTTAGGAGATGGTGGGGAGGCGAGGCATGCGCTGAGGCGCAGCCAGCCGTGGGAGGCAGAAGCAGGTGGCCCCGCCGGCGCTGGTTTGGTTTTGGCGACTGGAGGAAGACATGATTGAAGAAACATGACAGACTGTAAAAGCAGCATGAGTACTTAACAACCTTAACTAAAACTAGCAGGGGCACTTAACAACCATAGATGAAAGCAGTATGAGTACTTATACAGGTTCAACCGTACAAAGCATGCCTCAAACAGTGCTACTTTGCCTACAGTTAACCAAGGGTGAGGCCGCCAAGCCCTAGGACAAGGCCCAGGCTCCACCCCGCGCATCCACAACCTTCTAAAATCGGCTTCATCTCGCAATGTGGTCAATAAATAGGATATTCGCTTTAGAGCCATAGAAAAGCAGGAACATAATCTTCTGTCCTATTCTCCAAGATGGACGGGACTTCATTATTTGAGACCACCCATGAATAAGTATCTTTTCACCTCCAAGGGGAATGGAGTAGGTCGACATAAACATCATGTTGTGACCAAGTGAAAGTCTGACCCGACCATGGTCAGGCATCTGTGTAGGAACAATAGAACTGGGCAGTTTCTGTTTCAAGAAGATCACAGCTGTAAAACTGTGTATAAGCAAGAGTTTATGAACAACATATATAATAGAGAACAGCTCGTACTATAAGTTTCTCAACACAGTTGGACCCGTTCAACGAGTGCAGCAGTGGCACACATATCCCACGCGGCCTTCCACCATTGAAACGCCCCACAAGGACCTCAAGACGATCAATAAAGTGTAGGAACTTGTGGATGTCGTCCCAGTCAACTTTAGTGCCATCAGTAACAGCCGAGTTCTTATAGAATAACAAACGCGTAGCCTACTTAACTCTGAAAAAACCTACATGTCCACCAATTATAAGAAAATATTAGTTAGTAGTAGCATCTTCGTGAGAGATTCGTTGCTACTTCTAAAGTTAAATTGTGATTAGTTAGACAGAATAGGTGGATTAAGAAGTAATCGAGGCAACAAGCAAGAACCAGATTCAAAACTAACATGTATGAACAATTGGAACAACGTCGGGGTGGAAGATCGCAGTGAAGATGAGACCAGGTTCTGCTATTTCCATCAACATACGTGCGCCAACTTTCAGTTTGTAACACTTGAGAAAGTTTATCCAAGTTCGTCCATAGAAAAAGCAGCGATCTTCTTGGTTCATGAACCCAACTCGGAACTTATATCCATGGCTTGTCTTCACTGTGACAATTAAACTAGTGTATTCAGTTATGGCAAGGCCGAGCATCTTGAGTACATGTGTTCTGGCAGAGCAAGGAATGCACTGCAGGAAAAATAATATGAGAACACAATGTATTCCCTATCCAAATCTAGAAATATCCTCCTTCACGTCAGTGTTGACCATGGTACTAGTAGCTTTTATCCAAATTTAGCAATCCAAATTTCCACATTAGTCGACAACATGTTCAAAAAAACCCACCCTCCTGGATAGAAAAGAGGATTCTAGGAACATACTGTGCGCATTTTAAAATCCTGTGTTAGGATGAGAAGGAACAAGTGTGGCGTCTCGCCGAGGGCGCAGAAACTTGTAGGGTCCTCACACTTTGGGCACTCTGTAGGATCGAAAGTATGTATAGAGAGGGGTGATTAGATTACTTGACCAAATAAAAACTTATCCTTTTCCCAATTTTAGTCTTTGGCAGATTTTAGCTATCTTAGCACAATTCAAGCAAGCATGCAAAGAGTATATGAGCAGCGGAAAGTAAAGCATGCAACTTGCAAGAATGTAAAGGGAAGGGTTTGGAGAATTCAAACGCAATTGGAGACACGGATATTTTTGTCGTGGTTCCGATAGGTGGTGCTATCGTACATCCACGTTGATGGAGACTTCAACCCATGAAGGGTAACGGTTGCGCGAGTCCACGGAGGGCTCCACCCACGAAGGGTCCACGAAGAAGCAACCTTGTCTATCCCACCATGGTCGTCGCCCATGAAGGAATTGCCTCACTAGCGGAAGATCTTCACGGAGTAGGCGATCTCCTTGCCCTTACAAACTCCTTGGTTCAACTCCATAATCTTGTCGGAGGCTCCCAAGTGACACCTAGCTAATCTAGGATAACCACTCTCCAAGAAGTAACAAATGGTGTGTTGATGATGAACTCCTTGCTCTTGTGCTTCAAATGATAGTCTCCCCAACACTCAACTCTCTCTCACGGGATTTGGATTTGGTGGAAAGAAGATTTGAGTGGAAAACAACTTGGGGAAGGCTAGAGATCAAGATTCATATGGCAGGAATGGAATATCTTGGCCTCAACACATGAGTAGGTGGTTCCTTCTCAGAAACAGCAAGTTGGAAGTGTAGGTTTGTTCTGATGGCTCTCTCCACGAATGAAGAGGAGGTGGAGGGGTATATATAGCCTCCACACAAAATCTAACCGTTACACACAACTTGCCAAACTCGATGGGACCGAATTGATAAACTCGGTCGGACCGATTTAGCAAATCTAGTGACCGTTAGGATTTTCGGTGGGACCGACATGCAACTCGGTAGGACCGATGTGGTTAGGGTTAGGGCATAATGTAATCTCGGTGAGACCGATTATACAAACTCGTTGAGACCGATTTTGGTAATAAGCTAACCATAGAGTTGGTCAGGTAAACTCGGTGGGACTGATTCGCTCATTTCGGTGAGACTGAAATGTTACGAAAAGGAAACAGGGAGTTTACATTGCAATCTCGGTGGGACCGATCGCTCATCTCGGTGGTACCGAAACGTTACGAAGGGAAACAGAGAGATTACAATCCCATCTCGGTGAGACCGAGATCCCTATCGGTGAGACCGATTTTCCTAGGGTTTGTGGCAGTGGCTAAGACATGTCCCCGAACTTCGGTGGCGCCAGTAGAAAGAATCGGTAGGGCTGAGTTTGACTTTTGGTTTAGGTCATATGTGGATATGAGAAAGTAGTTGAGGGTTTTGGAGCATATCACTAAGCACTGTAGAGCAAGAAACTCATTAAGCAACACCTAATCCCTCCTTGATAGTATTGGCTTTTCCTATAGACTCAATGTGATCTTGGATCACTAAAATATAAAATGTAGAGTTTTGAGCTTTTGAGCTTGAGCCAATCCTTTTATCCTTAGCATTTTGAGGGATCCAATTTTCTCATCCATGCCAAGCCATCCATTGAACTTTCCTGACATATTCATCTTGGAATGATGTTAGCTCAATGAGCTATATGTTGTTAGGAATTACCAAAACTACCTAGGGATAGTTGCACTTTCTATCTCCCCCTTTTTGGTAATTGATGACAACATATAGATCAAAAGTCAAACAAATGATAATAAGAGTGAAAAACATTGTCGCTTTGAGAAGTATGTGATAAGCAAGAGCTCCCCCTAAATTTGTGCATAGTTTAAGATTTGCTTTGGACTGCAAATGCACAAGGAGTTAGGCTCATGGGCTTCCATGTCACATACATCTTGGTGGAGCGCTCAAAATGATAATGATTGAATACATGCACTCATCACCAAGCAAAGTGAATGATCATATAGAGATAAAAAGGATAATGTCATCCAACAAGCATAAATGTAGCATATGATCAAACACATGATCATCCAGGTATCACATAGACATAATGTATCTCAAACAAGCAAATAAAGTTCAACTACTAAAGCAAGAGAGAACAAAAAGCAACACTCTCTCTCGAAGCCTATGATCTATACATTTTTCTCCCCCTTTGGCAAAAAGTTACCAAAAAGTTCATAGAAAATGCATAGCACTAGATCGACTCTTAGGCTTGATCTTCAGGTGGTGGTGTAGAGATGGCTCCTTGGACGAAGACTTCAGTTGATGTGGATGGAGCTGGAGTGTAGGTGCTGAAGCTGGTTGCACTGGAGCTGTAGGAGCTGTGGTAGTGCAGATGAAGTGGCTCGTGTCTCACATCGCACTGCAGCTGATCTCTGAGCTCTAGGCACTCTGGCAAATGCCTTAGTGGTTGACTTGCCCTTCCTCTCCTGCATATCATCCTGAAGTTGCTCAACAACGGACTGGATCTCTATGACCTTCACATCCATGTCATAGAACTTTTGCTCCATGATCCTCTCCTAGCTCTCCTGGTTTTGAGTCAAGGTGGCCAGCCCCTTCTCAATCCTCAGAGTGGATGCAATCAAGTAGCCTAGTTGATCTTGTTTGCTCTTCAGAAATTACTGAGATGCCTCTTCCATTGTTGGAATCTTGGTAGCCTTCTTTGTCCTTGCCTTCTCCTTCTTAGCTTGTGCTTGCACTAAAGATGGTTCATCTTCATCCATAACCACTTGGTTATCCTCAAAGTCTGGATAAATAGCAAAGTGTTCCTTGTCCAGCAAGTATGTGCCTGTGCCCATCTTGGAGTTAATCAGCTCCTGGATCTGTGGGGCATATCCACAACTCCTCTTTTGGTCAGCAGTTGTCCTCTTGATAGTCTCAACAATAAGGCTCATGACCTTGAACTTCTGTGGCACATCAAATAGATGTAGCAAGTTTATTGCACGGCCTCTGATCATGTTGTGGTCACCTGACTTGGGCAATAGAGTATGCCTGAGGATCCAGTTAATGGTTGGCAGTCCTGACAGAAGATAATGTACAGATCCAAACTTATGTGTCTCAACTGCAGCATCTGGGATCTCCTTGTACATATGTGCCATAGAGTTGTGATCCATCTTCTTCTTGGCATAGACATCCAAGTCATCCTCTTCCTCCTTAGGTGCATTGATCAGATTTTCCCATTCTTCAATAGTTGATTGGTACCTTGTACCTTCAGACATCCATACTATCCTGCCATCTGGATAGAAGTGTCTTTGTGGAGTAGAATTGCATTATGAGCTCATCATTCCACTTTGTGAGCTTCTGCCCAACAAAGTCTGCAGCTCCACATGCACTGAAACTGTCATACACACCAGGATAGTGTTCCTCATTCTCCTTCATGTAGGTCCAGTCCACCCACCTCATGTCACACACTATAGGTTTCTTGTCCAACAACACTATCACATAGAAATCCTGCTGTTCCTTTGTGTGGAACCTGTAATCAACAACAGTCCTCCTTCTGGTGGCATATGGATCAGACTCTCTCCGTAGCCTCAATCCTGAGTCTCTCCTGATCTTCATGTTCTCACCTATAGGATGAGCATCATTATGATCTGGAATTTTTGGCTTCAATTTTCTCAAGACATGTGTCTCATCTTCTTCTTCCTCAGCAACAATTTCCGGCATTGGAGCCTTGTTCTTCTCAGCAGCAGATATGTTTCTAGTACTCCTTTTTGGTGCAATCTTGGGCTTGGGGGCAGCTTTGGGTGCTTCTTTGGGCTTTGATGATGCAGCCCCTGACCTAATAGCATCACCCATAAGCTTCTGAGCCTTGGGTGCTGGTGCAGCAACCTCTTCTTCTTCCTCCTCTTCCATCATGGAAGGCTTTCCAATAACTCTGGCCATGGTCTTCTTGACCCATTCCTTCCTCTTCTTCCCTTCAGCAGCAGCCTCTTTGGGTTCAGATTCCAATGATGCTTGAGTGGAGGCCCTGGCTTTAGACATGGGAATCCTTTTGCCAGGTACTTTGGTCTTCATACCAGGCTTGGTGGCAGCTGTGCCATACTCCTTCTTGAGCATTTTCTTCTTGGAAGTGGCCTCATCCTCTACTGCCACATAGTCTTCATCCTCAGATTCTGAGGTTTTCTTCTTTCTTGTCCTGGTGGCAGCTTTGGGTAAGTTGCTTGGAGTGCTCCTGCTACCATCATCTGAGGTACTAGAGGGACTAGTGCCCTCACTCATTTGAATCT
Organism: Aegilops bicornis; assembly: GCA_021605145.1. Taxonomy (NCBI): domain Eukaryota; kingdom Viridiplantae; phylum Streptophyta; class Magnoliopsida; order Poales; family Poaceae; genus Aegilops; species Aegilops bicornis. Next base: position 599,008,479 of record CM038670.1, read on the forward strand.
GCTCCTCTGACTTGTTCCGGCTATCACTCTGATCAGACATATTGCAAACAACGGCGAGACCACTCGTGAATAGATATAGATGAGATAGAGTGGATGAGCATCACAAAATACAGAGGTTTTTGCAAAAGAATGAGTCAAAAACTTAGTTTTAGTTTTCCACAGAAAGCATTTCGGATCAACCGATTTGCAAACTCGGTGATACCGAAGCAGCTTTTGGAACCTAAACTAGTGAACTCGGTCAGACCGAGTCACAGTTTGATGGCACCGAGACTGCTAGGGTTTCACAAAGTCCTGAACTCGGTCACACCGATTTGCAATTCTCGGTCAGACCGAGAATCACTTGTGCAATGGCCTTAGCCGAATCGGTGGAACCGAGTTCTGCAACTCGGTGGGTCCGAGATGGTTTCATGAAACCTAACCCTAAATTTTCAATTCACTTCTAAAGTATGGATTGTTTTGACTGGATATAATAGTTTCAATCGTGGCAAGAATCATGATGAACACAATGTGCTAGGAATCGGATGGGGATAGCATTGTGATCGAGTCCATACCCTAGCTTGGCGATGAACTTGCTACGGCGGCAACGGCGGGGGTGAATTCCGTTGACGGCGGAGACCAAATGATCGGAGGCGGCTGGCGACGAGGAGGAAGATTCGGAGACCCTGGAGGCAGAGCGAGCTATGCGCGGGCGAAGGGGTTTGGAGAAAGTTTCCAAATTTTTGCCCGTGAGAATATATAGCCCGACCCTGTCGGTGTGACCGAGTGGAACAACTCGGTGGCACCGAGATGCATAACTGTTGATAGTTACAGCAACTCATGTGACCGAAAAGTTCAAATTGGTTGCACCGAAATTGAAAACCTAGATCGACTTAGTGATCTCGGTATGACCGAAATGGAGGAATCGGTCAGACCGAAACGCACAAAGAAGTTTTGGAAGTTTAAGTCTATGACGAATCGGGGACTCCGAGTGCTCCTCACACAGAGTGGTTCGAATCTGACTTGATCAAATTTTGTGATGCACCATGAATAGAGTTTGAGACGAGAAGAGCATAGATAGCTACAGAAGGTTCTTAGGCATTCTTGTCCATCCACTTGGCAAAAGAAAATGAAACCAATCAATCAAAACAACAAGTGGATGTCCTCGAATGAGTAAAATATGCAACCAACATGCTCACACAATAAAATAGCAAATGAAATATGTGGCAAAGCATGCACAACCAATTCTAGCATCTATCAAGCAATTGGCGATGACTAGGTCATCTATATATGAGTATATTGACTTAGGAGTCAAATGAAAACATTTGATCATAGGTCATACTCATCGTTTAAGCGCAAGTGGGTTTACCACTTTTACATAATGCATTGATGTGTTCACACCATTAGAGTTGCTTTGACTCAATTCTTAGAGTTAAGCTCCCCCTAGATGTGAGATCCCCCCTTAGAGGGATGAACTAACCTTGGGTTTTGTCGATGATTACTTCATGTAGGTGTTGAAGATGTGGATGCTCAATGTTGATGAAGATCATTTGGAGCAATCCTTTTGGAGCGAGTTGCACTTTCAATACCTACACAGGTTAGTCCCACAAGGAACAAACAAGGATATCCATAGACATAGAGTGATGCACACACAAGATGATGTCTATGAAAGCATTAGATTACCTTGTCCCTTGTCTTACCAACAAGAGGGTTTGTGACTCCTTGAACTAGTGCAAGATGTGGAAGTTGATTGCACTTTTTGTTGCCAAAATGATATGAGTGAAATATGTTGGCGGAGTCACCCTCAAGAACTCTCTAGTTCTTCTTCTTCGGGATCCATATCATCTTGATGGGAATCCTTGGAGTTGTAGTCGTACTTGATGAAGTAGAACTTGTCGTAGTCTTGGGAACTCACTTGACCAAGGCCTTAGGAGCTTCTTCAAATGCATCAATCTCCTCTTGAAGCTTGTCCTTGCCTTTTTTTCTTGTGGTCTTGTGGTGGAAGATCATCTTGAGCTTGTGTCCCCTTGAAGGAAGTAGGATCATACTTCTCTTGTTGAGGAACAAACTTCGTCTTGGGATATTGATCTTCTTCCCACTCAACTCCATTGGCATTGAACTTTCGTTCAAAACCAACACCTTGGTTCTTTCGGTGTCTTCCTTGCTTATGCATAATTTCCTCAAATTGCTTACTCCCCAAAGCTCTTGTAAACACCTTTCTCTATAATTCCCTTCAATAAGCTATTTTCTTGCTCAAGTGTAACTTGGCTAAGAGAATCATTAGTGGAATCAAGAGAACTACTAGAAGCAACAACATTTGATTTAGCATGATTATTGTTACTACTAGAGGAAGAATCCTTCTTGTTTTTGTTAATGGAGTTGACTTCAGGCATGTAAGTAGATAAGAGTAAACGCTTGGCAATGTAAGAAGAACTTTTCTTATGAAGATCATCATTGAGTGCCTTTAAGAACTCATGCTCTTGCTCAAGATTGAGCTTTTCAAAGCGTAACTTCTCATGAGTCCTTAAAAGTTCTCGATGATCTTATAAGATAGTTTCATGAGCTAACTTAAGAGTGTTTAGTTCTTTAGTTAGAAGCTCAATCTTCTCCTTATCATTGTCATTCGTTTTATCTTGATTAGCAAGATTAATTGACGTTTCATCATAGTATTCGTCACTAGAGTTGTCAACAAGTAAATCATCATCGCCTAGCAAGTCATCTTCATCACTATTGAAATCAACATACTCGGGGTGTGTTACCTTTGGGCCTTTAGCCATGAAGCATCTTCCAATTCCTTCATTAGGTGAATCAAATATGTCATAGGAGTTGGTTGACACAAGTGCTAGACCGGCAACACCTTCATCTTGAGTATATTTGGAGTCGGAGTGATAGCTTCTCTCGGAGTGATTGTCGGAGTCGGAGCCGGACACCCATTCACCAACATGAGCTTGATGTCTTTGTTTTGTGTAGCTCCTTGATGACTTGTCCCTCCTTTCCGAATCCTTGCTCCTCCGAGATGTTCTTCATTCATAACGATCATCTCTACTCCTCCTCTCTCTTGGTGGTGATTCCTCTCTTCTACTTCTCTTCTTGGGTGATTCTTCTCTTCTTTTATGGGGTGACGTGCACTCATTGGAATAGTGTCCGTGTCTCCCACAATTGTAGCAATTGCGCTCTCGACTAGAAGATCTTTTGTCATTGTAGGACCTTGACTTGGAGCTTCTTTCTTTGCTTCTATTCTTGTAGAACTTGTTGAAGTTCTTCACCATTAAGCTCAATTCTTCATTGAAGGTTTGTTTCTCACTTGATGATGTGGGGGCTTCACATGAGGCTTTGTAAGCACCACTTGACTTGTTGTGAAGTTCCTCCTTATCCTTGCGCGACATCTCATGAGAAAAAATTCTTCCAATGACTTCCGTTGGCTTGAGATCTTTGTAATTGGGCATCATTTGGATCAATGTGCACACGGTATCATATTTTCCATCCAAAGCTCTTAGGATCTTCTTGATGATGAATTTGTCGGTCATCTCTTCACTTCCTAAGCCCGTAATCTCATTTGTGATAAGAGCAAGCCTAGAGTACATTTCAGCGACACCTTCACCATTCTTCATTTTGAACTTGTCAAGTTGACTTTGGAGCACATCCAACTTGGATTCCTTGACGGAGTCAAGACCTTCATGCATATCAATCAAAGTGTCCCAAATTTCCTTTGCATTCTCAAGACGGCTGATTTTGTTGAATTCTTCGGGCACAATCCGTTGAAGAGGATATCACAAGCTTGAGCGTTGTATTGCAGCATCTTCAACTCTTCTGCACTAGCTTCACGGTTCGGTTCTCTCCCATCAAAGAATTCACCTTGCAAGCCAATACACACAATAGCCCAAACAGCGGGGTTATGTCCAAGAATATGCATTTTCATCATATGCTTCCAACTAGCAAAATTAGTACCATCAAAGTAAGGACCTCTACGGTGATAATTTCCCTCGCTAGACGCCATACTCTCCTAGGTTGTGAAACCAAGGCTATGACCACCAAAAGCTATGGAAATCAAAGAAAATGGAGACCAAAGCTCTGATACCACTTGTAGGATCAAAAGTATGTCTAGAGGGGGGGGTGATTAGACTACTTGACCAAATAAAAACTTATCTTTTTCCCAATTTTAGTCTTGGGCAGATTTTAGCTATCTTAGCACAAGTAGAGCAATCTTAGCACAATTCAAGCAAGCATGCAAAGAGTATATGAGCAGCGGAAAGTAAAGCATGCAACTTGCAAGAATGTAAATGTAAGGGTTTGGAGAATTCAAACGCAATTGGAGACACAGATGTTTTTGTCGTGGTTCCGATAGGTGGTGCTATCGTACATCCACGTTGATGGAGACTTCAACCCACGAAGGGTAACGGTTGCGCGAGTCCATGGAGGCTCCACCCATGAAAGGTCCACGAAGAAGCAACCTTGTCTATCCCACCATGGTCGTCGCCCACGAAGGACTTGCCTCACTAGCAGTAGATCTTCACGAAGTAAGCGATCTCCTTGCCCTTACAAACTCCTTGGTTCAACTCCACAATCTTATCGGAGGCTCCCAAGTGACACCTAGCCAATCTAGGAGACACCACTCTCCAAGAAGTAACAAATGGTGTGTTGATGATGAAATCCTTGCTCTTGTGCTTCAAATGATAGTCTCCCCAACACTCAACTCTCTCTCACATGATTTGGATTTGGTGGAAAGAAGATTTGAGTGGAAAGCAACTTGGGGAAGGCTAGAGATCAAGATTCATATGGCAGGAATGGAATATCTTGGCCTCAACACATGAGTAGGTGGTTCCTTATCAGAAACAGCAAGTTGGAAGTGTAGGTTTGTTCTGATGGCTCTCTCCATGAACGAAGAGAAGGTGGAGGGGTATATATAGCCTCCACACAAAATCTAACCGTTACACACAACTTGCCAAACTCGGTGGGACCGAATTGATAAACTCGGTCGGACCGATTTAGCAAATCTAGTGACCGTTAGGATTTTCGGTGGGACCGACATGCAACTCGGTAGGACCGATGTGGTTAGGATTAGGGCATAACGTAATCTCAGTGAGACCGTTTACACAAACTTTGTGAGACCGATTTTGGTAATAAGCTAACCAGAGAGTTGGTCAGGTAAACTCGGTGGGACCGATTGCTCATTTTGGTGAGACCGAACTGTTACGAAAAGGAAACAGGGAGTTTACATTGCAATCTCGGTGGGACCGATCGCTCATCTCGGTGGTACCGAAATGTTACGAAGGGAAACAGAGAGATTACAATCCCATCTCGATGAGAACGAGATCCCTATCAGTGAGACCGATTTGCCTAGGGTTTGTGGCAGTGGCTATGACATCTGAACTCGGTGGCACCGGGTAGAAAGAATCGGTAGGGCCGAGTTTGACTTTTGGTTTAGGTCATATGTGGATATGAGAAAGTAGTTGAGGGTTTTGGAGCATATCATTAAGCACTGTAGAGCAAGAAACTCATTAAGCAACACCTCATCCCTCCTTGATAGTATTGGCTTTTCCTATAGACTCAATGTGATCTTGGATCACTAAAATATAAAATTTAGACTCTTGAGCTTTTGAGCTTGAGCCAATCCTTTTATCCTTAGCATTTTGAGGGATCCACTTTTCTCATCCATGCCATGCCATCCATTGAGCTTTTCCTGAAATATTCATCTTGGAATGATGTTAGCTCAATGAGCTGTATGTTGTTAGGAATTACCAAAACCACCTAGGGATAGTTGCACTTTCACACTCCAAATGAAACACACTAGATTCAGTAGGAAGAAAAATGCATCAAAGGCGGCGGCTGCCATCCTAGGATTTCCCGCGACCAAGGTACTTGGATTTATCGGGGATGGATGAAGAATTCGTACCTGGTTCTCCATGAGAAAACCCTATACAATCGCCGAGAGGGGTTTTTCTCTGAACAAGCAGACAGGGGAGAAGGGGATTCAAGCCCAGTGAAATATTGCCGCTTCGCCCATCCAGCTTACTGCTAAAGCTGGAAAGGTGGGGTTTTTTGTGATTTGACGGCTCATTGGGCATTACTGCGGCGCTATGACCGGGGTGTGTATACCGTGCGGTTGTGCACTCTAATTGGTGCATATGGCATGTGGACCCCGTTGCCGGATGCCCCACATATCAGTGAAAGGAAGCAGAAAGACAGGAGTAACTAGTTACACATAAATATATTTTTGACAGAGAGATACTCCCTCTATAAATAAATATAAACATCTTTTATATCACAACTTTATACATAAGAAAAATCAAGGGGAATATACATAACATATATAATTATAAAAAACAGAGTTTTTTAACACAGTACAGACGAGTTGGTGATGATGGTGTGCCTGCCATCCTGCAATATAGGCCGTCCGGTTTATATCTGACGGCTAGGAAGGAAACTATGGCTATTTTGCAAAAAGGTACCCACACACCTCTCCACATTTGCAAATAAGGCCTTCCCTCGTTCATCCTTTTCTCTCACAAGATAAAATACTCATACAAATGCATCTTGGTGTTACGTGCAACGCACGGGCATTATGGGGGTTCAGCTGAGAATATTATACTCAGACAGGCTTACGGTTCTGGACTTTGGGCCACAGGCTGGTGGGCCTGCATGTTTGGGGCCCATGTGTTCTACCTTAGCGCTTTTCATATTGCAAGCGATCGATACGTCGCTAGTTTTAGATGCTGTCGCAAGGTGAATACAAAAAATTGTATAAAGCACGATAGCTGTTAGAATGAAATCGAACGACAGTTCCTAACCAGTAATCAGAGTTGCAATTCTATCAATGATATACCACGTGATAAATAATACTATCATACTACTTATACACACAAGACACTTGTTTCACCATGCCAGATTATTACATCAAAATCTCACGGAGGATAGATCAGATCGGCGGTTGCGGTTGCTCATCAAGAATTTCAAAGTTGATTTGGACCAGCTCTCCTTGCCGAGAAAGTTTGATTTTGACATCATCCCTACCGCAAGATATGATTTAGATTTGAACCTTGGCCATACTGTAGTATCAATCATCATGCGAGCATCCTTTGTACTTACGGTATATTGAGAAGGTTCATTCACACCAAGGCTACGCATGGTAAGAGAAACTTGGCCACGGTCGCCCGGATTGTTGAACGACTCCCTCGTTGCTCTAGGAATTCTCTGTTTGCAAACAAGAAGACATACACAAACAGTTAGATCAACACATTGAATCATGTGAAACAACATGGAAAGAGAAAAGAACGAAGCACTTGGGCGGCCAATGCTTACCAAGAAGGTGGACATGTTGGTTTTTGTAAGGACTTTGGTATATGAAGTGCGAACTGCCGCCCGGTCTGTTGCTGGTGCAACTGCTGCTTCCTTGCGGCTACATGGGCTGGAGCAGATGCAAGTGCAAGTGTTGGTGCAGGTGCCGAAGCCGTTGCTAGTGCCAGTGCCAGTGCGACTGGTAGTGCCGCCGCTGCTGCCAGAGATGGCGCTCCTTGTAGAGCTGGTGTCGGTGTCGGAGCAGGTCCCGATGTCGATGCCCGATCCTCTGGTAGATCAGCCTGATCCGCTGACGCGGTCGATGCCCAATCCTTAGCTAGATCAGACTGAGCTGTTGCCGCTGTCAATGCTAGAGCAAGTGCCGTCGGAGAAGGTGCCGGTGCTCGATCCGTTGCTGAAGGTGGTACCGATGTGCGGGACAGCGGCAACCGTGTCTGGTCTGCTATGATCAGCTTTCTAACTTGAGTAGGATTCGTGACCGTGATCCCGTCTTTTTCTTCATTTCTTTTAAACGCGAGAAGGACTAATTGTGGCGTGTTTGTTAAACCAAACTACAGTTCATCATAGGGATTCAGCTTGTACTCAGACAACAGACTGATCCAATTGTTTATAGTAATATAAGTGACGGATAGTGGCTTAGTTACAGACACGACATAAGAAGTGAAACCTGCAAAAATAACCATCGTAGAGCAAACTAAACGGTTTATTCTGTGATTAATGTCACATGGCAAAACCTGCATCGTAATTGCAGCAAAAGAAAGAAAACATGACATTAAGTCAATAAGATTTAGACAGTAAATCAATAAGATTTACTTGATGTGACATGAGTGAATCCTTACCAGAATCACTATGTTGAAGTACTAAACAGAAGATTGATCATCCATCTACGCGTGGCATGCAGGGCCCCCGCCTACTCCCACAAGCAGGACAGTCCAAAGGTCGTGACAAATCATATGGACCGAACATCCATGGGACTGGAAATCCTGGTGGGTGCGATAAACCCTGCAATGCATACAGATATTGGAGTGTAACCATAATTGATAAACCGTCCTAAAAAAAGATGATCTGGATACCTCAAAATATACAGACTGAATTGAGTGGACAAACATTAACATAGACTGTTCACAGGACTCACCACACACCAAAAGCGGTAGTACTAAACAATACAGGGTTCACAAACACAAATCAAGTACTGAACAATAGTACTTACTACACACAAGCAAAGTTGCACTAATTAAACTCTGCAGACTATTTCTTGCCACCGATCTATGGGATGGACCCCGCATAACTGACTAGGCCATGGACTCCGTGAGAGATGTCTACCTGCACCATCACCATCTCGTCAACCTTGGAGAACCTAACAGAGTGGTCTTTCCACTCATAAACATGACGATGAAGACAGGCCGCATCAGATTTGTCGGGAAGCTTTACAAGAACCAGACCCTTCGTAATTGAAGGCACAGGAAATTGTTGTGGTCATGTACAGCCTCGAGAACACGACTGACAACAATGCTACAGGAAAAAACTAGTTCATGACACGTGGCGACAAGGACACATCAGCTGGATAGTTTAGCAGTAGAACTCATCCTCAGGTCTTCCAGTTCACACGGCATGACTTTGAGTACTTCATCTCCACCGCGGACCTGGTTCTAATTCAAACAGAAACCAAATATTTTATTACTACCTCCGTTCAGAAATATAAGATGATTTTCGTTATTTTACTCCATATATGACTACATATACGCACATAAATAAGTGAACAAAGACACTAGAACATGTCTTCAAAGGCATGAGAGTAGAGGAATTACTTGCAATATCCATAGCACAAGTTACTGAGGCAAATATACCCTCTTCAAAGGTAGCATTGATGTTCATAAAGTAGTTGAAAGTAATCTATAAGAAATCAGTGTCAACCTCTCGCATGTTTTGGTCAAAAGAGGAATTTAGAACTGTCATTTGGCACACAAAAATCACATGCAAGATCACCCGGAAAGTTGTACTACTAGTACTAGTACTACGTGTTAGATGAAAAAACACGATCAAGATCGAGAAAAAGATCGTCAAGAAGAGGTATTACCTGGACTTGCTTAATGAGGGATCCCGGAGAGGGGGGCTTGGATAGGGTGATGGCTTTGAGCTTGTCCGCAGTAGTCTCGGTGGGGTGCTTGCGCTTCTTCGTACCATGAGCCTCGACGGTTTTGGCCACAGCCATAGACATCACTTCAGATGGTGCTCCAGCGTCCATCAAGAAACTGTCAAATAAAAATAAAAGAGAAGAAACCATAATCACAAACCCAAAAGAAGAACAGAGAGCGAGTTATAGGATCAGTCTCGGGGTTGCAAGACAGGGCCTTGGCCAGAATCAACACCATTGATGCGCTCACCTTTCCTTCTCTGGGAGAGAAGAACAATGGCAGAAGCAGGTCGGGGTTTATTGAAGAAATGACGAACAAGATGAGGGAGAAGCGAGTGGGGGTTTTCTTCAAGAGAGGAAGATGAGAGAGGAGAGAGAAATGATGGTTGCTTCGTCCGTCCAACTTACTGCTGGAAAGGAGGGGGTTTTGTGATTTTGACGGCTCATTGGGCATTACTGTGGCGCTTCGATCGAGGTAGTCTACCGTGCAGTTGGGCACTCTACTATGGAGTAATTTAGTGCATGGCTAATGGGCCCCGATGCTGGCTATCCCACACGTCGGTGAAAGTGAGTAGCAAGGTTCCCGACGACCATTGAGGAGGATCCGCATGGTAGAGCGTGTCCACCGTTTTTCTGAAGAAAAAAATGATTACAGCAAGCGTTTCCACTCTTACAACGGAGGAGTGTGAAACATGGCAGCCACTTGAACATACACAGTGCTCCTACTACTAGGCACGTGAAGTGGTTCATACGTCAGTACTACAAAATTTTGTTGCTAGTGTAGTAAGATATGACGATAATAAATGATGTTGTGCGCATGTCAACTATATGAACAGTAATGTAATGTAGTACCGCTTTTTCGACTGTCCGGTAGAGAATGAATGGTGAGATCAATGTTAACATAACTAGGTCTACAGGGCACGGAGAGTACGGTGCTACAGTACTCCACGAAACATGAACCATATGAAGCACGAATCAGTGTTAGGCAGGGTGCATGGGATGGGAGCAAAAGTTCCCTTCTCGACCCACTTTTAGGTGTTTGGCAGAGTGCATGAAGGGTGCATGAGTCCACACTAGTAGGTTAAAACAAATACACGAAGAGGTAACGACTATATTGAAATGAGAATGCAACCAAACACACCCACACGCTTTGTGCTACAGTGACTGATCTGCACCGTCTGAGTTTGATCCAACGGTCATGTTGCGCCGAGACATGGACATGCCCATGCAGAGGACGCCTAAACACCACTGAAGTTCCTCTGCTTCTCAAGGCACACGACGTTGGTGATGCAGGGTGCAACCGCCCGCAGAGCCCGCTCCCGGTCGATGGGAGCCAGCTCGTCAAAGACGGCGTCCAATGGCACGAATGGATTCCGGTGACGGAGCCCTGAGAGGATTCGCCCTGCAACGGTGACGGCAGCCCGCAACCCCATGATAACCCACAAGCATAGGGGATCGCAACAGTTTTCGAGGATAGAGTATTCAACCCAAATTTATTGATTCGACACAAGGGGAGCCAAAGAATATTCTCAAGTATTAGTAGCTGAGTTGTCAATTCAACCACACCTGGAAACTTAGTATCTGCAGCAGAGTGTTTATTAGCAAAGTAATATGATAGCGGTGGTAACGGTAACAAAAGTAAAGACAGCAAAAGTAATGTTTTTGGTATTTTGTAGTGATTGTAACAGTAGCAGCGGAAAAGTAAATAAGCGTAAACCAGTATATGGAAAGCTCGTAGGCACCGGATTAGCGATGGATAATTATGCCGGATGCGGTTCGTCATGTAACAGTCATAACATAGGGTGACACAGAACTAGCTCCAATTCATCAATGTAATGTAGGCATGTATTCGTATATAGTCATACGTGCTTATGGAAAAGAACTTGCATGACATCTTTTGTCCTACCCTCCCGTGGCAGCGGGGTCCTATTGGAAACTAAGGGATATTAAGGCCTCCTTTTAATAGAGAACCGGAACAAAGCATTAGCACATAGTGAATACATGAACTCCTCAAACTATGGTCATCACGGAGAAGTATTCCGATTATTGTCACTTCGGGGTTGTCTTATCATAACACATAATAGGTGACTATAGACTTGCAAGATAGGATCAAGAACATACATATATTCATGAAAACATAATAGGTTTAGATCTGAAATCATGGCACTCGGGCCCTAGTGACAAGCATTAAGCATAGCAAAGTCATAGTAACATCAATCTCAGAACATAGTGGATACTAGGGATCAAACCCTAACAAAACTAACTCGATTACATGATAAATCTCATCCAACCCATCACCGTCCAGCAAGCCTATGATGGAATTACTCACGCATCGGGCGGTGAGCATCATGAAATTGGTGATGGAGGATGGTTGATGATGACGACGGCGACGAATCCCCTCTCCGAGCCCCGACCGGACTCCAGATCAGCCATCCCGAGAGAGATTAGGGCTTGGCGGCGGCTTCGTATCGTAAAACGCGATGATTTCTTCTCTCTGATTTTTTTCTCCCCGAAAGCCAATAAATAGAGTTTGAGTTGGCGTCGGAAGGTCTCCGGGGGGCCCATGAGGTAGGGGGCGCGCCCTAGGGGGGGGGGGCGCCCCCCACCCTCGTGGACAGGGTGTGGGCCCCCTGGTCTTCATCTTTGGCGAGGATTTATTATTATTTATTCTAAGACATTCCGTGGAGTTTCATGTCATTCCGAGAACTATTGTTTTCTGCACATAAAACAACATCATGGCAATTCTGCTGAAAACGGCATCAGTCCGGGTTAGTTCCATTCAAATCATACAAGTTAGAGTCCAAAACAAGGGCAAAAGTGTTTGGAAAAGTAGATACGACGGAGACGTATCACCCCACCTTGTCCAGCTCTGCCCCCACCATCACGCGGAGAAGGCTCAGCTCCTCGGAGATATAGGTGAAGATGGAGACCAGGTCAGGAAGCCGCAACTCGTTGAAGTCGACGGGGAGGTCAAAGGTTTAGCCCTACGGCCGGCATGGTCACGCTGGCATGAAGGTAGGCATCGCGCAGCCGCAACACGTGCATGGCAACTTGGTCCACCAAGTGGCTGAGGCGATCCTGGACCTCATCACGACCGGCTCGCTCGCTCTCTAGCCGGCTCCCCTGACGGCCTATCGTATCTCCCGCTTTCTACAGCAACGCTGCCGACACCTCGAGCATCTTTGTGGTGGACGCCTGCCACTTTTGAAGCTCCTGAACTCCCGCACATAACGGAGGAGCATGGCACTCCTCTCCTCCATGAGCTCACGGAGCTCCACATCCTTGGCCTGGAGCTCCTGTGTCTGGCGCCTCACCTCAGACTCTGTGATCTGCTGCGCCGCCATGGCAGCAGGTAGATGCAATGAGGAGAGGAAGCAAAGGGGGCGAGACGGCTGAAAGACAATGCAATCTATGGGAAGGCGGAGGGAGCCAGCCGAGGAGCGGGGTGAATCATTTGGTTTTCACCATGGGAAAACACCAGTCGATGACTTTTCACATCAGGGAGCAGTGGGTTTTATAGGTGGAGTCATCGTTACTAATTGTTGTCGCGCCTGCTCCCGTCAATCAAAAGATTAAAAATCCTGCCGCGCCTGCTCCCATCAATCAAAAAATTAAAAATCCTACCGCTCCTGCCGCACCCAAACACCAGAGCAATGCTGCAGTGGATATTTAAATTTACTTGCCGGCAAGGAGATAAAAAAGGGGTGAAAAAACAAGTGTGGCGGCGGCCTAGCTAATCGGTCGCACTAGCCCAACTAGCTAGCCACCGTGCTTCACTGATGTACTCGGTGGAAAGGTGGTCTTTCGTGATTTGACGACTCATTTACTTGCTTCGGCGCTATGATCGAGGAGGACCCAGAAAGTGCGTGGTAGGGCGTCCCATGTCTCGGCAAGGAAGAATATATGCGTGCACCACCCAGGAGGACCCCGAAACCGCGCGGTAGGGTGTGCCACGTCTCAGCGCGGAGGAAAAAATGCATGTAAAAATATACTGTATCAGACGTACTACCTATGTTTCAACCTTGGGACCCAGCCAATCGGTCGAAAACACCCCACTAGCCACACTGCTTCATCATGCTAACGTGGCACGGAGGATAGATGTGGTCAGCTCTGTCTCGACCAGCCACAATGTCTCTTGTTCTAGGCGATTCTTTTATTTTCCAAGCCTTTTTTATTATAATAACACCATGGCAAGCTAGCGCCGCTCTTCGTGTGTGCCTGTGCGTCTAAGAGCAAGTATAATAAGGTGATGTAAGTGGGCTGTAAGGATTTAAATACTATATCTTTGCTGACTTGGAAGAGAGAGAAGAGGAAAGGGAAGAGAAGTGGGCTGTAGGATTTTTTTTGCGAGGAAAGAGTGAATATGTTAGCCAGCAATAAAGATACAATTGGTGTTCATAGTTATGGAAACTTCCTGAGGGAAATTTCTTAGCCAAACTGCAGTTTTCACTTACTCGCTACCTAGCTGTTCTAAGCCATGGCTCACAGAGGTGGCTTTGCGATTGATTTTGATGATCGAGACATCTCTTTCCTAAAGAAGTTCACGAATATTATGGATACGCGATGTATAGCGTGACATGTTGGGGATGGAGGATTGCACCAACGCAATAGCTTCAACACAGTCCGTCTCCATGGACACCGGAAGTGGCGACCACAGGAGGGCAAGGGCCATGCCCTCCCCCTTCGCAGCAAGTTCTGCATCCACTGCGTCAGCACATACAATGAGGTACCTGCATGCAACAAAGATCGAGGATCCAGCACTGTCTCGAAGCGCCATGCCCATTCCTGCTGACCCGTCTGAAATGAACGATCCATCCACATTGAGTTTGAACCGGTCAGCAGGCTCTAGACTTACAGCCGGATGTAGCACGTGCTCCAAGAAGCTATGTGAGACTGTATGGTGGGCCATATGATAGAAAAGTAGTACTTCCTTGTAGCCCATTGACGGTGTCCTGGACTAGGGGGTACTCACCACGTCGTCTCCCGATCAGTTGGATTGGGCCGAGGACCCCCATGGCCATATACTCATGGGCCAGTTCGGACAACCCCTGCCGCATACAAGGAAGACTCCACAAGACTTGGCGCCCAAGGCGAGGACTCTCCTAAACCCTAGGCCTCCGGTGTGTTATATAAACCGAGGCCAGGCTAGTCGATAGACAATCTCATATTCATAACCACAATCTCGTGGTAGACACATGTACTCTGTACTATCCCCATATGAATACAATCAAAAGCAGGATGTAGGGTTTTACCTCCATCAAGAGGGCCCGAACCTGGCTAAAATCCGTGTCTATGTTACCATCGCTCTAAGACGCCTAGCTTAGGACCCCTACTACGAGATATGCCGGATATTGAACCGACATTGGTGCTTTCATTGAGAGCCTGCTAGATGATCGCCGCGGATTGATGGGATGACCAGGTGATATTTTTTCAGTTAGATCTATTCGGTATAAACTGTCTTTTTTGCAAGACTACTGCTGTTGCCATGAGCTCCCTATTCACAGTTAAATCAAGATCAGAAAAAAGTGTCGGCGACTGGCCGTATGCTAAGTCCGGCCTCCACCGCGACTCCCATGTGCCGCAGCCGAGGAGTTATCAAGCGGCGCCCCAACCAAGGAATCACGCTGCATGGAGTCAGACATGTATGCATAACAAAGACACAAGCTAGGCTCGGCGGCGGCCGCAGGGAGATTCCACCTTTTCTTTATTATTTAATCAAGCAGAGGTTGTTTATGCTTTTTACTACTGATCCTTGTTCATGCACTGTCCCGTGGAGCAATCAATTAGTATTACTAGTTGTGACACGTTAATCAAGGTGTGACTAGTTCTATGTGCTAGCCTATTTGGCTGCCTCCCACGTAAAGCAACTAGCACCTTGGTGCAATTCCTTTTCTCCTATGGAGATCCGGGCTCAGGCAGCAGATTGCAGTAAGGCATATGTTCGCGTTCACTGCTTGGCGATATATCGGATTCGGCCTCAATCTGGCCCGCGTGTGATCCGGCCAAAGGAATAGTGCGGAGCAAAGGTAATCGATCGAGCTTCGGCTCGATGGCAGCACACCATAGGGAGACTTATTTCTTTTTTTTTCAATGCTTGTGTAGTCGACTGCTGGTTGTCTTCTACTTTTTCCGACAAATACGCAGAATAAAAGTGCTACTACGCATATCGAGGATTGGCTGTGCAGCATGTTCGGCACGGATCAGTTCATCCGTTTGCTCCGGTCTGCTACAATCGTCGCTGCTGGCTTTCAGGTTGTATTTTTTTCCAAATTATTCGTTTAGCATTATTATACACAGAATATTCTTTGTTGGCCTGTACTGCATTATTTTGGCAGAGAAATTCTACCGATGTTTGTACCTGGCATCAGTTCGGCTACCTCTCCCTGTCACCTGGGCAGGCCGACCTTCGCCGACATCACCGTGCCACGACGCCAACGCGCCATCGAGCTAGCCTCAACGCTCAGGCCATATTAACCAAACCTTTTTCGCATAAATTAATTATGCACCTTTTTCTTATTATTTTTTGGTTTGCACTATTTTAATCAAGGCAGCAATTGACTTGGACTGGGCCGCGCTGTCGCCTCCGTCGACCTAATTGTGTCATCGCCTTGGCGTGCTGCCCTGTGTTGGCAACCCAGCGTCGCCGCTTCATCAACCTACTCGGCCGGAGACTCCGGCATCACCCGCCGACCTGCTTCGTCACCTCGACTAAACGGGGAGCTTCACCTCTTCACGGCGGTCGTGCCGCGCCGCCACTTCGGAGTGCCGAGCTCTTCACCTCGGGATTGCCTCGGGGCCTGGGACTTCATCCCACCACAAGCCCGAATCGCGTCATCAACACCGAGCACATTAACCAGCTAAGTCGCTTTCATGCTCAAAAACTTTCAGTTTTAAATTTTGTTCGATTCGACCAAGCATTATACTTTTTTGGCAAAAAGTTGTTTGTGAAAAAAATTCCTTATCCAAACTTTGTTTGTGACACACAAATTCAAATACCCCGTTTACTTGGGGGCTTCCTTTATGAAGCCTTTCCTCTTGCATATGATTATACTTGTACGGATTCATTCCTTGTTCATGTATTACGCCACAATATGCACCATATTGACTTAAGTGTTCCACAAGATGGGTTGCCTTGCTCCTGTGTTTACCCCTACGTTCCCGATTGTTCGGCTAGGGAGTAAAGGGAGAACTCTGCGATTGTCACGACCGGGTCTTCCGAGCTCTGACCTCAGACTGGGTGAAGCCGAAAGCTAGCGCTCTTATTGTTTTCAATTATGGTCGGCACACAACGGAACTCATGAGTACAAAAAATCTATTGCACAAGTCTCATATTAACAATGAGCACCGAAGAAAGGTATCGGTGGGGGTAATATTTCCTTCGAAGATGCTTCTTACACTTTGTCAGTAATATAGCATAAGTTCCCTAAGCGCGCTTTGTCTGTTACAGCCTTATGACCTGATTGCCTGGTTATCGGAAACACCGTCGATATTCTCGACAGGTGGAGTATGTAACACTTTTCGGTCCTTGACCGAAGAGGGAGAAGCCGACGGTCAGTTAAGACGCGTTTAGAGTTCGGGTGAACATAGATATGATATAAGTACTTCGGTACATACAATCATTCTTTTACCCAAGTCACTCGGGGGCTCTTAAATTTATGTGAGCTGTTTTATAATAAGTGTTCTTGTTCTTAGTCGTTGCAAAGTCTTTTTCTATCACTCCTTTTTCGACGCGAAAAGCGGTCAATAGCAGGGGAGCCTAATTTCTCTCTCAAAGCCGCTAAAGTTTGCTAAACTGGCCTAACGAGAAGTACTCCGCCTTCGGGATAGGAGGTTGAAGCCGTAGGCTGACCCGCTTGAAGTCTTGAGATAGGATGTGTCATGTTAAAGGACGACAAAAGCACAATTTTTTTCTAAGACCAATTTTCTGATTGGCACCAAACAGTTCATCTAGTTCGGACGTCGAGTTTTTCCTGATGTTTTTTGGTTTTCCAATCCTGCGGCACTTTTCAAATATTTGTGTTTTGTTTCCGCCAACACAACCGCCTTCGGGCACCGAGACGTCGGCTAAGGGTTGTTTTGTTACTGCAGAAACACCCTGCGTAGCATCTACAAGGGGGTAGAAGCCGGCGACGGGCCACTTTCAGATTATAAACGGTTGCAACGGAAGTGAAAATTTGGGTTCATTTAGACCACAGAGTTTGGAGGCTTTCCCTGAACTAAATCCTTAGTATTTTCCTCCCACATTGATCGGAGCAGAGGTTTCATGATCATGCTTAGCATGACAACCCAAAGAAAGGAACCGATAGCGGGAGTATTTTCTTTGGACGATGTTTCTTATGTTAAACAATAATATAACATGTCTCTCTGCATACCTTTGTTTATAAAACCGTATGGCCGGATTGCCTTGTTTGTCGTAAATCTTTGCCGTCATAAAGGCTTTATAAAGTAGGACAAACACTCCTCATTTCTTGGCCGAGGAGGTTGAAGCTGATGGTCGGTCCACAAAGTTTTGTACAATGCGGATCCGAGCATTAATGACGTAAAGTACTTGGATACATAGAGTCATTACACATAATTTGTGATTTTACTATGGATATCGATCCTTAATTCGGCCTCTCGTGCCCGTATTAAGGCTCAGGGGCTACTAGGCTTCGGGCTTATTATTTGTTGTCAATATTCTTTTAGGGTGGACCACCGTGTTTCTAAATACTGGAACCGTAGACCTGAGTGAATAGTATTTCTCCATGTGATCTCTTCCATCATGTGTGGGTAACGAACACTGCATTGTATAGAAAGAAAGTGCCATTTCCAGCTTTTACATAGGTTTTGATCTTTTACATGGAATACAATCTGCCTACTTGCTTTGTGACGCACTACCAACACTCCACCCTTAAAACTAAACATTACGCCACTCATAATTGCTTAGTTTATTTGTTAAAATACGAATTCCATATGATTCTAATGTTCCAACTTCAGTTGTGAAATGTGTGCCTGCCTGTTATAGAGACATAAGGGGTTTGTATTTCTGTGTGTGGTCTAGTCAGCACGCTTGGGGAGGCGAACTTTGCATATGCAGGGGTTTATAGGGAGACACTCTCCGAGTTGAATCCGCAATGCATTCCATAGATAATCTGACTACTTCTATGTTTTCATGAATCTCAGATTCTGAACAACATCATAATGATTATGAGCTTGCGCGCATGAAAAGAATAAAAGCGTAACAATGCCATGGCTGTCAAACTTGGCATTAAGGGACTGAAATCAAGTCTGGATGCAATGCAATGCAAACGCTCTCCACCTACAGATTCATGCTCAGAATATGATCCTAACAGTGATTCTGAGCTATAGGGAGACCTAAGTCAATGTAGCTCCCTAGTGGAGGAGTCAGAGGAAGATGCACTATCTTATTCACCCATCAAGGTACTTGCTCTAACTTTCCAAGGTTACATTGCTCGCACATATCTTGCAATTGATGCTTTGCAGTGCTTCTACTTTTTTGAACTGCCATTAGCTTAGTTTACACATCGTGTATGTGAATACGCCCTGCCTATCCATTTTCAAAGACATATTCCATCCGTCATCATACCATATTTATCCATTCAAATGTTGTTCTTGTGTATCGACGTTCAAAAGGAAGAGGCGATTGCTGATCATGGAGGAGCACAAGCAAAGTATTTGGAAAAGGTAAGGCACCGATAAATCAAATAGCCCATTAGGTGTAGTTGCAATATCACCGACCCACAAAATACCCCAACTCTAGCATACTCTAGCCCTACTACCTTTGGTCATTTCAGATGCCCCAACTCAGCAGAATTCTAACCGCAAGAAACAATATGATAATGCCAGTTGACATAGCACCAAATTTGTCTGACGCAAAACCCCATTCCAGCAAAGAGTACACCAAATCCAGCTTGCCAAATCCCTTTTCGAACGTAGAGAGCCCCAATTGCAGCAAATAGGACCCCTGTTCCATTTCTTCCCGATTTAGAAGACGAATCTTATGTTGTTGTCAGGAACTTTGTGTGCATCTTTCCTTCATGGAAAGATTATACCGCAGACACAGAACAATTTCCAGTCTTCCTCCGCAACTTACGCGTAAGTAATGTACTAATGTTATTCATGGCCATTATTGCATATGTTTCTGATGACAGAAGACACAAAATTCCATTCTTTTAAATAGGCGTGGAGCAAACTGGATTGTGATGACGAGCAAGAGTTGGTTGCGCTTTTCAAGCACTCGTTGATGAAGTATCGTTCCTACCTGAGGCAAGCGCACTTCGATGGCAAGCCTATGAACGAAATTTCTGTAAAGTCTCTGGTGCTACATTTATCCGACGATGACTGGAATAATCTTGTTACACATTGGTCTCGGCTGCAGCGTAAAGGTACCGCTTCACGATATCACATCACAATTTGAACTACATTTACGCATTTGCCTTAATGTCTCACTTGTATGAAAACTGTTAGCGTAAGAACATTCATTCTCAAGGGACCACAGAATCTCGCAACTATACTGCATTAATCGCATTGCTCTTGTGAGTACCTCTTGCCACTGTATGACCATACTTACTTTCATAGTTGTTTGATTATGTAGCATCACCGCACATGTTAGCCTCAGAATCGCCCATTTGGTGGACATTATAAGATCCGTATGGACTCTTACACAAATTTAGAATCAACCCAATGCTTTTGAAGAGGTTTAGCTCTGCAGTCCTCTTGTAAGGACTGAACGTGGTCTATCACTGTACTTACATTAACAGCTACTCCCTCCGTCGCATAATATAAGAACGTTTTATACAGTACACCAGTGTTCAAAACACTCTTGTATTATGGGAAGAGGGATTGGTTCATTTTCTAGCATTCTGCATCTTATCTCCCTCGCCCACCATTTACTAAAAAAGATCAGATCTATATTTAATCTTACCAACTAGTAGAATACACAGACAATGCCAATGCAGAAGTGTAGCCCATTGCTCTTGTCAGTACATTTTGTGCTATAATGCTTGTACTTCCAGGGACTGGTAGTTGATTATGTAGCATCAATCTGCATCTTATCTTCATTATCCTCTATCCCTTCCAGTATTATCATATCTATAATTACTCTCTACAAAATGTAAAAGTACAGGCAATGCTTATGAAGAAGATTCTGTGCTGAAATTCTTGAGTTATCCTTCCCTTGACATGGAGAAGAGCATTATAAAGCCGGTGTTAACTGTTAATGTAAGTCAGTCCTTCTAAAGCCTTTATCCTCAACTGCTGTTTAATTTGCTCATACTCCCTATCGTTCACTGCTGTTTAGTTTGCTGTTTCTACCAAAATGCATGTTTGTAAGAACCGTAAGTTCTAAGTTTTACTTGTAAAACCAAATTTATTATTCATACCATGCACATTACTTAATAATCCCGATATGTATGCTTGGTTTTGTGAATCTATAATCCAGTGTGTGGTGAAGCAGCCCACGTTTGCACCTTGTCATCTCCTGTTTTATCTTACTGATGTGGCTGATAATATGAACAACATGCCATGCACATTATCCAAAATAGATACAATGATTTTCTTTGCCCTTCATCTATGCTTGTTATGTTGACATGGTAATCTAGTAGTGTGGTGAAGCTCCCGCATTATGAACAATGCCAAATTATGCTATTGATATTTTGAACTTACTCTTTATTTGCTAATTTGAAATTGGATAGAATTGATGTAATGCTTATCGTCTTTGTTTATACACGTGCAAAACCTGTCATCTCTCTGCTTTGTTTCAGGTGATATGCCTTATGGCATGCACAAGTCTCATTGAAGGCTGTGAGACAAACCCAACATATATTGCAGCAAAGAAGGCAAAACATCTTGAAGATAGCGAGACAACCCCAAAGTCTTGTCTTGATGCGATGTTCAAGTTACTTGAGACTAACAAATGACAAGCTCACATAATTTGTTGTCTGAATCAGTTCGACTTCTTCAGTCCCAAGTTCTAGCAGAAAGGCATTCCGCAACTCAACTTCGACTTGAAGTCCTATCTCTAAGAAAGATTGCGCAGAACACCAATGAGAACCTCGTCGCTAAACAGCTACACCTGGAAGCTATGAGCGACATGCTAGGCCGGTCTCACAGCCTTGCTTTCGGCTGACTTAGCGATTCCCCATAAGGCTAACCTTTCTTGAACTGTCTTGGAAGTGGTCTCGGTTCAGTATTATTTTGTTACGCTGCAATGGTGCCTAGTTTTTGTAATCTGCTTATTCGTTGCGCTTTATGATCTCTGGTGGCGAACTTCGATGCCCAGTGGATGTAATATACCTTAAATCCTTTATTGTATAGTGTAGGTTTATTCTTAGTTACTATGATGTAATTTCTTTATTGTATATAGTAGGTTTGTTCTTAATTCCTACTAGTTACTGCCATCATTCGCTATCTGAAAAAAATCAGATGTAGTCGACCGGGCCGAAACATTCGATAACGGGCCAGGTTTTTAGCGGGCCACAATTGGGCCGGCCTGCGTCTTTCTTGGGCCCGAATGATTGGGGCCTTCACACATTGCGCCAGGCCCAAACTTACACCGGCCTATATTTTAGTTGGGCCTTTTGTCGATAACGCTTAGTTTGGCCCGGTAGCGTTGGGCCATTAACGAGCTGAATATTGTGTTGGCAATTACGGCCGAGATGAAACCACGGGCCTTTAGCGAGCCAAAATGCATGTTGGGCCTCAATTTTCACTAGTCGTCGACGGGCCTTCAAAGAGTCGAAATGTAGACCGGGCGTTATGGGCCCGGTTAGCTCACGGGCCGTTACCGGGCGAAACATATCTCGGGCCTTAGTTGGCCCAATCGATATCATGGGCCTTTAAGAGGCCGAAAGCTTAGTACAGGCATCAACGGGCCGAATTACGAGACAAACCTTTAACAGGCCCAAAGTCACATTGGGCTTAACTGTTGCCACCTTTAGCACGGGCCGTTAGTGGGCCCGATGTCCCGTCGGACCATATATGGCCCATGGGCAGCACGGGCCATTCCCAGGCCGAAAGTCACACCGGGCTGAAATGGGCCCATGTCTACATCAG
This sequence comes from Aegilops bicornis, assembly GCA_021605145.1. Taxonomy (NCBI): domain Eukaryota; kingdom Viridiplantae; phylum Streptophyta; class Magnoliopsida; order Poales; family Poaceae; genus Aegilops; species Aegilops bicornis. Next base: position 599,030,938 of record CM038670.1, read on the forward strand.
GCCTCTAACAAACCGAAAGTCACTAGGCTATAGTTGGGCCCGAATATTTGGCGAACAATTAACGGGCCAGATCTGGCTTTGGGCCATAAATGGGCCCAAATATTGGGCGAAAAATTAACGGGCCAGATCTGGTTTCGGGCTGTAAATGGGCCTTTGTTAAGCAGGCCGTTATTGGGCTGGCCCACTAGTACCTGATTAAGTTCTACGGGCCTTTGACTGGGCCGGCCTTTTTAACCTATATGGGCCTCTGTTGGGCCCAGCCACTTGTCGACGTACCATAGGCATGTCTCCTCCAATGGACGGGCGACATATGGCCCACTGACGGCCAATAAGAATTTTACACGTGGAAATTTCCCATTGGTCGGGGCTGTTAACGGGTTATCGGATCCAAAATCTGACCCGATAGCTTAACGGCATTCCGTTACGGTGGATGCCATGTGTCGGTCACCCTTGACGAAAGCACTTCTGTGATGCGTGATTTATCGTCATATAAGTGGACACTTCCGTGATGATAATTTTGGTAATGTCATGGAACACTTCTGTAGCGACCCGACCTCAGACGGTCAAGCCTCTGTGTATCTGTGCCATCCCTGGATCAGTATGCTGGCACACACAGTACATCAATGTATATATCAAAGTGCAATCACGTATAATTAACGTAAAGCTGATATATACCTCATAAGTCACAATGAAACAAATAGTCGGGTGTGGAGTCCCATCAACGCCATCGGCGGGTTGAGTGTAGACCGTAACCTGTGCCGTACTCTTACTCGTCGGAAGAAAAATATACGCAACATGATACGTTGCAGCCAGTAGGTCAAGACATTGAATGTACCGCAAGATCACAATAAGAGAAAACAGATGATAAAATATACTATATGCAGTATGGCTTTGTGGCTCGTATACGAAGTTTTGTTTATGTAAAAGCGGATTTATTTTCCCTACATCAAAGGAATAAATGAAGTCTGTACTATGGAATTTTCTATCATGACATGGTTCCGCCAACCGATGTCTCATAGCCCAAAATCATCATAAGTTGCCCACAATTAAGTTATCAATCCGGTGTTGAGAGTTCCGAGATAGATCCAAGTCCAGATGCTCAAATTGTCCGTGAATCGGGACACGGCTAATCGATTAGGTTTTAACCCTCTGCAGAGGTTTGTACACTTTACCCGCAAGATTCGATCCCTCTCTTTACGTTCTCGCACTTCGTGGTGTTTGAGAACAAGATGACCAAACATGGTCTTCCGAAGAGTTCCTCCGACCACCGTCCGGTGCTCATCCAATCCTACCGTAGTTCTACATCCGCTAGCACCGTCCCAGCCAGATTCACCACTAAGGTCAACCAAGCGAGCCCATATTGACTTGCGGTTGCAGTAAGCTTCCGGCATGAAGTATTCTTCCGTGTCTTTGAGTCTGGGTGAAGCTTTCCGCAAGATGTCATGGCGCTTCTCCATGCATCCCGCCAACCACTGGTTTCTCCAGGTGCCCACAACCGCCCTTCACCCAAAGAGTGTGTATTGAATTCTTGTCTCGAGTCTTGAAATCTTGAGGCCTTGAAGATGCAGTCCTTGCAGGTTCCATCATGGAGTTGTCGTCATTGACGTAGAGTCCTCCTTCTTCACACCACTCTCGAACACTCATACCAAACCCCGTCTACTATAGCGTAGCATTAAAATAGCGTCCCGGGCTTGGTAACAGGGTGATGGGTTCCTACCTCATGCATACTACTCAACTACAAGAATTCAATATCACTACCGGAGGGGTTGTTGCGAAGATAACACTAGATGCAATAAAACACATAGGTATGAAAAACATGGTCAAAGTGAACTTGCCTTGCTGACGATCTTCGAAAACTAGGGACTCGTGGTAGCAAGCTTCAGACTCAGGAAATTCTACCGAGGCAAACAACAATCATATAAGCATACAAACATATGATCACTTAACATAACAGCATACTAATATGAAACACACAAAACAATCGAATCAAAACCCAAAGACAAACTCAAGAAATCCAAATCAAAGTTTTACCACATCAAACAACAATCAAGAAATAGTTTTGCACAACAAAATTTTTCTTAACAGAACCTAAGCATGGGTTTTTGCTAATTAACAGAAAAGAATTCATCAAGCAACTAGGAGCAAAAAGAATCACATTAAAAGCTATTATAAAACTCCTATTATGCCTAAAACAATCCCTAGCAAGAAAAATAAAATAAAAGTTTTATTTATTGTAAATAAAAGTTCATGCTCTAAAGTTACAGAAACTAACCTAGAATAAACTATCACATAGGAAAAATAAAATTATTTGCTAATTAAAACAATAGGAAAACAGTAGCTAGTTAAATAATTAAGAATAACATGATTCTGGTTAAAACTATTTTTTTATTAATCCTAAAATGCCTAAATAAATTCCTACGGTTTGGCAATGTCAAAACAAAGTTGTGACAAAAAGAATCATTTAAAAATAATATTCCTAACTCATTTTATAGCAGAATTACTATTCTGTCTAAATCTAAAATAAACTTATTTTAACTAATTTTAACATGACTAACTGTATTTTCTACAGAAACTATAAGAAATTTTCAAACCAACAAAAAAAGAATCACTTAAAAATATTAAGTAGATTAAAAGATATGAATTTTTCAAATCTGAAACTATTCTGTTAAAACAGAAAACGAAAAATAAAGAAAAACGGCCTAATGGGCTCATCTAACGCATACAGGCGTAACATAACTAAAACGGCCCTAGGGTTAAAACGAGTCGGGCCAGTTCAAATAAACCCTAACTAAACCGATCTAAACCGGAATAAAACCCGGTTCACTAAACTAACCTAATAAAACCATACCCCTTCGGGGGGATCTAATCTAAGCCGTACGCATTGGATCTAACGGCGAGGAGGGGTCCAGCGACTTACCGGTCGGCGACGGCGACGGCGGCTCGGGCGGCGATGGTTCCGGCGACTCCGGGTCAGGCGTCGGCGGAGACCTCAGCTGGGTGCGCGCGGCGAGGAGTCCGGGGTGGGGTCATGAGCCTCGGGGTGGCAGGTGGAGTCGGGACGGTGGCAATGGCGGCGGCGGCGTGCTCGGTCTCCGGCGAGCGTGCGCGGCGAGAGGGAGAGGTCGGGCGAGGGGGCGAGGGGGGGAACGGGGCGAGGGGAGGGGTTTATATAGGGGGGGGGTACCGACTTGGACGAGGGGGCGATCGGGGGAGGATCGGGAGGCGATCCCGGAATCCCCGGGATTTCGGCGGCGGTTGGCGTGTCTTGCGGGAGGAGGAAGACGGGGTGGGGCCAGGGTGTCGGTGAGAGAGAGAGAGGGGGAGTCGGGTCGGGCGACCGACGCCTAGGGTTTTCGGGGTGCGGCGCTGGGGCGTGGGCCAGCTCGGGCGCTTGCGCCTCGGCTGGGGTCACGCCTAATGGTCGCCTCGGCGCTGGCTGGGCCAGTTGGCCTGGCTGGCGCCTGAGGTTTCTTCTTCTTTTCTAATTTTTTTTTTGAATTTAGAGAGAGAGGGAAAAACATAGTAAATATAAATATTTTATATAGGACATATATATATCAGAATGATCAGGGGAATATTTCCTATAATTTGAACATTTTTCCAGTGGCAAAATCCAAACTTTATAAAAAATAATTTTTCTAAAAATTCCAAATAAACTCAAATTTGAATTCAAACTTTTTGGCAATGTTTTTCCTCTGATATTTTTGGAGTGTCATGTTTACTCCTCTCATACTTTTTCTCAAGTATTTATCAGGCTTCCACTGCCAAAATTTGAATTCAAATTCCAACAACTCCAAAACTTCTGAAACTTCAAATGCCACTCAAATTCAAACAGAATGCATAGATGCTTAGCTATAATTGTAAAACATTCCAAATAGTAAATTTGGGATGTTACAAACCTACTACACTTAAAATGAATCTCATTCCTCGAGATTCAAGAGGCTAGAAAGAAAAGGGTAGGGTTTGGGGTCTTCTAGCAAATCCATTGATCTGTATGGTCTAGTGTGCTACCACACTTAGAAGCATGGTTACGGTTCCATCAAGACTCATATACTCCATCCTTATTCTTCGATGTCGGTCTTCTCGAGATATTAAGGATAATTCCTTCTCTGGGCTCTTCCGGTAGTGGCATAACCTTTTCCTCAATTCCTTTGTCCTTTACTCTTGGTAAGATTATTCCGAGACTGGTCTTCATAACTGATAGGTCTGGCGCCAATTCTAAACAACTATCGATATCTCATGGTGGTCAACAATTTATGGTTTCTCCCGCAGAAACGGGTGCAGGTTGAACCTCACCGTATAACCTACGGTTGGCAAAAGCTGCCTTGTACAAGGGGAAAAATGCTTATACCATTCTAAGGTTCAACAAGGTTTAATATTGTCGTCACTCTACTATAGGTAGGTCACTCAGATTTACCATCCCATATAGCAACGCGAATAATAAGAGTAAGTCGGTATGGTGATCAATCCATCCCGCACCCAAATCATTACCTTGTACATGGTTTAGCGAATCTCGTATTCTGACACTCGGTCATCCTCACAAGCATTGCAGAATTTCTCTTGTCGACGAACCGAGTTCGGAAAATCCATTGATTCTGCAAGCCAAACAAAACATCTATCGTTTCTTCACAACTCTCAGGTTTTGCGTAAACTCCTATAGAATCGTCGGTTGATCAAATCGTAGTCTATTCCCAAAATTTCCTTCTCCAATGGGTACTTGATCCTTATTAATTCTTGGGCCTGTGGGTTATGGCCCACTTCAACACTAGTGCAGCTTTAACTCATCCTTTGAGTAACTCTCTTGTTCCATATTACACCTCCTTTAAATCCAGTAGTACTTTGTTTCTTCATACCCTTGTGGTGACGATCATACAAAATTCCAACTTATTTTGTCCAGCCTCCTTCTATGGACCGTCACGAATAACACATTTCTTTCTTCATTGATCATGTGGCTTTACGAGTACTACGACACCAAAAGAATGCACTAGTTTATCCATAAATCTCATTATTTTCATATCGATCTTTTATTACATCCTTAACCATTTTTTGTGAATCCAAATTCCAAAAAGTACTTTGTTACAAATGCTGCCACCTACATGATTTGGTATGGTCAGGCATTACTTCCAACTTTATTTATTTATCCTCCTCGAGGATTCTTTAGTCTTGCTGGAATAGTGCGACATGCGCCTTGAAATCTTCAATCTTCTGCTTCATCGTGGTGGCCTTGAGCTTTACTTCCACCATTTCTGCATGCACTTCTCTTAGGTATTCCTGAGTATAACGGAGTCTTGCTTCAAGTATTTCTCCGATCTGGCGTATGGCTTCCATGGCTGCTTCACGAACAGCATCGAAGAAAGTTGCTTGTGGCACACGTGAGATGAAAAATCTTGCCCCATCATCTTTGGGCAAACTCCTTTCGAGCGGTGGAGGTGTACCTCCACATACCAAAGTTCCACTCCCTTTTGCATGAAGGGGTAGCCTTTGTAGACTGCATCTCCTTCAAGGTGAATATGCTTCATCATGTCCTTCAGGATCTTCGGTAATCATGATCACTCGTCGGGGTCATGATTGTTTCCGGACCTTTAAGGAAGGACTCATAAAGGGTTGTCATCTGCATGTGTAGGATAAGAGGGTGCTCGTAACAAGGAATGTATCTCCATGGGGAAATTGCAATTGTCTCCGGAAAAGTTTGGTGTTCGATTGTCCATGGGTTCAAGATTTGAGTCTGGTTGAGATAGAAAGAGAAAGCAAATACCCACCCATCAACAAAAGAATCCTAGCTCAAAAGTACCGTTTGTAATGGGCCGTTCTACTATGGTTTCGTTTCTAAGTCCTCATTTCTTGGTCTTCAATGCTCGGGAGTTTCCAATTCCTGATGCTTTTCCCATATGAAGGCCTTCTACCATTCTTCTGTAACTTACGTCTCTCATGGTTGAAATAAATACAAGCCTACGAATATCGCATCTATCCGACCATTCAATAAACACAAAAAAAATAATAGCAACCAAGCATTCATTTATTCAATCAATTCTATAGTATCGCCACCCACATAAATTGGTATGGTCAGATACTTAAATCGAGAAGGCGTTCATCTTTATTTCTCTCATGGTGGGATACTACTAAGCTAATTTATTAGGAACTTGATCATTGTCCCCACAGTGCTTCTTCATGTGCACTTGATCTCCTCTAGTTTTTCTGCTAGATTTTCCCTGTCGACGCGGAGTTTCTTGTGACGACCCTGTATGTCCTGAAGTTGTTCCTTGAGCTTCTGGATTTCAACGTCCTTGGCATGAGACATGGTCCTGCTGCTTTTCATTTCCTGACGCATTCTCGAGATCTCGAGGTTCTCCTCCTCCAGCTTGTTTACCTTCAGTATCTGAGTCTTGACCTCTTCTCGTAGTGCTTCATTGTCAAACAGGGCTTCCAGGAGGTCCATCTGAAGATTCTTGACGTATTGTTCTAGATCCTGATTGTACACTAAAAGTGGGGAGAACTTCATCTTTTGCGCTTCCGTCAAGGCAATAGTTGCTCCATCAAACTTCGCCATCCAATCCTTCCAAAGAAGTGTGGGTTTAGTGCAGACGATGACGATAGCATAAACGCGTGCAATAGCATCATGGACGGCGATGTTGATGCCCATATCACAGTCACCATTTATAGTTCCGAAGCTGATGTCTGCAGTCTTGGGGTCTTCTTTATGGCCAAAAACTTGGGTCTTGACTCCCCATGATCTAGACGTCCTCTTAATTGCCTTGATCTCAGGTATCGGTAACTTCAGCAGCCTGACTAGCTCCACAAGGAAGGGGCCTCCAAGAACCTTCTCGTAGTGTTCTCTTTTGTTCAAAATGTAGCTCTCCATCTATAGTTTGAAATAAGGAAGGTTCAGTAAAAGAAATCAGGTGTTACGAGAGGAGTACAAAACAAAGGTCATTCCTATTGGGGTCTTCATATTACTAAGTCATTTCCTAGGGTCACGTCCTACAGCCAACATGTGCTCTGATACCATTTACATGCGACCCGACCTCGGGACGGTCAAGCCTCTGTATCTGTGCCATCCACGGATCGGTATCTTTGGCACACACGGACATCAATGTATATATCAAAGTGCAATCACATGTATAATTAACGTAAAGCTGATATATACCTCATAAGTCACAATGAAACAAATAGTCGGGTGTGGAGTCCCATCAACGCCATCGGCAGGTTGAGTGTAGACCGTTACCTGCACTGCAGTACTCTTACTCGTCGGAAGAAAAATATCTGCAACATGATACGTTGCAGCCGTGTAGGTCAAGACATTGAATGTACCGCAAGATCACAATAAGAGAAAACAGATGATAAAATATACTATATGCGGTATGGCTTTGTGGCTCACGTATGCGAGTTTTGTTTATGCGTAAGCGGATTTATTTTCCCTACATCAAAGGAATAAATGAAGTCTGTACTATGGAATTTTCTATCATGACATGGTTCCGCCAACCGATGTCTCATAGCCCAAAATCATCATAAGTTGCCCACAATTAAGTTATCAATCCGGTGTTGAGAGTTCCGAGATAGATCCAAGTCCAGATGCTCAAATTGTCCGTAACCGGGACACGGCTAATCGATTAGGTTTTAACCCTCTGCAGAGGTTTGTACACTTTACCCGCAAGATTCGATCCCTCTCTTTACGTTCTCGCACTTCGTGGTGTTTGAGAACAAGATGACCAAACATGGTCTTCCAAGAGTTCCTCGACCACCGTCCGTGCTCATCCAATCCTACCGTAGTTCTACATCTGCTAGCACCGTCCCAGCCAGATTCGCCACTAAGGTCAACCAAGCGAGCCCATATTGACTTGCGGTTGCACAGGTAAGCTTCCGGGCATGAAGTATTCTTCCGTCTCTTTGAGTCCGGGTGAAGCTTTCCGCAAGATGTCATGGCGCTTCTCCATGCATCCCGGCCAACCACTGGTTTCTCCAGGGTGCCCGTCAACCGTCCTTCACCCAGTAGTGTGTATTGAATTCTTGTCTCGAGTCTTGAAATCTTGAGGCCTTGAAGATGCAGTCCTTGCAGGTTCCATCATGGAGTTGTCGTCATTGACGTAGAGTCCTCCTTCTTCACACCACTCTCGAACACTCATACCAAACCCCGTCTACTATAGCGTAGCATTAAAATAGCGTCCCGGGCTTGGTAACAGGGTGATGGGTTCCTACCTCATGCATACTACTCAACTACAAGAATTCAATATCACTACCGGAGGGGTTGTTGCGAAGATAACACTAGATGCAATAAAACACATAGGTATGAAAAACATGGTCAAAGTGAACTTGCCTTCTTTGACGATCTTGAAAACTAGGGACTCGTGGTAGCAAGCTTACGCACTCAGGAAATTCTACCGAGGCAAACAACAATCATATAAGCATACAAACATATGATCACTTAACATAACGGCATACTAATATGAAACACACAAAACAATCGAATCAAAACCCAAAGACAAACTCAAGAAATCCAAATCAAAGTTTTTACCACATCAAACAACAATCAAGAAATAGTTTTGCACAACAAAATTTTTCTTAACAGAACCTAAGCATGGGTTTTTGCTAATTAACAGAAAAGAATTCATCAAGCAACTAGGAGCAAAAGAATCACATTAAAAGCTATTATAAAACTCCTATTATGCCTAAAACAATCCCTAGCAAGAAAAATAAAATATAAGTTTTATTTATTGTAAATAAAAGTTCATGCTCTAAAGTTACAGAAACTAACCTAGAATAAACTATCACATAGGAAAAATAAAATTATTTGCTAATTAAAACAATAGGAAAACAGTAGCTAGTTAAATAATTAAGAATAACATGATTCTGGTTAAAACTATTTTTTATTAATCCTAAAATGCCCAAATAAATTCCTACGGTTTGGCAATGTCAAAACAAAGTTGTGACAAAAGAATCATTTAAAAATAATATTCCTAACTCATTTTATAGCAGAATTACTATTCTGTCTAAATCTAAAATAAAGTTATTTTAACTAATTTTAACATGACTAATTATATTTTCTACAGAAAATATAAGAAATTTGCAAACCAACAAAAAAAGAATCACTTAAAAATATTAAGTAGATTAAAAGATATGAATTTTTCAAATCTGAAACTATTCTGCTAAAACAGAAAACGAAAAATAAAGAAAATCGGCCTAATGGGCCTATCTAGCATACAGGCGTAACATAACTAAAACGGCCCTAGGGTTAAAACGAGTCGGGCGGTTCAAATAAACCCTAACTAAACCGATCTAAACCGAATAAAACCCGGTTCACTAAACTAACCTAATAAAACCATATTTCTTGAGGATCTAATCTAAGCCGCACGCGTTGGATCTAACGGCGAGGAGGGTCCGGCGACTTACCGGTCGGCAACGGCAGCGGCTCGGCGGTGATGGTTCCGCGACTCGGGGTGGGGCGTCGGCGGGGACCTCCCATGGGTGCTGGCGAGGGAGTCTGAGGTGGGGTCAAGAGCCTGGGTGGTCGGGGTGGGCGGTGGCAATGGCGGCGGCGGCGTGTTTCGGTCTCCCATGAAGGGCGCAGAGGGAGAGGCTCGGGCGAGGGGCGAGGGGGAACGGGCGAGGGAGGGGTTTATATAGGGGGTACCGACTTGGACGAGGCGATCGGGGAGGATCGGGAGGCGATCCGGAATCCCGGGATTCATGGCCGGCGGTTGGCGTGTCTTGGGAGGAGGAAGTCGGGTGGGGCCGGGGTGTCGGTGAGAGAGAGAGAGGGGGAGTCGGGTCGGGCGATCGAGCAGTGGTAGAGGTTTCGAGGTCTTGGCCTGGGGCATGGGCCAGCTCGGGCGCTGGCTGGCTGGGCCGCCTCATTGGTGGCTGCGCCTAGCGCTGGTCGCCTACTCGGCCGGGCTGGGCAGTTAGCTGGCTGGCGCTTGAGGTTTCTTCTTCTTTTCTAATTTTTTTTTTGAATTTAGAGAGAGAGGGAAAAACATAGTAAATATAAATATTTTATATGGGACATATATATATCGAAATGATCAGGGGAATATTTCCTATAATTTGAACATTTTTCCAGGGCAAAATCCAAACTTTATAAAAATCATTTTCTAAAAATTCCAAATAAACTCAAATTTGAATTCAAACTTTTGGCAATGTTTTCCTCTGATATTTTTGGAGTGTCATGTTTACTCCTCTCATACTTTTTCTCAAGTATTTATCGGGCTTCCCTTGCCAAAATTTGAATTCAAATTCCAACAACTCCAAAACTTCTGAAACTTCAAATGCCACTCAAATTCAAACAGAATGCATAGATGCTTAGCTATAATTGTAAAACATTCCAAATAGTAAATTTGGGATGTTACAACTTCTACGACAGCACAGGTATGACTATCTTGATTCTGTCATAAATTCGTCATGGATGTACATGCATGACAAAAAAGACGACCTACTGTGACAAACACGTATTATCACGGAAGTGTAATTTTTTGTAGTGTTCGGGTCCATAGTTATTAGCTAGATGGCTTCTTCTCTCTCTTTGGATCTCAATACAAAGTTCTCCGTGATTCTCTTGGAGATCTATTCGATGTAATTCTTTTTGCGGTGTGTTTGTCGAGATCCGATGAATTGTGGGTTTATGATCAAGATTATGTATGAACAATATTTGAATCTCCTCTGAATTCTTTTATGCATGATTTAATTATCTTTGCAAGTCTCTTCGAATTATTAGTTTGGTTTGGACTACTAGATTGATCTTTCTTGCAATGGGAGAAGTGCTTAGCTTTGGGTTCAATGTTGCGGTGTCCTTTCCCGATGTGGCAATGAGGCAAGGCACGTATTGTATTGTTGCCATCGAGGATAAAAAGATGGGGTTTATATCATATTGCTTGAGTTTATCCCTCTACATCATGTCATCTTGCCTAACGCGTTACTCTGTTCTTATGGACTTAATACTCTAGATGCATGCTGGATAGCGGTCGATGTGTGGAGTAATAGTAGTAGATGCAGAATCGTTTTGGTCTACTTGTCGCGTACATGATGCCTATATACATGATCATGCCTATATACATGATCATGCCTAGATATTCTCATAACTATGCACTTTTCTATCAATTGCTCGACAGTAATTTGTTCACCCACCGTAGATTATGCTATCTTGAGAGAAGCCACTAGTGAAACCTATGGCCCCCGGGTCTATTTTCCATCATATAAGTTTTCGATCTATTTTATTTTGCAATCTTTACTTTCCAATCTATATCATAAAAATACCAAAAATATTTATCTTATTATCTCTATCAGATATCACTTTTGCTAGTGGTCGTGAAGGGATTGACAACCCCCTTATCGCGTTGGTTGCAAGGTTCTTATTTGTTTGTGTAGGTACGAGGCCATTTGCGTGTATCCTCCTACTGGATTGATACCTTGGTTCTCAAAAACTGAGGGAAATACTTGCGCTACTTTGCTGCATCACCCTTTCCTCTTCAAGGGAAAACCAATGCAGTGCTCGAGAGGTAGCTTGAGCTTGCGCGCATGAAAGGAATAAAGCAGAACAATGCCATGGCTGTCAAACTTAACACTAAGGGACTGAAATCAAGTCTGGATGTAATGCAATAAAAAATCTCTTCACCTACAGATTCATGCTCAGAATATGATCCTAACAGTGATTCTGAGCTATAGGGGGACCTAAGTCAATGTAGCTCCCTAGCGGAGGAGTCAGATGCCCTATCTTATTCACCCATCAAGGTGCTTGCTCTAACTTTCCAAGGTTATATTGGTCGCACATATCTTGCAACTGATGCTTTGCGTTTCTTCTACTTTGTTGCACTGCCATTAGCACGAGCAAAGTATTTGGAAAAGGTTGTGACACCTGATAAATCAAATAGCCCATTAGGTGTAGTTGCAATATCACCTGGCCCACAAAACACGCCCTCAACTCTAGCAGACTCTAGCCCTACTACATTGGTCATTTCTGATGCCCCAATTCATTAGACCCCAACTACAGCAAGCAGTATGATGATGCCAGTTGACATAGCACCAGCTCTACGACACAAAACCCCCATTCCAGCAAAGAGTACACCAAATCCAGATGCCAAATCCCTTTTCGAACCAGAGAGAGCCCCAACTGCAAAAAATAGGACCCCTGTTCCATTTCTTCCTAGTTTAGAAGACGACGCTTATATTGTTGTCAGGAGCTTTGTGCGCATCTTTCCTTCATGAAAAGATTATACCGCAGGCACAGAACAATTTCCAGTCTTCCTCCACAACTTATGCGTAAGTAATGTACTAATGTTATTCATGGTAATTACTGCATATGTTTCTGCTAACAGAAGACACAAGATTTCATTATTTTCAATAGGCGAGGACCAAACTGGATTATCAAGATGAGCAAGGGTTGGTTGCGCTTTTCAAGCACTCGTTGATGAAGTATTGTTCCTACCTGAGGCAAGTGCACTTCGATGGCAAGCCTCTAAACGAAATTTCTGTAAAGTCTTCGGTGCTACATTTATAAGACAGTGACTGGAATAATCTTGTTACACATTGGTCTCGTCTGCAGCGTAAGGTACTATCTATGATTTCACATCACAATTTGAACTACATTTCTGCATTTGCCTTAATGTCTCACTTGTACGAAAAGTGTTAGCAAAAGAACATTCATTATCAAGGGACCACAGAATCTCGCAACTATACTGCACACTGCATTGCTCTTGTGAGTACCTCTTGCCCTGTATGACCATACTTACTTTCATAGCTGCTTGATTATGTAGCATCACTGCACATGCTAGCCTCATTATTGTCCATTTGGTGGACAATATAAGACCCGTATGGACTCTTACATAAATTTGGAATCAACCCAATGCTTTTGAAGAGGTTTATCTCTGCAGTCCTCATGTAAGGATTGAATGCCGTCTACTACTGTACTTACATTAACATATACTCCCTCTGTACCATAATAGAAGAATGTTTTGTACAGTAAACCAGTGTTCAAAGTACTCTTGTATTATGGGAAGAGAGATTGGTTCATTGTGTAGCATTCTGCATCTTATCTACCACGCCCACCATTTACTAAAATATATCAGATCTATATTTATTCTTACCAAAAAGTTGAATACACAGACAATGCCAGTGCAGAAGTGTAGCCCATTTCTCTTGTCAGTACATTTTGTCCTGTAACACTTGTACTTCCAGGGATTGGTATTTGATTATGTAGCATCAATCTTCATCTTATCTTCATTATCCTCTATCCCTTCCAGTATTATCATATCTATAATTACTCTCTACAAAATGTAGAGTACAGGCAATGCTTATGAAGAAGATTATGTGCTGAAATTCTTGAGTTATCCTTCCCTTGACATGGAGAAGGGCATTATAAAGCTGGTGTTAACTGTTAATGTAAGTCAGTCCTTCTAAAGCCTTTATCCTCAACTGCTATTTAATTTGCTCATACTCCCTATCCTTAACTGCTTTTTAGTTTGTTGTTTCTATCAAAATGCATGTTCGCAACAACCGTAAGTTCCAAGTTTTACTTGTAAAACCAAATTCCTTATTCATACCATGGACATTACTCAATACTCCCTATATGTATGCTTGTTTTTGTGGATCTATAATCCAGTGTGTTGTGAAGCAGCCCACGTTTGCACCTTGTCATCTCCTGTTTTATCTTACTGATGTGGCAGATGATATGAACAACATGCCATGCACATTAACCAAAATAGATACAATGATTGTCTTTTCCCTTCATCTATGCTTGTTATGTTGACATGGTAATCCAGTAGTGTGGTGAAGCTCCCCGCATTATGAACAATCCCAAATTATGCTATTGATATTTTGAACTTTTTATTTTCTAATTTGAAATTGGATGGAATTGACAGGACAGTTATCATCTTTGTTTATACACGTGCAAAACCTATCATCTCTCTGCTTGTTTCAGGGAGATATGCCTGATGGCATGCACAAGTCTGCTGAAGGCTATGAGACAAACCCAACATATATTGCAGCAAATAAGGCAAAACATCTTGAAGATAGTGAGACAACCCCAAAGTCTTGTCTTGATGCAGTGTTCAAGTTACTTGAGACTAGCAGTCAGACAAGCTCACAGAATTATCTGTCTGAATCAGTTCGACTTCTTCAGTCCCAAGTTCTAGCAGAAAGGCATTCTACAACTCAACTTCGAGTTGAAATTCTATCTCTAAGAAAGATTGCGGAGAACACCAATGAGAACCTCATTGCTAAACAACTACACCTGGAAGCTATGACGACATGCTAGGCCGGTCTCACAGCCTTGCTCAGTAGCTTGCGTAGCAGTTCCCACGCAAGGCTAACCTTTCTTGAACTGTCTTGGAAGTGGTCTCGGTTCAGTATTATTTTATTACGCTGCAATGGTGCCCTTACAAGAACTGGTGGCGAACTTCGATGCCTAGTGGATGTAATATACCATAAATCCTTTATTGTATAGTGTAGGTTTATTCTAAGTTACTATGCCGTAATTTCTTTATTTTATAGAGTAGGTTTGTTCTTAGTTCCTACTAGTTACTGCCATCATTCGCTATCTGAAAAAAAATCGGATGTAGTCGACCGGGCCGAAACATTCGCCTCTAACGGGCTTGGTTTTTAGCGGGCCACAATTGGGCAGGCCTGCAACTTTCTTGGGCCCGAATGGCCATTGGGGCCTTCACACTTTGCGCCAGACCCACAACTTACTCCGGCCTATATTCGGCCCAATTTTTAGTTGGGCCTTTTGTGGAACCAGCGCTTAGTTTGGCCATGTAGTTTTTGCCATTAACAGGCTGAATATTCTGCTGGCCTGTTACAGCCTAGAAGAAACCATGGGCCTTTAGCAGGCCAAAATGAATGTTGGGCCTCAATTTTCAGTAGTCGTCGACGGGCCTTAAGCAGGCTGAAATGTAGACCGGGCCTTTTTTTGGCCCAGTTATATGACGGGCAGTTACCAGGCCGAAACATATCTCGAGCTTTAGTTGGCCCACTGATATCATGGGCCTTTAAGAGGCCGAAAGCTTTGTACAGGCATCAATGGGCCGAATTATACGACAGGCCTTTAACAGGCCCAAAGTCACGTTGGGCTGAACTGTTACCACCTTTATCACGGGTCGTTAGTGGGCCGGATGTCGCATCAGACCATATATGGCCCGTGGGTAGCACAGGTCATTCCCAGGCCGAAAAACACACCGGCCTAAAATGGGCCCATGTCTACATCGGGCCTCTAACATGTCGAAAGTCACTGGGCTGTAATTGGGCCCAAATATTCGGCAAACAATTAACGGGCTAGATCTGGCTTCGGGTCGTAAATGGGCCATGTTTAAACAGGTCGTTATTGGGCTGGCCCACTAGTACCTGAGTAAGTACTACGGGCCTTTAACGGGGCCGACCTTTTTAACCTATATGGGCCTCTGTTGGGCCCTGCCACGTGTAGATGTATCATAGGCATGTCTCCTCCAATGGACGGACGACATCTGGCCCACCGAGGAGCAGACACGTGTTTCCTCCAGCCAATGATTATTTTACACGTGGAAAATGCCCATTGGTCCGGTCATTAACGGGTTATCGGATCCAAAGCTGGAACCCGATAGCTTAACAAATGACCCGTTACGGTGGATGCCATGTGTCGGTCACCCTTGACGAAAAGCACTTCTATGACGCCACGATTTATCGTCATGGAAGTGGACACTTCCGTGATGATAATTTTGGTAATGTCATGGAACACTTCTCTGACGAGACATGTATGACTATCTTGATTCTGTCATAAAATCGTCATGGATGTACATGCATGACAAAAAATGTGACCTACTGTGACAAACATGTATCATCATGAAAGTGTATTTTTTTGTAGTGCGTGCACGGGCAATGGAGGGGCTTTGGGTGGACTAGGGTGGTCAGGAGCGGGCGTGGCAGCTGTCCCGACCGGACGCCCGGAAATGAGAGGATGCATCGACTCCTGCGGCCAAATCGTATACACTACACACCATCTCTCTATAGGAGTAGGTCGATGTGTCGCTCTCTCTAACACACACACGCTGTTAAAACACACGCACACACACATGTTCATAGAATAGGAATATTCTGCGAGTGGGAAGCCACAGGAAGTGAGATAAAGGGGTACATACAAGAAGAGAAGAGGTGATGAATATTCCATCAAACCTGGACTGAGGAGTAGTACTCCCTCCTTCTAGGTGTTAAGTCATCTTACAAAAATCAGATATTCCCAAAATGTTTAGGCTCCGTCCATTAACTTCGCATCTCAATCCCCTCCTAGCCTCATTGCTAGCGAGCGTTGTTACTTAGTCTTCCTTGTTATCTCCCCCGGAAACCTAATGCATGGAGCGCAACTACGCATTGATCAGTCAAGGAATCAAAGTCGGCTTGCATGCGAGTTAATACGCGGGCCTCAAGATGGTAGCTAAAACGGCATCTCTTAATTGTTGTGATTAATTGTTGCGTTTAGAGACAGAAATCAGGGCTTTGATTGGAGGAAGGACCAGTCAAGTTTCTCCTTCTCCTCCAATCTGCTTGCGCCTTGGTCCCGCTGGACCTTCTAACATGACTTACACCTAGATGGAGGGAGTAGTACAAGATACGGTGGCACACTGACTTGGGTCGAATACAAGTGCCCAAAATTATTGGAAGATAGCAAAGTGTACAAACTAAATAATTAGAATTGAATTTCTCGTTTTTTTCAAAACAGAGGCAAAAGATTTGCCTGAGTTTCATAGTTTGCAAGTGACCCTACAAATAAACGGCATGGCAATTACTCTCAATACGCCCTCGTTTCTTAGCACCCGCTGTAACCCTTAGTACATACGGTGGCACACTGACTTAGGCCGAATACAATTTCCCAAAATATTTAATATTGGAGGGTGGTGCAGCCCACCTTTCCGATATTATGTGTGTGGTTCAGTTGTTGTTCACTTCGGTGGTTTGTGTACCACACGTGAACGTTAGTAAGCATGACCGGGAGGTGTGCAGCGTTAATTGCGAGTTGACTCCTTCGAGCGTTAAATTTTCTTCACGTATTAGCATTGCCCCTAGTATTTTTTTCACTACGTTGAATAAAGTGTTCCGTTTCATGCATAATTTAAAATGATTTTTATGGAGAGAAAAAGAAAACCACTCCATCTATACACACTGCAGCCTCGACGCTTTTTTCTAGGGTTTGCTCTCTTCACACTCTCTCTCCACTATATATACACGCTGGAGCCTCAACGCTTGTAGTTGCTCTCTTTATACTCTCTCACCCTCTCCAGATCTAAACAAGACTTCATTGGTCTCCCGCCCCCCCCCCTCACTGTTGGTTAAAGAGCCGGCAGGATACGTCCGCCGGGAAGGGAAGGAGGCTTAACGCTGTCGCCGTCGGCGAGGGAGGGAATCCACTACCGGTGCAACTGTTCTCTTTCACCCAGCGGCGCCGCGAGAGGGCTTCCGACCCCTTATTCCTTGTTGCCGTACATAGTGTGGGCAGATCGGCCTCTGGCCGCCCACTGAGCCACACCCCGAGAACCTTAAGGTATATTTTACTTATTCCACATGCATTGCTCTAGCTGCATGTGGGCTTTTCCACTTCTCGCACACCTAATCTAGGTGTTGGATCAAACAGGAAAGTAGTGGGGAAAGTTGTATAGCATGAATCCAGGACGTGGTTCAAAGAGGAAAGGAAGGGGGAAAGTAGTATAGACTGGCTATCCAGCACCTACGTTGGTCGAAAAAGGAAAACAATGACAAATGCAGTACGCACATCTGTAACAAACTGATCTTTCTGTTTTGGGGGACAAGGCTGTAGAGTTTGAGCAGGACTAGATTTGCTGCCCTCACATAGGGAAAGGTATCTAAAGATAACAATATTGGGACCAACACAAATATGCTCCTTGGTTGTTTGTTCTTTGTTGCAACAGACTGTGCATCACCCCTTTATACATCGGTATATGCACATGGTGCTGGTGCGTCCATTGTCCCGTACAACTCTTTAGCAGTTGTTAATCTAAGGCCCTGTTTGGTTCAAAAAGTCCTAGGCCTTTTTTTAGTCCCAACTAAAAAGTCCCTAGTCCCTACGTATTTGGTTCCAGGGACTAAACATGGACTAGAGGTTATTAAATGACATGCTAAAAGACCATGTTACCCCTAGTATGAACTAATAGAGATAAGGTGCGATGCGGGGCAGGGGCAACTGTTGGAAAAAGTCCCAAAAAGACTCTCCCTCAGGGTCTTCTTTCTTTAGTCCCAAATGCGCACTTTTAGTCCCCAAAAGTCCATCCTCTTTGTTTTAGATGGGACTAAAAGGGACTTTTTTGGTCCCTACACCAAAAAGTCCCTGTAAACAAACACCCTCTAATAATGCCGCTGAAAAATTGAAGCAATGCCACAGTTAAAAGCAAATTACATGTTTAACAAATTTATTGTTAATATAATCTCTCTGTTAATATGAATCAATGCCACTGTTTGAGAAATTCTACTGTCTTGCTTTCTTTCCCATTTAGATAAGTTAGATGCTTCTTTTTGTGGGCTTCTGTGTCATCCACCGTTATTGACCAGTAGTTGTTTCCTTTGCACCTCTCTGTAAACAGGGTTATCTACTTCACCTTGTTGCTATTGTGACCTTTGTTGCACTGCACAAAACACTTTTGTCTGAAGAGTGTTTTGTGCAGTTCAACCAAAATGTCACACCGACAACGTTGCTTGATTGCTTGATCTTAGTGGAACTGCACAAGAGGAGATCTGACTTCCTATCCGTGTTGGCAAATTTGTTTCAGATCTTCTTCTTGTGAGTTGTTTGAATTCCGCGTCATGAGAGGTCAGTACTAGACATCTTTCACGTGATTGTGCAGTGTGCTATCATATGTTGTGCTACTTATACGGTAATGTTGCTTGATTTTAGTGAACTGCACAAATGGAGACAAGACTTCCAATCAGTATGTGCATCGTAATATCCCATTGAGCTAAGATAATGATATTTCACAACTGTTGCCCTGTATTTTGCTACTGTCATTAGAAAATTAATGTCGTTGTTTAGTGCTATACTTGTGCTCCCTAATTGACATGCCAAATCTTACATTGATGGCGAAGCTTGTCTATTATCGAACCAAGTGATGAAGGGGAAGAACAAGCAGAACAAAAACAAAAATCAGCTCTCGGTGCTGTAATGAAGCACTGGAACTGTGATGACACAAGTAATGATATAGTTTTGCATCTTAATTTATTGCTATGGCTGGAATGAGCAATTGTTTTGCCACTGATTTGATGCCACTCTTAATGTAATATGTAATTATCTCTACTTGTGAAAACAGGGATCTTCTTTGAAGATAACATATATTTTAGTGGAACTGCACAACAAGATGTTGGATACATTAAACTAATTGAGGAGTATATAGTAAGCATGGCAACCATAGTAGATAACAACATATGGTTCCGGAGAAGTGCTTCATCTGTATGCTCTACACAATAAGCCTCCTGACAAAGGTTGGTACTGGCCCACAGATTTCATCCATATGATTGAGCTTTGTCATCTCTATGTGTGTTGTGCTACTGTTTAGATATTGTCATGAGAAAGTGGTATTCTCCTTGAGAAGTGCTTCATTTGTGCTGGTTTAATTATTTCCTTTCCTTTTTTCGAGCAAACAGGGATGCGGCATTTAGGTATTCTCTTGCCTTTGCACAACAGGATCATCCGCTTCATAACAGAAGGAAGCAGTTGAAGGATGGTTACATTACTGTCCACAAGAACAAACTAACTTCAGCTTAGAAGGACTCACGGATCTCCATCTTTGTTGTTGTGATGGCCAATTGTTGTTTTAGGATTCTTTTTGGCGAGTTCCATTTTTTAAATGTGTGCTCTGCATGGATCATGTAGGTTGCTGGTTTAAACTATCAATTCATAGTACAGTTTGCTTTATACTAATCACTTCTTCTGTATTTACGCAAACAAGGGTGCTCAGCTTGGTTTCAATGGGAACTGCACAAAATGTTCTCGAATACATAATCATTCATTTCCACCAAAGAAATGAGGTGCCGATATGTTCAAGGCGTTGTAACATATAAATGGCGAAATCATACAAGCTATGCATGAATTTGGTTGATTTTGGTTTATTTAGCACGAGGTGCCATGTCAATGTATGAACTGATGGCAAACCCTACCCATTCCACAATCGTAGGCATTTGATATTTTGGAATGGGAAAACCTTATCAAAGTTTGCTCATTGATGTACGCAAAACAACACGCATTTGACATTTTGGAATGGGACAACCTTGTCAAATTTTGCTCATTGATGTTATCAATTTTCTTTATTCTTTAGTTGCTAAGTAAACATTGGCTCTGACATGTGAATCGCTGAGATGCATAATTATCGATTGTTTTGAATGTTCTCTATGAATTGCCAAGCCTGTGTGTTTGATTGCAATGTACAGGAACGCTAAAAAGCTGCTCAAACTTTTTGTACTCCCTCTATTCCTTTTACTTCCATATTAGATTTCTTTCAAGTCAGTTGATTTTACATTGTGAATGTTGATACTTTTTTCTATAAGATTGGTCAAAGTAGAGATACTTTGACTTCAGACAAAACTTATATGTAGACTAAAAAGGACCGGAGAGAGTACGTGTGAAACTGCTTCAAACGAGGTGATCACCCTGGGAATAATGCTAGTACGTATTGTTTTGCATGTTCATCCAATGCCAGTGATTCACGAATTCGAACTAATCAAACTAAATTCATTCATACACGGCCGGATTTCATATAAACATGCTGGATTTTATTACATTTCATACATTCTTCAACTAAAAAGGGGTGCGCTGAGGTATAATTAATTAACTGAAGCTACCCACCCGTGTCCGGCTCAGCCGAATAAAAGCTTCAGTGACTTAACTGCAGTTCCAATTGGGTCACTGACATGTGGGCCAGATGCCTGTTGGGCCGACATGTCAGTGACCCAACTGCACTGCAGTTAAGTCACTGAAGCAGCGTCCTTCTCTAGCACAGCTCTCCGACTCCACGCCGCCGCCAAGAAGCTAATCAGCCATCAATGGTCAACCCGCCAAGCTTGGCTTCAATCGGAGGGTAGCAGCGGTGGCCTTACTTGGACCCGAGCAGCGGCGACCTACCGTGTTCTACTCTTACCCCCTTTCTATGTAGCGTGGCCTTGTTGCCAGCGGGGCGGGGCCTTGACAGAGTCGGCGATGTCCTCTGTGTCATTGGCAGCGGGGCGGGGCCTCGACGGAGCCGGCGATGTCCTCTGTGTCATTGCCGGCGGGCGGTGCCTCGGCAGAGCAGGGGAAATCCTTCCCTTGTTGCCGGCAGGGCGGGGCCTAGGCGGAGCCGGCGATGTCCTCTGCCTCGCTGTTGGCGGGGCGGGGCCTCGGCGGTGCAGGGCCTCGCCGAAGCCGCGGAAGTCCTCCACCTCGGTGCCGGCGGGGCGGGGCCTCAGCGGAGCCGGCGGTGTTCTCTGCCTCGTTGTTGGCGCGGCGGGGCCTCGGGGGAGTAGGGCCTCATCGACGCCAGCGAAGCAGGGACTCGGCGGAGCCGGCATTGTCCTCCGCCTAGTTGTCAGTCTTGCCAAACAGCGCCTCGCCCGCTTCATCGCCGTCTTTGTAGGCGTTCGCAACCTCCGCCAACCCGCATGCGGTGCTGCCAGCGCGCGAGGCGGCTCTCGCGAGCGGAGCGGTACGACTCGAGCAGCGCCTCCTGCTCCGCGGCGATCTGCTCCTCCGCCTGCAGGTGCTCCTGCAGGAGATGGTGGTTGTAGGCGGCGTTGGCTTGCGCCTCTTGGAACTGCACCTGAAGCTTCTGCCTCACCATGTACATGTATTGGGCACGGGCCTCGCTGATGGTCATGGTGCAATGCACCGGTGGGATGGCGCGGAGGAGGGGGTTGGCGCCAGATCGTCGACTACCATATTCTCCATTGGGACATCGTCGTCCTCAGGTTGCCTGCCGGCCAGCCAGTCGACAGCAATGGCTGCCATCTCCTTGTGTCCGTCGTCCACCCGTCCCGAAGAGCGTTGGAGCGCAAGGAAGCCATGGTGGGCAGTAGTGGTGTGGATAGGAGAAAGGGAACGGAGGTGGATGGCTGCGGCTATGGCCGACGCATTAGTATATATAGCAATGGTGGGCGGCAGAGGGATGGACGGTTGGCTTCGGAGTAGTCGCCTCGGCAACCGTGTATCATTAATGTGGGCGGCGGACGAACTGATGGACGTCACTTGTGTCGTTTGAACACGAAGCAATCGCCTGCAACGGGAATAGGCGTGGGCGGCGCTGACCGTTTAGGGCGGAAAGCGCGTGCGGGCGAGGGAGGCGGTCTGGGTGGGCCAGGGCGGTCAGAATCGTCTTTGGCAGCGGGTCGGTCCAGTAGCCAGACATGCTAGCTCGCCAGCGACCTCACCGAGCTGAGCGGCGACAATCAGACGATGGACGTAGCTTCCGACTAGGAGCCGGCGCCATCGTCCAAGCCGGTTCATGTTGTGTTCACCATAGAGCAGGTGCGGCCGCACTTCGATACCCTAATGGCGGAAGAGCTACCAGCGCAGGAGGTTCTGTGCTGCAACCTCTATCTCTCAACGAGCACCGGCGAACAAGCGAACGACAATGCCGTCGCGGACATGTGGCCCTATGATCCTGGCTTCCTGAATGAGCAGCGGGCGCTGTATTCGACCATCCGTAGGGCCCGTGAGGCCCTCTCCGTCGTCCTTCGAGTTGTTGCGCTCGTCGTGGCGCCGCGGTCTCTCATTGTCAACATGGTCAACGGACATGAGGAATGAGGAGATGACTTTACTTGAAGAGGATGACAGTGGGGACCCACCAGGGCCATAGTCGCACGTACGCAAGTGCCTCCTTATTATATACAACTATAATTTTTTTTCTTCCTCCTGGTTTCCTGATATCACGGTCCCACACCATTGTCAACCTATGTAGTCAATAAAGATTCGAGAGAATTGCACAAAGGAGCGGCCGACAGTTGGGACCAAGCAGCTCGAGCAGTATTTGTGTTTTGAGGTGTGAGTAGAGTTTTTATTGAGCAATGTTTTTGTTGTTGTTCAGAGGAGAGCAGGGTATCAACTGGTCGGGCTATGACCCGTCTTGCCCAGGCCAGATATCCAGCCCAGATATTACTTTTTTTCAAGCTGAAAATGGCTAGCCCAGCTATACTTTTTTTTGAGGAATACTCAGGCAGGGTCAACTTGTTATTCTCCGCCCCACTGGGCTGCAAATCTTTCCTAGGAGGGATGCATTAGGTTTAACAAGAAAATCGTTTTAAGAAATAATAAATGGATGTAATTATAAAAACTAGGCAGTAATAATAAAAAATGCACCAAACACGTAATTAGTTAAAAAAATATTATTTTTGGATAAATTTTTTAATTTCTTTACTTGTTGCGCGTGTAATATTTCGTTGGATTTTTACGTAACACAAATTTATTTTGAAATTATATTTAATCTGACTAGAAATTTCATGATAAAAATATTTCGGATCCCATCAAAATGTGGGAAATTTTATTGAATTCTGTTTTGAGCGGTTGGTTGAAATTATTAATCGTTGTCCTAGGTAGAAAATGGGTTGTACTTTTAACAAACTGTAAATGGACTGTAGTATATTCTATTAGAATTTAAAAATGGGTTGTATATTCTTACAAATCGCAAATGGGATATATGTTCTCTGCCACACACTTGTGGTCGTACTAGTTGACGCGTACGCAAGGCTTTGTCTACTTATAGTCAACACATGGTTCTAGCAGCAGTGGCCGTTGGATGTCCATCCAATGGATGTCGTGCTACTTCTTCAATCTCGGATATTCTTGCTTTAGCCGCCCAAAAAATGATTCCTCCCCCTGACATCTGGGTGCACCGTTTCGGAGGCTGACCTGTGTGCCTACTAAATTGACGCGTACCAAGGGCTTTGTCAACTTAGTCAATATAAACGATTCTAGCTACAGTGACCGTACAATGTCCATCCAATTAAGATTTTGTGCATCCATGATATGTGTTTTGCTTGGAGCGTATTTTCAATTTTACTTTCTGTTTGAATAAAATCATTGGATCTGAAATCTTGAATGAAAAAGAATCCTCCCATGGCTAGTTAATTATTTGACTACTCAGTGTTCTTCACTTATATCTTTTTGGAGTAGTTTGTCATTTACTCACATGCTTCACGTATATCCAATGAGTAAATGGTTGAATGAATTGAATATCATAAATCTGAATTTATATACGTTTCATATGCTTATAACATGGGGAATAATGACTTCACACATAATAAGCATAGGTAGTAAACTTATTGAAAGTTAGCAAACGCAAAATTGGTCACTTGAACAATTCATGAAAGAATATTAAAGGAAGAGAGATTTCACATATAAATACACTATCTTGGACAACTTTTGTAATTGTGAGCACTCATTAAAATATGACATGCTAAAAGGTTGATGTTGGACAAGGAAGACAACTTAATGGGTTATGTTTTCCTATATCCGAAACGTTATATTGTCTTGGATCATCAAACATGTTGAGCTTGCCTTTCCCTCTCAAGCTAGCCAAATTCTTTGCACCAAGTAGAAATACTACTTGTGCTTCCAAACATCCCTTAAACAAGTTTCGCCATGAGAGTCCACCATACCTACCTATGGATTGAGTAAGATCCTTCAATTAAGTTGACATTGGTGCATGCAATAAAAATTTCTCTCTAAATATGTATGATCTATTAGTGCGAAGAAAATAATCTTTATACGAACTTGTGATAGGGAAGAAATAAGAGCGACAGACTGCATAATAAAGGTCTTTATCACAAGCGGCAATATAAAGTGATGTTCTTTTGCATTAAGATTTTGTGCATCCAACCATAAAAGTGCATGACAACCTCTGCTTCCCTCTGCGAAGGGCCTATCTTTTACTTTTATCTTCTACCCTTATACAAGAGTCATGGTGATCATCACCTTTCCTTTTTACACTTTTTCCTTTGGCAAGCACTTTGTGTTGGAGCGATCCGGATATATATATATCCACTTGGATGTAGGTTTTCATAAAGTATTATTGTTGACATTACCCTTGAGGTAAAAGGTTGGGAGGCGAAACTATAAGCCCCTATCTTTCTCTGTGTCCGATTAAAACTTTGAACCTATAAATATCACGTGAGTGTTAGCAATTGTTAAAGATTAAATGATAGTTGAGTATGTGGAGTTTGCTGAATCAAAGCTCTTACATAGACCCTTCCCGAAAATAAGATGAATTGCAATTGTTTGATGACTAAGAGCACGGTTTGTTAGTTTTCAAGAAAGTTTATGATCTATACTTTAACATGTGAATAGCTTGTTACTTGATCATGAAAAGTTTTATGAGATGAGCTACTGTTATGACATATAATGATGCTAGAAAAGCTGATTGAAATTATCATTGATCAAACTTGTGCACCTGCTAGCATTCACACTTCATAAATTATTTCTTTTATCATTTACCTACTCGGGGACGAGTAGGAAATAAGCTTAGATCTTGTCGTCTCCAACGTATCTATAATTTATGAAGTATTCATGCTATTATATTATCCATCTTAGATGTTTTATATGCATATATATGATATTTTATATGATTTTTGGGACTAACCTTGTTTTTGAGTATCGCAGAAAAGGAATACCAAACGGAGTCCAATTGACGTGCCAATTTTTGATGATTTTTTATGGACCAAAAGAAGCCCCCAGAGTAAAAGAGGTGGGCCAGAAGAGTCCCGGGCTGTCCACGAGGGTGGGGGGCGCGCCCACCCCCCCTGGGCGTGGGCCCCTATCTCATGGATGACTCGGAGACCCCCCTGACGTGAGACCTACGCCAAAAATTCCTATAAATCATAAACCACCAGAAAATAACCTAGATAGAAAGTTCCACCGCCGCAAGCCTCTGTAGCCATGAGAAATCAATCTAGGCCCTCTCTGGCACCCTGCAGAGGGGGCCATCATCACCGGAGGCCATGGAAGAGGATCCCGGAGGGGCCATCATCGCCATGAAGGCCAAGGACCAGAGGGAGAACCTCTCCCCATCTAGGGGGAGGCCATGGAGGAGGAAGCACAAGGGGAAGAACCTCTCCTCCTCTCTCTTGGTGGCGCCGGAGTGCCATCGGGAGAGGAATCATTGCCGCGGTGATCGTCTTCATCAACATCACCACCATCATCACCATCCTCATCTCTTTTACACGGTCCACTCTCCCACACCCCGATGTAATCCCTACTTGAACATGGTGCTTTATGCCACATATTATGATCCAATGATGTGTTGCCATCTATGATGTTTTGAGTAGATATCCTTTGTCTTTCGGTTGATTGATGATATAGATTGGTATGAATTGTATGTTTTATTTTGGTGTTGTCCTATTGTGCCCTCTGTGTCGCGCAAGCGTGAGGGATTCCCGCTGTAGGGTGTTGCAATACATTTATGATTCGCTTATATTGGGTTGCTTGAGTGACAGAAGCATAAACCCGAGTAAGGGGGTTGTTGCGTATGGGATAAAGGGGACTTGATGCTTTAATGCTATGGTTGGGTTTTACCTTAATGATCTTTTGTAGTTGCGGATGCTTGCTAGAGTTCCAATCATAAGTGCATATGATCCAAGAAGAGAAAGTATGTTAGCTTATGCCTCTCCCTCATATGAAATTGCAATGACGACTACCGGTCTTGTTATCGATTGCCTAGGATAATTCCGCACACCGACCCATCATTATTCCACACTCGCTATTTATAATATTTAGTAATATATTCTAACTTTATGATAACAACATCTACTTTTATATTTTAGCTCTCCGATACCATGCAAAGTTATCCTCTTCATACCCACAACGTAGTTTTATTTCTCATTTCTAGTTGGAAGCAAACGTTCGGTGTATGTAGAGTTGTATCAGTGGCACATAGGACTTGAAAGAATATTGATCTTACCTTTAGCTCCTTGTGGGTTCGACACTCCATACTTATCACTTCCACCTTTTGGAATTGCTACGATGATTCCCTGCACTTGGGGATTATCAAGCATGTACTCGCGCATATATACGGACAACTAGGGCTTGTGTACATGGAGAGGCAACGGACAGCAACAACGACGTCCTGTTCATCAGGCAGCAAACCGTCTGGGTCGGAACGGAGAAACAGCGTCCTGTTCATCGGGAGGCAACCGACTGGGTCAGAATGCGTCTTGTTCAACGGGAGCCAACCGGCTTGGACGGAACGGCCGAAACGGGGTCTGGCGTACCGCGGAATGGAGGACACGACCTTCTGTTCGACCGACCACAGTCGAAACGGGATCCTGTTCATCGGGAGGGGTCTGGCGTATCGCAAAACGGAGGAAATGGACTTGTGTTCTAGTGCCTACGGTCGAAACGGGGTCCTGCTGATCGGGAGGGGTGTGGCGTACCACAAAACAGAGGAATCGGACTTGTGTTGGAGCGCCTACGGTCGAAACGGGGTCCTGTTCATCCACCGTCTACTGCCTCGCTCCAGCCTCCACGGGCTACTGTTCATCCGCCGTCGACCTCCTCCAGCCTCCACGGGCGACTGTTCATCCACGGCCACTGTTCATCCACCCCCACCAGCTGCTGTTCATAGAGCCTCCACGGGGTCTTGTTCATCCACCCCCAACCGGCTGGGGTGCGGCGGCCTCCTCGGGGTCCTGTTCATCCAGCAGCAACGGGATACTACCACGGGGTCCTGTTCATCCAACCCCCACCAGGAACTGTTTATCCACAGCCAACCAACCGACTCAACTCACCAAGTCTCGACTCGTTCCATGTACCGCGCGCACTGTAGCAACAGTCACTGTTCATTGACACCGGCTGGCTTCGTCTCGCAAAGGGGCTCGATCGGCTTTAGTAAGCAGAAGTGATCGATCGATCGGGTTCAGTTAGCAGCAGCGAAGCAATTGTTCGGGTTCAGTCAGCAGCGAATGAATCGCTCGGGTTCAGTTAACAGCCAAGGGATCGATCGCTCGGGTTCAGTAATGTGCGATCGCTCAGGTTCACTTAGCCAACGCCTCGCACACACACGCGTACACGAGAGAAACGCGCAAACCACAGTGCATCGCTCGGCCCTGACCACCCACCGCAACCGGGAACTCCGCGATATTTTCCTCGCCCTCCCTTCTACCATGATTTTTTCCGTCACGGACGGCCCAAAGAATGTCATGCAGCTACATCTCCGGCCCGCCCAGGATGAAAAGCCCATTTTTGTTGTAGAAGTAGGAGCCCACCACATTTATGATGATACCGGGTATTGTCATAATTATCGTCATAGAAGTGTCATAAGCATGATGGAATTTTTTTTCGTTCGGCCCAAAATGTCACGGATGTGTTTCTTTTGTAGTGATAGGACTTTCAAAGAGCACATACCTTGACAAAGTTTTGAAGAAGTTCAAAATGGATCAGTCAAAGAAAGGGTTCTTGCCTGTGTTACAAGGTGTGAAATTGAGTCAGACTCAAAGCCCGACCACTGCAGAAGATAGAGAGAAAATGAAAGTCATTCCCTATGCCTTAGCCATAGGTTCTATCATGTATGCTATGCTGTGTATCAGACCTGATGTGTGCCTTGCCATAAGTTTGGCAGGGAGGTACCGAAGTAATTCAGGAGTGGATCACAGGACAGCGGTCAAGAACATCCTGAAGTACCTGAAAAGGACCAAGGATATGTTTCTTGTTTATGGAGGTGACGAAGACCTTGTCGTAAATGGTTATGTCGATGCTAGCTTCGAGACTGATCCGGATGACTCTAAGTCACAAACCGGGTACGTATTTATATTGAATGGTGGAGCTGTCAGTTGGTGCAGTTCCAAGCAAAGTGTCGTGGCGGGATCTACGTTTGAAGCGGAGTACATAATTGCTTCGGAAACAGAGCATGAAGGAGTCTGGACGAAGGAGTTCATATCTGATCTGGGTGTAATACCCAGTGCATCGGGTCTAATGAAAATGTTTTGTGACAACACTGGAGAAATTGCCTTGGCGAAGGAATCCAGGTTTCACAAGAGAACCAAACACATCAAGAGACGCTTCAACTCCATTCGTGAAAAGGTCAAGGATGGAGACATAGAGATTTGCAAAATACATACAGATCTGAATGTAGCAGACCCGTTGACTAAGCCTCTTCCCCGAGCAAAACATGATCAGCACCAAGACTCCATGGGTGTTAGATTCATTACAATGTAATCTAGATTATTGACTCAAGTGCAAGTGGGAGACTGAAGGAAATATGCCCTAGAGGCAATAATAAAGTTGTTATTTTATATTTCCTTATTCATTATAAAGGTTTATTATTCATGCTAGAATTGTATTGATTGTAAACTTAAATACATGTGTGGATGCATAAACAAATACTGTCACTTGATATCGGGATCACATCATTAGGAGAATGATGTGATGGACAAGACCCATCCGTTAGCTTAGAATATGATCGTTCAGTTTATTGCTATTGCTTTCTTAATGTCAAATACATATTCCTTAGACTATGAGATCATGCAAATCCTGGATACTGGAGAAATACCTTGTGTGCTATCAAATGTCACAACGTAACTGGGTGATCATAAATATGCTCTACAGGTATCTCCGAAGGTGTCTGTTGAGTTGGCATGGGTCGAGATTAGGATTTGTCACTCTGTGTATCGGAGAGGTATCTCTGGGCCCTCTCGGTAATACACATCAGAAGCTTGCAAGCAAAGTGACTAAAGAGTTAGTTACGTGATGATGTATTACGGAACGAGTAAAGAGACTTGCCGGTAACAAGATTGAACTAGGTATGAAGATATCGATGATCGAGTCTCGGGCAAGTAACATACCGATAGACAAAGGGAATTATGTATGTTGTCATAAGGTTCGACCGATAAAGATCTTCGTAGAATATGTAGGAACCAATATGGGCATCTAGGTTCCGCTATTGGTTATTGACCGGAGAGGTGTCTCGGTCATGTCTACATAGTTCTCGGACCCGTAGGGTCCGCACGCAACGTTCGTTGACGATATATATTGTTATATGAGTTATGTGATTTCATGAACGAATGTTGTTTGGAGTCCTGGATGAGATCGTGGACATGACGAGGAGCTCCAGAGTGGTCCGGAGGTAAAGATTGATATATAGGACGATGCAGTTTGGACACCATAAGAGTTTCGGGGGTACCGGGTATTCATCGGATCACCAGAAGTGGTTCCGGGAGGCCCCGAGAGGTCTATGGGCCTAATGGGCCAAGGGGAGGCATACACTAGCCCACAAGGGGGCTGGCACGCCCTCTCCCTGGCCGCCGGCCCTAGAGAAAGAAAGGGGGAGGGCTAGCCCCTCCCGCCTTACCCTCCTCATGGGAGAAAGGAAAGGGGGTGGGCGCCACCCCCTCCTACCTTCTCCATGGCGCCAAACGAGGAAAGGGGCGCCAAAGGCAGGCGCCCAAGGGGGGCGACCGGCCACCTTGGGGCGCACCCGAGGCTGCCTCCCCTCTTCCCAACCTATATATATGAGAGGGAGGGGCACCACACATCACGACGACAATCTCTTAGCCGTGTGCGGCGCCCTTCTCCACAGTTTCGTCCCTCGGTCATATTTTCATAGTTCTTAGGCGAAGCCCTGCAGAGATAGCATCACCATCACGACGCCGTCATGATGCTAGAACTCATCCACTTCTTCACCCATCTTGCTAGATCAAGAAGGCAAGGACGTCACCGAGCTGAACATGTGCTGAACGCGGAGGTGTCGTACATTCGGTACTTGATCAGTTGGATCACGAAGAAGTTTGACCACATCAACCGCG
Source organism: Aegilops bicornis (assembly GCA_021605145.1). Classification (NCBI taxonomy): domain Eukaryota; kingdom Viridiplantae; phylum Streptophyta; class Magnoliopsida; order Poales; family Poaceae; genus Aegilops; species Aegilops bicornis. The sequence continues at coordinate 599,061,652 of CM038670.1, forward strand.
TTAATAAACGCTTCCGCTTACGGTCTACAAGGGTACATAGACACTCTCTCCCCTCAACTTTGCTATGCATCTCCATGGATAGATCTTGCGTGTGCGTAGAATTTTTTTGTTTTCCATGCAAAGTTTCCCAACAGCTAGATGACTTCTTCTCTCTCTCTCTTTGATCTTCAATACAATGTTCTCCTCGATGTTCTTGGAGATCTATTAGATGTAATCTTCTTTTACAGTGTGTTTGTTGAGATCCGGTGAATTGTGGGTTTATGATCAGATTATTTATGAATATTATTTGAGTCATCTCTGAACTTTTTTATGCATGATTAAGATGGCTTTGTATTTCTCTCCGATCTATTCATTTGGTTTGGCCAACTAGATTGATCTATCTTGCAATGGGAGAGGTGCTTTGCGATGGGTTCAATCTTGCGGTGTCCTCACCAAGTGACAGTAGGGGTAGCGAGGCACGTATTTGTATTGTTGCCATTAAGGATAAAAAGATGGTTTTTTACCATATTGATTGGATCTATCCCTCTACATCATGTCATCTTGCTTAAGGCATTACTCCAGTCTTGTTAACTTAATACACTAGATGCATGTTGGATAGCGGTCGATGTGTGGAGTAATAGTAGTAAATGCAGGCGGGAGTCGGTATACTTGCCACGAACATGATGCATATACTCATGATCATTGCTTTAGATATCGTCATAACTATGCGCTTTTCTATCAATTACTCAACAGTAATCCGTTTACCCGCCGTATGTTTTCTACAAGAGAGAAGCCTCTAGTGAAACCTATGGCCCCGGGTCTATTTTCTATTATATTATTTTGAAATCTATAAAACCAAAAACCCAAAAATACCTTGCTGCAATTTATTTATCTTTATTTTGTTTTACACTTTTACTTATCTTTTATATCTATCTCTATCAGATCTCACTCTTGTTCGTGACCGTGAAGGAATTGATAACCCCTTTTTTGCGGTGTGTGCAAGTGTTCGTTAGTTTGTGCAGGTGTATCTATTGAAGACTTGCGTGTTCCTCCTACTGAATTGATACCTTGGTTCTTAATTAAGGAAAATACTTATCTTTACTTTGCTGCATCACCCTTTCCTCATCAAGGAAAAAAACAACGCAAACTCAAGAAGTAGCTGTTATCAATCCAGTAGGAGAACTAAGCAACACTTTGTAAACAACACCTGCACACAAATAACAAATACTTGCAACCCTACGCGTTAGAGGGGTTGTTAATCCCTCCTCAGTATTGAGATAGATTAAATTGTATGAGGTTTGATAAACAGATCTAGCAAAAACACACACAAAAATAAATAAAGAAAAATGCAGCAAGGTATTTTCAGATTTAATATGATAGGAAATAGACCCGGGGGCGTAGTTTTCACTAGAGGCTTCTCTCAAGAAAATAGCATACAATGGGTAAACAAATTACTGTTGGGCAACTGATAGAAAAGCGAAGAATCGTGACGATATCCAAAGCAATGATCATGTATATAGGCATCACGTCAAGATTAGTAGACTGACTCCTGCCTACATCTACTACTATTACTCCACACATCGACCGCTATCCAGCATGCATCTAGTGTATTAAGTTCATGGAGAAACGGAGTAATGTAATAAGAATGATGACATGATGTAGACAAGATCTATTCATGTAGGAATAGACCCCATCTTTTTATCCTTAATAGCAACGATACATGCGTGACATTTCTCTTTCTGTCACTGAGATTGAGCATTGCAAGATCGAACCCATTACAAAGCACCTCTTCCCATGGCAAGAAAAAACAATCTAGCTGGCCAAACCAAACCAAAATTTCGGAGAAGAAATACGAGGCTATAACTATCATGTATATAAGTGTTCAGCAAAGACTCAAATAATATTCATGGATAGAACTGATCATAAAATCACAATTCATCGGATCCCAACAAACACACCGCAAAAAGGTGTTACATCAAATAGATCTCCAAGAACATTGTATTGAAGATCAAAAAGAGAGAAGAATCCATCTTGCTACTAGATACGTACCCGTAGGTCTGTGGTAAACTACTCACGCCTCATCAGAGGGGCAACAAGGATGATGAAGAACCCCTACGTGATCGTTGCACCCTCCGGTAGAGTGCTGGAAAAGGCCTCTAGATTGGATCTCGTGGTTCTGGAACTTGTGGCGGCTGAAACTGTATTTCGTCGACTCCCCCTGGGGTTTTGGGATTTTCGAGTATTTATAGAGGTGGAGGTCGGTGGAGAAGCTTTCCATGGGCTCCACTACCCACCAGGGCGTGCCTGGGCCCCCTGGCATGCCCGGTGCCTAGTGGGCCCCATGGGCCTCCTATCATGTGCTCCTTTGGCTCCCTAGGTGTCTTCTTGGTAGAAAAAAATCTCCAAAAAGTTTTGTTGCATTTGGACTTTGTTTGGTATTTGATGTTCTGTAAAGTAAAAAACAAGCAAAAACAGCAACTGGCACCGGCGCTATGTCAATAGGTTAGCCCCAAGAAATGATATAAAGTTACTAGTAAATGAATATAAAACATCCAAGATTGATAATATAACAACATGAAACAATCAAAAATTGTAGATACGTTGGAGACGTATGAGACACCTACACGATCCTGTTGGAGTCACAACACTACCAAGGCTACACCGGGGTTAGCGCACATACCACTTGTTTAAGCTTCTCTAGCATGCTAATCAGAACTAATTAACTACAATAGGTTTCTTTCTTAGGATTACTCCAAGGACGCAGAGTTCCTCGACGCTCCCATCCATAACTACTCGCAGATGCAACAAATCTTCTGCTATGGGCTGGCTATCGGCAAGCATGCCATGTGCTCCAATGAGCCTTTCGGTTCACCTATGTCTGAGTATCCAGACACCCATAATTTAGAGACCACCATCCCTGATGGTCCTGAGAAGGTTGTTGATCATGTTCATGTGCTTGATAGGAAGAAGAAGAGGGGTGACTTGATGGACGAAGAGCTGAGCGTCTTTAGCAAAGACAACTGCTTCCAAGGGTTTTAGAAATTTACAGATCATGACAGACATGCCATGAATAATTGACCTGTTACAAAGACAACTGCTTCCAAGGGTTTATGACTAGGTAGGGCGTAGAGGATGCTTACTCCAAGTTTTTCCTAAACCTGGAAAACAATGTTGAAGCATGCAAGACTCCTGGTCAGTTTGGATTGTGTGGATGAAAAACTTCTTCATCATCATCGTCCAGTTCGTCAATGATTGTAGTGTTGTTTTATTGATGTGACTGTATGTAAAGTGTTATGAGCACTTGTTAGGGTGGTAGATGGTAAGCTTATCACATAGGGTTTAAGGTTAGTAGGTCTGTTGAATGTATACAAGCAAACAACGTGCATCAACACAACCGTATGCAGGCAACCAAACATAGGGAAAAGTTGATGCTATCATGCAGGCAGACCATATGCAGGATACCAAACCATGTGTACAACATGGTTTTCAACCTGCATTTACTCAGTTCGTCCTAGGTGAGCCACAAATGCAAAGAGGAAAAAATGTTGTAGGCTACCATTTTTTGAGACAATCATGCGAAGCTTTATTGAACCATCACAACGTTTACAAAGACGAAAAAAAAGTTCATCGGGGTGGCCTAACCAAACATGGCAACCAATCCCTAGTTGCAATACATGCTTTGCTAGATTGTGAGCCTCGAAATTCGAGCTCTTAAACTCATGGCCGAAATTACATAAAATAAAGCTACTAGAGTATTTTATGATTTCATGTATAATAGCACCGTAACTGGATCCACTCTTCTGCGCTATGTCCTCGATCACCACCTTGTAATCCAAACCCACGTGGATGGAATGTAGGTTTAGATCCTGTGCAAGTGCTTCCAATGTAGTAGGGGCGGAGATGCCCCTGAAAACAATGGCTGATGCCCCGAGGTACAATCCCTCTCTATCTTTGCATACCGCGGGAACCGCTCCCACCCCCGAGCTCCCCCCCAATGGCAGCATCAACATTCAACTTCGCAAAATCCCCTGGCGGCTGAGTCCAACGCGTTGGCCTTGCCGTTCTGGCTTGTACCGTCGTTGCCCTCGACTTCTTCAACACTTCAAGATCATTCAAATATGACTTGATGAAGATATGTGTTAACAGAGGACTTTGAAAAATCTCCTCATATACGGCCTTTCTCCATGCTCCCCCCGCAAAAAAGGTGATCACCATGCGCACAAAGAGTATCGGACCAAGTGCGTGCATGCGTGCGCGGCCTTCACACCAGGGCTCAGCGCGCATGTACTTGCTACTACTGTATAAGCATTTCATCCTCATCACAGAAGTAGCGTACGTACGTACAGTACAGTTCAGGCATAAATAAATTTGCTGGAGTAGTAGAATAAATAAATTTGTACTACTAGTAGTATAGAGTAGAGCATAGAGAGTCTAGGACTTGTCGAGGAGGCTGTCGAGGTAGAGGTTGAGGATGTATCTGCCGGTGGAGAGGACGTCGAGGCGCTTCTCGCTCGGCTCGTACCGCCCCTTGCGCAGCTGGTACCGGTGCGTCACCGCCGACACCGTGTACGCCTGCCCTTCGATCGTCACGCTCTCCCCGCAGTGGATGTTCTGCGTGCGTGCGTGCGTGCGTAGCCCACCACAAAAACAAAACACACTGTCAAAACTGCAACAGCCAGAAATACAGACTGACGGAGTGCGTTGCTGCATGCGTACAGTTCTGAATTGTTCGGAACAAGTTAGGGGAAGATTTAGTGTTCCATAACAATACGAAAAAGGAAAAAAGACGATAGTTTTAAGTTTAGATCAACTCCCAACTATCACCACCAAGAACAGTTGTAGTAACTTTTACTATAGCCAAAGGCTTTGTGTCAGTCTATCCGATCTGGCATTTGCTGCAATTCTGCTAAAGGTGTTGAGGGGCAAACCTATATGTAGCTGCCTGGCTGGTAGACATTGAGACTGCAGCCAAACATCTGAAAAGCTGTTACTGCTTAGGTAGCGATTTCAATCCTAAATTTGCCGGTTCAGGATTTGTGTTCTTTGTTGCACTGCACACCCAGTGAGACTGTAACCAAGCTTCTGAAGCAACCTGAATCAACTCTGCTAGACGGTTTGTTGCAGGAAAAACAGTTTGGACGACTAACTACCGCTCAGATTAAGAGAGAAGCCCACTTTATACCCGATAAACGTCCCATTACAACTCTAATTTTTCATTGGTTCATTCTACCTAATTAAACTCTGAAAACCGTTACATGCTTGCTGGCTTGCCACGAGCATATTGAGGAGGTCACCATACCGGAATAAGCTGAGGCACTGGCGCTCCACCGTGCGGTCGCTCTCACTCGTTAAGAAGGGTTTAAGAAGGCCATCTTCGCTTCAGATTGTTTCATTCAGTGGTAAAAGTATTATACAGTTTCAGTAAATCAAATTAAACATATGGCAACAGGAGTTTGATTTCAGTTGGCTGAATCAACCTATGAATGATTAATGTGGTAAAATTGCTGCCCAAATTGATCATTTATGGGTTGATCAACGAATGTGGTAAAACTGCTGCCCAAAACTGTTAAACATATGAGTTGAGAGAACCTTTTCTTTAGGGTCGCGCTAACTGCCACACGTGTGGCAGGAAGGGAGACGCACCACACGTCTCTAATGTAAACAGATTGCCACGTCATCGCATGCATGCATACAGGAATCTTTTTGGATTTTCAGTTTTTAAAATGTTTTATCTCTTAAACGAAAAATCCGATTGAAAATCCGTTTTCACCATTAAATCCTCGCGATGAGATCTTGAAACTAGATCACATGTTGATATGTTTTGATGAAATTTTTTGGATTAAAAGTTGCCATGTCTATTGCATATGAATTGCCATGATGTTTACTGAAGTTGTCATGATATGTTTCAGCTATTTTCTTCTACATTTAAAAGTAAATTTTGACATTTATAAAATGGGGAATTAAAAAACTAGACTTGCCATGAACCATAAACTAAAATTGCCATGATACATGCACGTAAAATTGCCATGGTTCATACAAAAAATAATTTTCATGATCAAAGTACTGGAGTTGCCATCATCAAAATACTAAAATTGCCATGATCTACAAACTAAAATTGCCACATGGCAACTTTAGTTTAAGCCCTATAGCAACTACAGTGTAAACATCGTGGCAACTTCTGGTAAAAAAGAAAAATTCGTCGAAACATATCAAGATGGGGTCTAGTTTTAAAGATCTCGTCGAGACGGATTTAATGGTGAAAACGGATTTTTAGTTCGCTTTTTTATTTAGGAGATACAACATTTTTAAGTCGAAAACCAAAAAAAATTCTGCTGATGTTATCTATTCATACGTGGCAAAATGAATGGTGATGGAGCCGTGTGGGCGATGTGCAAACGCCTATACGTGTGGGCATTAACATTTCCTTTTTTTATGGGGGCAGCAGGAGCCAGGAGCTCTGCATTTGCATTATAGAAGAGGGACAATACAGTACAATAAGCAAAGCCTGGTATTCTAGTTCGAAGTTCAACGTTTTGGTTCAAGATTTGAATAGGAGACAAAATTTGAAAAATTGCAGTAAATCAATAAGAATTAAAGATCTAGAAATCAGCTCAAGTTGAAATGCAGTTTGAGAGTACTACTACGCTACATGGCATGGCAGAGACAGAGATTCAGAAACAGAGTAGGGAGATGGATGCACCGGAACTCACAGGAAGTCATCGATCGTGCGCGCTTACCGTGGGGAAGCAGCGGACGCCGAGGCAGCGCGGCGGCGGCGTGATCTCGACGACCTTGAAGGGGTACTTGTGCTCCTTCTCCCGCTCCAGCTCCCTGTCCCGGTCCTTCTTCCTGCACACCACCGACAAACGCGGCTGCACGCAGGATGTTAGCTAGCTCGTCACAGCAACGCTGCCGCTCTCGGCCGGTCGCCGGACTCGATCGTGCTGCATATGCTCTTGTGCTGGCTGCTAACCTTGTGGTAGGCGATGGAGGTGGAGGCGACCATGGCCATGGCGGACTGCTCTCTCCGCTATGCTTGCTGCTGCCGCTGAGAGGGATCCGCAGAGTCCTCGCGGGCGAGGGAGGCGGCGCGCGGAAGGGGTTGCGTGAACGGGCAGAACGTCCACAGATTTCCTTGCTCTGCTCTCCGGTGATGGATGGTGGTTGATTGGTTTGAGGATTCTGCAGCAGCTTCAGCCGGGAGGTGTGGAAAGAAGGTGTGCCACGCGTGCCGATCGGTCCGATCAAGTCGCTGTCAGAACCTTGATTTTCTGCTCGTCTTTTCCCCTTTCTATGAATTTCTTTCTAACATGTCTGTACTTTTGCGCAAGCCTAGCAAATCCCATTTACCATCAATAGAAGATAGAACACACTTTGTACCATGTTTTAGTGAGGAGCTTCGCCTCCCCCTCACCCTCGTGTCGCCCCCGTGGGCGACCAGGGAGAAACCCTAGCCGCTGCAGCCCGTACTCCCCCATCTCCCCATCATCCTCGTCGCTGCCAGGCGAAGCTTGACCGGCAGGGGCGGCGGCGGGGCTCCTTTCCCCTTCGTGCGACTAGGCTGGCACGGGACGACCGTTCATGAGGAAGCACCAGACTAGCGCGGGGTGCGGCGGCGCTGCGTATGGATCTTCATCGCGGCGTGCGTAGCGTCATTCTTGGGGGTTCGTGCTAAGCGGCGTGGTCTGGCGGCTACAAGACGAGCATGGCTCGTGGTTGCGTCGTCATGGGTTCGGGTCGATCATTCGGATCCAATACCGGACGCCTGCAAAGACAGGATGGTGGTAATCGTCGCTGACCAGGTCGGATCTCCCTTGATCCGGCGCCTGGATGGATCTACGCCGGAGGCTCACCTCGATCTGTTGGTGGGTTGAGCCCTATGGTACTTTCCATTTTGTAGGTTTCGTGTCTGGGCTCGCTGCCAGATCCGGAGCAAATAGAGATTGGTGGTACAGGATGTGGATTGGAGGAAACTTTGGCCAACTAGCTCGCCCGACATCGCGATGGCTTTGACGTCATTACACTTCTTGGAGGCGAAGTCGAGGTCCTTCCCATCCACCTCCGACCTCCTCCTGGACAAAAGTCCAAAATTCGTCTTGGATTGGGAGGCGGCTGTCGGCGTCCTGGGAACGAGGGTATCCAGACTTGTTCGCTCATGCCCATGGCGTGGCACCATCAACGGCCCGGTATGGCCCAGCTTCAGCAGCAGCAACTCAAGACCCTCGCGAGGGGCCAAGCCTCGTGAGGTGGACGACACCAAGACCTCAGGGGCCACCTCCCCAGGCTGGCTCCCGAGGAGCGGAGATATCTATGCAAGGTGCACCTTGCGAGGTTCACATGACGTGAGACATGACGACCAAGGCCAGGCGGGCGCCAGCGGGCGCAGTGTATCAGTTTCCTCTTTGGTGCTAAGGAGGAAAGCGTAGGCGCAGAGTCCCGAGGAATCAAGCAAAGGTTTCCATTCCGATGCAACAAGACTAAGACCGCCAGGACGGCATGATAGAGGTCATCGCGGAACCCACAGCAGTATCACCACCAGAGCCTTTTGCAGGAGAATACCACATTTGTCAGGATAACTTATACTAGTTGTCTTTCTTCAAATTTGACCGTTGTGGGATCCCTTCCCGTCTACATTTAGGAAGAGGACCAAGGCCACTATAAATAGGACTTAGCCACCACCATAGAGAGACATCTGGGGACGGATCCATTCCACCCGAACTACCTCACCAGCTCATCAAGCTCAAGAACACCTCACCTCTTGAGGCTATTCCACCACTGTATTAGTTCGTCCTCAGCCCCTTGAGGCAATCCACCACAAAGCTGGAGTAGGGTATTACATCGCAAGGTGGCCTGAACCAGGATAAATCTCTGTGTCTCTTGTCCTTTGGGTTCGTTGAGTTTGGCCGTGGGATCCTGAGCGGGCAGGCTAGGAGAGAGAGTGTTCTTCATGCCCACCCTGGAGTTCGAACCTCCCAAGGGTCTGCGGAACCCCGAATCCGACAGCGGCGACGCCCTGCGCGTCGTACCCTGCATGGAGGCGCCATCTTGGGAGGCTTGGGTGTTCGGAGGAGAGTTGTTGTGGGTGATGACCTCCGCGTGTCAGATCCCGCAGCGGCAACAGTATCGAGGTTGGCAGGGGAACAACATTCTATCTACCGTGTCGACGACATCGGGTCTTGGGCGGCATGGTGCACCTGAGTCTCGATGACAGATGCATCTGGATGGACGAGGGCAGGATGGTGGCGCCGTTGGGCGTCGTGGTGGCATCGATGAATGCCCGGACTGGCAAGGATGATGCGGATCTCTTTCCTGAAGATGGATCAGCGGTCGATGGTGGTGGCGGCATCTAAAACGTGTGCATGCGATGCACACTTTAGGTCTGCTGCTCCGGTTGTAGGTTCTGATATGTTATTCAGATGACTCAAAAATGACAACTGCTGTAGATATGAGGAGTGAGAGCACTCCTCATTATCGAGGTTGTAGGTGTGAGTGGTGGCTTCAGGTGGTTTGATGGACATTTTTGTCGGAGCTTTGTTGAATAATGAATAAAGATGGTTGTATACATCGATTGATGCAAAAGCCGGAGGTTTTAACCTTCTATTTAAAAAAAATCGCGTCCTGCTGTAGAATCTTTTTAAAGTATAGACTAGTAGCAAAATTACTCATGAGTTGCAACGGGAAAATAAATTGACACATGGTTCAAATTTTCACCTACCATTAGGATGTATCTTTCGTATTGTTCGGGCTTATGTGTTGCTCTGGCCGCAGCATAGACTTCCTTCTCTCCTCTTGTTTACCCTTGTATTTTTGTGTTAGACATCCATTAGTTCGATTTGGTTGTAACGTTGTTGCTTTATCTATAAAATGGGAAATGAAGTTTTTTTTCAGGAAAAAACATAGATTTTTCACCGCCTAGTGTCATCCATTTAATTTTCCCTTCCCATACAGTGGGCCTTCTGCTACTGCGATAAAGTGTAAGGTGAGCTCTGAGATCCTTTCTGAGAGCAATAGTGTGTGCATCAATCTTTTTCGGAAAAATGAACATAACTATCTTGAGGTCACCTACCAGAGCTGCCAATAATCCAATATGCGCGTAACCAAGTGCTCTACTATAATCTCATCTCACATGGCCATGTATCACATGGATCGACATGCCTGCGTGGCGCGATATCCTGCACACACCACCGCATGCATGCACCTGCATCATCGGGTCGACGGAGCCACCAGCCAAGATCGCCGCCGCACACGACGGGCCGGGGAATCCGAACCAATTGAGGGCGCCGGCCGCGCGCATGTGGCTTCGGAGCCTCCGTGTCACGGAGACACAGGCTTAGCCCGAGAATAATGCAGTTTCTGAGGCACCAGGACAAACTGAAGATCATCATTCTTAGGGTTATCCTGCACACGTTCGATCGCTCTGCAACCACATACATGTGGCTGGTGGAGTCGATCCTTGGAAGCTACTGCCTCCATTTCTAAATATTTGTCTTTTTAGATATTTTAAATCTTTATCTAATAATAAAGCGCGCGGTGGATTTCTGTCGTCCGTCACCCCTATTTGCAAAAAAGTCCCTACAGTTTATTGAAATCAACCTGCAGTCCATCTATAAGTCATAACGAACCGTTTTTAGAAAACCCCCTGAGATTTCAGGTAATCAACCCGCCGTCCTTATTTAAGTCATACGAATCGTTTTTTTGTATTTTAACAGAAAACCCCCTAACCTTTTGGTTAATCAATCCGTAGTTTATCTAAAACAAAATTATCTATATCTTTTAAACCGTAACTCCGATTTTAACATATTATATATGAAATTTCATTAGAAAAATGTGTAGAATCTAAATATGCTGTTACTTTTAGCTGTTAATTATTTCTAAACTATTAATTTGGATGCAAACTTAATCTATAATGCACGGTCCGTTTTTCTTTCGCACCGGCGGCGATCCAAATTGCAAATAAACACACATTAAAACCAAATTGAGTGAAAAAAAACATTGATAACCACGCATACACAACTCTGAAAAACCTCGCGGGAAAAAACAACACTTTTCTCATCTTATTCTGAGCAATTGTGTGCGTGCGAGCGCGCGTGTGTGTGAGAGAGAGAGACGCCTTAGGACTGACCACATTCAAATGCATTTTCGTTGTTGAGCAGTGAAACCACCGTCGGGAACACAAATGTGATGCCATTTTAAATAAAGAACGTCTATCTATCAGGGTCTCGAGTCGTGGTCATTGGGTTATGAGCGTGTATTTTTTCTGTCCCGTTGCAACGCACAGGCTCTTTTGCTAGTGGATTACAACATACAAATGTATGTAGACATATTTTAAAATATAGGTTTATTCATTTTGCTTCGTATATAATCATTTGTTAAAATTTCTAAAAACAAATATTTAAGAACGGAAGGAGTAGTACGTGTAATTATATCACGTAAGACACCAATAGGGAAAATGCTAATGCATCCGTGATGATGAGTTAGGTGATGATCGATCGCCTAGGATCGGTGTCGGGTAGCTAGATGTGCAATTGGGACTTTGACATGCATCTAGCCAGTTTGATTCGGTCCAGAGACCCGAGGAAAGTTTTTTTAGGACGTTGATAACGTTCACACGTGTGGTTGGAATAACTCCCTCACACGTCCTATAACATATAAATTATGTCACGTCATCGCATGTATGCATGTGGAAAAAATTTTAGGTTTTCTGTTTTTAAACTATGTTATCTCTTTAATGAAAAATCCAATTGAAGATCCATTTTCATCATTAAATCCATCGCAACGAGATATTCAAAAGTAGATCGCATATCAATATGTTTCGACAAAAGTTGTCATGTCTATTACACATGAATTGCCAGGATATTTACGCTAACGTTATCATGATATATTTCAGCTATTTTCTTCTACATTTAAAAGTAATTTTGATATATTATAAAATAGAGAATTAAGAAACTAGACATGTCATGAACCTAAACTAAAATTTTCATGATACATGCACTTAAAATTGGCATGGCTCGTACAAAAAATAATTTTCATGGTTAAAGTACTGGAATTACCATGGTCAAAATACTAAAAATGACATGCTCTATAAACTAAAATTGCCACATGACAACTTTAGTGTAACACTATGGCAACTACTGTGTAAACATCATGGCAACTTTTGGCAAAAAAATAAATTTCGTCGAAACATATCAACATAGGATCTAGTTTTGAAGATCTCGTCGAGACATATTTAATGGTGGAAACGGATTTTTAATTATATTTTTTTAATTAGAAGATAAAACATTTTTAAGCCGAAAACCAAAAAGATTCCCGCGGATGTCATATGTTTTATTGTGGCAAAATGAATGATACTGAAGGCGTTTGGGCCATGTTGCTTCGTGCCACACGTGTGGGCGTTAACATTTGCGTTTTTTTAAGGTTGATAGTTTTTTCGGTTTCATACCCTACTGGCCGGGGACATGATTGAACCAGGGCAGCTGCATCTGGAGTTCAGGACTAACCAAACCAAAGGCCTAATCCATATGGGGTGTGCTATGCTTTTCTTTTCTTTGGACACTTATAATCGGACTTGCTCACGTACACGAGCATACACTCACTCAACGCTCATCAATTAGCTTAAAGAGAAGTGCGGTAGTGGTATAACTGATTTCTTTGCTAGGGAAATATCGTTAATTTTTCATTGTCCTTGTTAATCGTACCATCCTTAGCAATGTTGGTTATATATCCTTGCAGAGAACCATCCCCGGCCCGCTCCCTCCCGCCAGGGTTCCGCCGACGCCCAAGCCCCCTCTCACCACCGTCGGCCACAGCCTGCCCATCCCACCCCTCTTCCTCCCATTCCGCCCTTGCGCCGCCTCAGGGAGGTGGCTGGGCGCCTTCTTCCTTCCTCTCGCCCCCACCTCCATGGGATCTCGCCGCCGGGCTGGTGCCCCAGTCTTGGCCCGGTTATGTCGGCGGTGGCGGCCCTTCTTCGTCTCACAGATTCGTCTCTTGCCGGCAAATTGACGGCGGCGGCGGTTGCCAAGGCGGCGGCCCGCCCGGTCGCCGGCGCGGTGGGCGCGGTGGCGCCCTTGGCGGCGTGGTGGCGTGCGGTGGCCGGCGGCGCACCCCCGGCCCAGATGGGCCCTCCCGGGCCCATTTGGGTCCTAGCGGGCTGGCCATTAGCATGGCTTCGACGTCCTCTGCGTGGCGCGAATGAGGTACGGCTCGGACTCGAGGTGGTGGCGCCGACGGCATGCCTTCTGCAGCATGAAGGCGGGAGCTTTACGGGCATCTGAGGACCCGGCCGGACCTGTGGGCCCACGGGACCAGTATGCTCCTACTGTCACGTCCGGCCGGTTACCTTCATTGACGGTGGAGGTTGGGCCCTCCCGCATGCCGACGATGATGCTGTCGCGAGTCCCGGCTCCTCTTCTTCGTTGTGCAGGCCCCTTTCGGAGTGCCGCGGTGAGACGGTACGGAAGCTTCAAGACCGTTTTGGCGCAGAGTGGTGGTTTGTTTGGTGGTGTGCTCCGGAGCGCCCGAGGTGAAGGTTGGGATCGGGAGAAATGCCTGTCGGCCGAGCCGACTATTGGGTAACGTAGTAATTTCAAAAAAATTCCTACACACACGCAAGATCATGGTGATGCATAGCAACGAGAGGGAGAGTGTTGTCCACGTACCCTCGTTGACCGAAAGCGGAAGTGTTAGCACAACGCGGTTGATGTAGTCGTACGTCTTCACGATCTGACGGATCAAGTACCGAACGCATGGCACCTCCGAGTTCAGCACACGTTCAGCCCGATGACGTCCCTCGAACTCCGATCCAACCGAGTGTTGAGGGAGAGTTTCACAAGACGACGTGGCAGGACGATGTTGATGTTCTACCGACGCAGGCTTCGCCTAAGCACCGCCATGATGTATCGAGGTGGACTATGGTGGAGGGGGGCACCGCACACGGCTAAAAGATCACACAGATCAACTGTTGTGTCTATGGGGTTCCCCCTGCCCCCGTATATAAAGGAACAAGGGGGGGTGCGGCCAGCCATGGGAGAGGGCGCGCCATGAGGAGTCCTACTCCCACCGGGAATTGGACTCCCCCCTTTCCTAGTTGGATTAGGACTTGGGAGGGGGAAAGAGGTGGAGGAGAAGAAGGAAGGGGGGCGCCGCCCCCCTCTCCTTGTCCTATTCGGACTAGGGGGGAGGGGCGCGCGGCCCAGCCCTAGCCGCCTCTCCTCTCTTCCACCAAGGCCCATTAAGTCCCCGGGGGGTTCCGGTAACCCCTCGGTACTCCGGTAAAATCACTATTTCACCCGGAACACTTCCGATATCCAAACATAGGCTTCCAATACATCAATCTTCATGTCTTGACCATTTCGAGACTCCTCGTCATGTCCGTGATAACATATAAACTCATAATATAACTGTCATCGAAACGTTAAGCGTGTGGACCCTACGGGTTCGAGAACTATGTAGACATGACCGAGACACGTCTCCGGTTAATAACCAATAGCAGAACCTGGATGCTCATATTGGCTCCCACATATTCTACGAAGATCTTTATCGGTCAGACCGCATAACAACATACGGTGTTCCCTTTGTCATCGGTATGTTACTTGCCCGAGATTCGATCGTCGGTATCTCAATACCTAGTTCAATCTCATTCTTGGCAAGTCTCTTTACTCGCTCAGAATACATCATCCCGCAACTAACTCATTAGTTGCAATGCTTGCAAGGCTTAAATGATGTGCATTACCGAGAGGGCCTAGAGATACCTCTCCGACAATCGGAGTGACAAATCCTAATCTCGAAATACGCCAACCCAACAAGTACCTTCGGAGACACCTGTAGAGCACCTTTATAATCACCCGGTTATGTTGTGACGTTTGGTAGCACACAAAGTGTTCCTCCGGTAAACGGGAGTTGCATAATCTCATAGTCATAGGAACATGTATAAGTCATGAAGAAAGCAATAGCAACATACTAAACGATCGGATGCTAAGCTAACGGAATGGGTCATGTCAGTCACATCATTCTCCTAATGATGTGATCCCGTTAATCAAATGAAAACCCATGTCAATGGCTAGGAAACTTAACCATCTTTGATCAACGAGCTAGTCAAGTAGAGGCATACTAGTGACACTTTGTTTGTCTATGTATTCACACATGTATTATGTTTCCGTTAATACAATTCTAGCATGAATAATAAACATTTATCATGATATAAGGAAATAAATAATAACTTTATTATTGCCTCTAGGGCATATTTCCTTCAGTCTCTCACTTGCACTAGAGTCAATAATCTAGTTCACATCACCATGTGATTTAATACCAATAGTTCACATCACCATGTGATTAACACCCATAGTTCACATCGTCATGTGACCAACACCCAAAGGGTTTACTAGAGTCAATAATCTAGTTCACATCGCTATGTGACTAACACCCAAAGAGTACTAAGGTGTGATCATGTTTTGCTTGTGAGAGAAGTTTAGTCAACGGGTCTGCCACATTCAGATCCGTATGTATTTTGCAAATTTCTATGTCAACAATGCTCTGCATGGAGCTACTCTAGCTAATTGCTCCCACTTTCAATATGTATCCAGATTGCGATTTAGAGTCATCTGGATCAGTGCCAAAATTTGCATCGACGTAACCATTTACAGCGAACCTTTTTGTCACCTCCATAATCAAGAAACATATCCTTATTCCACTAAGGATAATTTTGACCGCTGTCCAGTGATCTATTCCTAGATCACTATTGTACTCCCTTGCCAAAATCAGTGTAGGGTATACAATAGATCTGTTACACAGCATGGCATACTTTATAGAACCTATGGCCAAGGCATAGGGAATGACTTTCATTCTCTTTCTATCTTCTGCCGTGGTCGGGCTTTGTGTCTTCCTCAATTTCACACCTTGTAACACAAGCAAGAACTCTTTCTTTGACTGTTCCATTTTGAACTACTTCAAAATCTTGTCAAGGTATGTACTCATTGAAAAACTTATCAAGCGTCTTGATCTATCTCTATAGATCTTGATGCTAAATATGTAAGCAACTTCACCGAGGTCTTTCTTTGAAAAACTCCTTTCAAACACTCCTTTATGCTTTGCAGAATAATTCTACATTATCTCCGATCAACAATATGTCATTCACATATACTTATCAGAAATGCTATAGTGCTCCCACTCACTTTCTTGTAAATACAGGCTTCACCGCAAGTCTCATAAAACTATATGCTTTGATCAACTTATCAAAGCGTACATTCCAACTCCGAGATGCTTGCACCAAATTCCATAAGCGGATCATTGGAGCTTGCATATTTTGTTAGCACCTTTAGGATTGACAAAACCTTCTGGTTGCATCATATACAACTCTTCTTTAATAAATCCATTAAGGAATGCAGTTTTGTTTATCCATTTGCCAGTTTTCATAAAATGCGGCAATTGCTAACGTGATTTGGACAGACTTAAGCATAGATCCGAGTGAGAAACTCTCATCGTAGTCAACACCTTGAACTTGTCGAAAACTTTTTGCGACAATTCTAGCTTTGTAGATAGTAACACTACTATCAGCGTCCGTCTTCCTCTTGAAGATCCATTTATTTTCTATGGCTTGCCGATCATCGGGCAAGTCAACCAAAGTCCATACTTTGTTCTCATATATGGATCCCATCTCAGATTTCATGGCTTCAAACCACTTCACGGAATCTGGGCTCATCATCGCTTCCTCATAGTTCGTAGGTTCGTCATGGTCAAGTAACGTGACCTCCAGAACAACATACCACTCTGGTGCGGATCTCACTCTGGTTGACCTACGAGGTTCGGTAGTAATTTGATCTGAAGTTACATGATCACCATCATTACCTTCCTCACTAATTGGTGTAGGAGTCACAGGAACAGATTTCTGTGATGAACTACTTTCCAATAAGGGAGCAGGTACAGTTACCTCATCAAGTTCTACTTTCCTCCCACTCACTTCTTCCGAGAGAAACTCCTTCTCTAGAAAGGATCCATTCTTAGCAACTAATGTCTTGCCTTCAGATCTGTGATAGAAGGTGTACCCAACTGTCTCCTTTGGGTATCCTATGAAGACACATTTCTCCAATTTGGGTTTGAGCTTATCAGGATGAAACTTTTTCACATAAGCATCACAACCCCAAACTTTAAGAAACGACAACTTTGGTTTCTTGCCAAACCACAGTTCATACAGTGTCGTCTCAACAGATTTAGATGGTGCCCTTTTTAATGTGAATGCAGCTGTCTCTTAATGCATAACCCCAAAACTATAGTGGTAAATCGGTAAGAAACATCATAGATTGCACTATATCCAATAAAGTATAGTTATGACGTTCGGACACACCATTACGCTGTGGTGTTCCAGGTGGCGTGAGTTGCGAAACTATTCCGCATTTGTTTCAAATGAAGACCAAACTCGTAACTCAAATATTCTCCTCCACGATCAGATCGTAGAAACTTTATTTTCTTGTTATGATGATTTTCCACTTCACTCTGAAATTATATGAACTTTTCAAATGTTTCAGATTTTATGTTTCATCAAGTAGATATACCCATATCTGCTCAAATCATATGTGAAGGTCAGAAAATAACGATACCTGCCGCGAGCCTCAATATTCATCAGACCACATACATCAGTATGTATGATTTCCAACAAATCTGTGGCTCGCTCCATTGTTCCGGAGAACGGAGTTTTAGTCATCTTGCCCAAGAGGCATGGTTCGCAAGCATCAAGTGATTCGTAATCAAGTGATTCCAAAAGGCCATCAGTATGGAGTTTCTTCATGCGCTTTACACCAATATGACCTAAACGGCAGTGCCACAAATAAGTTGCACTATCATTATTAACTTTGCATCTTTTGGCTTCAATATTATGAATATGTGTATCACTACGGTCGAGATCCAACGAACCATTTTCATTGGGTGTGTAACTGTTGAGGAACGTAGCAGAAATTCAAAATTTTCTACGCATCACCAAGATCAATCTATGGAGAGACTAGCAACAAGAGAGAGGGGAGTGCATCTTCATACCCTTGAAGATCGCGATGCGGAAGCGTTACAAGAACGCGGTCGGTGGAGTCGTACATGCAGTGATTCAGATCGCGGTCGATTCCGATCTAAGCGTCAAACGGACGGCGCCTCCGCGTTCAACACACGTACAGCCCGGGGACGTCTCCTCCTTCTTGATCCAGCAAGGGGAGAGGAGAAGTTGAGGGAAAACTCCAGAAACACGACGGCGTGGTGGCGATGGAGCTCGTGGTTCTCCGGCAGGTCTTCGCCAAGCACTACGGAGGAGGAGGTGTTGGAGGAGGGAGAGGACTGCGCCAGGGGAAGGGTGCGGCTGCCCTCTCTCTCCCTCACTATATATAGGGGAAGGGAGAAGGAGGAGGCGCCCTAGGGTTCCCTAGGGGAGGCGGCGGCCACAGGAAACCCTAGATGGGTTTGGGCGCCCACCCCTAGGAAACTTGCCCCCCAAGCCGGGAGGGGCGGCTGCCCTAGGGGTGGCGCCCCCACCTCTCTTGGTTACGTGAGATGAGGTGGGAGGGGCGCTCAACCCCTTAGTGGGCTGATGTGCCCTCTCCCCTTGGCCCATAAGGCCCCCAAACGCTTGCCGGGGCCTCCGAAACCCCTTTCGGACATGCTGGTCATCACCTGGTAACCCCGGAACAATTCCGGACTCCAATACCCTTCATCCAATATACTGATCTTCACCTCCGGACCATTCCGGAGCTCCTCGTCATGTCCGGGATCTCATCCGGGACTCCGAACAACCTTCGGTAACCACATACTATTTCCCATAACAACTCTAGCGTCACCGAACCTTAAGTGTGTAGACCCGACGGGTTCGGGAACCATGCAGACATGACCAAGACGTTCTCCGGTCAATAACCAACAGCGGGATCTGGATACCCATGTTGGCTCCCAAATGTTCCACGATGATCTCATCGGATGAACCACGATGTCAAGGATTCAAGCAATCCCGTATGCAATTCCCTTTGTCAATCGGTATGTTACTTGCCCGAGATTCGATCGTCAGTGTCCCAATACCTCATTCAATCTCGTTCCGGCAAGTCACTTTACTCGTTCCATAATGCATGATCCCATGACTAACTACTTAGTCACATTGAGCTCATTATGATGATGCATTACCGAGTGGGCCCAGAGATACCTCTCCGTCATACGGAGTGACAAATCCAGCCGATTCGTACAACCCAATAGACACTTTCGGAGATACCCGTAGTGTACCTTTATAGCCACCCAGTTACGTTGTGACGTTTGGTACACCCAAAGCACTCCTACGGTATCAGAGAGTTACACAATCTCATGGTCTAAGGAAATGATACTTGACATTAGAAAAGCTTTAGCAAACGAACTACACGATCTTGTGCTATGCTTAGGATTGGGTCTCGTCCATCACATCATTCTCCTAATGATGTGATCCCATTATCAATGGCATCCAATGTCCATGGTCAGGAAACCATGACCATTTGTTGATCAACGAGCTAGTCAACTAGAGGCTCACTAGGGACATGTTGTGGTCTATGTATTCACACATGTATTACGGTTTCCAGTTAATACAATTATAGCATGAACAATAGACAATCATCATGAACAAGGAAATACAATAATAACCATTTTATTATTGCCTCTAGGGCATATTTCCAACAGTCTCCCACTTGCACTAGAGTCAATAATCTAGTTCACATCACTATGTGATTGTAATGAATTCAACACCCATGGGGTTTGATCATATCTCGCTTGTGAGAGAGGTTATTAGTCAACGGGTCTGAATCTTTCAGATCCGTGTGTGCTTTACAAATCTCTATGTCATCTCCTAGATGCAGCTACCACGCTCTCTACTCCAAATAACTATTCTATTATACGATTCCGGTTTACTACTCAGAATAATCCGGATTAGTGTCAAAGTTCGCATCGGCGTAACCCTTTACGACGAACTCTTTTACCACCTCCATAATCGAGAAAATTCCTTAGTCCACTAGTTACCAAGGATATGTTTGACCACTGTCTTGTTATCCATTCCTGGATAATTCTTGTACCCCTTGACTTACTCATGGCAAGGCACACTTCAGGTGCGGTACACAGCATAGCATACTGTAGAGCCTATGTCTGAAGCATAGGGGACGACCTTCGTCCATTCTCTCTCTTCTGCGGAGGTCATGTCTTGAGTCTTACTCAATACTCACTCCTTATAACACAGCCAAGAACTCCTTCTTCGCCGATCTATTTTGAACTTCTTCAAAATCTTGTCACGGCATGTATTCATTTGAAAGTATTATTGAGCGCTTTTTATCTATCCTTATAGATCTTGATGCTCAATGTTCAAGTAGCTTAATCCAGGTTTTCCATTGAAAAACACTTTTCAAATAACCCTATATGCTTTCCAGAAACTCTACATCATTTCTGATCAACAATATGTCAACAACATATACTCATCAGAAATTCTATAGTGCTCCCACTCACTTCTTTGGAAATACAAGTTCCTCATAAACTTTGTATAAACCCAAAATCTTTGATCATCTCATCAAAGCGTATATTCCAACTCCGAGACGCTTACTCCAGTCCTTAGAAGGATTGCTGGAGCTTTGCATTCTTGTTAGCATCTTTCAGGATTGTCAAAACCTTCTGGTTGTATCACATACAACCTTTCCTCAAGAAAAACGTCGAGGAAACAATGTTTTGACATCCTATCTGCAAGATTTCATAAATAATGCAGTAACTGCTAATATAATTCCAACAGACTCTTAGCATCGCTACGAATGAGAAAGTCTCATCGCAGCCAACTCCTTGAACTTGTCGGAAAACATCTTAACGATGAGTCGAGCTTTCTTAATGGTGATACTTACCATCATTGTCTGTATTCCTTCTAAAATCCATCTGTACCCAACAGCCTTAGGACCATTAAGTAGTTGTTCCAAAGTCTATACTTTGTTTTTATACATGGATCCTCTCTCGGATTTTATGGCCTCGAGCCATTCGTCGGAATCCGGGCCCACCATCGCTTCTCCATAGCTCGTAGGTTCATTGTTGTCTAGCAACATGACTTCCAAGACAGGATTACGTACCACTCTAAAGTAGTACGCATCCTTGTCGACCTATGAGGTTTGGTAGTGACTTGATCCGAAGTTTCATGATCACTATCATAAGCTTCCACTTCAATTGGTGTAGGTGCCACAGGAACAACTTCCTGGGCCCTGCTACACACTAGTTGAAGTGACGGTTCACTAACCTCATCAAGTCTCCACCATCCTCCCACTCAATTCTTTCGAGAGAAACTTTTCCTCAAGAGAGGACCCGATTCTAGAAACGATCCCTTTTGCTTCCGGATCTGAGACATGAGGTATACCCAACTGTTTTGGGTGTCCTATGAAGATGCATTTATCTGTTTTGGGTTTGAGCTTATCAGCCTGAAACTTTTTTCACATAAGCGTCGCATCCCCAAACTTTTAAGAAACGGTAGCTTAGGTTTCTCTAAACCATAGTTCATACGGTGTCGTCTCAACGGAATTGCGTGGTGCCCTATTTAAAGTGAATGCGGTTGTCTCTAATGCCTAACCCATAAACAATAGTGGTAATTCGATAAGAGACATCATGGTATGCACCATATGAAATAGGATGCAGCTATGATGTTCGGACACACCATCACACTATGGTGTTCCAGGCGGTATTAGTTGTGAAACAATTTCCACAATGTCTTAATTGTGTGCCAAACTCAGAACTCAGATATTCATCTCTATGATCATATCATAGACATCTTATCCTCTTGTCACGACGATCTTCAACTTCACTCTGAAATTACTTGAACCTTTCAATATTTCAGACATGTGTTTCATCAAGTAAATATACTTTGAATCTACTCAAATCATCTGTGAGGTAAGAGCATAACGATATTCACTGCGTGCCTCGGCACTCATTGGATTGCACACATCAAATGTATTACTTCCAACAAGTTGCTTTCTTGTTCCATCTCACTGAAAATGAGGCCTTTCAGTCATCTTGCCCATGTGGTATGATTTGCATATCTCAAGTGATTCAAAATCAAGTGAGTCCAAACGATCCATCTGCATGGAGTTTCTTCATGCGTATACACCAATGCACATGGTTCAGATGTCTCAAACTTTTCAAAATGAGTGAGTCCAAAGATCCATCAACATGGAGCTTCTTCATGCGTTTTATACCAATATGACTCAAATGGCAGTGCCACAAGTAGGTGGTACTATCATTACTATCTTATATCTTTTGGCATGAACATGTGTATCACTACGATCGAGATTCAATAAACCATTATTTTAGGTGCAAGACCGTTGAAGGTATTATTCAAATAAACAGAGCAACCATTATTCTCCTTAAATGAATAATCGTATTGCGATAAACATAATCCAATCATGTCTATGCTCAACGCAAACACTAAATAACAATTATTTAGGTTTAACACCAATCTCGATGGTAGAGGGAGCAGGCGATGCTTGATAACATCAACCTTGGAAACACTTCCAACACACATCGTCATCTCACCTTTAGCTAGTCTCCGTTTATTCTGTAGCTCTTTTATTTCGAGTTACTAACACTTAGCAACCGAACCAGTATCTTAATACCCTGGTGCTACTAGGAGTACTAGTAAAGTACACATTTAATACAATGTATATCCAATATACTTCGCCAACCTTGCCAGCCTTCTCATCTACCAAGTGTCTAGGGTAGTTCTGCTTCAGTGACCGTTTCCTCATTACAGAAGCACTTAGTCTCGGGTTTGGGTTCAACCTTGGGTTTCTTCACTAGAGCAACAACTGATTTGTTGTTTCATGAAGTATCCCTTCTTTCCCTTGCCCTTCTTGAAACTAGTGGTTTTACTAACCATCAACAATTGATGCTCCTACTCGATTTCTACTTTCACGGTGTCAAACATCGCGAATTGCTCAAGGATCATCATGTCTATCCCTGATATGTTATAGTTCATCACGAAGCTCTAATAGCTTGGTGGCAGTGACTATGGAGAACCATCACTATCTCATCTGGAAGATTAACTCCCACCCGATTCAAGTGATTGTAGTACTCAGACAATCTGAGCACATGCTCAATGATTGAGCTTTTCTCCCTTAGTTTGCAGGTTAAGAAACTTGTCGGAGGTCTCATACCTCTTGATGTGGGCACGAGCTTGAAATCCCAATTTCAGCCATTGGAACATGTCATATGTTCCGCGATGTTTCAAAAACGTATTCGGCGCCACAATTCTAAACCGTTTAACATTACTGAACTATCATGTAGTCATCAAAACGTGTATGTCAGATGTTCACAACATCCACAGACGACGTTCGAGGTTCAGCACACCGAGCGGTGCATTAAGGACATAAGCCTTCTACGCAGCAATGGGGACAATCCTCAGTTTACGAACCCAGTCCGCATAATTGCTACTATCAACTTTCAACTAAATTTTCTATAGGAACATATCTAAAACAGTAGAACTAAAACTCGAGCTACGACATAATTTACAAAGACCTTTTGACTATGTTCATGATAATTAAGTTCATCTAATGAAATTATTTAATGAACTCCCACTCAGATAGACATCCCTCTAGTCATCTAAGTGATACATGATCCGAGTCAACTAGGCCGTGTCCGATCATCACGTGAGACGGACTAGTCATCATCGGTGAACATCTTCATGTTGATCGTATCTACTATACGACTCATGTTCGACCTTTCGGTTTCTTGTGTTCCGAGGCCATGTCTGTACATGCTAGGCTCGTCAAGTCAACCTAAGTGTTTTGCATGTGTAAATCTGGCTTACATCCGTTGTATGTGAACGTTAGAATCTATCACACCCGATCATCACGTGGTGCTTCGAAACAACGAACTTTCGCAATGGTGCACAGTTAGGGGGAACACTTTCTTGAAATTATTATGAGGGATCATCTTATTTACTACCGTCGTTCTAAGCAAATAAGATCCATAAACATGATAAACATCACATGCAATCAAATAGTGACATGATATGGCCAATATCATTTTGCTCCTTTTGATCTCCATCTTCGGGGCTCCATGATCATCATCGTCACCGGCATGACACCATGATCTCCATCATCATGATCTCCATCATCGTGTCTCCATGAAGTTGTCTCGCCAACTGATTACTTCTACTACTATAGCTAACGGTTTAGCAATGAAGTAAAGTAATTAAATGGCGTTATTCAGTGACACGCAGGTCATACAATAATTAAAGACAACTCCTATGGCTCCTGCCGGTTGACATACTCATCGACATGCAAGTCGTGATTCCTATTACAAGAATATGATCAATCTCATACATCACATATATGTCATTCATCACATCCTTCTTGGCCAGATCACATCACACGGCATATGCTGCAAAAACAAGTTAGACGTCCTCTAATTGTTGTTGCAAGTTTTTACGTGGCTGCTATAGGTTTCTAGCAAGAACGTTTCTTACCTACGCCAAAACCACAACATGATATGCCAATTGCTATTTACCCTTCATAAGGACCATTTTCATTGAATCCGATCCGACTAAAGTGGGAGAGACTGGCACCCGCTAGCCACCTTATGCAACAAGTGCATGTCAGTCGGTGGAATCTGTCTCACTTAAGTGTACGTGTAAGGTCGGTCTGGGACGCTTCATCCCACAATACCGTCGAAACAAGAGTAGGACTAGTAACGGTAAGCATATTGAACAAAACCAACGCCCACAACTACTTGTGTTCTACTCGTGCATAGAACCTACGCAATAGACCTAGCTCTGATACCACTGTTGGGGAACGAAGCAGAAATTCAAAATTTTCTACGCATCACCAAGATCAATCTATGGAGAGACTAGCAACGAGAGAGAGGGGAGTGCATATTCATACCCTTGAAGATCGCGATGCGGAAGCGTTACAAGAACGCGGTTGGTGGAGTCGTACACGCATCGATTCAGATCGCGGTCGATTCCGATATAAGCGTCGAACGGACGACGCCTCCGCGTTCAACACACGTACAGCCCGGGGACGTCTCCTCCTTCTTGATCCAGCAAGGGGAGAGGACAAGTTGAGGGAAAACTCCAGTAGCACGACGACGTGGTGGCGATGGAGCTCGTGGTTCTCCGGCAGGGCTTCGCCAAGCACTACGGAGGAGGGAGAGGACTGCGCCAGGGGAAGGGTGCGGCTACCCTCTCTCCCCCTCACTATATATAGGGGGAAGGGAGGAGGGGGAGGCGCCCTATGGTTCCCTAGGGGAGGGCCGCGGCCACAGGGGAAACCCTAGATGGGTTTGGGCGCCCCCACCCCCTAGAAACTTGCCCCCCAAGCCGGGAGGGGCGGCTGCCCTAGGGGTGGCGCCCCCACCTCTCCTGGTTACGTGAGATGAGGTTGGAGGGGCGCTCAGCCCCTTAGTGGGCTGATGTACCCTCTCCCCTTGGCCCATAAGGCCCCCAAACGCTTGTCGGGGCCTCCGAAACCCCTTTCGGACATGCTGGTCATCACCTGGTAACCCCGGAACAATTCCGGACTCCAATACCCTTCGTCCAATATACCGATCTTCACCTCCGGACCATTCCGGAGCTCCTCGTCATGTCCGGATCTCATCCGGACTCAACAACCTTCGTAACCACATACTATTTCCCATAACAACTCTAGCGTCACCGAACCTTATGTGTAGACCCTACGGGTTCGGGAACCATGCAGACATGACCAAGACGTTCTCCGGTCAATAATCAACAGCGGGATCTGGATACCCATGTTGGCTCCCACATGTTCCACGATGATCTCATCGGATGAACCACGATGTCAAGGATTCAAGCAATCCCGTATGCAATTCCCTTTGTCAATCGGTATGTTACTTGCCCGAGATTCGATCGTCGGTATCCAAATACCTCGTTCAATCTCGTTACTGGCAAGTCACTTTACTCGTTCCATAATGCATGATCCCGTGACTAACTACTTAGTCACATTGAGCTCATTATGATGATGCATTACCGAGTGGGCCCAGAGATACCTCTCCGTCATACGGAGTGACAAATCCCAGTCTCGATTCGTGCCAACCCAACAGACACTTTCGGAGATACCCGTAGTGTACCTTTATAGCCACCCAGTTACGTTGTGACGTTTGGTACGCCCAAAGCACTCCTACGGTATCAGGGAGTTACACAATCTCATGGTCTAAGGAAATGATAGTTGACATTAGAAAAGCTTTAGCAAACGAACTACACGATCTTGTGCTATGCTTAGGATTGTCTCGCCCATCACATCATTCTCCTAATGATGTGATCCCGTTATCAATGACATCCAATGTCCATGGTCAGGAAACCATGACCATCTGTTCATCAACGAGCTAGTCAACTAGAGGCTCACTAGGGACATGTTGTGGTCTATGTATTCACACATGTATTACGGTTTCCAGTTAATGCAATTATAGCATGAACAATAGACAATCATCATGAACAAGGAAATACAATAATAACCATTTTATTATTGCCTCTAGGGCATATTTCCAACAGTAACCATATAAGGTTTTATTCATGTAAACAGAACAACAATTATTCTCTAACTTAAATGAATAACCGTATTGCAATAAACATGATCAAATCATATTAATGCTCAACGCAAACACCAAATAACACTTATTTAGGTTCAACACTAATCCCGAAAGTATAGGGAGTGTGCGGTGATGATCATATCAATCTTGGAACCACTTCCAATACCCATCGTCACTTCATCCTTAACTAGTTTATATTCATTATGCAACTCCCGTTTCGAGTTACTACTCTTAGCAACTGAACCAGTATCAAATACCGAGGGGTTGCTATAAACACTTGTAAAGTACACATCAATAACATGTATATGCAATATACCTTTGTTCACTTTGCCATCCTTCTTATCTGCCAAATTCTTGGGGCCGTTCCGCTTCTAGTGACCAGTCCCTTTGCAGTAGAAGCACTTAGTCTCAGGCTTAGGACCAGACTTGGGCTTCTTCACTTGAGCAACAACTTGCTTGCCGTTCTTCTTGAAGTTCCCTTTCTTCCCATTTCCCTTTTCTTGAAACTAGTGGTCTTGTCAACCATCAACACTTGATGTTTTTTTCTTGATTTCTACCTTCGTCGATTTCAGCATCACGAAGAGCTTGGGAATCGTTTCCGTTATCCCTTGCATATTATAGTTCATCACAAAGTTCTACTAACTTTGTGATGGTGACTAGAGAATTCTGTCAATCACTATTTTATCTGGAAGATTAACTCCCACTTGATTCAAGAGATTGTAGTACCCAGACAATCTGAGCACATGCTCACTGCTTGAGCTATTCTCTTCCATCTTTTAGCAATAGAACTTGTTGGAGACTTCATATCTCGACACTCGGGTATTTGCTTGAAATATTAACTTCAACTCCTGGAACATCTCATATGGTCCATGACGTTCAAAACGTCTTTGAAGTCCCGATTCTAAGCCGTTAAGCATGGTGCACTAAACAATCAAGTAGTCATCATATTGTGCTAGCCAAACATTCATAACGTCTGCATCTGCTCCTGCAACAGGTCTGTCACCTAGCGGTGCATCAAGGACATAATTCTTTTGTACATCAATGAGGATAGTCCTCAGATCACGGATCCAATCCGCATCATTGCTACTAACATCTTTCAACTCAGTTTTCTCTAGGAACATATCAAAAATAAAACAGGGGAGCTAAACGCGAGCTATTGATCTACAACATAGATATGCTAATACTACCAGGACTAAGTTCATGATAAATTAAAGTTCAATTAATCATATTACTTAAGAACTCCCACTTAGATAGTCATCCCTCCAATCATCTAAGTGATCACGTGATCCAAATCAACTAAACCATAACCGATCATCACGTGAAATGGAGTAGTTTTCAATGGTGAACATCACTATGTTGATCATATCTACTATATGATTCATGCTCGACCTTTCGGTCTTAGTGTTCCGAGGCCATATCTGCATATGCTAGGCTCGTCAAGTTTAACCTGAGTATTCTGCGTGTGCAGAACTGGCTTGCACCCGTTGTAGATGGACGTAGAGCTTATCACACCCGATCATCACGTGGTGTCTGGGCACGACGAATTTTGGCAACGGTGCTACTCATGGAGAACACTTTTATCTTGAAATTTAGTGAGAGATCATCTTATAATGCTACCGTCAATCAAAGCAAAATAAGATGCATAAAAGATAAACATCACATGCAATCAATATAAGTGATATGATATGGCCATCATCATTTTGTGCTTCTGATCTCCATCTCCGAAGCATCATCATGATCTCCATCGTCACCGGCATGACACCATGATCTCTATCATCTTGATCTATATCAATGTGTCGTCACATAGTCGTCTCGCCAACAATTGCTCTTGCAACTATTGCTATTGCATAGCGATAAAGTAAAGCAATTATTTGGCGCTTGCATCTTATGCAATAGAGAGACAACCATAAGGCTTTTGCCAGTTGCCGATAACTTCAACAAAACATGATCATCTCATACAACAACTTATATCTCATCACGTCTTGACCATATCACATCACAACATGCCCTGCAAAAACAAGTTAGACGTCCTCTACTTTGTTGTTGCAAGTTTTACGTGGCTGCTACGGGCTGAGCAAGAACCGTTCTTACCTACGCATCAAAACCACAACGATAGTTTGTCAAGTTGGTGCTGTTTTAACCTTCGCAAGGACCGGGCGTAGCCACACTCGGTTCAACTAAAGTTGGAGAAACTGACACCCGCCAGCCACCTGTGTGCAAAGCACGTCGGTAGAACTAGTCTCGCGTAAGCGTACGCGTAATGTCGGTCCGGGCCGCTTCATCCAACAATGTCGCCGAACCAAAGTATGACAGGCTGGTAAGCAGTATGACTTATATCGCCCACAACTCACTTGTGTTCTACTCGTGCATATGACATCTACGCATAAAACCTGGCTCGGATGCCACTGTTGGGTAACGTAGTAATTTCAAAAAAATTCCTACGCACACATAAGATCATGATGATGCATAGCAACGAGAGGGGAGAGTGTTGTCCACGTACCCTCGTGACCCGAAAGCGAAGCGTTAGCACAACGCAGCTTGATGTAGTCGTCGTCTTCACGATCCGACCGATCAAGTACCGAGCATACGGCACCTCCGAGTTCAGCACACGTTCAGCCCGATGGCGTCCCTCGAACTCCGATCCAGCCGAGTGTTGAGGGAGAGTTTCGTCGACGACGGCGTGGTGACGATGTTGGTGTTCTACCGGCCGCAGGCTTCGCCTAAGCACCGCTTCTGATATTGAGGTGGACTATGGTGGAGGGGGGCACCGCACACGGCTAAAAGATCACACAGATCAATTGTTGTGTCTATGGGGTGCCCCCCTGCCCCCGTATATAAAGGAGCAAGGGGGTGCGGCCGGCCATGGGAGAAGGCGCGCCAGGAGGAGTCCTACTCCCACCGGGAGTTGGACTCCCCCCCTTTCCTAGTTGGATTAGGACTTGGGAGGGGGAAAGAGGTGGAGGAGAAGAAGGAAGGGGGGCGCCGCCCCCCTCTCCTTGTCCTATTCGGACTAGGGGGGAGGGGCGCGCGGCCCAGCCCTAGCCGCCTCTCCTCTCTTCCACAAAGGACCACTAAGGCCCATTAAGTCCCCGGGGGGTTCCGGTAACCCCTCGGTACTCCGGTAAAATCACTATTTCACCCGGAACACTTCTGATATCCAAACATAGGCTTCCAATATATCAATCTTCATGTCTCGGTCATTTCGAGACTCCTCGTCATGTCCGTGATCACATCCGGGACTCTGAACAACCTTCGGTACATCAAAACATATAAACTCATAATATAACTGTCATCCAGTAGCTCCTAGCTAGGACAGAAAAGTGAAGATTGGGTTACTGCACGAAAAGAAAATTCAAAGTAGAGCATATGCCCCGGAAATTCCAGGGGCATGTAAATGCGGAGGCACGCACCTGTCCACCTGCATCGGCCCCCGATTGCCTCACGAGAGCAAAGTAATTTTTAAGTTCCAGTTTTTGAAACTACAATTTTGCCGCACGCAGGTTTTGAAAATTACGATTTTGTCAACCGCACATACTAAGTTTTAGAAGCTTAAACATTTTTGTCGGTCGCAGGATCTGAAACTGACGATTTTAACGGTCTCTCATAACAAGTTCGAGAAGTTGAAACTTACAAAATTTTAAAAACATATTCAAAACGGATCTCATTTGAAAGCTCTCATCCCAAGAGACACGAATATGAAAACAAAATTTAATTTAGTCTTTTGGTTTAAAAGATATGAAATATTGTAAATCGGAACCCAAAAGGAAAAAGGGGTAGGAGCCCTGAGACTAGCCCAGTAACTCCACAGACAGGTAATGGCGGTAGGAGCATCTTCGACCATAACTGACGGCTAACCTGGTAGCAAGGCGGACCACATCGACTGGGACGTGCTGCTCAGGAAGGATTCGAGCGACTCGACCACGCACTCCATTGTCATCCACCGGCCACGGATGGACAGGGGCGTGAGCTCGAGCTCCGGCCATCCGCGGTCACCCGACGAGGCAGGTCCACCCCTAGCCGTGCCATTCCCGCCCCCTACTCCAATCCAGCGATTGGTTCTCGTTCCCGCACCGTTGAGCTTGCGACGAAGGACACCCAAATTGAGGCACGGAGCACTCGCCGCACAAGGCAACGGGCTGCACAGAGTGTGGCGGAGGCCGATCCTAGCCGTTCCAACTACGGGTCGTGGAGATTAGCGCATGTCGAGCCTGAGGAACACCTCCTCCATGACGCCATTGACCTTGGCGGACACGGACGCTAGGTGGAGCCGCCAAAAAAATGTCAAGGAGCTCCAGCTCGCCATCGTTTAGTTGAAGCGCATTCCAAAGGAGAAGGTGATCACCATGGCGAGAGCCATCCGCCTCGCCAAGGACAATGCGTGCGTCGCTCGACGTCTTGCCGGGATCCGCTCCTCCTCCTTGCCAGATGCACGACTACCGACAACGACGAGTAGTTGTCCCCATTGGTCAATGACATTTTATTTTTTTTAAATGAAGGGAAGCCCCCGGCCTATGAATCATGAAAATGCATACAACCATTTTATTAAAAATCCACAAAGTAGCGACATAAAGATCTTACAGCTCGTAAACGGAGCAAAAGAAATAAGAAAAATTACATACTGACACAAGCAGCCGATACGGTAATATGTATGATAAGTTTCCTAGACTCCTATCCTGTTATGCGAGTGCCATCTGAACCGGTTGAATATAACCCGAACTACCATCTTTCATTGGTTGCACCCAGTAACCAAAGGCCCCCTGAAGTCTATAGGAGTGAGTAAGGACCACGTACGGATCCAAGCTGTAGCTCTAAAGATAACCTGCAAGAAAGTTAAAAGAGTGTTGTCTGTTAAAAATCATATCATTCCTGCAGTTTCATATAGCCCATAATAGCGCACATATTTCAATCCGAATACGAGCCGCAATAATCTGTTCAACCCCAGCTAACCACGTCCCAAACAACGATGCAATATCGACGGGAGGATTAATGTTGAAAGCTATATGAATCGTTCTTCAAAGTAGTTTGGCAAGTGGACATTCAAGAAATAAGTGTTGTATTGTTTCATCATGATCACAAATATAGCACCGTGAACTTCCTACCCATCGCCTTTTAATTAAGTTGTCCTTTATGAGTATCACTTGCTTATGGACAAACCACATAAAGATTTTAATCCGCAAAGGAACCTTAACTCTCCAGAGATCCCAAAAGGAAGGGCCTGCATAGGAAACGGTGAAATCTGGCGCCCTCTCTCCACAACTTAGATAGCTGTCTAGTTTTATTTATGCTTTATGATATCTAGATGGTGAACATTTTGGATCTGATTGTATAAAAACTTGTTATCCCGATCTACCATCTATATGTTTGCTACTGTTGTGTTGTAGTTTTATCTATGTTAAATGTTAGAGCAACTCCAACAGGCCGACCTAAATGGACGGCGATTTCGTCCGCTTTTTGTCCGTTTGGGTCGGTCGTCCGCTCGGCGTCCGCCCTGTTTTTGATACGGTCGGCAGCGCACCCAACGCGCCGACCCATATGTGCTGGCGTGACCGCCCAATTTTACATGATTTGCATTCAACGTATTGTCTAATGAAAATGTATAACAAGCCAAATAGTCTGGCCGCCCAAATAAATAGTATAGTTTTATAAGGCAAATACAAATAAAATGTTTCACATAGTTTTGCAAACGAATAAAAGAAGATACATCTATTGATTGCCAACATGAGCCCACATATGCTCAACCAAATGATTTTGCAGTTGCACGTGAGTTTCTCAATCACGCATGTCTTCATGAGATTGAGTGAACTGCTCAAATGTTGCCGCTACTCCATGCTCAGGCACAACATTCTCACCCTGAAACTGAAAGCCTTGATCGTATAGACGTTCCGGGCGCTCGTCTTCTACGATCATATTGTGCATGATCACACAAGCAGTTATCACCTCCCATAGTTTCTGCGTGCTCCAAGTATTAGCAGGATACCGAACGATGCCCCATCAAGATTGCAAAACACCAAAGGCACGCTCGACATCCTTTCTAGCACTCTCTTGCTCTTGGGCAAATCTTTTCCTTTTCTCTTCGACGGGGTTGGGTATTGTCTTGACAATAGTGGTCCACTGAGGATAGATACCGTCACCCAGATAGTACCCTTTGTCATAGTTGTGGACGTTGACAGTAAAGTTCACCGGTGGGCTGTTGCCTTCGGCAAGCCTAGCAAACACCGACGAGCGCTGAAGCACGTTGATATCATTGTGTGATCCAGCCATGCCAAAGAAAGAGTGCCAGATCCAGAGATCTTGAGACGCCACGGCCTCTAGTATGACAGTGCAAGCCCTAACATGTCCCTTATACTGCCCTTGCCAAGCAGAAGGGCAGTTCTTCCACTCCTAGTGCATGCAGTCTATACTGCCAAGCATCCCCAGGAAGCCCCTGCTGGCATTCATCGCCAACAAACGGGCTGTATCTTCAGCTGTCGGCTCTCTCAAGTACTCAGGGCCAAACACAGCAATAACAGCCTTGCAGAACTTATACAGGGATTCTAGGCATGTAGACTCGCTCATACGGACGTACTCGTCAATGAGATCACCGAGCACTCCGTATGCAAGCATTCGGATGGCGGCAGTGCATTTATGATAAGAGGAGAAACCAATCTTGCCGACGGCATCCTCTTTGCACTCGAAGTAGTCATCATAGCCGGCCACTCCCTCTCTAATACGGTTGAAAACATGCCTACTCATACGGAACCAGCGGCCGAATTTGTGATGTTTGAACAACAGGTTTGTTGTATCAAAGTAGTCCTTCCAGAGAAGGAAATGCCCGCTCTCTCGGTTGCGATTCAACGCCGGAAGGTGGCCCGGAATAGAGCCACGGAACAACGGCCGCTGGCTGTTGAGATGGTGATGGACTAACACGGAAGCCAATATCTCCTCCTCGTCGTCGGACGACGAATCGTCGGAGTCGCAGAGGAAATTGTGGAAAAGGAACTCGTCGGCGGAGTCCATTTCGTACCTTGGCAAACTGTCGAGTAGCTTGCGGGCGTCGACGTTGGAGACGGCCGACGAGTGGAGTCGCGACGCCCACAGACAAGCTAGCTGCCCTGCCGACGTCCGACGAGCGTGCCAGTCGGATGTGGTAGGGGCGGCGAGGCGGCTTCTTGGTCGCGGGCGGCTGTGCGGTGGGGGAAGCGGCGGTGGGAAGCAGTTTGCTCCCCGGCGGCAAGAACGGCGGCGGAGGGCGAAGGGGGGAGGGGCGGCGTTGCTGGGCGGATGTGGAGGCGGCGGCAGCTGGAAGAGTCACCGGAAAAAATGGGCGGCAGCATCGGCGACGGAGGAGGCGGGAGGGTTGCTTGTTGCCCGCAGGATGAGACGGGAGGCCAATGTGCCACAGACCAGCAGGCCCGAGGAGAGGAGTAGGCGAGCGCGCGCGCGTCCGTCGCGTGTCCGCACCGACGCAAATCCGCTCAAAAATGAGTCGGGAATGGTTCGCCCGCGGACGAAAAACGGACGCGCGTCCGTTTGGGTCGACGCGGTGGGCCGCCGCTTTTGTCCGCGCCGACCCAAACGGACGCGGGGCGGACGAAATGGGTCGCTCCATTGGAGTTGCTCTTACTCACGTTGCCTGGTTGTATGGATTTGGGGGCGGATATGAGGTGGGCGGATGTGGAACCAGAGAAATGAGGGTAACCAGTCTCGCGTGGACATGTTCGGACGTATAGGTGTTAAATTTGACTAGTCCGATTGTGATTCATGCTGTAAGGACACACTTATATGTTTTTTGATAAAGGGTGGATTTTATTACTCAAAATGAAGCATCAAGAGGATACAATTAAAATGAGCACACACCCGGCATCTGCATAGCTAGGATGCACACATCCAACACTAACACACACATACAAAAAAACCTACCGGCAGTAGTAAAGTCTTATAAGACCAAAGCTATGCCTAGGCAAGCAAAATAAAAAAACACCCAGAAGCGATCAAATCCACGATCGACAAACTACGACAATGACCATATCTACACCAACCATCTCATGACACCACAAGGACAACAAGATTCTTCAACAACAACGCCTTCAAGAAGGGAGTGACGTTCGAGCGCCACCGTCATCGATCTGACCACCAAAAGCCAGAGTCTAGACCCTGAAGAAACAGTCGAGCATATCCGAGCAATGCCTTCAACAAGGTAACGACGCAAAAAACATCGCCATTGCCAGGTACAACCAACTCGGGTCAGACCTAGGCTTTCACTCCGCAGCTCGAGACTAGGTACTTGAGGAGCACCACCATCGTAGTCAATAATGTGTCGTCGCCACCACTTTTCCAACGATCCAAGCATCAGCATGCTCTGGTCTAGAAACCAACTACCACCGCTGCACAATCATATCCTCTGCGTCAAGTCATCATCAGTTGCATCTTCCCATCAAAGGCAACCATCGGATCTGGAGAGACTAACCCTCGCAAAGATCTTTTGATGGCTAACACAATCCTCAACAGGTCGCCATTGCCGTGGAACTGATATGTGCATAGACTATTGAGAAATTTGATTGGCCTACATGTCAGTGACCGTCTGAAACGATCTCGTGGCGAGATTGAGTTAACGCGGCCCATGTGTGATGTGTCAGCGCCGTGGTTTCACGGAAGCTCTCGATCCGACTAATATAAGCTTTGTTCTTCTTCTGCCGAGAAACTCTTTCCTTTCACAAGTTGTTTCTCCTTTTGAGAGCCTGGCCTGCCGCTTTGGACTGTGCCAAGTTCGCCTATCCCAGTGTCCCCTTCATTGACGCCTTTGACAAACAGCCGCATGCTTCCAAAGCTTTGTCCTATCGCATGGCACACCACCCCCATTACCTCCCTATCTAGCTCACCTCCTGTATATACACAGCAGGCCCTGTTCCTACAGCCACTGCCAGCTCAACTGCACCTCAACACCAACTCCGTGAAAGATTAGCTGCCATTTGCGACCATGATCAAGCTGAGGTGCCCCAACCCTAAGAGGCTCTTCAGGAGGAGATCCTCCAAGATCAGCAGGTCTAGTAGCAGCTGCAGCAGCAGCAGCGACAACGGCAGCGATGCCTCCGGTGGCATCCGTGGCGGCAGCGGCAGCGGGGAGATCGAGTGGGAGGTGCGGCCGGGGGGCATGCTGGTGCAGAGGAGGGACGGGAGGGGGGATGTCGAGATCATCACAGTCAGGGTGGCCACTGGCTACTCCTGGCATGAGGTGTCCATTGGAGCTACCTGCACTTTTGATGAGTAACTGCATGATATTGTAAAGCTAAGTAGCTAACAGAAGTCGATTAGATTTGTTAGAGAATATTTGGGGCTTCTCTCATATGCTAAGCGGGTCATCCCATCTTTTTGCTGGATAATGGCTCGAGGAGTGATCGTGGGTGTAGCATGCATAACCTGCAAAATTTCAGACAAGTTAGCATTACTTCGAGTTGAGTAGTGGACTCATGAATCTTATCATGGAGTGGTGAAGATACATGCATGTCCATTAGCAAGGTCTCCTGGCTTTCAGTAATAAAATTACTGAGGGCAAGGGCTGTGCCCCCATCTTCTTCCTAGCAGCCCCATCAGTAGAGTAGAGTACTAAATCATAGCGTTGTTCGTCGTCCTTGTGATTTTTCTGAAGAATGCACGGACCTGCAGAATGGAAGGCTTCCTGACCTGCCACCGTGCACACGATGGTTCATAGTTTTTTCATACAAAGCATAAACTCAATCTATCTTTTATAACTGAAAAATGTACACACGATGGATCAGAGTAGGAACCTAAGTGGAACTTTCCTCCATCTTGTTTGCTAGTAGTACAAAGGAATGTGTTTTTTATCACTGAATATAGTAAATCAAGTACACTTCTTGGATCAAGGTCTAACATGTGTTATGAAAATTATTTTGTGCAGGTGAGCTGAAGGTGGTAGTGTCCATGGTGACGGGGCTAGAGCCGAGGGAGCAGAGGCTGCTCTTCAGGGGCAAGGAGAGGGAGGACAGCGACAACCTCCACATGGTTGGGGTGAGGGACAAGGACAAGGTGCTGCTCCTCGAGGACCCTGCCCTCAAGGACATCAAGCTCCAGGCAGCGCTCGCGGCCCAGGCCGTGTAGAGCCTGTATCACACTTTTATCAAGGTGTAGGCCGGCCTGCCTCACCCACCGCGCTAACAGTCATCTAAATCAACCACACTATTGTTGTAAATATGAGTAATTTACCAAATAATTTTGCTAACGTAAATATTAGATAAAGCATGACTAATATAGCAGAGATAAAGTAAGTCATGCAATCTGACAGAGTGAAGGTAAATAGCATCTGCATATATGAACTTGAACTAAACACATCTAGAACAGACACTAGATGAAGTTGCATATATGAAGTAGTACCTATTATATGTAGGGCAGAAACTAGAGCAAAGAACTGTGGCAAAACATCTAACAGAAAGAGCAAGAACACGTACGGGACAACAGCAGCAGAAGCACTGGACTTGGGGTCGACATCCTCTCCAGCCATGTCGTA
The DNA here is from genome assembly GCA_021605145.1 of Aegilops bicornis. Classification (NCBI taxonomy): domain Eukaryota; kingdom Viridiplantae; phylum Streptophyta; class Magnoliopsida; order Poales; family Poaceae; genus Aegilops; species Aegilops bicornis. The sequence goes on from CM038670.1 coordinate 599,098,670, forward strand.
GATGAGGTTATCGACGTCGGGGAAGAAGTCATCGTCGGGGAAGTAGTCGTCGGAGTCCGTGATGAAGAAGTCAGTAGTCGCGCGGAGCGCTCCCCAAAAACCTTATCACCCTTCTCCCGTACAGGACTCAAAAGGTGCGGTTCCGGAAGCCTACTGTCCCGACCTGCGGTGCACGCCACAAGCCGGGATGAGGAAGATCGTAACAGTAGCACAGTGCTCAGGAACTTTGTGGCGAGAGGAAGAGGATCCTCTAGTGTGTCTCTCTGGAGAGGAGCGGCCTCTCTTATATAGGCACAGGAGAAGGACGCGAACAGGCTGCGGCGGGAGGTGAAGCAACGAAGGGAGACGAAGCGACCAGGCAGCGGCCGAAGAGGCGCGCCGTTCGAATTTAGTGTCCACTACAGAAAACGTTTCAAATCCCACGTGACCTTTCGTACACCCGTCGTGCGTGGCAAAAATTTAGACATCGGCTCGTTCCCGCAACCCGCGGCGCGTCGTGACGAGGCGAGGCGAGGCGTGGCGTGGCGTGGCGAGGCGGGCGGCGGAGGAGGAGCGCGCGTGGATGTCCCTCTTGTTCTCATGCTCATACATGTGGGGAAAGAACCTCCCTTATAAAGAGGTCCAACTCCCTCTAAACTAGCAATGTGGGACTAAACTTTTGTTCCACCTCTTGCCTTGCACGAATGGGCTGCCTGGGCCTCTAGGATTTATTAGGAATTTCTGAAACTGCTATTGGGCTAGGCCCAAAATAGACAAAATTTCAGCAATCCCCCACCAGATCCCAGAGGCACACAAAATTGCCTTTGGTTTCAAAACATTGTTTTATATACCGGTACTACAGTGGAGACTGTTAAGTTGAACTTCCACCTAGAACTCTATGCTACACTAGTAAGCAACTTGAACAGTGGACTCGGCCTTGAACTGCAAGTTTTCTGCGAATCTAGCTTCACATAAAGCCTTGACCGATACGTGGCTACCGTGGGTCTTCCCCGCGGATGGAGCTTATGCGTCATACTCCGAGACCTTTCATGAGTTTACTAGAGAGAACCCTACTCTCATAGATTGCGACGTTTGACAATCAGACTCATATAGGTGTGTTCTTCAAAAGATGTTCTGCAGGACGACATCTCCGCTTCAATGAGCCACTTAGAACACATTAAGATATACATCAACCTGCCATGCAAATTAGGAGAGTATTGCATCTTCATGGAGTGGTATTGTTGATAGTAAGGATACTCTCCTCTCAGTTGACCAACAACTTGTCTTCCAGATCTAATTCACGAGATCTCCGATCACAAAGAATAGGTTACCACTGTGAACAACTCATATTGTGGGTCTCATACCCATCTGCCTCGATGCATTATCTATCACATTACGTTTTAGACCCTTAGTAAAAGGATCTGCCAGGTTCTTAGACATTTGGATATAATCCAATGCAATAACTCCGGAGTTTTTCATTTTCCTGACAGATTTTAACCTTCTCTGAACGTGTCTTGATGACTTCATGTTACAGATTTTAACTTTCGTGATCACAGTTTGATTATCACAGTTCATAAGGATACCCGGTATAGGTTCCTCACCAACCGGCAAGTCATTCAAGAGCCGACGAAGCCAATCTGCTTCGACCGTAGTCAGTATCTAGTGTTGTGAGTTATGCTTCCATTGTTGACCTCGTTAAGATGGTCTCGCTTGCAAGACTTCCAAGAAACAAAGCACCACCTCCATGTGTGAATACATATCCACTCGTGGCCTTTATCTCATCAAAGATCTGAGATCCAGTTTGAGTCACTATACCCTTCAAGCACCTTTGGGTGCCCAGTGTAGTGAATTCCATAATTCGCAGTGCCTTTCAAATAACGCAGAACTCTCTCTAGAGCTTTCCAATGCACATCTCCTGGTTTTGAAACAAACCGACTCAGTTTGATCTGAGAATACTTCAGTTGATCACTAGCAATTCTTCGATTCTTTCGAAGCAGCACGCTAGCATCATATGGTGTTGGAGAGGGCTTGCAGTCATTATAGCCAAAGCGACTCAAGATCTTTTCCACATAGTGAGATTGAAGCAATGTAATCCCACCATCATCATCTCTCAACAACTTGATGTTCAGAATGACATCAGCCACTCCTTAATCTTTCATCTCAAAACAGCGAGATAGAAAGTCCTTGACCTCCTTAATAACATTCAGATTTGTTTCGAAAATCAGTATGTCGTCAACATACAAGCAAAGGATAACTCCCTCGCCCCCACCATGGCGATAGTACACACATTTGTCAGCTTTGTTTACAACAAAGCCTGCAGCTGTTAAAGTTCTTTCAAACTTCTCATGCCATTGGGTGCTTTCTTGAGTCCATACAAAGACTTGACAACTTGCACACTTTTCTTTCCTGACCATCTAGTACAAACCCATCTGGTTGTTCCATATAAATTTCCCGTCCAACTCTCCATTTAGGAAAGCAGTCTTAACATCCATTTGATGAACGAGAAGACCATGCGAGGCAGCTAGTGAAAGTAGAACTTCGAATAGTGGTCGACGAGCCACAGTGAGTAAGTATCAAAGAAGTCTTCACCTTCATTTTGGGTATAACCCTTAGCCACGAGCCGAGCCTTGTACTTTTCAATAGTACCATCAGGCCTAAGCTTCTTCTTGAATACCCATTTGCATCCTATAGGTTTGCACCCATAAGGACGATCAGTTATCTCCCAAGTTTAATTTGCCAAGATGGAATCCATCTTGCTACGAACTGCTTCCTTCCAATAGTCAGCATCTTCAGAAGCGTAGGCCTCTGAAATAGAACTGGGAGTGTCATACATGAGATACACAAGAAAATCATCACCAAAGGACTTTGCAGTCCTCTGTCTCTTGCTCCTAATAGGAACTTCATTGTTCTCCTCCACAGGACTTTCAAAGTGTTCCATCGAAATGTCGTTCGGTAATTGTAATCGGTTCTGATTCAATGAACTAGGCATCTCCTGATTAGATGAGGTAGCCATATCCTTCATGGGAAAGATATCTTCAAAGAAATTCGCATCATTCGACTCCATGATCGTACCGACATGCATGTCAGGTACCTCAGATTTTACAACCAATAATCTATAGCCAATGCTATGAAATGCATATCCCAGGAAAACACAATCCACAATCTTTGGTCCAAGCTTCCGCTTCTTTGGAATTGTAACATTGACTTTCGCCCAACAACCCCATGTTCGTACATAAGAGAGTTTTAACATTTTCTTCTCCCATTCCTCGAATGGAGTTATCTCTTTGTTCTTTGTGGGAACTCGGTTTAGGACATGACATGCAGTCAATATTGCCTCCCCCACCATGCCTTGGGGAGAACCGATGTGTCTAACATGGCGTTAACCAAATCTGTTAGAGTACGGTTCTTTCTTTCGGCCACCCCATTTGACTGAGGTGAATAGGGAGGCGTCCTCTCATGGATTATACCATGTTCCGCACAAAAAGCATCAAATTCATTGGAAAAATACTCTCCACCACGGTCGGACCTAAGCCTCTTTATTTTTCGATCAAGTTGGTTTTCCACTTCAGCTTTATAGATCTTGAAAAAGGTCAAAGCCTCATCCTTAGATTTCAGAAGATACACTGCAGCGGTATCTAGTGGAGTCGTCAATTAACGTCATGAAATATTTCTTTCCACCTTTTGTCAAAACACCATTCATTTCACATAGATCTGAATGTATGAGTTCTAGTGGTGCAAGATTTCTCGTTTCCAAATCACATGAGACTTAGGAGGTTGCTTAGCTTGCACACACACTTGACACTTGGATCCCTTGACAGTGGTGAAACTAGGGATTAAGTTCAACTTCGCTAGTCGCGACATGCAACCAAAGTTAACATGACATAGACGTGAATGCCACACATTTGATTCACTATTGTTGCAAATATGATTAACAACTTTATTGCAAACGTCTGATAAGGATAAACGAAACAGGCCTCCTGACTCATAGCCTTTACCAACAAAGGTTCCATACTTGGATATTACCAATTTATTTGACTCAAAGACAAGCCTGTAGCCATCTCTACACAGAAGAGATCCGCTAACAAGATTTTTATTATTTGAGGGGACATAATGCACGTTCTTCACCAATACGATCTTCCCGAAGTAAACTTCAGATCGACCATGCCAACACCACGAGCGAAGCACTTGAACCGTTGCCCATCAAGACGGTTGAAGTCCCTCTGATGCGATAAGACAAAAACATGGAAATATCACCGCATACATGCACATTAGCACCCGTGTCAATCAACCAACAGGAGAATGACATACTGAAAGAATAGTGGGAAATATACCATATCCAGCATCCTTTATGTCAGTGTCTCCAATGACAACATTAGCGGTCTTGCCGCCTTTCCCAGGGTGACGCTTGTCATAGCGATTAGGGAAACTAGGAGCCCAATGACCAGGATCACCCCACACATGACAAGCACCTTTCTTCTTGTCATTCTTCTTCTTGAAGTTCGTGTGTTGCACAGCCTTGTTCTTCCCATCAAACTTTGCTTTACCATCAAACTTGCCCTTGTTCTTGAACTTGTGGGGCTGTCAGTTCTTGTTACATGCAGTTGGCACTAGATCCTCCCTCAATACCTCAAGCACGTGTGTCCTTTGCTCTCGCCTTTTCTTCCACATCAAGAGTACCAATGAGATCCGGAACGGAAAACTCCTGTCTCTTATGCTTCAGTAAGGTAGCAAAGTTCCTCCACGAAGGAGGAAGCTTAGTGATGATACCTCCGGCAACAAACTTGTCCGGTAGCATACAGTTGAAGTGCTCAAGTTCTCTAGCAAATGACTATATCTCATGAGCTTGCTCAACCACGGAGCGCTCTTCAGTCATCCTGTAATCATAGAATTGCTCCATGATGTACAGCTCGGTGCCAGCATCCGAGACCCCAAAATTGGCCTAGAGTGCATCCCACATATCTATTCCATTATCAATTGGACGATAAGCATCAACTATGTTCTCACCAAGAACACTCAAGAGAGCAGCCTTAAACAGAGTATCCATTTTCTGAAAAGCTTGTGCATGTTGAGCATCAAGCTCCCCTTCAGGTTTGCCAAAAGTGGCGTCATAGTAACTCATGGTTTGAAACCATAAGACTGCTCTCACGCGCCACCTCTTATAGTGGATACCCTCAAACATAGGAGGTCTCATGGAAGCAGCAAAACCACTTGGGGTAAATTGCCTATAATAAGGTTTTTGGATTGTTGTAAATATGGGCAATTTACCAAATAATTTTGCTAACGTAAATACTAGATAAAGCATGACTAATATAGCAGAGATAAAGTAAGTCATGCAATCTTACAGAGTGAAGGTAAATAGCATCTGCATATATGAACTTGAACTAAACACATCTAGAACAGACACTAGATGAAGTTGCATATATGAAGTAGTACCTATCATATGTAGGGCAGAAACTAGAGCAAAGAACTATGGCAGAACATCTAACAGAAAGAGCAAGAACACATACGGGACGGCAGCAGCAGCAGAAGCACTGTACTTGGGGTCGACATCCTCTCCAGCCATGTCGTCGATGAGGTTGTCGACGTCGGGGAAGAAGTCTTCGTCGGGGAAGTAGTCGTTGGAGTCCGTGATGAAGAAGTCAGTAGTCAAGCGGAGCGCTCCCCAAAAACCTTATCACCCTTCTGCCGTACAGGACTCAAAAGGTGCGGTTCCGGAGGCCTACTGTCCCGACCTGCGGTGCACGCCGCAAGCCAGGATGGGGAAGATCGTAATAGCAGCGCAATGCTCAGGAACTTTGTGGCGAGAGGAAGAGGATCTTCTGGTGTGTCTCTCTGGAGAGGAGCAACCTCTCTTATATAGGCACAGGAGAAATACGCGAACAGGCTACGGCGGGAGGTGAAGCAACGAAAGGAGACGAAGCGAACAGGCAGCGGCCTAAGAGGCGCGCCGTTCGAATTCGGTGTCCACTACGGAAAACGTTTCAACTCCCACGTGACCTTTTGTACACTCGTTGTTAGACATCGGCTCGGCTCATTCTCGCAACCCCGCGGTGCGTCGTGATGAGGCGAGGCGAGGCGTGGCGTGGCGTGGCGTGGCGAGGCGGGCGGCGGAGGAGAAGCGCGCGTGGACGTCCCTCTTGTTCTCATGCTCATACATGTGGGGAAAGAACCTCCCTTATAAAGAGGTCCAACTCCCTCTAAACTAGCAATGTGGGACTAAACTTTTGTTCCACCTCTTGCCTTGCACGAATGGGCTGCGTGGGCCTCTAGGATTTATTAGGAATTTCTGAAATTACTATTGGACTAGGCCGAAAATAGACAAAATTCCAGCAATCCCCCACCAGATCCCAGAGCCACACAGAATTTGCCTTTTCCAAAACACTGTTTTATATACCGGTACTACAGTGGAGACTATTAAGTTGAACTTCCACCTAGAACTCTATGCTACACTAGTAAGCAACTTGAACAGTGGACTGGGCCTTGAACTGCAAGTTTTCTGCGAATCTAGCTTCACATAAAGCCTTGACCGATACGTGGCTACCGTGGGTCTTCCCCGTGGATGGAGCTTATGCGTCATACTCCGAGACCTTTCATGAGTTTACTAGAGAGAACCCTACTCTCATAGATTGCGACGTTTGACAATCAGACTCATATAGGTGTGTTCTTCAAAAGATGTTCTGCAGGACGAAATCTCTGCTTCAATGAGCCACTTAGAACACATTAAGATATACATCAACCTGCCATGCAGATTAGGAGAGTATTGCATCTTCATGGAGTGGTATTGTTGATAGTAAGGATACTCTCCTCTCAGTTGACCAACAGCTTGTCTTCCACATCTAATTCACGGGATCTCCGATCACAAAGAATAGGTTACCACTGTGAACAACTCATATTGTGGGTCTCATACCCATCTCCCTTGATGCATTATCTATAACATTGCGTGATAGATGTCGTGGTTCTGAGTCTGACAGTAGAATAGGGGGGTAGGAATGTAGAGGCAAGATCTTAGCTATGGAGGAGTTGTACACGCTAGTTTTACGAGTTCAGGCCCTTCTCGGAGGAAGTAACAGCCCTACGTCTCGGAGCCCGGAGGCGGTCGACTGGATTATATCCGTGTGAGTTACAGGGGGTGTGAACCCTTGTCCCAGAGGAGGGGGGTGGCTTATATAGAGTGCGCCAGGACCCCAGCTCCCCTCCGTTACATAGGATTCAATGTACATAAAGAGGTGGCGTTACAGGTAACGCCTGTATTGAAGTGCTGCAAATGATCATTAAATATCTGGGTAAATGCCCGACCGTTGCTGCGTGGAGCGGCTTTAGGTCTTATTATTGTCGAGTGGTTTGATGGTCAAGTGACCTGGCTAAAGTGGGATCTCCGAGTGGATGGTAGGTCGAGTGGACTTCACTCGACGCCTTTGCTGGATCCCTTCTTCTGATACTTGAACTTCTTTGTTCTTAGGACAAGGACCTTAGGTAGGATGTATAGGTCAGGCCTATTACCCTACCCTAGGTTTGTGTCTACATCATTAGCCCCCGAATGGATTGAGGTTTGAGTGAAAAAGAAGGATGGAGTTGACCTTGCTTTTACTCTTGATTGTCTTGTCTATATCTCCAAGTGGAGGCCAGTTGTTAGAACTTCAGCTTTGTTTCAGTCGCCTTGATCGATTCAGAAATTGCCAACTGGTTTATACCACTACATCCGTCGAATGATATCTCTGACACGAAATCTTTGGCGTGATCGGTTGCGGAAGATCCCGGATTTCCTGGGATTTGAAATTTCGGTAGAAGCGCGCCAGGCGGAGCGCCCCGCGGTAAGTGGAGTAGATAAATAGGACTTTTCGATTACTGCGCCACCTTTTTCGCCACGTATCCCATGTGCAACTCTTTGGGATTTGACAGATCGCCGGGCCCACGCGTCGATCACTCCGAAGTAGGCCCTTAAAAGCGGCAAGGCGAGGCGTTTACCTTTGTCGTGCCCATTCCCTTCTTCTTCCTCTCGCGACTCTGCTTTGCCCAGACCAACCACTCTCGACGCCGTCGCTCCGCCGCCATGGGGAAGGACAAAACGGCGGTGCTGGAGCATGCGAAGAAGGCGACGGGGCGGCAAAGAGCAAGAAGATGAATTGGGGGTCTTCGTCGCGCTCGGGGTTGCCGTCGGGTTGGATCCAGGGAGACTGGATCCGATCTTCGCTTCAACAAGAGGACTTGGACGATATGGCCGAGCTGGGGCTGATCGTCCATAAGTCCGCGCGCCTGCCGAGGGGAGAAACGGAGCCACAGCCGCGGCCGGGTGAGTGTGTCCTGCTCGCCACCCACGTCGACCGTGGTTTTTCGCTTCCCCCGCATCCCTTCTTTCGCGGTTTCCTGAATTTCTTTGGGGCCCAACTCCACCATTTCACTCCCAATACTATCACATATCTTGATGCGTTCGTCTCCATGTGTGAGAATTTCCTGGGGTGCCGACCCCACTGGGTCTTTTCAAGCACATTTTTACCATCCGATCCCAAACTGTGAAAAAAGCAAACTCAAAAGATGAGAAAACCCATGTCATTCAGATGTGTGGGGGTCTAGGCATTCAAAAGAGGAAGAGGGGCTCTTTTCCTCCGATTACTCTTCCTGAGTCGGTCAGGGGCTGGCAGTCGACCTGGTTCTACTGCCAGGACCTCGCGACCCCAGGCCAGTCGACCGGGCTTCCTCCTTTCTCTTGAAAGTGACTGCTGCGGAGAAGGCGGAGACAGGCATGCTAGTTTAGAGAGTAGTTCAGCTCATCAACCAAGGTGTCACTGGTATGGACCTGCTCGAGGTGTTCCTCAGTCGGCGGATCCAACCCCTCCAAGCTCGTGACCATTCCATGTAGATGTACTCTGGGGCCGGCGACACTGCTCGGGTTCATCCGGAGGAGGTGGAGGCCAAAACTGTAGCCGAGTGGTTGATGGGTATCACCGGGAACAAGGACAACCCCAGGGGCGCTAGGAGAGTCGACCCTTTCAGCGACAGCAACCCGCCAGAGAAGGTCTGGTCATCATGACTGAATTTTTGAACGTATTTTCCGACTGATTGTTGTTTCGACTGACTTAGGATCGGTCTCTTGTTTTGCAGATCTACACGGAGATGTATTCAATGCCCAATGGTGAACAAGCTCTGGAGCAAGACCAAGAGGGCGAGGACAGTGCTGAGGAGAGCGGTGAGTGGGAGTCCCCAGCTGATGATGATGAAGATGAGAGCGATGAGTTGGACGATGAGGAGGTAGCCGACTCACCGCCTCACTCCGAACGTCGATCCAAGCAGCGACATGATCCCGCGAACAGGCGCGGCAAGGTTGTGGCGTCGAGTGCTCCATCTCACAAGCGCGCTCGGTCCCCGACTCCGGATTTGACTGAGAAGGTCACCAAGCAGCCCAAAGCTAATCCTTCGAAGGCTCGGAAGACCTTGCCCAGGATTAAGATGGACGTCCCTATTGCTTCTGGGTAAACGCTCCTCTCATATCTTTTGTTGCGATCAATTTTTTTACATTGGCTTTCTTGTTCTGACCGAGTGGACGATGAATTTGTGTAGCCCGACCTCAACTGCGACCGACATGGATATCGACAAGACTCCAGCTGATGAGGAAGCTGACGACGTCGTCACCTCCAAAGCCAGTAAGCCAGGTCGTTTCGAATTCGTCTGGTCGACTGAATGATTTGTCAGTTATCTTTATGGCTTTCTCTGTTCCTTGCAGATCCACGAGATGTTGTTGTGCTTCCGGATGATGACGAAGAGGTGCCGCTGAGAGGAAGGAGGAAGAAGGACAGGGAGCTGGGCGGGAAGGCGCCTGAGGTCCAAGTTCCTCAGCCGACTGTGACGCCTGGAACGGTGGTCGAGCGCTCGACAGATCTGGCTCGAACCAACGTCACCTTCATTGTTCCGCTGTCGACTAACTGCCCCTCAGGATCAGCTGCTCAGACTTCTGTTGTGCCGATACAACTCTCTGCTTCAGATCCAGCGGTTGCTTTGATTGCTCTGCCTCCATCACTTTTCACTGCATTTCAAACCCCAGACGATCCGCCAGCTGCTGCCAATGAAGCTCTTCTTCAGTTGAATCTTGTGATGGGACAGATGAAAATGGTGCATGAGGCTAGTCAGGTAGCCTTCAACGCCGGAGCTGCTCTGCAAGCCAATGTCCAGGTTAATTGACTTTCCGATCGACCGTATTTCTTGTCTGATCACCCACTAGGGTGTGGTTGTTTTGATGTTGTATGTCTCTTTGTGTCGATTCGAATCGAGTTGGGCAGACCACGCCGAGTGGAATCGAAACCAATGGGGGCATGCTGAGTGCACCCACTAGGTGTAGTCCCCGAGACCATAGGTGACTGCGGTCAGTCGACTGTGGTCTAAGAATGGGAACCTCTCTTTTTTTTGCCACTCGAGCTGGGCAGGCCACGCCGAGTGGAATCGAAACTAGTGGGGGCACGCTGAGTGCACCCATTGGGTGTAGTCCCTGAGACCATAGGTGACTGCGGGCAGTCGACTGTGGTCTAAGAATCTTCTTTTTTCTTTTTTGCAAAATCAGCGGGGGCACGCTAAGTGCACCCACTGGGTGTAGTCCCCGAGACTGCCATTGGATGTTTGATTCAGTGGTAGTCTTAGAGTAGCTAGCATTGTGATGTCTTTTTATCTCTGTCGACTGATATGGCTTGTGACTCAGAGAAATCTTGTGATCTTGGGGCTCAGCTCTACTGCAATGAACAAGCAGCAAATCAGCCTCAACCTTGATCTCGAGTTGGCCAAGAAGAATCTCCAGAGCGCCTGTGATGAAGTAGCTGCCATGGGAGGTAATCAATCGCCATTTGCTTATCCCATCTTGGCACTTTTCCTTTCCATTTTTTGAACCGAGTGACTCCACTCGAGCAGATGTATGTAGTGAAAACCGCCAACTCCAAGCCCGTCTGAAGAATGTTATTTCTTTAGAGAAAATGAAGTAGGCTTTGGAGCAGAAGGACCTGGATCTAGCTGCAGCTCAGAAGGAGGCGCGCGAGAAGACAGCGCTTGCTGACAAGAAGCTTGCTTCAGTCGGCAAATTAGAAGAGGAAAACTCCAAACTGAAGACTGTTGATTCTGACGCCAATCAAGAGGTCGAGCGACTGAAGAACGACAAAGAGAAACTGACTCACGAACTTGGAAGTCTCAAAGTCAAGAACGGCGAGCTAGAGTCTTATCTGAGCCAACTTGCTGCGAAGCTGGTCTTGAAACTTGAAGGTACTGATTAATCTGTCTTTTTTTCTGTCGACTGACAATTCTAATTGCGCCGTCGACTCATCATTCACTCGACCGTGCAGAATTTTGCCAAGACTTTGAAGCGGAAGCTGGGCGGGTCGAGACGGGTCTTGATCCCATTAACTGTCCAGTCAAGGATGATGTTGTGATGAACGTGATGCGGTTGGAGTCTCGTATGGACGGCGCGGTTGCTTATCTGGCCCGTCTGAAAGCTGCAATGACCCGGGTTGATGCAGAACTTTGGCCTCAGGCGGAACTGTCTCAAGATCTCGAGTCCCTGATGGCTCGACTGAATCAAATCCCTGAGCGTGTGCAAGAATGGAAGAAATCCTCTGCTCGTTGTGGTGCTGACGTCGCTCTGTCTCGGGTCCGAGTGCACTGCAAGGATGCCAAAGAAGACAAGCTGGCGGAGATCAAGGTTGCTAACACGAAGAAGCATACTTTCCCGTCTTTCATGGACACCTTCCTTGCCGCCGCCACTCGCATTGCAGACAGCATTGACCTCGACAGTTTCTGCAACCCAGCCAGTCCTTCTCGTGGTGCGTGATCGAAAAAACATTAAGCTTCACCTTTATTTGCCTCGGGATGCCGAGTGATTGTGTAACCGTTAAACTTCTTCGGGCTTGATGCTCGAATACTTTTGATTCGTCGTCCGGAACCTTAGGATTTATCCGAACTTGGTTTATTTCCGAATATGCTTGTGTTTGCCTTCGAGCGGAATTTGTTCTTCACTCGGAATAATCTTTGTGTTTGAGATGCAGCTCTGAGGTAGTGATTTCAATCGACCTGCGCTTCGTCATCCTTGCAGGTAAGGATGGAGCGAACGTTGTACTTGTGGTGTAGCTCCGAAGGAGAAGGTTGCAGTCGACCTGCACCTCGTCGTCCTTCCGGATAGGGATGGAGTGAACGTTGTACTTGTGGCGTAGCTCCGAAGGAGAAGGTTGCATTCGACCTGCACCTCGTCGTCCTTGCGGATAGGGATGGAGCGAACGTTGTACTTGTGGTGTAGCTCCGAAGGAGAGGGTTGCAGTTGACCTGCACCTCGTCGTCCTTGTGGATAGGGATGGCTTCCATACTCATGCGAGTTCTAGACTGCAGCTAAGCCTCCGAGTGGGAGGGTTGCTCCCCACTCGTAGGATTTTTCAAACTTAGGCGAGTACTTGACTGCAGCTAAGCCTCCGAGTGGGAGGGTTGCTCTCCACTCGGTAGGATTTTTCAAACTTAGGCGAGTACTTGACTGCAGCTAAGCCCCCGAGTGGGAGGGTTGCTCTCCACTCGGTAGGATTTTTCAAACTTAGGCGAGTACTTGACTGTAGCTAAGCCTCCGAGTGAGAGGCTTGCTCACCACTCAGTAGGATTTTTGCAAACTTAGGCGAGTACTTGGACTGCAGCTAAGCCCCCGAGTGAGAGGCTTGCTCACCACTCGGTAGGATTTTTTCAAACTTAGGCGAGTACCTGGACTGCAGCTAAGCCCCCGAGTGAGAGGCTTGCTCACCACTCGGTAGGATTTTTTCAAACTTAGGCGAGTACTTGGACTGCAGCTAAGCCCCCGAGTGAGAGGCTTGCTCACCACTCGATAGGATTTTTTAAACTTAGGCGAGTACTTGGACTGCAGCTAAGCCCCCGAGTGAGAGGCTTGCTCACCACTCGGTAGGATTTTTTGAACTTAGGCGAAACGGATTTGCAGCTAAGCCTCCGAGTGAGAGGTTTGCTCACCACTCGGTAGGATTTTTTGAACTTAGGCGAAACGGATTCGCAGCTAAGCCTCCGAGTGAGAGGCTTGCTCACCACTCGATAGGATTTTCAGACTTGGGCGAAACGGATTCGCAGGGAAGTCACCCACTAGGGGATTTCAAACGGAAACAAAAGCAACAACAATCGTTTAGGAAGATTATAAAGCTCTTGTCTTTGATAAATAAACTACAAAGGTATTTCTTACTACATCTCATCCGAGTGAGTACTTAAGTACAAAAGGGGCGGAGCAGCTCCGCATTCCAAGCTCGTGGCTCGTCTTTCTGATGTTCGACATTGTAAAGATGGTATGCTCCATTGTGGAGAACTCTGGTGATAATGAAGGGGCCTTCCCAAGCAGAGGCAAGCTTGTGTGGCTTCTGTTGATCCACTCAAAGAACCAAGTCTCCCTCTTGAAAAGCTCGACCCCTCACGTTTCTGGCGTGGAATCGATGCAAATCTTGTTGATAGATGGTCGACCGGATCAATTCCATCTCTCTTTCCTCTTCTAAGAGACCGACTGAATCCTGCCGGGCATGTTCCGCTTCCTCTTCAGAGAAGAGCTCGACTCGGGGTGCGTTGTGAAGCAGGTCACTTGGCAGAACAGCTTCGGCTCCATAGACCAAAAAGAAAGAGGTTCGTCCGGTCGACCGATTGGGAGTTGTCCTCAAACCCCAAAGAACTGATGGAAGTTCATCGACCCAGGCGCCTGCTACGTGTTTGAGATCACGCATCAGTCGAGGTTTCAGTCCTTTCAGGATTAGACCATTTGCCCTTTCTGCTTGACCATTCGACTGTGGGTGGCGACTGAAGCATAGTCGACTCGTGTGCCTTGAGAAGCGCAGAAAGCTCTAAACTCATCAGAATCAAAGTTCGATCCATTGTCAATGATGATGCTGTGTGGAACTCCATATCTGAATGTCAATTCTCTGATGAAGATGACAGCAGTGCTGGCTTCAAGATTCTTGATAGATTTAGCTTCGATCCATTTGGTAAACTTGTCAACTGCTACAAGCACATGAGTAAATCCGCTCCTACCAGTCCTCAGCGGCCCAACCATATCCAACCCCCAAACAGCAAAGGGCCAGACGAGGGGAATGGTCTTCAGGGCTGATGCAGGCTTGTGAGACATATCAGAGTAAAACTGGCAACCTTCACCTCTGTCGACTATATCTTTCGCCATTTCATTTGCTCGGGGCCAATAAAATCCGGCTCGGTATTCTTTAGCCACAATGGCCCAAGAGGACGCATGGTGACCACAAGTTCCCGAGTGGATGTTGTTGAGGATCATTCGACCTTCTTCTGGTGTTATGCATTTCTGACTGACCCCAGTCACACTTTCTCTAAACAATTGTCCCTTTATCACCGTAAAGGCCTTGGATCGACGGACGATCTGTCGAGCCTCTTCTTCATCCTCTAGGAGTTCCTTCCTAAGGATGTACGCGATGTAAGGTAATCGGCCCGGAGTGATGACCGTAACCTCCATGATTAGGTCGACCACGGCCGGGACCTCGACTTGATCGGATCTGTGGTGCTCTTAGGTTGCGGGGCTCTTACGTAAAAGGATCTTCTTGAATCGACGGTGTGTGAATGTGTTGCAGTAAAACATTGCTGTGAATGGCTTCTCTCTTGGAAACTTTCTTCGCCAAATCATCGGATTCTTGTTTTTTCTGTGGGGGTATATGTTGGAGCTATAACCCCTCAAACTTCTTTTTCCAACTTTCTCACCGCATTGCAAGAGCTACCATGGTCGGGCTTCGACGTCCCACTCTTTCATCACTTGATTGACCACCAAATCTGAGTCGCCATAGACCATGAGGCGATTTGACGCCGAAAGTGAAATGGCCATGCAACCCATATAAGAGTGCTTCATATTCTGCTTCGTTATTGGAGGAATCAAAGTGAATCTAGAGTACATATCTGAGCTTGTCTCCTTGGGGGGATACTAGTACCACCCCGACACCCGAACCATTCAGCATCTTGGAACCGTCAAAGAACATGGTCCAGTGCTCCGAGTGAACTTGAGTCGGCAGTTGCTGTTCGATCCACTCGGTGAGGAAATCAGCTATTGCTTGGGACTTGATAGCTTTCTTTGCCTCAAACTGAATATCTAAGGGAAGGAGTTCAATCGCCCATTTTGCCACTCGACCAGTTGCATCTCTGTTGTGCAGAATCTCTGATAATGGAGCGTCGCTGACGACTATAACAGAGTGGTCAGAGAAATAGTGTGCAACCTTCTTCGTGGTCATGTAAATCCCATAAACAAGCTTCTGATAGTGCGGATATCTCTGTTTTGACGGAGTCAGAACTTCAGAAACATAATAAACCGGGCGCTGAACTTTATAGGCTTTTCCCTCTTCTTCTCGCTCGACCGTAAGTACTGTACTGACGACTTGTCCAGTGGCTGCTATATAAAGCAGTAAAGGCTCTTTGCTGATTGGGGCAGCAAGCACCGGGTTGGGTGGAAAGCGTGGCTTTTAGCTCGCAAACGCCGCTACGCCTTCGGAGTCCACTCGAACTTATCCGACTTCTTCATCGACCGGTAGAGAGGCGCCTTCTCACCGAGTCTGGAAATGAATCGACTTAGGGTGGCCAAACAACCAGTAAGCTTTTGGACATCATGCACACGCACAGGGCGTCTCATTCGTAGTATGGCACCAACTTTCTCGGGGTTAGCATCAATCCCTCGTTCGGAAACGAGAAAACCGAGTAACTTTCCTCCTGGAACTCCGAACGTGCACTTTGATGGATTAAGCTTGATATCGTACCTTCTGAGGTTGGCAAAGGTCTCAGCAAGGTCAGCAAGTAGGTCGGAACCTTTGCGTGGCTTGACCACAATGTCATCCATGTACGCTTCCACATTCCGACTGATTTGAGTGAGTAAACACTTCTGAATCATCTGCATGAATGTGGCTCCAGCGTTCTTCAGACCGAATGGCATAGTGACATAGCAGAAGCACCCGAATGGGGTGATGAAAGCTGTTTTAATTTCATCGGGTCCATATGCATGCATCTGATGATATCCGGAATAGGCGCCCAAAAGGACAAACGCTCACATCCCGCAGTCGAATCGACTATCTGATCGATGCGAGGGAGAGGAAAGTGATCCTTCGGGCAGGCCCGATTGATATGCTTGAAGTCGATGCACATGCGAAGTGAATTGTCCTTCTTAGGGACCATGACAACGTTAGCTAACCACTCGGAGTGGTAAATCTCTCGAATAAACTCAGCTGCCACGAGCCGAGCCACTTCTTCATTGATTGCCTTTCTCTTCTCTACAGCGGACCGTCGAAGATGTTCCTTGACCGGTTTTACCTTTGGATCGACTCGCAAACGATGCTCAGCCAGTTCTCTGGGAACACCCGGCATGTCAGAAGGTTTCCATGCAAAGATGTCCCAGTTCTCACGTAGGAACTGGATGAGCGCTTCTTCCTATTTGGAGTCGAGAGTTGTTGAAATGTGGGTCGGAGCAGCGTTGGGATCGATCGGGTGGATATGAACCGGTTTCGTTTCACCGAAGACTGAAATGTCAATCCGTTGCGAGCTTCTTAGCTCGCAGCAAATCACTCGGATCTGCATTTTTCTAATACTCCTGCAATTCCACTACTGCCATCTGCGCATCGGCGATCTTCGAGCCCTTCTGGAAGCACTCTTCTTCTTTCTTTCGATTGCCAGTGATAGTGATCACACCCTTGGGACCAGGCATTTTCAATTTGAGGTACACATAGCATGGTCGAGCCATAAAACGTGCATAAGCCAGTCTGCCCAGAATGGCGTGATAAGCACTATGGAAATCCACAACTTCAAATGTTAACTTTTCTTTGCGGTAATTCTTGTAATCACCGAAAACCGCGTCAAGAGCAATCTGGCTGAGTGATTCAGCCTTCTTGCCTAGAATGACTCCATGGAAACTCATACTGCTTTCATTGAGTCTGGACATCGGAATTCCCATCCCTTTTAACGTTTCTGCATACAGAATGTTCAGGCCACTACCACCATCCATCAGAACTTTAGTCAGTCGAGTGCCTTCGACAACTGGATCGACCACCAAAGCTTGCCTCCTGTGGTGGCTATGTGCGTCGGGTGATCGAACGAGTAGAATGTGATGGCGATGCTGAGAACATTTCAAATAACTGGGTGTTGCCGGAGCGACCATATTCACTTCTCTGTTGATCACTTTCAGTCGACTCTTACTCTCAACATCAGCAAAAATCATCAGAGTGGAATTGACGTGAGGGTAACCATCATCACTCTCCTCCTTGTCCTCAACCTTGTCTTGACTCTTTTTCCTTGTCTTTGGTTTGTTTCTCTCGGAACTGCTGGATCAGGAGCCGACACTGCCGAGTGGTATGCTTCGGATAAATGATTTTACCCTCTTCATCTTTCTTTGTGTGGATGTGGCATGGCAAATCTAGCACATCATTTCCATCTTGATCTTTTATCTTCTTAGGGTTCCATGGCCCCTTGGGCTTCCCTTTGGGTTTTCCTTGAGTCACGGCTAAGGTTTCCCTAGGAGCAGCTGGCTCGGCTTTGCGCTTCTGCTTCCGACTGGAGTTTTCTCCTCCGGTTTCGTGGGCGACTGATTTGTGCTTGCCACTCCGTAGCCGATCCTCTTCTTCGCCATTAGCATACTTGGTGGCAATCTCCATCATTCGACTCAGAGACATGTCTCCGGTCCGACCGAACTTCAAGTTCAACTCTCGATATTTGACGTCTTCCTTGAAGGCACAAACTGCTTGGTGATCAGATACGTTCTCTACTGTGTGATGCAGTGTGATCCATCTCTGGATATAATCCCTCAAAGTTTCATTTGTCTTCTGCACACAAGATTGCAGCTCTGTCAATCCTGCTGGTCGTTTGCATGTCCCTTCAAATGTTCTGACAAACACTCGGGCAAGATCTTCCCAAGTGTAAATGATGCTGGGTGCTAATTGATTCAGCCATGCTCTGGTTGAACCCTCTAACATCAGAGGCAGGTGTTTCATGGCCACTTCATCATTGCCGCCGCCAATCTAAATAGTCACTCGGTAATCCTCAAGCCAAGTGTCAGGCTTGGACTCACCAGTGAACTTACTGACTCCAGTCGCCAACATGAAGTTGGGAGGAATCACTGTGGCCCTGATGGCTCTGCTGAAGCACTCTGGACCTGAGACACGCACTCTGCTGCTGGTGGGCACATCTCTGTCATGACCTTCTCGGTGAGCTCTGTTCCTGTCGACCAAACCTTGAACGAGAATAGATCTCGCATCAAAGCCTGGCTTCCTGGGGTCGACTGGAATCCTTTGCCCAAAACTATGAGGGCGTTTGTCATCATATTGTCGAGGCACGTATTATCCACTCCTTGGGGGAGGTGTGGGAACTCGATGCCGATCATCACGATCGAGTCGGTGATCATACTGCTCACGGTTTCTATACTGATCGCGCCGGTCACCATGTCCCTCACTCCTCGGGGGCGATCTTGGGCTATGAGCCGACTGGACTGTATCTGCAACAACGGACCTGCTATGGATCCTATTCCGTGACTGTGACACAACCGTATACTGCTCTCCCGCCGCCCGCAGTAAAGCTCTGATCTGCATTAAACCTCTGCCGGCTTCTGACTGGGAGGGCTGAATTGACTCTGCTATTCGAGCTGCAGCTGTAAGATTTTGGATCGGAGTTCGATATACCTGAGTCGGAGGTGGAAAAAGATGGCGTCGACTGGATTCTTGAACCCTTTGCCAAGACGCTGCCGAGTACTCGGAGATTTTCGGTCGAGTGCGCCAACCAGATTGGCGTGCATCCTCCAAGGCCCGGGCCTCGGGGGTTTCTCCAACGATAGGAGTGTGAAGAGCATCCATGTTCCGGCGGCGAAGCTCTTCCCTCTGCTCCGAAGAGAGGGGCTCGGGGAGGTATTCCTCATGGGCATGCGATGGATCGCCTCTGCCGTCGCCACCATCGGTGCGAGGGAAGCCGGGAGGACTGCGAGGTCCATCGACCATCAGGACCTCCATCGCTGGATCATCTGTCGCACTCGAGATCACGGTCTCTGCGGAGCCAGT
Source organism: Aegilops bicornis (assembly GCA_021605145.1). Classification (NCBI taxonomy): domain Eukaryota; kingdom Viridiplantae; phylum Streptophyta; class Magnoliopsida; order Poales; family Poaceae; genus Aegilops; species Aegilops bicornis. Next base: position 599,117,674 of record CM038670.1, read on the forward strand.
CGAACAGGCCGTAGAGAGATTCGTCGGGCTTGATCGCCGTGACTTGGGGGGTGGCCGTTTGGCGAGCCACCGCGTGCCTCACCCATCGCTGAAGCCTTGACCCACCGGAGCGCTTGCACCGGCGGGCGATGGGGCGGGAGGATGCCACAGGTGCCGACCGATACTGGGTCGAGGGCTGCCTCAGGAGGACGCCGCGGACGCACACGCGAAAGTGCGTTGCCCCGTGGACGGGGAACTCATCGACGTCGAGTGGAGCCTCCTGAAGCCAAGCGGAGTCGTCGGCGACGAACACGAGCGCACCGAGACGGATCTCACGGCCCTCAGCCAAACCTCCGCCTGAAACCATGATGAAGGGGATCAAAAAGATTGCAACTTCTCCAACAAGTCGCTAAGACACCTGCCCCATGGTGGGCGCGAACTGTCGTGGTTCTGAGTCTGACAGTAGAATAGGGGGGTAGGAATGTAGAGGCAAGATCTTAGCTATGGAGGAGTTGTACACGCTAGTTTTATGAGTTCAGGCCCTTCTCGGAGGAAGTAACAACCCTACGTCTCAGAGCCCGGAGGCGGTCGACTGGATTATATGCGTGTGAGTTACAGGGGGTGCAAACCCTTGTCCCAGAGGAGGGGGGTGGCTTATATAGAGTGCGCCAGGACCCCAGCTCCCCTCCATTACATAGGGTTCAATGTACATAAAGAGGTGGCGTAACAGGTAACGCCTGTATTGAAGTCCTGCAAATGATCATTAAATATCTGGGTAAATGCCCGACCGTTGCTGCGCAGAGCGTCTTTAGGTCTTCTTATTGTCGAGTGGTTTGATGGTCGAGTGACCTGGATAAAATGGGATCTCCGAGTGGATGGTAGGTCGAGTGGACTTCACTCAACGCCTTTGCTGGATCCCTTCTTCTCATACTTGAACTTCTTTGTTCTTAGGACAAGGACCTTAGGTAGGATGTATAGGTCAGGCCTATTACCCTACCCTAGGTTTGTGTCTACATCAATAGACCCTTGGTAAAAGGATCTGCCATGTTCTTAGACGTTTGGATATAATCCAATGCAATAACTCCGGAGTTTTTCATTTTCCTGACAGACTTTAACCTTCTCTGAACGTGTCTTGATGACTTCATGTTATCCTTTGAGCTGCTCATTTTCGTGACCACAGTTTGATTGTCACAGTTCATAAGGATACCCGGTACAGGTTTCTCAACAACCGGCAAGTCATTCAAGAGCCGGCGAAGCCAATATCCTTCGACCGTAGCTGCATCTAGTGCTATGAGTTCTGCTTCCATTGTTGACCTCGTTAAGATGGTCTGCTTGCAAGACTTCCAAGAAACAACACCACCTCCATGAGTGAATACATATCCGCTCGTGGCCTTTATCTCATCAAGATTCGAGATCCAGTTTGAGTCACTATACCCTTCAAGCACCTTTGGGTGCCCGGTGTAGTGAATTCCATAATTGCAATGCCTTTCAAATAATGCAGAACTCTCTCTAGAGCTTTCCAATGCACATCTCCTGGTTTTGAAACAAACCGACTTAGTTTGCTAACAGCAAAAGAGATGTCAGTCTTGTTGTTGCAGCTAAGTACATAAGCGAGCCAATAATCTGAGAATACTTCAGTTGATCTTTAGCAATTCTTTGATTCTTTCGAAGCAGCACACTAGCATCATATGGTGTTGGAGAGGGCTTGCAGTCACTATAGCCAAAGCGACTCAAGATCTTTTCCACATAGTGAGATTGAAGCAATGTAATCCCACCATCGTCGTCTCTCAACAACTTGATGTTCAGAATGACATCAGCCACTCCTTAATCTTTCATCTCAAAACAGCGAGATAGAAAGTACTTGACCTCCTTAATAACATTCAGATTTGTTTCGAAAATCAGTATGTCGTCAACATACAAGCAAAGGATAACTCCCTCGCCCCCACCATGGCGATAGTACACACATTTGTCGGCTTTGTTTACAACAAAGCCTGCAGCTGTTAAAGTTCTTTCAAACTTCTCATGCCACTGTTTGGGTGCTTGCTTGAGTCCATACAAAGACTTCAAAGAACTTGCACACTTTTCTTTCCGACCATCTAGTACAAACCCATCTGGTTGTTCCATATAAATTTCCTCGTCCAACTCTCCATTTAGGAAAGCAGTCTTAACATCCATTTGATGAGCGAGAAGACCATGCGAGGCAGCTAGTGAAAGTAGAACTCGAATAGTGGTCGACGAGCCACGGTGAGTAAGTATCAAAGAAGTCTTCACCTTCATTTTGGGTATAACCCTTAGCCACGAGCCGAGCCTTGTACTTTTCAATAGTACCATCAGGCCTAAGCTTCTTCTTGAATACCCATTTGCATCCTATAGGTTTGCACCCATAAGGACGATCGATTTATCTCCCAAGTTTAATTTGCCAAGATGGAATCCATCTTGCTACTTCGCTTCCTTCCAATAGTCGTCTTCGTATGCATCGTAGGCCTCTGAAATAGAACCGGAGTGTCATACATGAGATACACAAGAAAATCATCACCAAAGGACTTTGCAGTCCTCTGTCTCTTGCTCCTAATAGGAACTTCATTGTTCTCCTCCACAGGACTTTCAAAGTGTTCCATCGAAATGTCAGGTTCGGTAATTGTAACTGGTTCCTGATTCAATGAACTAGGCATCTCCTGATTAGATGAGGTAGCCATATCCTTCATGGGAAAGATATCTTCAAAGAAATTCGCATCATTCGACTCCATGATCGTACCAACATGCATGTCAGGTACCTCAGATTTTACAACCAAGAATCTATAGCCAATGCTATGAAATGCATATCCCAGGAAAACACAATCCACAATCTTTGGTCCAAGCTTCCGCTTCTTTGGAATTGTAACATTGAGTTTCGCCCAACAACCCCATGTTCGTACATAAGAGAGTTTTAACCTTTTCTTCTCCCACTCCTCGAATGGAGTTATCTCTTTGTTCTTTGTGGGAACTCGGTTCAGGACATGACATGCAGTCAATATCTTCTCCCCCCACCATGCCTTGGGGAGAACCGATGTGTCTAACATGGCGTTAACCAAATCTGTTAGAGTACGGTTCTTTCTTTCGGCCACCCCATTTGACTGAGGTGAATAGGGAGGCGTCCTCTCATGGATTATACCATGTTCCGCATAAAAAGCATCAAATTCATTGGAAAATACTCTCCACCATGGTCGGACCTAAGCCTCTTTATTTTTCGATCAAGTTGGTTTTCCACTTCAGCTTTATAGATCTTGAAAAAGGTCAAAGCCTCATCCTTAGATTTCAGAAGATACGCACGGCAGTATCTAGTGGAGTCGTCAATTAACGTCATGAAATATTTCTTTCCACCTTTTGTCAAAACACCATTCATTTCACATAGATCTGAATGTATGAGTCCTAGTGGTGCAAGATTTCTCGTTTCCGTAGTCACATGAGACTTACGAGGTTGCTTAGCTTGCACACACACTTGACACTTGGATCCCTTGACAGTGGTGAAACTAGGGATTAAGTTCAACTTCGCTAGTCGCGACATGCAACCAAAGTTAACATGACATAGACGTGAATGCCACACATTTGATTCACTATTGTTGCAAATATGATTAACAATTTTATTGCAAACGTCTGATAAGGATAAACGAAACAGGCCTCCTGACTCATAGCCTTTACCAACAAAGGTTCCATACTTGGATATTACAAATTTATTCGACTCAAAGACAAGCTTGTAGCCATCTCTACACAAAAGAGATCCGCTAAAAAGATTTTTATTGACGGAGGGGACATAATGCATGTTCTTCAGCCGCACGATCTTCCCCGAAGTAAACTTCAGATCGACCGTGCCAACACCATGAATGTAAGCACTTGAACCGTTGCCCATCGGCCGCGGTTGAAGTCCCCATGATCCGATAAAGACGAAAACATGGAAATATCACCGCATACATGCACATTAGCACCCGTGTCAATCAACCAATCAGGAGAATGACATATTGAAGGAATAATGGGGAATATACCATACCCAGCATCCTTTATGTCAGTGTCTCCAATGACAATATTAGCGGTCTTGCCGCCTTTCCCAGGGTGACGCTTGTCATAGCGATTAGGGCAACTAGGAGCCCAATGATCAGGATCCCCACACACATGACAAGCACCTTTCTTCTTGTCATTCTTCTTCTTGAAGTTCGTGTGTTGCACAGCCTTGTTCTTCCCATCAAACTTTGCTTTACCATCAAACTTGCCCTTGTTCTTGCACTTGTGGGGCTGGAAGTTCTTGTTCTGTACCAGATTGGCACTAGATCCTCCCTCAATACCTCGAGCACGTGTGTCCTTTGCTCTCGCCTTTTCTTCCACATCAATAGTACCGATGAGATCCGAAACGGAAAACTACTGTCTCTTATGCTTCAGTAAGGTAGCAAAGTTCCTCCACGAAGGAGGAAGCTTAGTGATGATACCTCCGGCAACAAACTTGTCCGGTAGAATACAGTTGAAGTGCTCATGTTCTCTAGCAAATGACTGTATCTCATGAGCTTGCTCAACCACGGAGCGCTCTTCACCATCCTGTAATCATAGAATTGCTCCATGATGTACAACTCGGTGCAAAGATCCGAGACCCCAAACTTGGCCTCGAGTGCATCCTACATATCTTTCCCATTATCAATTGACGCATAAGCATCAACTATGTTCTCACCAAGAACACTCAAGAGAGCAGCCTTAAACAGAGTATCCATTTTCTGAAAAGCTTGTGCCTGTTGAGCATCAAGCTCCCCTTCAGGTTTTCCAAGAGTGGCGTCATAGCAACTCATGGTTTGAAACCATAAGACTGCTCTCACGCGCCACCTCTTATAGTGGATACCCTCAAACATAGGAGGTCTCATGGAAGCAGCAAAACCACTTGGGGTAAATTGCCTATAATAAGGTTTTTGGATTGTTGTAAATATGAGCAATTTACCAAATAATTTTGCTAACGTAAATACTAGATAAAGCATGACTAATATAGCAGAGATAAAGTAAGTCATACAATCTGACAGAGTGAAGGTAAATAGCATCTGCATATATGAACTTGAACTAAACACATCTAGAACAGACACTAGATGAAGTTGCATATATGAAGTAGTACTTGTCATATGTAGGGCAGGAACTAGAGCAAAGAACTGTGGCAGAACATCTAACAGAAAGAGCAAGAACATATACGGGACAGCAGCAGCAGAAGCACTGTACTTGGGGTCGACATCCTCTCAAGCCATGTCGTCGATGAGGTTGTCGACGTCGGGGAAGAAGTCTTCGTCGGGGAGGTAGTCGTTGGAGTCCATGATGAAAAAGTCAGTAGTCGCGCGGAGCGCTCCCCAAAAACCTTATCACCCTTCTCCCGTACAGGACTCAAAAGGTGCGGTTCCGAAGGCCTACTGTCCCGACCTGCGGTGCACGCCGCAAGCCGGGATGGGGAAGATCGTAACAGCAGCGCAGTGCTCAGGAACTTTGTGGCGAGAGGAAGAGGATCTTCTGGTGTGTCTCTCGGGAGAGGAGCGACCTCTCTTATATAGGCACAGGATAAGGAGCTCGACTCATTCCCGCAACCCCGCGGCGCGTCGTGACGAGGCGAGGCGGGCGGCGAAGGAGGAGCGCGCGTGGATGTCCCTCTTGTTCTCATGCTCATACATGTGGGGAAAGAACCTCCCTTATAAAGAGGTCCAACTCCCTCTAAACTAGCAATGTGGGACTAAAATTTTGTTCCACCTCTTGCCTTGCACGAATGGGCTGTGTGGGCCTCTAGGATTTATTAGGAATTTCTGAAACTGCTATTGGGCTAGGCCCAAAATAGACAAAATTCCAGCAACTATCAGGCATGAGCTAGTCAGGTCTCACAAGATTGCTAACAAAAAGCATATCTGGAACCTGATGCATGGCGTTGTTCGCTCATGCTGATCTGTTCTTAAGTACCACTCCATGGAATGGAAGGGCAAAGGCCCTCCTCGTGTGAGAGTTAGAGTACTATCAACTTTTAATTAATTATAATTGCATGGTTGTGCAATTTGTAACTAGTTCCAAGTTTAAGTCCTTTCTTCTAGATGTTGTAAGGGCCAGCCTCCTCCAGGAATTGCAAGTCTAACTATGGATGTCATGCCTAGGACTTATTATGTTAGATTGGAGAGTGCAATCTTGGATAAGGCATGTGCCCTGTGGCTTACTGTGGGCTATATGGAGTAGTTTGCTACATGCAATTTTGTTGTGGATGAGTTGTATCAATGTATCATGATCCATGAAGTTATGAGACCACATTTTTGTTGTCCTTTTTTCCATTTAGAAGTTTTTTGTGGAGTTGGCGCTAGATGTTGATAGTGTTCGCATAGTCCCCGAACAGAAACAACAACGTTCCAGTAATGTCGGGGATATACCCCGCGGTATGACCCAGCCGAAAATATGACCCGACCGGACTTGGCGGCTCACTGATGACCCCGACGGCGGGTCAGATGGATGGCAAGGCCCAAGGCCTAGAAGGCCGGTTCATGTGATGGTGGGCCGGCTTAAGAGGAAAGACATAAGGAATATTCTCTTACAAAGGAAGCAAGACTAGGACTCCACTTATAGTAGAGTAATCTTAATCCTACTAGGACTAGTCATGTAACCCGCCCCTTCAACATATATAAGGGGGCACGGCACCCCAAGAGGGACAGAAAATAATCTCTAAAGCTAGACACAACTAAAGGGGAGCCGGCTTAGGAGGCGACTCCCTAATGAGCATAATGAGACCTAGCCACAAACAACATGTAGGGCTATTACCGGATGATGTTTTCCGGGGCCCGAATCTGTCTAAATCCTTGTCTTGTGTGTTGATCCGCCTCGCGTCTCTCATCCCAATCAACCCCTCTCAAGCTACCACACAGATGCGTTGGCCTCACGACTAAGTCCTCACACTAGAACATCTGCCGTGACAATTCCACGACAAGTAATGTATGTGGATTTATATGATAATGGGACGTAAAATCAAGTAACTGATGGGCACGACAAGATTTTACCCAGGATTGGGCCCTTGGGATTCAAGTAACAGCCCTAATCTTGCTTGTCCGAAATTATATATATATCAACAAGTACAAAGTAGGGGTCCACCGACATTGGCACGAAGTCAATGGGAAATTTGATGGTCGATCTTGACCGGTTGTCCAAGATTGAATCTAATTTAGGTTAAAACTAGCGCTTTGGTTTCGTTGTCTTTGTCGTCCTGTAGTCCTCCTCCTGGTCTTGGTGTGTGGTTATTTGTACCCTCACTTCGGTCGGTACGATCCCTTCCTATCTTGGTCTCCTGGTTGTGAATAGATTGATTCTTCCTTTGTCGGAGAATGGTATGCGTCCTTTCGAGGAGTTCGAGGGGTACCTGCCTCGCGTCTTTCCTTGTCAGGCATGAACTCCCTGCTGGGTTGGACTAATAGTTTCAGGAAGTACTCCTTGGACTCGTGCGTGGCTAGTCATGGACTTGATCACACTACTCATCCACAGATATCATGCGGTACCTTTAGTAGTTGGGTCAGGCTTTGGCACTAATGTGGCGTTGCGAAAGAGGATGTTGGCATAGGATCACTAGGGAGTGGATGGAAGGAGAAACTGAGGTTATATGGTGTGCTGGTTGTTTTTGGAGGAGGATCTAGCAATGGCGGCAGAAGCGACATGGCATCTAAAGTTTCAACTGTCTAGTTGGGTGAGAAGGAACTCTGTAGCGCAACCGCCACAAGTGGCATGTATGATAGAGTGCTCTTGGAGAAGTAGATGCATAGCCGGTGAGACTGCTGTCAGTGAGGTGATGGGAGTACGAAACCCTAGGAGATCTACTCTTAGAATTCGATGCCCATAGCATTGTCGACACTAGTGAAGTGGTGTCGGGTGACTTGCTCGATGTGAACGTGGAGAGGGTAATCAGGCATCAAAGTAGTGGTGGCCGACAGGCGGGTGGAGTGGGCTAGTGGGAGTGGTTCTAGCTGGGAGTGAGTAATGAGGGGGTGCCGTCGGAGTGATCACTGACGCCAACAAGCTATGTTAGTCGATGGGGGTGAAGGGGAGCGTGGGAGGAGCGAGGGGAGAGCGATTGCGAGGCATGACATCGGTGGCGCTGACACCATGTGTCGGCCCCCAAAACCACCCTGGGGACAACTGCTTGAACCAGGAAGCCGCGGAGTGTTTGAGACAATGGACGACAAACGGGAATGCAAACTAGGGGTGGCAGGACGACATGCGATGTATCGGGCAGTGGGGGAAGGCGCTCAGAGGTAGGTTTTGAGGTGTGGCTAGCCGGTTTTAAATAACTAGGGTATGCATGGAACGGTAGAGGCATGAATGCGGGTAGTTGGAGTAGGCTTCTTAGACGATGCGAGATGGTGAATGCAGGGATTTTTTGTTCAAAAGGACCACCTGTCAAACACAATTAACAGAAAAGACCATCTCTGGATCACATTGACAAAATGGATCAGTTAGACTGTGACGGCAGGCTCAGCCAACATGTGGCACCTGCCGCCACGGGCTCAGGTGGCAGCACCTGCCGCCACTGCCTCAGGCGGCAGCCGTCGTGCCACAGTTTTTTCATCCGTCCGACGGGATGGAGCAGCTCTTGTGGGACCTGCCGCCGCCACGCGAGGCGGCGCTTGGCTAGTCCAGCTTGGTTCCACACCGATGCATGCATGCATGCAAAGAATGCTGAGCGAACACACACTGTCACACGCTATAATACATGCGCAGTCCCATCATTCATTTGATAAAATCTGGCAAACCTGCTGCTGGCAAAGGGTGCCGCCGCAGCATGGGGCGGCAGGCTCTACGTCTTCCGTTCTCCGTTCTCAGATAACGCTTGGTGCTGTGCTGCTCAACATGCCGCGTGCGACCATGGCGGCAGCTCTTGCCGCCTGCACCCGTGGCGGCAGGTGCCACGTGTTGGCTGGCGCGCCTGCCGTCACGGTGCAGCTGGTCTTTTTTGTCATTGGGGCTTAAAAATGGTTTTTTTTGTTAATTTGATTCGGCAGATGGTTTTTTTGGACAAAAATCGAATGCAGGTGGGCGGACCGCCAATCACGTCCGATGTGAATGCTGATAGGCGGATGATAGGTCACATCAGGCTGAATACATGGAGGGTTCTGGAGCCAAACGTCCGGATAGGTTTTTTGGGTGGGTCAAATGTGTGAAAGTTTGAACGTCCAAACTCCCCTAGAGCTCCTCCAATTTACGACTTGTTTACGGGGATTCCGAGCATATAGACAACTCGAACCCAATTTGATGGGGGAGATGGTCCACGTTGAAGATCTAAAAAAGCCTGAACGGCCGAGTTCAGACATTCATGGTTGTGTTTGATGATCCGCCTCGAAGATCCCCTAACATTTCCTCTTTTTAAAATTTCAGACGGCCATGTATCACATGGACCGGCATGCCTGCGTGGCACGATATCCTGCACGCCACTCCATGCATGCACCTGCATCCCCAGCCAAGATCGCTGCCGCAGACGACGGGGCCGGGGAATCCGAATCAATGCAAGGCGCCGGCGGCGCGCATGTGGCTTCGGAGCCTCCGTGTCAAGGAGGCACAGGCTTAGCTCGAGAATAATGCAGACTCCGAGGCACCATGACATACCGAAGAGCATCGTTGCTAGTTATATCCTGCACGCGTTCGATAGATCGCTCCGCACACCGTATGCATGTGGGCATGTGGCTGGTGGAGTCGATCCTTGGGAGCTAGTAGTACCAGTAATTATATCACGTAAGACACGAACCGGGAAGATGCTAATGCATGCGTGATGATGAGTTAGGTGATAATCTCGATCGTCGGAAAAAGTCCATTTTAAACCTTGAACTTGTAGAGGTTCGGCGAATCAAACCCTCAAGTTAAAATCCTTGTCGTTTGCACCCTGAAGTATGTAATCCTGGTCTAAATCAAACCCTGGCAAAAAGTCAACCGGGATTTGTCTGATGGGCCAGCCCATTTGTTTTTTTCCTCAAAAAAAGTTGGTTTTATTCTTCTGTCGCACAGGCCGAACTCCGACTGGTCCAGCCCACGAAACTTGGCGACCGTCGGCTAAAAAATTGCAACACAAAAGAATATACACCTAAAAGAAAGCAACACAAAACTATATGAATGAACACCAGATTCTAATATTTTCTTAAATTTCGAACGCAAAGTTTTATTTGATTCTTTTTGAGTGTTTATGAAAAGCGACTACTTCTCAAATTTGTGAACAAATTTACGAAACTAAATTTGGAGAATTTAAACAAACTTTTGGAACATACACATTTTCTAAAACACCCGAACAAAATTAGGAAAACGAAAAAAAATAAAACTCGCAAACAACTTTGAAACGGGAACATTTTAGAACTCCTGATTTTTATTGAAAACACGGACATCTTTAGAATTTTGTGAAATATAGGAATATTTTTTGAAACTCCAGAAAAAAATTAGAACACACGAACATTTTTTTATTTTGTGATTTTTTTTAAAAACGGAACCAATTTTCTTTAAAAAGTTGTCAAAATATATAAAAAAAACATTCTGAACAATTTTTCAAAATAAGGAACATGTTTTTAAATTCCCAAACAATCTTATAATCTGGTTCATGAACAACTTTATATTCTTTCCAGAATCTGGTTCACGAGGTTCTTATTTGTGCGCTTATCTGTTGCAAATACGCAGCTTCACGAATTTAAGAAAAAAAAGAAAAAAAAGAAGCAAGTGGACACAAAAGATGTGGTGGTAGCTTCCGTCTACCCTAAGGCTTATTTTTTTTACAGAAAAAAACTAAAGCAGGCTGGCCCAGCAGGGAGCAGGGTGTGCATCTGCGTTTTAATAAAACAAATGAATAATTTCGACCGTTGAACATTTTTTTAATATACAATGAACAATTTGTTAAATACACATTGAACATTTGTGTGATATATGCTAATCAATTTGTAAATACACAGTGAACATTACTGTGATATAAGCTGAACAATTTGAAAATACACAATGAGCATTACTGTGATGTGCGCTGAACAATTTGAAAGTACATATTGAACATTTTTTCCCTATACGCTGAACATTTTGAAGTACATCATAAACATTGTTTTGAATATATGATGAACATTTTCATAATACATGATAAACTCTTGTATAATACACACAAAAAAGAAGAAATAAAAAATAAACAGAAGAAACACAGATCGTTTGTCGTATTAAAGTATTATTAATGAAAAAATACACAATGAAGCATTTCCTTATAATGTATTAATGGAAGAAAAAGGAAAACGAAAAACAAAAGAAAGAAAAACCGAAAGAAAAAGGCAGAAAGAAAGAAAGAACCAGAAAGAATAAACCTAAAAGATAAAATAAAACAAAAAGTCAACAAAAGAAATGGACAGAAAAACAAAGCAGTGCATCGGCAGCGCTGGCGCTGTCACAATGGGCCGGCCCACCAGCGTAGCCACTGCTGTGGGCGGCAAATAGGTTCCACCACCAAACCGGCCTTCCTTTGTAATCCCTGTTTGGCAAACGACTCCAGGGTTTGATTTAGACCGGGATTGCACAGTTCAGGGTGCAAACGACCGGGATTTGGACTTGAGGGTTTGATTCGCCGAACCTCTACAAGTTCAAGGTTTAAAATAGACTTTTTCCTCGATCGTCTCTAGAGGATCGATGTCGGGTAGCTAGAAAAAAAAGCTGTGCAATTGGGACTCTGGCATGCGTCTACGTAGCTAATTTGATTCGGCCCGGAGGACTATTAGCTGAACAGATGAGCCTCCTGGCTGTCTTGTCTCTAAATATTTTTTTTGAGGAACCGGCAGAAGCACTGCCTTTTTCTTTATAGAAGAGATGGCGAAAGGACGCAATTTACAGAGGGGCGAGCGTTTTTAGAAAACTTCGCAGAAACCACAAAAGACCAACCTAGAATCTAGCTTAGCCAATGCCGGCGGTTGGCAGGATGCCGGCAAACGCCAGGTCGCGCTAATTGATTGCGTCTAGGGCTAGAGCCGCCACATCGCGATGCGTCAGCCTTTGTCCAGTGAAGACTCGCCTATTTCGCTCCTTCCAAACAGACCATATCGTGTAGATGATTCTTCCACAGCGCCTCTTGCGAACTTGCTTGGACTGGGAATTCAGAGTCTTGTCCCACCAGTCAGACACATTTCCTGGCTCCGGGAGGAACCCGAGATTGAAACGCCTTCGTTGGTCCAAGAGTTCACCTGCTTCCAAACCGCGACCGTGAAGGGACAGTCTTTGCAGAGGTGAGTTGTTGTTTCTGGCTGCTGAAGACAGAGCATGCATCTGGAGTCGTGAGGCCATCCCCTCACGGCCAGCATATCTGCAGTGAGAATTCTTCCGTGCAGAGTAAGCCATGCGAAGAACTTGCACTTGGGCTCAGCGTTTGCGGACCAGACCTTGGTCGTGTCAAAACGTGAGTAGGAGCCGAAGAACTGCGCGCCGTAGGCAGAGGCTGCTGAGTAAGTCCCCGAGGTGGTTAAGTTCCAGCGAATGGTGTCCTCTTGGTCAGGGAGGAGGGTGATCTGACTAATGTGGTTCGAGAGAGACGAATTCACCTAGCTGCTGGACGGCCAATCACGGCCACGCGGTGCACCCCGCGTCGTGGTGCCACGGGAGTCGAACTCGCCAGGGATGACGACGTCGTCAGTGGACACAGGTGCGTGGCCGTCGATGGTTCCGCGGTGGCATGGCGGGAACACGGATGTCGGAAGGGAGTACGCCACATGCTGGCCATCTTGCGTCTCCGCGTCAAGGGGGGCCGAAGTGTAGTCCTCAACCCGCAGCAGGTGGACGATGATGTAACTTCTGTTTTATTTCAATAAAGCTAGCCATGACGGCATTTCTTTAAAGAAAAAAAAGGAAAATAGTTTTTTTCGGTTTCATACTGACTGACCGGCCGGCGGCGGTTAAGTGAACCAGGGCACCTGCATCTGGACTGACCCAACCAAAGCCCCTATTTCGATATGAGATGTGCAACGCTGATGAATGATGACTTAGTTTAAAGAAGTAGGATTTCTTTCTCTTTGCCAGGGAAATGTCGTTAATGTTTCATTGCCAGAACCGTGAAGTACCTTTAGTTTTTTTTTTTGAACCGGGCTTTTCGACCCTTTTCCATTGCATAGAACGGAAATACATCAGTCCCAGAAACATGTTCAGAAGGAAGGGAAAGGGGAAAAGCGAGTTCAAGCACTGCCAGGAAACCCACTACACTCGCCCGACATCGTCACGAGTGTTATGGGGCGAAAACCTGAGCAGCACAAATATTTTCATAAAGTCTGACTAGCTATTACAAACCGATCTGCTGGAGGACCAAAATGACACTACCAGACCAAAATAACATGCTAAACGAAGTAACGAGGAGCAGCAGGCTTCAGACTTTCGGCGTGGATCGCCCGGGGGGGATCATTCTCCGGTGATCGGCTGCCTGGCCACCTCGCACAGCTTCATCATCTGCATGGCCCCCACCCTGACCAGCTCCGCGCCTGTGTGTAGCCTCTTAGCATCATCTCCTTGCTGCAGACATGTCCAATAGAGCAAGAAAGAGCAATAGAAAAAACTATCTCAAAAGGGGTTTTGATCATTTTCTTCTTAAAGGTGGCTCGATTTCGGGCTAGCCAGATAGCCAAAGAAAGTACCGCCAGCCCACCGTGATAGAATTTCTCTCCCAGAAGAAAAGCATGGCACCACGCATAATACTGCCAAGAATTACTGGGGCATCTATCAAGACCCAACACGATCCCAACGGATCTCCACAGACATTTTCGCCACAGGCATGTAAAAAACAAATGTCTAGAACTCTCGGTCTCACACAAAAGGAACAACAAGGATTACTGTGCCATCTCCTACCCCGCATGACCTGTCTAGTCAAGACAAGATCTTGTGACATCTGCTAGAGGAAGATTTTTATTTTAAGGGGAAGTTTGGCTCTCCAAATCCATCTATAGTGGCATCCGCTAATCGATCTCTCCACCACTTGTAGACCGACTTAGTCGAGAACTTACCGTTTTGGTTGAGCCCCCAGGACACCCAGTCGCTAGTAGCGGTTAGCGTAAGGCCATCCACCGTAGCTTGGATCGTCTTCCATTGCTCAGACAGTTCGGCACTAAGCCCCCGTCTGAAGAAAGTGTTAATATCCACTAGTCGCACCCTACTCACCGTGCATTCAGGAGCAGTGCAGATAGCGAAGATTTGTGGGAATTGCTCCCTAAAAGGGGGTAGCCCTTTGATAGGATCCATCCACACCCGGGCAATATTACCAGATTCGATGTTAATCTTCCTCCCCACCAGGTAAACTTCCTTTACCTTCAGAAGAGCTTTCCAGCATGGTGAATCAGAAAACCTCGCACCCACCTCAAGAATAGCTTTGTTTCTAAGGTATCTAACACGCACAATATCCTGCCACAACCCGTTTTGGGTCTCCAGCTTCCACCACCATTTGACCATAAGACTAATATTTTGCTTTCTGAGGTCTTTAACCCCAGCCCCCTTTGTCTCTGGATCTACAGATCCTACTCCACCGACAAGATGATATCTACGCTTTTTGTTACACCCTTGCCGGAAAAATTCTCGCCTATGCTTATCCAGCTTCTCAATGAAAGTTTTATTCATGAGCCACATAGACATATGAAAGATGGATAGCTGAGTAAGCACCGAGTCGAGTAGAGTGAGTCTACCACCCATGGATGCGGCATTGCCAATCCAGGCCTCAAATCTTTTGAGATATTTGACAACAATGAATTCCCGATCGAGTTTTGGAGATTGGTGTAGCTCACAGGCATCCCTAAGTATTTAATAGGAAACTCCTATGTCACAGCTTAAATAACTCAAAGCATATTCCTTGACCACGTTGTCATCTCCACCCACCGTGAGGATTTCACTTTTTGAAAGTTCACCTTGAGGCGGACATCATTTCAAAGGTGTAAAGCAGCAACTTCAGGTTAATCGCTTTATCAACATCATGCTCTAAAATGTATGATAGTATCGCCCTCATCTCAGAAAGCACCGCGACCCCATCCTGAATCGGATCGAGGCTAGTCCGTGATTAGCTTATTCTTCTGGGCATTTTTAATCATTTTGGTCAGGCACTCCACTGCAAGATTAAACAAGAAAGGAGAGTGTGGATCACCCTGCCTCACACCTTTTGCACTCTGGAAGTAGGGGCCCACACTACTATTGAGCTTAATGCTAACTGTGCCCTTGTGGAGAATTTGTTTAACCCAACCGCACCAAGTTTCATTGAAACCACGCAACTTATGACATTCCAGGAGGAAATCCCAATTAACTTTGTTATATGCCTTCTCAAAATCAAGCTTAAGCACTATGCCAACTCTTTTTTTAACATGAGTGTAATTCAAAATTTCATGCAAAGAGAGCACCCCATCCATAATGTTTCTACCCTTAACAAACGCATTCTGAGTGGGGCTAATCAGCTTATCAGCATACACCTCCACCCTGCGGTCCATTACCTTAGTAATGAGTTTATATGGACACCTCAAGAGACAAATTGGCCTAAACTGCCGAATCTTGTCTGCTCCCGACACTTTGGGCAATAAGGTGATCACTCCATAATTAAGACGTTGAACATCAAGCGTCCCATTATGAAAGTGTCTAAAAAGGGACATGATATCATCCTTAACTATATCCCAACATATTTGATAAAATTCAACAAGAATGTTATCTGGTCCAGGTGCCCTATTGGTGGCCATAGAGAAAAGGGCATCTTTAACTTCAGTTTCTGTGAATTCGCGACAAAGATCTCTATTGTCATCCTCACTCAGCTTTTCACTCTCGGACCAAGTATTAGGATCCAAGTGAAACTGATTGCCCTGAAATTTGGGCGAAGAGGTCCTTATAGAAATCAGTAGCATGGGCAATCAGGTTATCTGTACCCTCTATTTCCACCTCGCCGGCTTTAAGAGAGTGGATAGTATTTTTACGCTTACGCCCATTGGCAATTTTATGGAAATAATCTATGTTCAGATCACCTTTGAGTAGCCAGCGTTCGTGGGATTGCTAGAGCCAGAAGATTTCCTCATTAACCAAAATCTCATGGAGTTCAAAACACACATCGATTTTCCTGCTATACAGCACTGGGGTAAGAGGGCCATCCTCCTCTAGTTCTTCTAGCGTGGCTAACTCGAGTCTAAGCTCCTCCTTTAACTTTTCATTGTGACCAAATTTGTCCGAGCCCCACCCCTTGAAGAAGGTCTTGAAACGTTTCAACTTAATATTCAGGATATCGATGGGATCTTTAGAGAAGACCCCTCGAGCCCAGATTTTACTGACCAAAGGAAGGAAGCGATCGTCCTTGATCCAAGAAAGGTCAAAACGAAATTCGCGAGGTTTGGGAGCCTCTCGTCCCTCTTCCCCGGAGTTAATCAGCAAAGGGTTATGGTCCGAGATCTCACGAACCAATTTCCTAACAGAAACCAAGGGAATAATTCCTCCCACTCCTCAGACATCAGGACACGATCAAGCTTCTCCAAGGTAGGATGAGCTTGATTGTTCGTCCAAGTATATTTACCCCCACTAATATGAATCTCTCGAAGGGCCATAGTGTTAATAATAGAATTGAACAGGTCAGTGGATTTATGGCTTGCCATTTTTTTGTTTTTCTCCCCAGGGTGCCTGAGAATATTGAAGTCCCCACCCACTATATAAGGGATTTGCATATTGTGACACATAGTTGCAAGCTCAAGCAAGAATTCCTCCTTATGTTCATCGTGAGCAGAGCCATACACTATTAGCAGACCCCAGTTGGTTTTTTTCTTTTTATCCCCAACCACTAACTGCAAGATATACTTGCCTTTGTCACAATTAACCACTTCCAGGGTGTCCTGTCTAACTCCACATAGGATACCTCCAGATTTGCCAACAGAAGGGATCCAGTCCCAATTGAACAAATTAAAGGGATCAATTCTCCTCAAACATTTTGGAGAGAATTTTTCTTTCATGGTCTCTTGCAGACCCAGAAAATCTAGGGAATGGTCACTGATGAGATCAGAGAGGCAGGTGGCCATCCCCTTCTTGCCTACCCCTCTGCAATTCCAGATGAGCCCTCTCATCTGGAACGTTTTTTATGGAATTTGGACTTAGTAGCCCCACCAGGAGGCATGGCAGGGCTACAGTTTTCACTCCTCTCTGAGACCTTTCTCTGGCTTCTAGTCACAGGCCTAGAAAGCTTTACAACAGGTTTCTTCGGTGTTTTCTTCTTAGGTTTACCAGGGGCCATCCTGTCATGTATGACCTCATCCTGGTCCAACCAGGTGAGGTTCACTGGGGCTTTTTTATCCAACCCATTAGTAACGAAAATATCATCCTCATCACTTTGGTCTAGTTTGCCTAAATTCTCTTTCTCCTCTAGATTTTTCCTGACATTTTCAAGCTCTCTCAACACATCAATGCATGCAAAGTTAATATCAGGAATGGCAACTCCCATATTGGACACTCTACTAATTAATTCAGCATCAGACAGGACGGCAAAAGAATTTTTACGAGCATTATGAAAGTTACCTTCCAGATTTCTCTTGCTTGCCATCTTCTCAGCTTTGGCCATCACATGTTCCTGCATCCCCTGAGCATTACGCTTGCTGAGTCTGGGAAGATCTTCAGGGACTAGTGGAGGAGTGAGAATCATTTCGTTGTCGCAATCAGAAGTAGGAAACTGTACCACATAATCCTTCGAAATCTTCAACCCAGAATCCACCTCCCCATCCAGCTCCATGACCTGTGAGGAGTTCATTACCGCCTCTGCATAGGATAAAATGTGTTGCTTAACAGGAAACTCATTCACCTGCACGCTTTGTCCTGGGGTGTCATGCTCAACAGGAGTCTGTCTCATAGTAGTGACCACAGGGACCAGCCAGCCTGACGTATTTTGTTGTTCTTTTCGGACATTTTCTTCATGATCCCTGGCCATGGATTCAATCAGCAAAGAGTTGTCATCGCTTTCAGACGATGATGAGCTTTCATTTTCCTGTGATGGCAAACGACAGGTTTTGCCACCACGGAAGGAAGTGCCAAGATTTTCGGAAGCAGGAGCTTCTAGCTGTTCAGCAGCCAGATCGTGATCAGCCCTTTTCCGTTTGGGCGTTTGATTAGTTTTGTTAACATTGTCATTTTGCACGGCAATCCCTTTGCCTTCCTCCACAGGGTTCCTTACCAAGATCTCTTCAACCTCGTAAGTGAACTTGTAAAAACGTCCCCCTAACATCCCCTCGGCCATGGCAGGCAGCTGATCCACAAATCTACAGCCGATTTTGGCCCTAACAGAGGTGGGACGGTTTAGAGTAGACATGTCAACTTCCAGAGTGACCCCAACAAGACCTCCAACATAAGCCAAGGTTTTATCATTGCATTTGTTAAGTGGGATTTTCCCAATTCTGACCCAGGCCACCTCAAGTAACCCCTCAGCATCCACATCCTCCGACCAGGGAGAGAATTTGACACTCACACCACACTTCTTGAGCTTAATAAATTCTACAAACAAAGCACGATCCACCTCTGATTGTTATGCTTAGAATTTCAGTTAACTTGCATGCATAGAGAAATTAGTTTGCTTATATATATGCCATCTTTGTTTGTTCATTGCAAGCCAGTATACCTGACGCCTATAAATGATTGTCATATAAAAGCAGTACACCTGTATCAAGAAAAAAAATGAAACTTAAACAATTTCGGATGTTTTGGACAATTCCAAGGTTCAAACCCTAATAATAAACTTGAAGCCCCACATGCTGCCTTAACCACCGCTAGACGCCCCAAAACCTGAGAATCCAACCTAATACTACTACTACTAGTAGAATGCCCGTGCGTTGCTACGGGCTAAGATGCACATAAATATCTACTACTTAAACAGAATGTAAGGTTCTCATTTCAGCTCTTTTTCATCCAAGCTGCATACCCCCCCCTCCCTGGTACTTTTTGTTATTTTTTTATTCCATCATTCATGGCCCAGGTTACCTAATTTATTGAGATAAAATATTTGGTGCATGTGGCAACGCAGGCACGACCTATGAATTAAATAAATGATTAAAGTTGTCTCCAAGGTCGAAGACCATACAGCTGGACATGTCCAAATCATAAAAAATGTAAATGTTTCTCTCTTGTTCCCTCACTCGTGCACACATGCACGATATCCGTTAGAGAATAGCAAAAACTGCTTTTTGGCACGATTCAAACATTTTAACATTATGCACTTAGGAGTAATAATTAGATCCATCTCTCTCTCTCTCTCTCTCTCTCTCTCTCTCCTCCTCCTCCCTCCCTCCCTTCCTCCCTCCTCTCTCTCTCTCAAATCTACGAGGAAGCAAGAGTCTGTTTTAAAGATGATTTTGCTTGATGATGTTGCTGCATTTGTAAGAAGTGTAAAAGGATCCCTTGTGCTGGTCATATTCTAGAGTGATATAAGAATTTCATATTCTTGGGTAAATAAAGACCTCCGTGCATTTTCTCGAGCATTACTTGTCTTTACATATGAGGAAACTGGTTGAATGACAAATACACGCCATTGTATAAATATATATTGGTACAAATAAAGACATAAAATCAATAATCCTACACACTTCGACAGAATACACATTGCCCATGACACTGGAGAAGATAGTGTGGCCTGTCAACACCAACATAGTACTAATACTCTCAGGCTAGTCGGTGCAAAAGGAAAGAGCAATCACGTATGTATTTCATGTTGCATTTGCAAACTAAAGCCAGACACATACATAACAAAATCACAGGTTACTCACCAAAAGATAAATTGTAGTGTTCTTTTTTCTATATTTCCTCACTTCGTCATCAAATGCCAACAGTAATATCCCATTTTAGTTTCATAATTCTTACCATATGTTTAGTATCTGAAAAATGTGTCTGCAAAATCACATCAGATTGTTAGTACAAATCATATCAAATTTTACTGGATATGCACATACTCCCTCTGTACCATAACATAAGATGTTACTACAACCAAGAGAAGGACTTGAGAACTAATCTCCAAAAATATGAGAATAAAAACAGTTAATCTTAAGTATACTACGTTTCAAATGCATAGCCGAACAAAGTGAGTACCCGTGCGTTGCCATAGAATAAAAATAAAATAAAGTAATAAGACAGTTTCTTTAATTAAGAATTGTGTGTTGAACATCATGGCATCTAATCTCCATTTATAATGCGACAAAGTGCAGCTGTCGTTTTGGCTAACAATGTTCTTATTTGTGTAATAGACCTATCCGGTAAACAACGAAGTTGCTTGAGAAAATAGTAGTACAATATTCTTAAAAATTTCCTTCATTAATAGATGCCTTGGAAAGTTAGCGGTGACCGAGCCGCATAAAGGTGAAACTAAAGGATTTTACTTGGGAAACAATATGTAGTTTGAGTATGGGCTCAATGTGCTTTCCTTTGGATACTTGGGAAACATTACAATTTGATCTACAAGATATACGAAAAAGGGTTTTCCCCCGCTTTGTATTACAAAGCAACCATCACCGATACAACCAACGATAGGTGCTGGGACGGAAGCGACAACACGCCCAAAAGAAACGAAGAGAAAACAAAAAAAGAAACAAATGCGAACAACGACGGATCAACGAAAACAATGAAGACCCACACCCGTTGCGCCCACCAGAGAATTCCACCACACTCCGAGCACTCTGGAACGCTGCATACCAAGCATCACCTTAAAGAAGGATCACGACGCCGACGACGCTGCTGCCCGGACAAGTCCTAGGGTTTCCCCCGATACGTAGAGGAGTGCGGGCGAAGGGGTAAACCCGACGCCCTTCAGGAAGGCATGGTGGCACCCACAGGCGTCACCACGTCGGTGCTCGACAAGCCGACAAGGATTTCTCCTGACCACAAACCACCCACGACTCCAGAAGATCCATCACATGCCACGAAACATGCCACCCACCAACATGCGCCACCACGGCCATGCAGTCCCCATCGCCGTCTCATCGTGGCAAACGAAGCGGGATCGGCGGGAACAGAGAAGGCAACCGGGAACGAGGAGCGGCAAGAATAGCAGCCACGCCGAGGGGACAACCTCCACCACCCGTGGCAAGAACCGCCGGACGTAGCAACAGGGCAAACCAGCACCCGCGACCATAAATCGATCGGGGAAGGGGAGGCGGAGAAGTAGCCCATAGCCCACGACCGCACTGTGCGACTCTAGCGCCCCACGAAACCATGTTTTGCGCTGCGCTTAAAGGCCCATATAGGCCCGTGAGCCCGAAACGGGCTCGTGAAGCCCCTGCCGCTGCTGCAATACACGAGCCGCCATCGCAGCCACCCCCGCATGAGTCACCCCGCCGCCCACCGGAGACGCCACCAAGCTCGGCCAGCACGCCTGCACCAGATGGGGTCCAAAAGGGCCCAGATCTGGGCCGGGAGGGCACCGCCACCAACCACCGTGTCACCCCACCGCCAAGCAGCCACGTCGCCGCCACCTCGCCACCCGGCACGGCGCCACCCAAGGGGCCACTCTGCCGACGGATCCGCTGCCGTCGAAGTGCGCCACCTCCAGCCGCCAGGCGCTCGAGTCGTGGCGCTGCAGGTGGGGACGAGGCCACGCCGCACCACACGAACAAGTCCCGGTGGCCCGGGCCGGGCCGGAGGGGAGAAGGGAGGAGGTGCCGGGAAGGGCGGATGGGAGCCCCGGTCGTTTCTCTCAGGGGCGGCGAGAGACACCACGTACATTGAATTGGATTTTCCTTGATCTACAAGATATAGTTACTTAATTTGTATGGTAAAAGAAGTCAAGTAAGCGTAGTCCGACAATGTTTTATTGTATCTGCCGGTTGGCCATTACTTGACTCAATATTCAATATTTTTGTTTGATATCCAGACCTTCATTTGTCATTCATTATAATCTGAATGATAGTCATCATATGATGGTCTGCTACGCTCATATGATAGTCTGAATGAATTTTACCATTCCCACGAGTCTCCAAAGGCATCCTAAGCCACAACTGCACATTGGTCAGGTCTTGCAACGTATTACATACGTACACCTCTAGCATAATTGGCACATGATGATCTCATGAGAGGAGAAAATAACACACACCAACAAGGACAGATGAGACGCCCAGGCCCAGGCAATCTCATGCTTGACCGTGAGCTCCTAGGGGATGCTTTCTTCGTCGTTCGGACCCAGCTCCTAGGAGATGCTCGAACGTGCACCTGGTTGCCATTGTCCTGCTTGTTGCTACCGTGTTCGAAAGTGCCACGAGGTCGTTATCGTCCCGCTAGTTGCCGCACTCATGCCATCGGCTTTAAGCATGCCGTCATCCGCGAGGATGCTGCCCCTATCATCGACGAGTGGCTGGTTGCTGCCATCGTTCGCCACATTATTTTCCGTCTTTCAGCCGGACGCCGCGACTCCGCCCGACACCATCATCCAGGTGGATGTTGGCCTCTGCGAGGTCGGCAGCACGCCGTCGTCCGGTGTACGCCGCCCTCTTCAAGCAATTCGTCCTCCGTGTGGATGCCGGGCGTTTTGTTGAGGCCGCCTGCGTGAGTACGTTGTCATCCGTGTGGCCACCGTCGTCACGGTGGTTGTCGCTGTGGTTGAGCACGTGGACAACACCGCCCCGAGCAAGTTGGCATCAACTACAGATGCATCTCGACCATGGAAGCAAGCACTTCAAGCAGACACACATCAACAAGCAAGCGCACACACCTCCATCTCAGATCCGGCCGTCTACCGCCTTGCTCATCGGGACAATCCGGCTGCCGCCAGCTCATATAGCAGATCCACCGTCCCGGCCACAACCTTCGCCTGCGGAGAAGTCATCGAGTGGACCGAGCACCGGCCGCATTGTCCCTAGTCCGCCAAGGCCACCACGTCGACGGGCTAGTCATAGCAGCCGAGGGGTGAGGAAGAGGGACACGATCTAGATGAGATCAAAGGAAAGATTTTAGACTGCTTTGTGATTTGGAAAGTGTGCGCCTAATAAGGAAAGTTAAGATATGATTGTTTAAAAATAAGGAAGAGGGAGATCTTTACCCCAAGAAGGAAAGAATCATACGTGATGGGAAGTACCAGGATAGAAAAAGCGAGAGGAAGTAGAGTAGGAATTGATTCGGTTTTTAACGGAGAGGCCGTGATGGAAGGTGAGGCGAAAACAAACCAGTGGGAGGGGATGGTGGGAGGTGGAAGAAATAAAACCGGACGAAAATAAAACCGGAGTACCAGGCTACCAACTGCTCCATTAGGAGTAGAGATACCGCCTTGCTCATCGGGACAATCCGGCTGCCGCCAGGCTCATATAGCCAGATCCACCGTCCCCGGCCACAACCTTCTCGCCTGCGGAGAAGTCATCGAGTGGACCGAGCACCGGCCGCATTGTCCCTAGTCCGCAAGGCCACCACGTCGACGGGCTAGTCATAGCAGCCGCAGGGGTGAGGAAGAGGGACACGATCTAGATGAGATCAAAGGAAAGATTTTAGACTGCTTTGTGATTTGGAAAGTGTACGCCTAATAAGGAAAGTTAAGATATGATTGTTTAAAAATAAGGAAGAGGGAGATCTTACCCCAAGAAGGAAAGAATCATACGTGATGGGAAGTACCAGGATAGAAAAACGAGAGGAAGTATAGTAGGAATTGATTCGGTTTTTAACGGAGAGGCCGTGATGGAAGGTGAGGCGAAAACAAACCAGTGGGAGAGGATGGTGGGAGGTGGAAGAAATAAAACCGGACGAAAATAAAACCGGAGTACCAGGCTACCAACTGCTCCATTAGGAGTAGAGATACTCTAGGTAGTGCCTACTGGCTAGCTATCAACTGGGTTAATGATCCGCACAAATCGAAAGTAGAGTCTCGTCTCAATCATCACGCCATGAATCAAACCCCTGTTGCCCCTGTGCATGCTGTGCGTGCTCATCAGCCGCGAGACACAAGCCGTGAAAACTTGCGACCAACCGCCAATACATTAATCCCGGTAGGTTTGTGTCCTAACCGACCGCGCTAATCGTCACATCATGCGTTTTTGCCAAACCCCATGTGCTTCCTACTATCCATGCATGCATGGCCGTGATGCGACTCCCAAAACATTTCACTCACTTTAGCTTCCACAGCAGTGGCCTGACCCAAGTGCCAAACTCGGTTGACCACTTTGTAGATCAAGTTCCGAAACTTACAGATTCGGTTTTGAAACATAACGATTTTGTCATTCATCCCTATTAAGTTTTGTTAGTTGAAAGTTATCAAGGTTTAAAAAATTCATCAAAACATATTCAAAATAAATCTCATTTGAAAGCCCTCATCACAAGCAACACGAATCTGAAAATGAAATCTAAATTAAACTTTTGGTTGAAAATATATGAATGTTTTAAGTTCGGAAGTCACAAGAAAAAACACGTGTGTGAGGGGCTCGGTGCCACCACACCTGCGTGCTACAAATCCTCTCCGCGTGCACTTTAGAAATTTTGGGTTTTGCTAATTTTCAGAACATGTCGGTCAAAATTCGCGACCCGCAATCAGGGACTACGCGACAACGATATCCTGGATGAGAGGAGTTTGAGATTGACAGTTCGGGTGCGAGAAGGGGGGAGGGAGGAGGTCGGGCCAAAGCAGAACATGAGGGGTGGAGGAGCAAGGGCGGTAATTAGAGGGATGGCCGGGATGGTGGCAGTACTACTATGGGCGGGCGAAGGCTAGAGGATGGACCGATGGAGGGGTCGCGGAGCGCCGCCGGCTGTGGGGGTTGGGAGCAGGCGGTCAGGCCAAAGTCGAAGCGCGAAGATATATTGACGTTTGGCCGAAGGTGGAGGACGAAGTTTAGACAATTGATTGATGTGAACGTTTTTCAGCTACCCAAGGAATAGATGGTCCTAAACAAATTTTGTTGGGGCCCGCACATCAATGACCGTATGTCGTGGCGATATTCTGTTGACGCGGGCCCGGATGCGTAGTGGCTTCATGTGAGCTCTTGATCAGACTAAATATAAGATTTTGTGTTCCATTTTTTCTCTCTGTCGAGAAACACTTTCACACGTTGTTTCTCCTTTTGAGAGCCTGGCCTGCCGCTTGGACTGTGCCAAGTTCGCCTGTCGCAGTGTCCCCTTCGTTGACGCCTTTGACAAACAGCGCGCACGCTTCCAAAGCTTGTCCTGTTGCATGCCACCCCCACCCCATTGCCTCCCTAGCTAGCTCGCCTCCTACATATACACAGCAAGCCCTGTTCCTACATCCACCGCCATTTCAAGCCTCAACTGCCTCAACACCAACTGCAAGGAACAACAGCAGAGCCATCCAAGCAACCATGATCAAGCTGAGGTGCCCCAACCCTAAGAGGCTCTTCAGGAGGCGCTCCTCCAAAATCAGCAGGTCTGGCAGCAGCAGTAGCAGCAGCAGCAGTGATGACGGCAGCGACGCCGGTGGCATCCGTGGCGGCGGCAGCAGCGGGGAGATCGAGTGGGAGGTGCGGCCGGGGGGGATGCTGGTGCAGAGGAGGGACGGTAGGGGGGACGTCGAGGTCATCACGGTCAGGGTGGCCACCGGCTACTCCTGGCACGAGGTCTCCATTGGAGCTACCTGCACCTTTGGTGAGTACTTTCGTCTTTGCAAAGCTGATTTTATTTTTTTAGAGAATGAATATGAACACGACTAGTGTCTGATTTGTAGAATGTACTGTATGTGTTCTTGGAAAGTGGGTCATGATTCCATTCGGGGCTTCTCCCACATAGTAAAGTAGTCATCACATCGACTTTGTGTTGCCAAAGTTGAATGAATATCCCCCAAGCACTCATCTTTTCAGAGAAAGTGTAGTAAGCACATGCTGGTGCACATCTTTATGGTGCTGATTTGATCTTGCAAACATGTTGCTATTCAAGAGTAGCACATGTAGATTCACAGCAACTATGGTGCCTAGTTGTCTAGTTCCATCTTGTGTATAGTCTTACTGAATACTGATCTTGTGAACCTTCGCAAGTTGATGTGGAGATATGCATGTCCATTAGCAGGGTCTCCTCCTTGCTTCAGCAAAGAAAAAAAAACAACTGATGACAAGGATCAGTGCTGCGCCACCCCCTCCTTCCTCCTTACTAAATCATGGAGTTGTCCTTGTAATTATTTTTCAAGAAAGTGCACGGACATGTCTGAACAACGACTTGCAATGTGGCAGGCTTCCTGTCGTGCCAGCGCGTGCACACTATGGTTTAGAGTTTTTTTAGTACAAAGCATAAGCTCAGACACTGCATAAGCTCATTGTGTTTTTCTATAACTAAATAATCTACACACGATGGTTCAGAGTAGGAACCTGAGTGGAAATCTCCTCCACCTTGTTTGCTAGTACTCCCTCCGTTCTTAAATAATTGTCTTTCTAGAGATTTCAACAAGTGACTACATACAGAGCAAAATGAGTGAACCTACACTCTAAAATATGTCTACATACATCCGTATGTTGTAGTTCATTTGAGATGGCTAGAAAGATAATTATTTAGAAACGGAGGGAGTACAAAGCAATCACTCAATATAAACTAAGTACACTTCATTGGATCAAGGTCTAACATGTGCTATGAAAATTAATTTGTGCAGGTGAGCTGAAGGTGGTAGTATCCATGGTGACGGGGCTGGAGCCAAGGGAGCAGAGGCTGCTCTTCAGGGGCAAGGAGAAGGAGGACAGCGACCACCTCCATATGGTTGGGGTGAGGGACAAGGATAAGGTGCTGCTCCTCGAGGACCCTGCCCTCAAGGACATGAAGCTCCGAGCCGCGCTCGCAGGCCAGACCTTGCAGAGCCCGTATCAGACTTTTATCAAGGTGTAGGCCGGCCCGCCTCGTCCACCTCGCTAACAGTTAGGGTAAATCAAATCAATCATACCATCAGCCAGTCAGTCTTAGAAAAAGTTGATAAAAAAAACTTATTTGGGAGCCTGATGCATGGTGTGGTTCGCTGCTGTTGATCATCAGAACTTGAGTACCACTCCATGGAATGGAAGGGCAAAGAACCTCCTCGTGTGAGAGTTAGTGTACTACCAACTTTTAACTAGTTAATTGCATGATTGTGCAATTTGTAGCCGGGGGCAATTTTTTAAGTTCTTTCTTTTTTAGATAATGTAAGGGTTAGGCTCCGAGAGTTGCAAGTCAAGTGTGGATGTCATGCATGTTAACAAGTTAGATCGGAGAGTGCAAGCTTAGATGGATGAGATGTATCAATGTGTCATGAGACGTGCTCACACTTAAGTTGTGGATGAGATTTGTCAACGGGATCTTAGGCATAATACACTTGAGTTGCTTGCGAACCCAGAATGAATGGTTCATCGGTTACCAGAGTAAAATAAATGCTTAGAGTTCACATTTGTGATGCCAAATTTATCAACTCTTACCCACGTGTCATGTACAACGTTGTTAAACCAATCAGATATTATCACAACAGATACTTTCTGATGGGGTGATGGAGCTCCTGAAGAAGTTGGCATAACTAAGAGGTCTCGACAACGACATGGGTGATGACCCGATACTTCGCCTCGGTGCTCAACCTGAAAACAGTAAGTTAAAGTTTCGACGACCAAGATATGAAATTTTCTCAAGAAATACACAAAATCCCGAGGTGGGGCGTCGAGTGTCAGGGTGATCGGCCCAGCCTACATTTGAATAAGCTAGGAGTGTAGAGGGAGCAAAAGGGTATATGTGGGGGCTGAAATCCGAGGTTTCCTCGTTGAACAATGTATGAGAGATCGGGACGAGCAATGGTTCTGTACTTCCAAAGTGCCGATGAGATTATGATAGATCGTCAAATTGTTTAACAGATCATCGTCAGAACCCGAAAGTTTGATCTCTTCTTACTTCCTTGCCAATTTCGACTAGCGAGGTTGGAATCTTGACCCTTCAAATTTGCTTTTTATTATCTACTGAAATTTCTAAATGCGAGAACGCACGGTCCATAGAGTCAACTGTGAAGAACCCATATGTGGTGAGATTCCAGCGAAAGACATCTCATCCTTGCATGAGGTTAATCAAATTCAATCTAAAGAGAAGATTCTGCCTAAAAAAGCCAAGGGCCATACAAATCCCATCTGAAAGAAATATCCGGAGAGGATGAGCTGATTACCTGCGCCTGCATTCTAGATACTCTTACCAATTTACCATGCAACTCAACGACCTTGAATCCTTGATAGCACCTACGACAGAGCTACCGATACAATCCAATCCAATCTGCGGCTAACCAACTGCGCTACTATTTTCTACACTTCTATAATCTCAGAGGGACATGTATCACAAGGATCGGTACCTGCGTGGCGCAATATCCTCACCAGGTGGGTCGAGCCACCAGCCAAGATCGCCGCCGCAGACGACGGGGCCGGGGAATCCGAATCAATGAAAGGCGCCGGCGGCGCGCGCATGTGGCTTCAGAGCCTCCGTGTCAAGGAGGCACTGGTTTAGGCCAACTCCAGCCCATGATCCCGTTAGAGAATTTTTTTTTGCAAGCACATATTTTTTTTCATCATTGATTTTTGATACATGAAAATATATCACCAAATTTTGACTAAAAAAGCAAGACCAAAGAAAACAAGAATCATAGGAATACATTTTAGAAGATATCCAACTTCATAACTGCTCCTGTAAGTTGGATTAGTGCCTTCTCGATGCATTCATTGTTGATTTGCGGAGGCTCGATCTTGCGTACTTTTTTCTTTTTCAAAGGAAGTAGACGTTGCTTCCTCGCATCTAGTCTCATGTCTAGCCTCTATTCTAGCAACAAGTGCACTAGTCTCATCTCTAGCCTCTATACTAGCTAAAAGTGCATGAACCCTCCCCCGACCCCGCGCCCGTGCCGCCTCCCCGGGGGGCGGCCGGGGCGGCTCCCCCCGCTCTCCTCTCCTCCCCCCTACCCCGTGCCCCTTCCCTCCCCGCCCGCTTGGCGGAGCCCGAATCTCGCGAGTGGCGGCGGTCCTTCCTTACCCAGCCACCTCCTCGACCCGGTCAAGGTGGCGCAGTGCCTTCGACGGGCGGCCCGGGCGGCTGGTGACGGCCGGGCGGCGCCCATCGTGGTGGTGGCGCCGTCCTTTGGCGGCGGGGCAGCCTGGTGGTGCAGGTTGGCCGACAGCGCGTCCCCGGCCCAGATCTGGGCCCTTAGGGCCCCATCTGGGTCCTAGCGGGCCGGTCCCCGGGCGTGGCCTCGTTGTCTGCGGCGCGGTGAGGAGGAGGAGCGGCTCGGATTTGGGGCGGCGGCACCGACGGCGTGCCGGCAGCAGCGCGAAGGCGGGAGCTTTACGGGCCCACGAGGGCTCGGCCGGACCTGTGGGCCCACGGGCCTGGTGTGCTCCTGCTATTGCGTCCGGACGGCTACCGTCGCGGACGGTGGAGGTGGGGCCCTCCCGCGTGCCGACGGTGCTGATGCCCTAGTGCCGACTCTGATTCTTCATCGTGCTGTCCTCACTTCGCGGTGCCGTGGTGAGACGGCGCGGGGGCCTCATGACCGCGTTGGCGCACGGTGGTGGTTGGTTTGGTGGCAGGCTCCGGGGCGCCCGAGATGCGGCTTAGGATCAGGGGAAAACCTTGTCGGCATGGCCCACACCGGCGCGGTGGCGCCTGTGGGTGCCACCTGACCTTCCGGGAGGGCGTCGGGGCTACCCTTCCTCTCGCCTCATCGTGTACCAGGGGAAACCCTTGGCAGCAGCGTCGTCCTCGTCGCGATCCTTCTTGGAGGTGTTGATAGGTGCCGGCGCTTCAGAGTCTTGGAGTCTAGTGGAAGATCCTGGTGGGCGCTGCGATCGCAAGGCTTCTTCGTTTTTGTTGATCCGTCGTTGTCGGTATTTGTTTCTTTTGCTTTTCTCTGTCGTTTCTTTTGGGCGTGATCGCTTTCGCTTCAAAGACCTATCCATGTATGGTTCGGTTGGTTGCTTTGTATACAAAGCGGGGGAAACCCTTTTTCGGAAAAAGTGCATGAACATCTACTAAATTGCGCTCTGTCAATATATCGATGTAATACCAAAACTTGCATTCATTTTACACAATAAAATTTTAAGTTAGCACAACTAGTCAAATCCAAGAGCACAACCGAAGCTAAAGTAGCACATACCCCATCGGTTGAGCATTTGATGAACACCCATCCGGGATGTTCCGGCGTTGTAGACACGCGGTGCAAAACCTTCTTTGGGCAGTCGTCGCACGTAATGAGTGGCAACGGTGCGCCGACGAGCTTTTGGGCCAGCACCGAGCCCAGCCGACCGCCATTCATGTATCTGTCGGCGGACCGTCGACGGTGTAGATCCGAGGTCAGTACCTGCATGCGGCCTTGCCGGGGCCTTCCAGCCCGGTGCCCAACCAGTCCATGGCGCCACGCAACCTCCCATAGCCGGGCGAGCTCAAGCCCAACCGTGTCCGCTCCAAATCCGGCCGCCGGGTGCGCAAATCAGGTGTCCGTGGTTGGGTAGCTCGGGGGCGTCGAGGGGAAGGGGGCTGGGCGAGCGCACGTCCGAGCTGCACAGCGGCGGCGACGGTGATAGGCAAGAGTGGATAAGAGTGAAGGGGGTGCGGCTGGAGGGAAGAGGGGGCGGATAGAAAAAGGGATCCCTGTGCCACCGACAGACGGCCCAGGGAAGGACACGCGCACACAGCCCGCCCGTCCGCGCGCTATCCGTTTCACCCTAAAAACGGCGCAAACTTAGGCCGGAGATGGGTTGAAAGCGGACATAAAACGGACGAAAGTCCATTTGCATCCACGCGTTAGGCCGTTTAGTATATCTGTTTTACCCAAACAAACGCATCCGGATAAGATGAGGTCGCGCGCTGGAGTTAGGCTTGGCTCACGGATAATGCAGATTCCGAGCCACCAGGACAAACCAAAGAGCATCGTTTTCAGTTAGTATATCTTGCACACGTTCGGTCGATCGTTCTGTAGACCACATGCATGTGGCTGGTGGAGGCGATCCTTGGAAGCTAGTACTACCAGTAATTATATCACGTAGGACTGGAACCGGAAAGATGCTAGTGCATGCGTGTTGATGAGTTAGGCGATGCTGGATCTGCTCTTGAGGATCGATGTCGCCTTCTACTAGCTAGCTGTGCAAGTATGATAAATAAAAGCTGTGTGCATCATTTGATGCAGAGGCCGAAGATGTCCCTTCTTTTCAAAAAAAAGAAAAAAAAAGCTAGCTGTGCAACTGGGACTTTGCATGCGTCGAGCTAGTTTGATTCCGTCCAGGGGATGTTTTTATTAAGGTCGGTAGTTTCTTCAGTTTCATATCTGAGCCAGCCAGGGCGCCTGCATCTGGACTAACCAAAACCAAAGCCCCTAATCCATGTGAGATGTGCAATGTTGATGACTCATTACTAATGATGAATGTACTTAAAGAACTAGAATTTCTCTCCTTGCTAGGGTAATGTCGTTAGTTTTTCATTGTCAGACCCAACCGTGAAGTATCTTTCGTTAACCATACTATGCTTCCCATCGCAAAAAAGAAAACCATTCTTCCTTTTTCAAGATGATATTTCCCTTCCTTTTTTTTCCCTTACTTCACATCTTTGTTTTGTTCAGTGCAAGCCAGCCGAGCTATACCTTTACGCCTATAAATGATCGACACGCAAAGATGAGAGCGGTATAAAAAATGATGAAACTTAAACAATTTGAGATGTTTTGGACAATTCCGAGGTCCAAACCCTAATAATATACTCACTTGAAGCCCCACATGCTGCCCTAACCACTGCTAGACGCCCCAAAACCTGAGAATCCAACCAAATACTACAAACCCTGGCTATAGCCTATAGTAGGTAGCAACTGGGTTAATAATTCCAGAGTAGAAATTGCACGTTCAGTCTCATCTGATCTCAATCATCGCGCCATCGAAACCTTTTGTCCCCTGTGTTGTGCTGTGCGTGCTCATCAGCCGCGAGACACAAGCCGGGAAACTTGCGACCAACCGCCATTACATTAATCCCGGTAGGTTTGTGTCCTAACCGGCCGCCCTAATCATCTCATCATGCGTTTTTGCCAACTCCCATGTGCTTAACTGGTTCCATTGCGCGCGCACTGCAGTATTCTTCTTCTTCTACTACTACTACTACTATCCATGCATATGCATGGCTGATGGCTGTGATGCAACTCCCAAAACATTTCACTCACTTTATGCTACAAAGCAGTGGCTTGACCCCAAGTGCCAAACCCGGTTGACCACTTTGGCGTGAACACTTTCACTTGACCCCAAGGGACAGAAATGTGGAGAACTGGAGATTGGGTTACCGGGGAAAATAATTCAAAGTAGAGCTACTTGTTCTTTTTTCTTCTGTCGAGGAACACTCTTGGCGCTTTGGACTGTGCCAAGTTGGCCTGTCGCAGTGTCCCCTTCGTTGACGCCTTTGACAAACAGCCGCAGGCTTCCAAAGCTTGTCCTGTTGCTTTGCATGCCACCCCCTTAATCTGCCTCCCTATAGCTAGCTCGCCTTCTATATATACACAGCAAAGCCCTGTTCCTACATCCACCACCAGCTCAAGCCTCAACT
This sequence comes from Aegilops bicornis, assembly GCA_021605145.1. NCBI lineage: Eukaryota > Viridiplantae > Streptophyta > Magnoliopsida > Poales > Poaceae > Aegilops > Aegilops bicornis. Next base: position 599,150,077 of record CM038670.1, read on the forward strand.
GCCTCAACACCAACTGCAAGGAACAACAGCAGAGCCATCCGAGCGAGACTAGCTTCCATTTGCGACGACGATGAAGCTGAGGTGCCCCAACCCCAAGAGGCTCTTCAGGAGGAGCTCCTCCAAGATCAGCAGGTCTAGTAGCAGCTGCAGCAGCAGCAGCGACAACGGCAGCGATGCCTCCAGTGGCATCCGTGGCAGCGGCGGCAGCGGGGAGATCGAGTGGGAGGTGCGGCCGGGGGGCATGCTGGTGCAGAGGAGGGACGGCAGGGGGGACGTCGAGATCATCACCGTCAGGCTGGCCACCGGCTACTCCTGGCACGAGGTCTCCATTGGAGCCACCTGCACCTTTGGTGAGTACTCTCGTCTTTACAAAGCTGATTTGATTTTTTTAGAGAATATATGAATGTGACTAGTGTGTGATTATAGTAGAATGTATGTGTTCTTGGAAAGTGGTTCATTTGGTCATGATTCCTTTCGGGGCTTCTCTCACATACTAAAGTACTATGCACATCTTTATGTCGTCAAAGTTGAATGAATATACCCCAAGCTTACGCACGATAAAAGCTTGAGGAGTGATCGTGGGTGTGGCATCCATGCACAATGGCACTCCCTTACATGATTCACTTGTGTTGGGCACGATAAACTTCGAATTTTTAGACAAGTTCAACAATGCTAGTTCAGTTGTTTCACTGTGCAACCAGTCTGTACATGTAGATTTATTTTTATTTTGCGAACATGTACATGTAGATTCACAGTACTTCCATCTTGTGCATAGTCTCACTGAACACTGAAACTAGTTAAGGAGCATTTTTACAAGAACAACTAGACAGGTCTAAACCTTTTTTTTTTACAAGAGTCTGCACGTTCCTGTCCACACATCCTCATGCGTTGATTTTGCTACCATTTCTCCAAGTTGAGTAGTTGACCCGTTTGAGCTCCTGAACCTTCTCAAGGTGATGTGGAGATATGCATGTCCATTAGCAAGGTCTCCTCCTAGCTTCAGTAGTAAAACAGCTGATGACAAGGATCAGTGCTATGCTACCCTCTCTTTCCTCACAGCTCCACCCTCTCCTTACTAAATCATGGAGTTGTCCTTGTAATGGTTTTTCAAGAAAATGCACGGACATGTCTGAACAACGACCTGCAATGTGGCAGGCTTCCTGCCGTGCCAGCATGCACACGATGGTTCAGAGTTTTTTAGTACAAAGCATACGCTCATTGTGGTCTTTTATCACTAAATAATGCGCACACAATGGTTCAGAGTAGGAACCTGAGTGGAAGCTACCTCCACCTTGTTCGCTAGTACTCTCTCTGTTCCGAATTACTTGTCTTGGATTTGTGTAGATACAGATGTATTTAGACTCATTTTAGTGCTAGATATATCCGTATCTAGACAAATCTAAGACAAGTAATTCGGCACGGAGGGAGTACAAAGCAATCACTGAATATAAACTAAGTACATTTCAATGGATCAAGCTCTAACATATGTTATGAAAATTAATTTGTGCAGGTGAGCTGAAGGTTGTAGTCTCTATGGTGACGGGGCTGGAGCCGAGGGAGCAGAGGCTGTTGTTCAGGGGCAAGGAGAAGGAGGACAGCGACCACCTCCATATGGTTGGGGTGAGGGACAAGGATAAGGTGCTGCTCCTCGAGGACCCTGCCCTCAAGGACATGAAGCTCCGAGCCGCCCTCGCAGGCCAGACCGTGCAGAGCCCGTATCAGACTTTTATCAAGGTGTAGGCCGGCCCGCCTCGTCCACCTCGCTAACAGTTAGGGTAAATCAAATCAATCATACCATCAGCCAGTCAGTCTCAGAAAAAGTTGTTAAAGAAACTTATTTGGGAGCCTGATGCATGGTGTGGTTCGCTGCTGTTGATCATCAGAACTTGAGTACCACTTCATGGAATGGAAGGGCAAAGAACCTCCTCGTGTGAGAGTTAGTGTACTACCAACTTTTAACTAGTTAATTGCATGATTGTGCAATTTGTAGCCAGGGGCAAGTTTTTTAAGTTCTTTCTTTTTTAGATAATGTAAGTGTTGGGCTCCGAGAGTTGCAAGTCAAGTGTGGATGTCATGTATGTTAACAAGTTAGATTGGAGAGTGCAAGCTTAGATGGATGAGATGTATCAATGTGTCATGAGACGTGCTCACACCTAAGTTGTGGATGAGATTTGTCAACGGGATCTTGGGCATAACACACTTGAGTTGCTTGCGAACCCAGAATGAATAGTTCATCGGACGTCAGAGTAAAATAAATGCTTAGAGTTCACATTTGTGATGTCAAATTATCAACTCTTACGCACATGTCATGTACACGGTTGTTAAACCAATCACATATTATCACAATAGATACTTTGTGATGGGGTGATGGAGCTCCTGAAGAAGTAGGCACAACTAAGAGGTCTCGGCAACGACATGGGTGACGATCCGATACTTCACCTCGGCGCTCAACCTGGAAACAACAAGTTAAAGTTTGGACGACCAAGATATGAAATTGTTCTCAAGAAGGCGTCGAGTGTCAGGGTGATCGGCCCAGCCTGCATTTGAATAAGCGGAGTGTAGAGGGAGCAAAAGGGTATATGTGGGGGCTGAAATCTCATCCTTGTGTGAGGTTAATCACAATTGTTACGTAAAAAAAAAAGGTGTTCAGCTGTTTCCATGTCTTGCTTGCAGAGAATGCACCTATCATTGTGTGGCCAACTTTTCGCCAACAGCCGATCTACCATCCAATTTCTATTCTGAAGGAGCAACCAAATATAGAATTTAACCTTCCCCTTCATCTGCGGCTATTGATGCAATCCAATCCAATGCGCGGCTAACCAACTGCGCTACTATTTTCTACACTTATAATCTCAGACGGACATGTATCACAAGGATCGGTACCTGCGTGGCGCGATATCCTCATCAGGTGGATCGCCGCCGCACACGACGGGCAGGGGAATCCGAATCAATGGCAGGCGCCGGCCGCGCGCATGTGGCTTGGGAACCTCCGTGTCATGGAGACAGAAGCTGAGCTCGGGGATAATGCAGATTCCGAGGCACCAGGACAAACCGAAGAGCATCGTTTTCAGTTAGTATATCTTGCACACGTTCCATCGATCGTTCTGTAGACCGCATGCATGTGGCTGGTGGAGTGGATCCATGAAAGCTAGTACCGGTAATTATATCACGTTGGACAGAAATCGGAAAGATGCTAGTGCATGCGTGTTGATGAGTTAGGCGATGATCGATCTGCTCTTGAGGATCGATGTCGCCTTCTACTTACTAGCTAGCTGTGCAATTGGACCTTTACGCCTATAAATGATTGACACACAAAGATCATAGCAGTATAAAAAAAAGATGAAACTTGAACAATTTCAGATGTTTTGGACAATTCCAAGGTCCAAACCCTAATAATAATATACTCCTACTTGAAGCCCCACATGCTGCCCTAACCACCGCTGGACGCCCCAAAACACGAGAATCCAACCAAATACAAACCCTGGCTATAGCCTATAGTAGGTAGCAACTGGGTTAATAATTCAAGAGTAGAAATTGCACGTACTAGTAGTCTCATCTCAATCATCACTCCATCAATCAAACCCTTTGGGCCCCTGTGCATGCCGTGCGTGCTCATCAGCCGCGAGACACAAGCCGGAAAAACTTGCGACCAACCGGCATTACATTAATCCCGCTAGGTTTGTGTCCTAACCGACGACCCTAATCGTCGTGTCATGCGTTTTTCTTTTGCCAACCCCCATGTGCATGTGAGCATGTATGGCCATTTTGCAACTCCCAAAACATTTCACTCACTTTAGCCAAAGCAGTGGCCAAACCCGGTTGACCACTTTGACGTGAATACATTCAGTGGATCATCCAATAGCTCTTAGCTGGGACAGAATGTGCAGAACTGGAGATTAGACCGCTCTTGTATTATGGGACAGAGGGAGTAGATTATACGCCCTACTTAGAGGTACCTGGCACTTTGACAACATGACCCTAATTCCAGGGATAGAGTACGGCCACACCGGTGGTAAGGATAAATTGACGTGTAAATTGACATGTTCATGAACTAGCATTTTGTTGGGGCCCGCTTGTCATTGGCCGTCTGAAACGATCTCGTTGCGACGTTGAGTCTCCACGGGCCCCGTGTCAGCGGCGTGGCTTCACGGATGCTCTCGATCGCACTAATATAAGCTCTGCTCACCTTCACTTTTTCTTCTGTCGAGGAACACTTTCACAAGCTCTTGCCGCTTTGGACTGTGCCAAGTTCGCCTGTCGCATTGTCCGCATCGTTGACGCCTTTCACAAACAGGTGCACGCTCCCAAAGCTTGTCCTGTTGCATGGCACCCCCCGTTGCCTCCCTCTAGCTAGCTTGCCTCCTATATATACACAGCAAAGCCCTGTTCCTTCCTACAGCCACCACCAGCTCTCAACTGCCTCAACACCAACTGCAAGGCACAACAGCAGAGCCATCCGAGCGACCATGATCAAGCTGAGGTGTCCCAACCCCAAGAGGCTCTTCAGGAGGAGCTCCTCCAAGATCAGCAGGTCTAGTAGCAGCTGCAGCAGCAGCAGCGACAACGGCAGCGACGCCGGTGGCATTCGGGGTGGCGGCGGCAGCAGGGAGATCGAGTGGGAGGTGCGGCCGGGGGGCATGCTGGTGCAGAGGAGGGACGGGAGGGGGGACGTCGAGATCATCACCCTCAGGGTGGCCACCGGCTACTCCTGGCACGAGGTCAACATTGGAGCCACCTGCACTTTTGGTGAGTAGAGTACTACTCTCGTTCTTGCAAAGCTAATTTACAAAAGTTGATTTGATTTGTTTCGAGAATAGTATATGGACATGACTAGATAATGTGTGATTGGTAGAATGCATGTGTTCTGCCTGCGAAGGTGGTTCATCTGGTCATGATTCCTTTTGATTGGAGCTTCTCTCATGTGCTAAGCAGTAAGCCTATCTTTATGCGCCAAAGTTGAATGAATATTCCCCAAGCTCTTTAAGCACGACAAAAGCTTGAGGAGTGATCGTGGGAGTGGCATCCACGCACACTGTTTAAGAATTTCTGCAAGAACCACTAGACAGGTTTAAGCATTCTGAAAAAAGTCTGCACGTCCGTGTCCATACAGCCAGAAGCTCTCAACTTTACTTTCATTTCACCAAGTTGAGTGGTTGACCCGTGCGAGCTCCTGAACCTTCTTATGGTGATGTGGAGATATGCACGTCCATTAACAACTGACAATAGCCAGTGCTGTGCCACCCTCTTCTTCCTAACAACTCCACGAGTAGTGCTAACTCACTGCGTTGTCCTTGTAATTCTGAACAACGAGTTGCAATGTGTGGTGGCAGGCTTCCTGCCGGCCAGCGTGCACACGATGGTTCAGACTTCAGACGAGGAACCTCAGTGGAACTTTCCTACATCTTGCTTGCTAGTAGTAGTACAAAGCAATGTGTTTTTTATCACTGAAATTAGTAAATTAAGTATACTTGTGTGGATCAAGGTTTAACATGTGTTTTGCAAAATTAACTTGTGCAGGTGAGCTGAAGGTGGTGGTGTCCATGGTGACGGGGCTGGAGCCGAGGGAGCAGAGGCTGCTGTTCAGAGGCAAGGAGAGGGAGGACAGCGACCACCTACACATGGTTGGGGTGAGGGACAAGGACAAGGTGCTGCTCCTCGAGGACCCTGCCCTCAAGGACATCAAGCTCCGGGCCGCGCTCGCGGCCCAGGGCGTGGAGAGCCCGTATCAAACTTTTATAAAGGTGTAGGCCGGCCCGCCTCGCCCACTTCGCTAACAGTAGGGTAAATCAACCGCACCGTAAGCCAGTTAGGTCTTAGAAAAGTTACTAAAAGAACTGAACCTGATGGATGGTGTGGTTCGCTGCTGTTGATCATCAGTACTTGAGTACCACTCCATGGAATGGAAGGGCAAAGGGCCTCCTCGTGTGAGAGTTTGAGTACTACCAGCTTTTAATTAGTTAAGTTAATTACATGGTTGTGCAATTTGTACTTAGTTGCAAGTTTTAAGTTCTTTCTTCTAGACTAGATGATGGAAGCGCTAGCCTCCCGGAGGAGTAACGCTACACGTACAAATGAGTTACATGGTTTTACAAAGAGGGTTAACTTGATTGGTCAATAGGTGAGGGACGCGGCCCAACCCCCTGAAAATCGCGCAGGGGGCAGGGGGGGGGGGGGGGCTGTATGACGTACGTCTCCCGGAATTGCAAGTCTAATGTGGTTGTCATGCATGTTGGCAAGTTAGATTGGAGAGTGCATGCAATCTTGTATGTGGACTAAATGGACTAGTTTGCTACATGCAACTCTGTTATGGATGAGATGTATCAAATATATGATGAGACCGCATTTTTTGGGTCCTTTTCTATTAAGACATTTGTTCTGAAGGAGTCTGCTTTTTCTTACAACTACTCCCTCCGATTCAAAAAAAGTGTTGTAACTTTAATGGGGGGTTCTCACACCTAAATATATTACCTCAAAGTGGCCAATATGCATAAAAAAAACTGGAATTGAAAACCTTAACAAATTGATCCCATTTATATGGGAAACCGGGCCGAAAACCGTACAAGTAGCAGGAAAGGAAGAAAATGGGCGCCATGACAAGCACGACCTAGCCAGGAAACACAAGCCACGAGAGGTTGTAGTATAAGCTTATCTTGCAAATGACAAGAAAAATAGTTGGGGGTGCAGAAAAATGTTTCTGAATTTATGCTCTGTGGAAATTTCTAAGAAGTGCAAGGTTAATACTCCCTCCGTCCGAAAAAGCTTGTCCTTTAAATGGATGTATCTAGCATCAAGTCAGTGCTAGATTCATCCATTTGAGGAACAAGTTTGGGACAAGTTTTTCCGGACGGAGGGAGTACGAGCGCAGGAACGGGCGCTGCTAGTTTGCTACTGCGCTGCTGATGTAATGAAGCTGAAGTAGACGGCGCACTGATAGTTCCAGCTCATTATGCCACATTAATCATCTGTAGTGGAAGATGACTAGATATGAGCCTAAATTGTTTTGTGACTTGTTCCCCATTTTTCAGACATGATCAACCCTGGTATGGGGCATGTCTGAACTCTGAACCTCTGTCTGTAGCTTTGTGCAGCCAGCAGCAGCATCGGCGATCTCCCAAAGCGGCCTGAAAAACACGGGGATACATAGTTTGACTGAGCTAAGTCATCTGAATTCCACGACAATAAGCAACTTAAACACAGACAAGAAGGCACTGAACGAACCTGAGTCTCAGCCTGTGAGAAGTCTATGGACGAAAAAGGATTCCGGCCCAGTTTCAGAATTCATATCGGCTCCTCTGTGCAGAAAGGCAAAGCTGGAGAATTTGCTGGAAGGAAATGGATGTCTATCGAGGTCATGGTGCAGCAGCAGCATCGGCGATCTCCCAAAGCCTGAAAAACATGGGGATATATAGGTTGACTGAGCTCTCTCATCTGAATTGAATTCCACGACAATAAGCACATTAAACACAGCCAAGAAGGCACTGAACCTGAGTCTCAGCCTGTCAGAAGTCTATGTACGAAAAAGGATTCTGGCCCAGTTTCAGAATTCAGATCGGCTCCTCCGTGCAGAAAAAGGCAAAGTTGGAGAATTTGCTGGAATGAAATGGATGTCCATCTGTCAAGAGACTCGTACAGCGGTACAGGCATGCATGTCCACATCCGGCACCGCTAATTAGTCCAGGCAAATCCACCAACCTTACCATAGAACGGATTTGGCTACCTGCCTACCTATAAAGTTGAGTTTCGCTGCCAGCTTTGAAGAAGGATTTGCTTCCAACTCCAATGGTCTCAAGCAGCAGTCCTGTCATTCCCTGCCTCATCATTATGTCCGGACCGGACGGGCCTATCACCTATGCCCTGGCTACTTGCTCCACACGCCCACGTCGGAAAGAGCGGCGCCATCATCCACTCCGATCCCACTCCCACTCGCGAGAGAGAACGACAGGAGAAACGCAACACGTCCCCGCCGTCGTCGTCTCATCTGGGAGAGAGGAGAGGTGGTACGCTGACGCCGCACGAGAGCTGTATCCGTCTGGTTGGCTCTGCATCGTCGTGCCACACATACCCTTCTTTTACTTTCTTTCAGAGACGCGTGCGGCTCGGCTTTGGGTTGGCCGTTGGTCTGGACACGGTGCTATTTTGCTTTCACGCGAAGCTAATCCCCTTTTTGCGGCAGGGCGTCGCCATCGCGTTCCATCGTGGCCGGCTCGCTCGTTTTTCCTTTCCGGTGGAGCGTACGCAACGTAGTACGTCGCGGCAGGAAAAACATCGCCGAAATCTACCGCGTGGATGCGTCTTTTCACCTTGCAAAGATAGTGGAAGAGCATCTTGATTATATTCATCGATCGTGCATTGGTTCCTGCCATGCCCATCACACGAAGCATTAACGCTTCTTTTTTTTTTTTGAGGAATAGCATTAACGCTTTTGAAACCGGGATCTGGACGCAGCCTAGCTAACACGGGTCAGACACGGCCGGTGTGCAGCCCAGCCGGTACACCAACGAAGAAGATAAAAGTGGGGGAGAGCCAAAAAAAGTGGACAGCTCGTTTTCGATAGCAAATGCAATGAGAGGAAATAATGCGATCCATGATGCATGGACCTCCCGCGTAGGCGTACGTCCCTGTTGCCGATTCTAGAGCTTTCTACACACAACACCTGGTGCGCACAACTGTCCCAGTCCCACCAACAGAATCTTGCTGATCTGCACCAGTGCCATTTTATTTTACGTTTTTTTTTGTTTCTGAAAGAGGAGTAGAGTAGTTGGCAGTTTTGTTCGGTTTCTGTCCCTTGTTAGCAGTTACAGCTACAGTGCTGGGGAAACATCGAAATCCGCCCACGGTGGCCGCTTGATGCTCACGTACGACACCGACATTTTCGCGGTAGGCGCTTTCCCGATGGGTAATCTGCACTCTTAACTTCACTTTTAAAGTTTGTGTCCTGCTCAGAAATATGAGGCAGCGGCAATTCTTTGAAAATGAAATAAGATCCTCTCCGTCCAGCCCCAGATCTAATGGTGTTTCTAGCATTGTCTGAGGGCATGTAGAGTTTTGTCTCCGGCGGATCTCGTGGGATTCGGTCGGCGTTTGTCTTCGGTGGATCCACGTGGATCTGATCTTCGTTCATGTGTGCTCGTGTGTCTACATGTCCGATCCTCCCGATCTAAACTTCTCTTCATCCGTGGCGGTTGCTGTTCTGGTGCGCTAGTCCTATAGGGCCTTCGCACGACGACTTTTCGACTGTCTACTACAACAAGGTTTGCCCGGCTTCAATGAGGGAGGGGCGATGACGGCGGCGCGTCTTCGGCAAGTTCCAATGCTTGTAGTCGTCGCTAGGTAGTCTACAGACCTGCATGTCTTTTTTACTTATGATGTTCTTTATACTACCTTGACAGTTAGTGAATAGATTGTAAGCTTTTCTTGCAGAAAAAAAACTGCACCATGACCTCGGTAAAGTTTAATGCTCGCAAGAAAAATACACAATCAAAACATCTTATTGATGATGCTAGAATGAAGTGAGATGACCCAGATGGTATGAGCAATCTTATCAAGTACTCCCTCCCTTCACAAATATAAGATGTCTAACTTTTTTTTAAATCAAATATATGTAGACATATTTTAGTATGTTTGTTCACTTATTTCAATGCTCATGTAGTCCACATTGAAATATTCAAAACGTGAATGGAGGGAGTACTTGACAAGGTAACAAGAAGTGTAACACAAGAAATGAATAGTAAGCTTATGGCTGCCTTTACTAGGGAAGAAGTTAGAAAAAGCTTTGTTTCAAAATGATGATCTTAGGGCACCATGTCCAATGACCTCCATGTAGTGTTCTATAAAAGGTTTTGGTCAATGATGGGTGATGAGTTGACCGATGAGATGCTTGGAGTGATGAATAGTAAGGTAAACCCACAAGGATGGAATGACACAATATCACAATAATTGTGCTAACCCTAAAGTAGATGTCCTGAAGAAGATCTCACAATACATACCAATCAGTTTATGTAATGTGGTATATAAAGTGATTCCGGTAATGTTGGCTAATCAATTAAAAGTGATACTTCCAAAGAAGATACAAATAAACTATCGGAAGCAAAAAATGAGATATTGTAGAATCAGAGCTAACATTAGATGGGCCAACCTTCGTGATGAAAACACCAAATTCTTTCATGCCATTGCAACACAGGTATTCAAAAACAACTACATCTCTTTCATATTAAATTCAGGGCAATGTTGTCATTAATAACCATGATCAGAAAGCTGCAATACTATGACAATCTTTCAAAGACAGAATAGGTATGACACAAGAACCTACATGAACTTTGATATCAGTCACCTTGCCAACAACAACAATCTGGATGATCTTGAAGCTCCATTTTCCAATGAAGAGATTGATGGCATCATCAAGCACATGCCTAATGACAAGTCACCTGGATCTGATGGATTTGATGGCATTTTCATGAAAAAATGTTGGCACAGTATAAAGGACAATGTATACTCCCTACTACATGATTTTCATGCAGAAAAGGTCAATCTTACACCTGTCAACTCTGCATACATTGAATTGATCCCAAAAAAAGATTGTCCTGAGGCACCCAATGATTTCAGACCCATCTCCTTGGTAAGTATGCCCATTAAAATACTGACTAAATTACTTGCCAAGAGAGCACAAAAAATTATTGTGCATATATCAGCAAGAATCAGTATGGCTTTATCAGAACTAGAACCATCCAGGACTGTCTTGCTTGGGCATCTGAGTACATTCAGATGTGTCACAAATCTAATAGGGAGATTGTAGTTTTTAATATTCATTTTGAAAAGGTTGTTAACAAGATTGATTACAAAGCCATACTATTCATGATGAAGCATCTAGGATTTGGAGAAAAGTGGATTAGATGGATCAACATGATTCTCACAACTGCACCTGCATCTGTGATACTTAATGGCATCCCTGGCAAAACTATTAAATGCAAAAGGGGAGTCAGGCAGTGTAACCCACTCTCCTCACTCCTCTTTGTCATATCTGCTGAACTACTTGAGATTCTTGTCAATGAGGCTTGGAAGAATGGTATTATTAACACTCCAATTAACAGTCAAGCTCACAAGTCATACCCCATTATACAATATGTATGACACCCTTATCATCATGCCAGCTATACACTACAAAACAAAAGACACATCCGTGACATTATGGCCCGAATAAAAAAATATCTATCATGGTTATGACACTTCTATGACGATAATTGTGACAAAAACACGTATCATCATAGATGTGGCAGGCTCCTACTTCTATGACAAAAAATCATGACAAAAAATGGGCTTTTCGTCCTGGGCGGGCCGGGGACGCACCTGCATGACATTCTTTGGGCCGTCCATGACATAAAAAATCGTGGTAGAAGTGAGAGCGAGGGAATTTTCATGGAGTTATCGGTTACGGTGGGTGGTCAGGGCCGAGTGATGCAGTGTGGTTTGCGCATTTCTCTCTCGTAGGCGCGCGTGGTGAGAGCCGTGTTGCTATAACTGAACCGGAGCGAGAGGCGTCCGCTTACTGAACCTGAGCAATCGCACTGCTAGCACTATGTACTGAAGCTGATCGATCCCTTCACTGCTAACTGAACCCGGCCGACTCCTTCGTTGTTATTCTAACTGAACCCGATCGCTGCTGCTTCTTAATAAAGCCGATCGACCCCCGTGCGAGATATAGCTAGCCGGTTGGGTTGCCTCTGGATGAACAGTGCTTGTTACTGGCGCGCGCGTGTTACGTAGAACGAGTCGAGACGTGGTGAGTCCAGCCGGTTGGTTGGTTGTGGATGAACAGTTTTCGATGGGGGTTGGATGAACAGGACCCCGACCGTGTGTAGGCAGTTGCCGCTGGATGAACCGGACCCCGTGGTAGTACGCAGTTGCCGCTGGATGAACATGACCTGTGGTAGTACGCAGTTGCCGCTGGATGAACATGACCCCGAGGAGGCCGCCACACACCCAGTCGGTTGGGGTGGATGAATAGGACCCCCATGGAGGTTGGATAAACAGTAGCCGGTGGAGGCTGGATAAACAGTAGCCCGTGGATGAACAGTGTCTGGTGGAGGCTGGAGGAGGTCGACAGTGGATGAACAGTGGGAGGTGGAGGCTGGAGGAAGTCAACGGTGGATGAGCAGTAGCCCATGGAGCCTAGAGGTATTCGATGGTGGATGAACAGTAGCCCGTGGAATCCCGTTTTGCGGTACTCGACACACCCCTCCCGATGAACAAGACCCCGTTTCGATCGTAGGTGATCGAACAGAAGTCTGTTTCCTCCGTTTTGCGGTACGCCAGACCCCTCCTGATGAAAAGGACCTCATTTCGACCGTAGGCGGTTGGAGAGAAGTCCGTTTTCTCTATTTTGCGGTACGCCAGACCCCTCCTGATGACCAGGATCCTGTTTCGATTGTAGGCGGTTGGAGAAAAGTCTGTTTCGTCCGTTCTGCGATACATCATACCTTGTTTCGGTTGTTCCGTCCAAGCCGGTTGGCTCCTGATGAACAGAACGTATTCCGACCCAGTGTCCCGATGAACACGACGCATGTTTCCTCCATTCCGACCTAGCCGGTTAGCTGCCGATGAACAGGACTTTGTCGCTGTATGCGTTTCGAGACCCCACCCGTATGTACATACGTAGCCGTATTTACTTTTGTAGCGACCCGACCCGAATGGATCAAGTCTCTGTGCTTTCGTGTCATCCCTGGATCGGTATGCTGACACACACAGTACTCGAAGGATTTATAACAGAGGTAAATCACATGTATAAACAGCGTAAATACTATTACCTCAATCCAAAAATATAGCGGAAGCAACAAGGTTGTGGATTCCCATCAACACCAACGGCAAAGTTGAGTATAGGAAATCGTAACCCTAACGTATCACTTACTCGTCGTCTGAAAAGTTGCAGCCCGAAAACAGGTCAGCACATGGAATATGATGGCAATGTAACACATAAAGAGTAATGAAAGAATAGGCTATACTACATGCATATATGGCTGGTGGAAAAGCTCTATGGTTATAAGGTTTTGCGAAAAGCCAATTTTTCCCTACTGCAAAGGAATAAATTTATTTAACTATCATGGTGGTTGTTAAACATTGAGAATGGTTGATAACATTCTCAATCCCAATTAAAATACTCATTAAACCCAAACAAATTATATTAAGTAACGTGATGAGATCAACAGGATATCCGGTACTAGATACTCAAAATTGTCCATAACCGGGACACGGCTAATCATGATTAGTTTATACACTCTGCAGAGGTTTAGCACTTTTCCCCACAAGACTCGATCGCCTCCGTTTGGTTTCTCGCACTACATGGTGTTTGAGAAGCGGATGACCGAGACATAGTCTTTCGTAAGCGCTAGCACCTTACATGTGGGTAGACCGTACCAACCTACATCCCCTACATCTGCTAGTCTGCCCGTAAGAGTTCGCACAACTTAGTCAACTATGCCAGAGCCCATAATGGCTTGTGGCTGCACACGGAAGTTTCTAGTTTGAATAATCTCATGATCCCTTTGGGCCTGGGTGGCGGTCCGAAGAAATACAGGCAAATCCTGTCTACCAGTGCCTTGACAGCAAGTCCTGGAATAGCCAGTGCCTCAATCCACCCAGATGTGTGTTTAAGTTGCCACCTTAGATAAACCATTAATTATCAATCTCACATCTGTCATGGATATTCACTTAAACCCAATCCACGTCTACGAGCATAGCATGGCGTAATAAGCAAACGTAGAGAAGTAACTCCCAAAGGTTCATAAGTAAAACAGGTAATAGGTACTACCTCAATCTACTTCCCATCCCACAATTTAATTAGATCCTAACCATGCAAGTGTTTGAGGATTGATCTAATGCATAAAAACTGGGTAGTAGAAAAGATATGATCAAGTGTTACTTGCCTGCAAAGTTGATGAAGATGATTCGCACTCAAAACGCTTGATAGCTCTACTTGTCACACTCCGGTCAATCTATCGTAATCAAGCAATAGTAACCACACATAAGCAATCACTCAAAAGATCGGAAAGAACGAAGAAACAATTCGGAAAACGTCAAAACCAAATCTAATAACTCTTGCAGCATAAAACAATTTCTAACAGTACCAAAACTATGTGTATTTGGCCTTATCAGAAATTTTAGGTCAAGAGCTTCGATTTGCAAAAAGAATCAACTAAATCGGAGTTACGAGACTCAAGTTATGATCAAACGAAGTTCAAATACAAATCTGTTTGAATTCAAATTTTAAAACTTTCAAAAACATGTTTGAGTTGTATTACTGGATAGAGGAGATCATAACGAAGAAGTGGGCGTTGGTTTTGTTGGATTCCGACTTACGAGTAAAAAGTTATAGCCGTTTGAAAATTAGGGACTACGGATAGGTCCATGACGAAAATTAAAAATAAAAAGAAAAATCTATCGAGCGACGCTCGCTAAACAAAACCGGAAAGAAAAACCGGCGAGAAAACCGATCTAGGGTTTCGGAAAGGAAACCGAAACGAAAAACCGATCTAGAAAACGGAACGAAAACCGATCAAGAAAACCGATCTAGAAAACGTGGCCTTGGCGCGGCTAGTACCTCAAGAGGCGAGGGCTCGGCGGTGGCGGCGTAGAAGCGGCGGTGTGGGCGGCAAGTGGCGGCGGCAGTGTGGGGCGGCGGCGGCCCGGTGTGGGGCGGCGGCGGCGCGGCTATGGCGGCGGCGGCGGCTATGGTGCTGCTGCTGCTGCGGAGGAGGAGAGGAGAGGAGAGTTGATTTGATGTGTTGGAGGGGGGGTGCTTGGGTATTTATATTGGGGAGGGGAGGGGTTTTGCTTGGGGTAGGGGACAAGAAATAGATTAGGATTAGGAATCATAGGAATAAAAAACGGAATAACAAAACGGGTCAAATTCTACTAGGAATCGTAAAGAATAGGAAACTTGGGGCTCCTGGCTCCCCTAGGTGCGTGGTGCGTTGGCCTTGTGGCCTTCGGTCGGCCGGTGGCTTTATGGCTTGGGCCTTTGGCCCAAGGCGCTGCGCCCCTTTTTATTTTATTTAAAAAAAATTTTTTACAGAGACAAATAAAATAATAAAACCAAATAAATAAATATATTATATAGGCATATTATATATCAAAATTTTCAGAAAAGATTTCCTACATGATGAACTTTATTCTAGCTTCAAATAAAATACACAAAAATTCAAATAAAACAAACAGTGCTACTGCCCTAATAAAATCCTCTGAAAATCATTTTAAAAATACCAAAATGATTTCAAATTAATTTCTCTCCAATTTTCTGATGTAGGGAATCATGTTACCCTATTTTCATATATTTTATTTTTGGAGAAAAATAATTTGAATAAAACTCAAATAACTCCAAATTGAAAAATAATTCAAAGGAACTTTGAATTTAATTCTTTGAAACTCCCAACTCATATTTCATATGTTTTGAAGAAGTCATTTTATCTTCTCTCGTGAAAATCATTGAGTTGCATAAAGTTTCAGAATTGGAAATATTTTCCAAATGAAATTCAAATATTTTCAACACCCTTTGTCATTTAAATAAATGGAAGAAGTCATGTCATCTTCTCTCCAGGGTTTTGTGATGAAAAGAATTTTGAATTCCCGAAGATCATAAAAGAAAAATGAAATTTTGGGAAAGTTCTTTTATTCCCTCTCATCTAACTTTCAAAAAGTTTCGAAATCACTCACTTTCACCAATCAATCAAACAATCAATCAAATCTATCTATTTGTTTATAACATTCAAAATTTAGAATTTTGGGATGTTACAAACTACCACTTAAAATGAATCTCGTCCTCGAGATTCGGAGAGGCTAGAAAGAAATAGGTTAGGGTTTGGGGTCTTCTCGGAAATTCATTGATCGTCTCTGTGTCTCCTGCTACCACCCTTAGAAGCATTGTCACGGTTCCATCAAAACTCGAGATACTCCATCCTTATTCTTGTCGACAGTCGGTCTTCTCGTGATATTAAGGATAATTCCTTCTCTGAGCTCTTCCTGTAGTGGCATAACCTTTTCCTCAATTGCTTTGTCCTTTCCTCTTGGTAAGGTTATCACGAAATATGGTATTCTTAGTCGATGTGTCCGGGCGCCAATTCTAAACAAATATCGGTATCTCATGGTGGTCAACGATTTATGGTTTCTCCCGCAGAAAACGGGTCAGGTTGAACCTCACCGTATATCCTACGGTTGGCAACAACCGCCGTGTACAAGGGAAAAAATACCTATACCTTTCTAAGGTTTAAACAAGGTTTAATATCGCTGCCTTGCAACTATAGGTAAGTCACTCAGATTTACTATCCCATATAGCAAAGCGAATAATAAGAGTAAGTCGGTATGGTGATCAATCCATCCCGCACCCAAATCATTACCTTGTACATGGTTTAGCGAATCTCGCATTCTAACACTCGGTCATCCTCACAAGCATTGCAGAATTTCTCTTGTCGACGAACCAAGTTCGGAAAATCCATTGATTCTCGCAAGCCAAACAAACATCTATCGCTCCTTAACAACTCTCGTGTTTTTGCGTAAACTCCTATAGAATCGTCGGTTGATAAAATCATAACTCTTCCAGGGTTTCTCCTTCAGCAAGAGTGTGCTTGCTTCTTGGCAGGTCCTGGGGCCTGTGGGTTATGGCCCATCTCATCACTTGCAATTCTTGAACTCATCATCTGGGCAACTGATCATTATCCCAACATCCAACTTCCTGGCATACTTAAAATCCATCCAAATGTACTGTCTCTTTTCCTTATATTTGCACCAAACGGTGACATGATTACTTAGACTCTTTATGGAATTTCCATTGATCCATACTTCCAACATCATACCTCCTTTATATCGAATAGTAATTCATCTCTTCATCCTCGTGGGATGTCCCACATACCAAGATAAAAAAACTTATACTTATGAAGTCCATACTCACTTCGTGGAACATCATTATCCTTTCGTGGTCGAGCGTCCCACAGGGAATATTGGCCATCTCGCATGGCACTTCTTCAACCGGGAAACGTGAAACACATCATGAACTCCCGATACCCTTCGGGTGACTCCAACTTGTTGGTAACTTCTCCCATACGCTCCAAAACTCGGTATGGTCCTACAAATCTCGGGGCTAACTTTCCCCAAATCGTTTAACTCCTCGCAGAGCTGGCACACAAAGATATGCTCTGTCTCCGATTTCATAGACTATCTCCTTGTGTTTTTGAGTCTGCATAACTCTTCTGCCTGGACTGAGGTACCTTCATCTTATCTCAAGCAACTTAACATTCTCTTCTCACTCCTTGATCACATTTGGTCCAAACAACTGACGGTCTCCAACTTCATCCCACATGAACGGTGTCTGGCTCCTTCTCCCATACAAAGCTTTAAAAGGGGCCATCTTCAAACTGACTTGGTAGCTGTTGTTGAATGAGAAACTCCGCGTGAGGTAAATTATCATCACTACTAGATCCATAATCTAGCGCACACGCTCTCAACATGTCCTCCAAAATCTGATTGACTCTCTTGATTTATCCATCCGTCTGCAGATGAAAGGCTGTACTGAACTCTAGCCTAGTACCCAAAGTCTGGTGCAGCTGATTCCAAAACTTTGAGGTAAACTGTATTCCTCTACGATGGTCCTCGGAACTCCATGCAGACATACGATCCTTGTCAAATATATCTTGGCCAACTTCACACTTGTATAGGTGGTTTTTCACTTGAATAAAGCGAGCCACTTTGGTCAAGCTAATCAACTACTACCCAGATAGAATCGTATCCCAATCGGGTTATGGGAAATCCGGAAATGAAATCCATGCCAAGCTTATACTACTTCCATTCGGGTATCGGCATAGGCTGCAATAATCCTGCTGGCTTCTGATGCTCTGCTTTTACTTTCTCTGGCATACACCACTTACGACTACATACTCCGCAATATCCTACTTCATACCAGTCCACCAGAAACACTCCTTCAAATCCAAGTACATCTTGG
Source organism: Aegilops bicornis (assembly GCA_021605145.1). NCBI lineage: Eukaryota > Viridiplantae > Streptophyta > Magnoliopsida > Poales > Poaceae > Aegilops > Aegilops bicornis. Next base: position 599,168,057 of record CM038670.1, read on the forward strand.
TGTTTCTGTATTAATCGAGTATGGTGAGTCATGAGCCTCCTGAAGTTTTAACTTCCCGATCTTTGCATTATTGGGTACATGTACACCGTCCTCAAACCATAAGGTGTCATGCTCATCCTTACGAAAACCTTTGGCTTTTCCTTTGCTCATCCTCTCTTTTACCTCAGCAATCTCTTTGTCATCCTTCCGAGCTTCACGGATCTTTTCCAACAATGTAAACCGAACTTCCATTATCGCAACGAAACCTTTGGGAACAATCTCCAACTGAAGTTCCTTGAGATCCTCGGCTAACTCCTTTGGTAATCCTTCGATTATGAGGGTATTCGTCCTTGTGTTCCTTATGGGTGTGTCCTATTTCTCCACAAATCTTGCATGCGCATGGTTTCTTCATATCACTTCCATAATGCTTCAATTTCTAGGACACAAGACGAGACTTTGGCAAAGTCAACTTAAATTCTTTCCAAGTGGTTACTCCTTGCAATCCATTGATGGTTTGGTACATCCTCCACCAAGTAGCAGCACCTCTTTCAAAGCAATCAAGAGCATGCCGGTTCATATACTTTCCGGCTATAGGGTTATTCCCCATGTGATCCTCCATGTTCTCGAATCCATCGGTCCGTCTTCAATTGACTCATCGGTCCAGAGAATACAAGCTCATCTCCATTCGTCCTCTATTGGGTCCATGGGTTTTGGGGTGAGATAAGAGAGATAGGGAGGGATGCACACAATACAAACAAAAGTTTTGAAAAGGCAGATTTTATTGTGGCTGTCGGAAAACATCAAACAAATGACAGCTCACAATCGCATCTAACGTAGGTATGTAATGTGGGTTTGGTCTTCTAACGGTCAATAAATCTTCAAAGTCATCAAACTCTTCAAGTCTTGTTCATGTCTCCGATGGCTTCTTCCGATCATGCTTGTCCTTCTCCAGTTCTTTTGCCAGATCATCTTTGTTGACGCAGAGTCTCTCGCGACGTCCTTCAACATTTCTCGAGTTACGCTCCAACCGCCGGTTTCAACATCCTTGACATGATCCATGATCCTCACCGTCCTTCGCCATCACAAATCTCCGGTATCTCGATGTTTTGCTCCTTCATCTTGTCTACTTTCAGCTTCGGGTCCCGAAGTTCTTCACGAACCGCTTCCTTATCAAATCTGCTTCCTGCAGATCCACCTTAAACTTCTTCATGTAATACTCCGGATCCCGGTGATACACCAGCTAAGGTTAAAACTCCAACGTTTGCGGATAGATGCTCCATCAGCTTTCTACCATCCAATCCTTCCATGCATCTGCATGCTTAACTCCGCACGGTGACAATAGCCTAAGCGGGTGATAACATCATGGAGCGTGTTTCTGCTCTTGTCATTTCCATGAGCTATCATTCCATAGTTTGATATCTCCTGCCTTAGGGTTTTCCTGACAAAGTTTTGAATTCTAATGCTCCATGTTCCAGTCTTTCTCCGATACACCTTGATCTCGGTTATTGATAACTTCCATAGTCTGCCAAGTTCCATAAGCGTAACCTTCCTAGGTCATACAAATCCAGAATTTATTTGGAGCCTTCAAATCTCCTAGTCTTCGGAGTCTTCACCGTTGTAGTTTCCGTTTACATGGTAAAATCATCTTCATTCCAAATGGTCTTAGTTGTCCGATATCTTGTCTCCTTGGAGTGGTCTCATCAGTCAAATCTTCGAGTGGTCAAAAGGGAAAAGGGGTATGGTCTCACTAAAAGGAATATTTGGATAAGCTCAGAAGAGAAGAGAGGTAAAAGATCTTTTTGAAAATGAAGTTGTAGAGAAAAATCTTTCCTATGGGCTTATCAGTTTCTAGGGTCACGCCCTACAACAACATGTGCTCGATACCATCTTGTAGCGACCCGACCGAATGGATCAAGTCTCGTGCTTTCGTGCCATCCTCGGATCGGTATCTTTGACACACAAGATCGAAGGATTTATAACAGAGGTAAATCACATGTATAAACAGCGTAAATACTATTACCTCAATCCAAAAATATAGCGGAAGCAACAAGGTTGTGGATTCCCATCAACACCAACGGCAAAGTTGAGTATAGGAAATCGTAACCCTAACGTATCACTTACTGTCGTTCAAAAGTCTGCAACATGAAAAGTTGCAGCCCGAAACAGTCAGACATGGAATATGCCGCAATGTAACACATAGAGAGTAATGAAAGAATAGGCTATACTACATGCATATATGGCTGGTGGAAAAGCTCTATGGTTATAAGGTTTTATGAAAAGCCAATTTTTCCCTACCGCAAAGGAATAAATTTATTTAACTATCATGGTGGTTGTTAAACATTGAGAATGGTTGATGACATTCTCAATCCCAATTAAAAATACTCATTAAACCCAAACAAATTATATGAAGTAACGTGATGAGATCAACAGGATATCCGGTACTAGATACTCAAAATTGTCCATAACCGGGACACGGCTAATCATGATTAGTTTATACACTCTGCAGAGGTTTGCGACTTTTCCCCACAAGACTCGATCGCCTCCGCTTGGTTTCTCGCACTACATGGTGTTTGAGAAACGGATGACCGAGACATAGTCTTTCGTAAGCGCTTAGCACCTTACATGTGGGTAGACCGTACCAACCTACATCCCCTACATCTGCTAGTCTGCCCGTAAGAGTTCGCACAACTTAGTCAACTACGCCAGAGCCCATAATGGCTTGTGGCTGCACACGGAAGTTTCTAGTTTGAATAATCTCATGATCACATTGGGCCTGGTGGCTGTCCGAAGAAATACAGCAAATCCTGTCTACCTGTGAGCCTTGACAGCCAAGTCCTGGAATAGCCAGTGCCTCAATCCACCCGTATGTGTGTTTAAGTTGCCACCTTAGATAAACCATTAATTATCAATCTCACATCTGTCATGGATATTCACTTAAACCCAATCCACGTCTCACGAGCATAGCATGGCGTAATAAGCAAACGTAGAGAAGTAACTCCCAAAGGTTCATAAGTAAAACAGGTAATAGGTACTACCTCAATCTACTTCCCATCCCACAATTTAATTAGATCCTAACCATGCAAGTGTTTGAGGATTGATCTAATGCATAAAAACTGGGTAGTAGAAAAGATATGATCAAGTGTTACTTGCCTGCAAAGTTGATGAAGATGATTCGCACTCAAAACGCTTGATAGCTCTACTTGTCACACTCCGGTCAATCTATCGTAATCAAGCAATAGTAACCACACATAAGCAATCACTCAAAAGATCGGAAAGAACGAAGAAACAATTCGGAAAACGTCAAAACCAAATCTAATAACTCTTGCAGCATAAAACAATTTCTAACAGTACCAAAACTATGTGTATTTGGCCTTATCAGAAAGTTTAGGTCAAGAGCTTCGATTTGCAAAAAGAATCAACTAAATCGGAGTTACGAGACTCAAGTTATGATCAAACGAAGTTCAAATACAAATCTGTTTGAATTCAAATTTTAAAACTTTCAAAAACATGTTTGAGTTGTATTACTGGATAGAGGAGATCATAACAAAGAAGTGGGTGTTGGTTTCGTTGGATTCCGACTTACGAGTAAAAAGTTATAGCCGTTTGAAAATTAGGGACTACGGATAGGTCCATGACGAAAATTAAAAATAAAAAGAAAATCTATCGAGCGAACGCTCGTTAAACAAAACCGGAAAGAAAAACCGGCGAGAAAACCGATCTAGGGTTTCGGAAAGAAAACCGAAACGAAAAACCGATCTAGAAAATGGAACGGAAACCGATCTAGAAAACGTGACGCGGCGCGGGGCTAGTACCTCGAAGAGGCGAGGGGCTCCGACGGTGGCGGCGTAGGGCGGCGGTGTGGGGCGGCAAGTGGCGGCGGCAGTGTGGGGCGGCGGCGGCGCGGTGTGGGCGGCAGCGGCGCGGCTATGGCGGCGGCGGCGGCTATGGTGCTGCTGCTGCTGCTGCGGAGGAGAGGAGAGGAGAGTTGATTTGATGTGTTGGAGGGGGGGGGTGCATGGGTATTTATATTGGGGAGGGAAGGGGTTTTGCTTGGGGTAGGGGACAAGAAATAGATTAGGATTAGGCCCCGCTTGGAATCCATGTAAAGTTTTACAACCGGTATATGATTACCTCTGTATATTACTGGCGTCCAGTAAAATACAACCGAATATATTTCCATATGTGTAGGGCGCGCTTGGTTCGCCGTATTTCTCGTGGTATTGACGGACTCCATGAACTACAAGAAAGGCCGGGCGGTCGACGCACCACCACAAGTATTCGACGGTAAGTGCACGGCTGCGACGCACGGGACCAAACGGAATACACGTTGTTATTGGCAAGCCTGGATGCCACCATCATCATGATGCGAGATGCCGCCGACGGCCATCATCGCCCATTAGCCATGGTCGCCCTCGCCACAACTCGCAGTCGGGCGAAGGCTCCAGCCTTTTCGCAACGCTCTCACAGGGACCAAAGAAGCGCTAATACACCTCGAGGCCCGTTCCTCAGCCTCCCCTATGGCGGAGCGAGGCCATGACGACGCTGCGTGATCTCGACCACGGCACCGTTGGGGACGCAGTGGCGGCGCTGGAGGCGCTTTCGGGCGGCGGCGCACGGCGGCGCTTTTGGCGGCGGCGCGTGGAGGCGTTTCCGACGACGGGCGCAGACGCTGTGGCGCTTGCCCGGGCGCGGTGGCGGCGGGCACCAATGGTGGAGGAGGTGGATGCTGGGCGCCGGTGGCGGTCCGCGGCGGTGGAGCCGACGAGGGAGGCGACGGCGTTGGCGGTCGACGATAGTGAGTCACGGCGGTGTCCTCGCCGTGGTCCGGTCGAGCCGTTGCGGCGCTTAAGGCTGCGTGCTCCACCAATCAAGATCAAGCGACGACTTGGAATACGAGGGAAAACGATGGCTCGAGCAGTGTATTCGTAAACCGTCGATTACGAGCAGAATACAAGCGTAAAGTGAACACGGGTGTAAAATTTACGGCGCAGAAACGACGTTCCAAGTAGGCCGCTCGTTTTTTGCTACGGTGGTATGTTTTACGCCTGTAAATCGTTTCAAAAACGGCAATCCAAGCGGGGCCTTAGGAATCCTAGGAATAAAAAACGGAATAACAAAACGGGGTCAAATTCTACTAGGAATCGTAAAAGAATAGGAAACTTGGGGCTCCTGGCTCCCCTAGGTGCGTGGTGCGTTGGCCTTGTGGCCTTCGGCCGGCCGGTGGCTTTGGCGGCTTGGGCCTTTGGCCCAAGGCGCTGCGCTCCCTTTTTTATTTTATTTAAAAAAAAATTTTTTTACAGAGACAAATAAAAATAATAAAACCAAATAAATAAATATATTATATAAGCATATTATATATCAAAATTTTCAGAAAAAGGTTTCCTACATGATGAACTTTATTCTAGCTTCAAATAAAATACACAAAAATTCAAATAAAACAAATAGTGCTACTGCCCTAATAAAATCCTCTGAAAATCATTTTAAAAATACCAAAATGATTTCAAATTAATTTCTCTCCAATTTTCTGATGTAGGGAATCATGTTACCCTATTTTCATATATTTTATTTTTGGAGAAAAATAATTTGAATAAAACTCAAATAACTCCAATTGAAAAATAATTCAAAGGAACTTTGAATTTAATTCTTTGAAACTCCCAACTCATATTTCATATGTTTTGAAGAAGTCATTTTATCTTCTCTCGTGAAAATCATTGAGTTGCATAAAGTTTCAGAATTGGAAATATTTTCCAAATGAAATTCAAATATTTTCAACACCCCTTGTCATTTAAATAAATGGAAGAAGTCATGTCATCTTCTCTCCAGGGTTTTGTGATGAAAAGAATTTTGAATTCCCGAAGATCATAAAAGAAAAATGAAATTTTGGGAAAGTCCTTTTATTCCCTCTCATCTAACTTTCAAAAAGTTTCGAAATCACTCACTTTCAGTCAATCAATCAAACAATCAATCAAATCTATCTATTTGTTTATAACATTCCAAAATTTAGAATTTTGGGATGTTACAACTTTCTTGCAGCATGACTGTATGTACATGTACACGATAAAGATGGCACTGCGTGACATGCTACGTCGACGGTTCTACTGTGACACGTGTCGCTCCTTACCCAGCCAAGGTTCATCATCGCAGAGAGACCGATCGACCGCTATGTACGTACACGTTTGCGACCAGACAAATAACGCTACATACGCTTTGACCTGATGGGTTCCAGCTGTCAGATGGTAAGGAGACACTTCCTTCCGTGTGAAGAGGTAGCTAGTGGATCCTAGCTGTCAGGGGGAAACGTTTTTTCACTAAATACAGAGACCCTTCCGGTGGGTCCCCACTGTCAGGTGGAGGAATCATTATTTTGCGCCTAATAAGGAGGCACTTCCTTGCATGCGGCCGTGGACCCAGCTGTCAGCCTCTCCACATACAGTCCTCTTTTGATGGATGATGTTCGTTGACCGCGCCGCGCTGAGAGCATCAAGCCGGTGGACGACGGCGAGGCCTAGGAAGGGAACGCCATGGAGTCGGGAAAGACTCGGCAGTTTTTTTCCACACGCAGGGGAGTACGAGGGTTTACTGGTTCGTCTACCGTCGCCAAAGAATAACAGAAGATGTGGATGAGTAGAGGGATGGCCAGGCCAGCGATGGGACTAGGGTGGGGCGGTGAGGCCTGCGCGGCGGCACAGCCGGGCACGGGAGGTAGGAGCAGGCGGTACGGTCAGCGCTGGTTTGGACGACTGGAGCAGGAAGATCAGAGATTGAAGAAGCACGACTTCTGTTCGGTTGACATCTAACGGTCTCACGTTGGTAGAGTCGACTGTTGACTATGTTTCTTTTTTTGAGAAAATTTTTGTACGCATCAATTTAGTAGCCCCACAAGTCAGCCTCCAAATCTGTGCCAGACAACATACAACACAAAACCAGTGGACAATTGAGTTGGTTTTAGGGAAAACAAGTGGTAAAATATTTAGCCCTGGGAGGGAAAACAACAACAGAAACTAAGGAAGTAAAGGTGAAAAGGGAACTTTACGCATTTAGAAAAAAAAAGTATATGAACTAATAAAACTATAAGAAGAGATCAGAAACCGGAAATCTTTTTTTAGAATAGAACTGAGCGGTGTGTTTTCTTTAGTAAAAAAATTGGCATGCGGATGTTCTAAGAGAAAATATAACTAAGGCTGGCGGGCTAGAGGCCAGTTCATACCTGCTGGATCTTTCTGCCCCATTGTCGTCATGGGCTGGGCCTGTTATATACAAAACCTAGCCTGGGCAGTCAACTGCCTAGTTGATAGTTGCTTGACCTCAAAAAATAATATACCTACTGGATCCCAGTTGTTAGTCTGTACTTGTAGAATTCTCTCGTTTATTCACTATGTTAAAATTTTCATGGGTTTTTTGCGAGGAAAAAAATTTCATGGGTTTCACCGTCTCACACGTTAGCATTATTTTTTCATCGTGATAATGAGTGCATGCAATTGCTTGCTTACGGCCATGGACCTACTGGTTTCATACGATTAGGCTCAGTATGGACAGGTCTTGTGGTTCCACGGACGAATTTCATGCAAACCGGATGATTTTCATTGAAACCAGACCAATTCATTGCATTTTACATATTTCTTTTTATTATATGGAACATTTTACGTATTTAACTAGTAATAACTGACTAGGCCTTTTTTGAGTCCATGGGAGGTGCTTCACGCAATCGAGGTCCCGACACTTAACTGTTCTTGAAGGCCCAAATCCGTCGCTCCTCTCTTTTAAGAATTTGCAGCTGGGCTTGGTGTGCCACAGCCTAGTCCCGACGTGTTGCGTCCAAATATCAACCTGTGCAACCTGATGGATCCCCAGCGTACTTGAAGATGTTAGAATTTTAGAGAACTGGGAATTCGAACTGCAGGTGCTTATGCTACCCATAAAAATATCAGGTGCCTGAAAATTCGTTTCGCAACAAATGATTCAGTTTTATATCCACGTCGACCGTCAACATGATGGTTGGAAGCAAATGCCAAGTTCATACAGAAAGATCCTTAACAACAATACCAACTTGCAGACGACTAGGTAGAACAAGTACCAATACCAAACTAACTTATTATCTTTTTAGTCCAGGCCCTAGTGTTAGTCTGGTAGAAAATTTTGCAGACGACCAGCTCCCGCTCCTTCTCTTGCTCCAGGTCCCCGAGGTGGTACTGGTGCATCACCCAGTTGGTCCTCTGCTGGTCGAAGTTCTTGTTGGTGTGTAGCACCAGAACCATTTTGCTGCTTGTCTGCCGGCCATTGACCATCACCGACATGGTATTGCCGGTCTTGTGCCACATCGCGTGCATGCCGCACTCTAATTAACTGTATCTTGCGACGCATCTGCGTGTCCCTTTTGAATTCCCTAGAGTTGCGCTGGAAGAAATGCTTGCTTAGGCCACTCAATTTGATACCTGCAGTATTGGTGAATACAAGTTTTAGGGTAGTTGGCATTTTTATAACACCTTTGGTATGTTGCAGTCACTTGTTTCACTTTTTATTTACTATCAAATTGTAAATTGCTTCACTAATTCTACGTCAAAAAAGAAAAATAGAGGTAAAAACAAAGGAATATATTTTGTTCAAGTAGACCGTCGATCAGTGTCCAACCCGGAAGTTTCTCAGGATGGGTGTAGCATATGTCGTGCTCGTTGTCGATGGTCGGTAAGAACAAATCAATGAGAGGGTGAGATCTCGCGCTGTCAGCACTCACTTTGGCCTCAAGGTGCTCGATCTGCTCCTGATCTGTGGGATTAAACTTGATGCCAGCCGGCATCACCGACCAATTCTTCTTGGACTTGCATGAGTTAATTCTAGTTAAATAGTACTCAATGTATGATCAATCAACTGTTTAAGTAAACGATGAAAGATTTCGACAGATAAGTGCTACTCTAAATCTAAAGTCCACAACACCTGAACAAACTGGGGTCTCAACTTCATTACTACATGCATATTCTAAAGACTTGAAAACCCCCATAAAGATCGAAATCATCCTACAGAGTGACGGGACGAATACTCACAGGAGCGGCCTCGCTGGTTCCTTCCTTCATGCGGCTAGCTTGAAGAGCATCCTTGTTGAGATCAACTTTTTCAGCGTCTTCCTTTTGACTACTAGCAATGAAGTATAGCAGCTCCAATAGCTCATCGCTCATCATACCAACTAGATCGGAACAAGGCGGCGACTGGGAGACGGGGAGACCGGAGAGAATGGGAGAGTGATTTTTGTAGAGAATGGCAGAGTGATTTTGTAGAGAATGGGAGAGTGTTGTTGTACTACCAGAGGGGGGACTGCGCTTCGGTGCCTTAAGGCACTTGCCTTTGTGCCTATGACATGTGGGCCCAACAAGCCCAGAGGGGTGAGGCTCAATTTTGTGAAGCAAACACGCCACCGGGACTCTTGTGTCACCTCACACGTAGCATGTTGTCACGTCAATTCAATGTGAGGACATGATGAATAATTTGACTGATGTATACTAGTACTACTAGTCGTAGTAGTAGTACTAGTCGTACAAGTACTACTTACTATAGTATGAGTAACGCAATATACTATATAAATGCCTACAAAGTTATAAGGTTGTGCGACAGACTTTGTAGGCTACTACATGAGTAATACAAAACATAATTCCCATTGGACAACACTTTCACCAACAAGTACGCACTTGAAGCCTAATTGATATATATGGCTTCTGCACAACATCTCCATCATCATTATCAGTGCATGCTATGCAGGTGAGTTAGGATGCACTTGATCCCAGAAAGGTATCTATCCTTCAAACTAACTATAGTACATAATATCCAACATAAGAGGGTCATGCTATAGCAGTAGGATACATGGCTCAGTCTAGATGTCACTATGAATCAAGTTGTGCATATTTGTTGTTGGCATGAACCACATGGCCGCATGTCGGGTTTGCAAAAGACATTCATCGCTTGGAAGCTTGATGCCTTTCACACACTGATGATCATGGCAACAAGCTGTGTCGACGAATCTCTGGATATGGTGATTCATGAAACCCATGGTACGATGTGTAAACACAGTTCCCTCTGGCAAATGGAAGTTGCATAGCACGGTAATCATCGCCGGTGATATGATTGATGATTGGTCGGTTGATCGGATAATTGAGCCCAAGGAACAAGGAGTGGTTGCCGAGGCTGTAAACCCGCCTCCAGTTGAATACCCTGGCCCAACGGAGTTGGGATCGTTCTCGAACACGAAGCAGCCATAGCCATCACAGTCGTGAACGCCCCACTCATTCTACTGAATGTGGTTTGATGAAATACTTTGGTCACTTTGGTACGTGCGAATGAGCATCAAATGCCCACCTTCAGGTGAACGAGCGATAGAACACCACCCATTGACTTGTATGTTTCCAGGTGCTGAAATTATAAAGGCCAGCGTATTTGTGTCTGCTGCAACAAATCAAACTGAAGACCAAAAGGACAAAAATATACAATCAAGTTCAGAGTATGTGGGGAATTAAGATTATTATAACAATGACACAGATCATAGCCAGAGAATTGCAATGTCGTGGTCATAATCATACCCCAATTTTTTTTAAACAAGCCAAGGGATTTCATATTCTAGCAATATGGCATGGTTCAAACATCATGTAAAACTGGAAGGAAAACAACTATGCCAGGGCCTACTCATATTCTACCATAGCAGTTACTATAGTTCTCAACTCTAACAATAACATGTGTGGCTATAAAAATCTTGGAAATGAGAGTAACATATAGCAATCATGAGGTTATACTCATAATATCTATTCTAACAATCATTAGATGCCCATTGTTCTCATATCAACTCTAACAATAACATGTGTGGTCGTCAAAAATCTGGAAATGAGAGAAACATATATCAATGATGTGGTTATAGTCATACAATCTATTCTAAATTTCTAAGAATCAACAGGAAGTCGTATTCATAAGGTAAAGATGAGATGAGATAGAATAATTACACGATGATGTCTACTACGCAACCTTCTCCTTGTAGACGTTGTTGGGCCTCCAAGTGCAGAGGTTTGTAAGATAGTGGCAAATTTCCCTCAAGTGGATGACCTAAGGTTTATCAATCCATGGGAGGCGTAGGATGAAGATGGTCTCTCTCAAACAACCCTGCAACCAAATAACAAAGAGTCTCTTGTGTCCCCAACACACCCAATACAATGGTAAATTGTATAGGTGCACTAGTTCGCGAAGAGATGGTGATACAAGTGCAATATGGATGGTAGATATAGGTTTTTGTAAACTGAAAATATAAAAACAGCAAGGTAGCAAGCGATAAAAGTGAGCGTAAATGGTATTGCAATGCTAGGAAACAAGGCCTAGGGTTCATACTTTCACTAGTGCAAGTTCTCTCAACAATAATAACATAATTGGATCGTATAACTATCCCTCAACATGCAACAAAGAATCACTCCAAAGTCGCTAATAGTGGAGAACAAACGAAGAGATTATGGTAGGGTACGAAACCACCTCAAAGTTATTCTTTCCAATCAATCCGTTGGGCTATTCCTATAAGTGTCACAAACAGCCCTAGAGTTCGTACTAGAATAACACCTTAAGACACAAATCAACCAAAACCCTAATGTCACCTAGATACTCCAATGTCACCTCAAGTATCCGTGGGTATGATTATACAATATGCATCACACAATCTCAGATTCATCTATTCAACCAACACATAGAACCTCAAAGAGTGCCCCAAAGTTTCTACCGGAGAATCACGACGAAAACGTGTGCCAACCCCTATGCATAGGTTCATGGGCGGAACCCGCAAGTTGATCACCAAAACATACATCAAGCGAATCACGTGATATCCCATTTTCACCACAGATACGCACGACAAGACATACATCAAGTGTTCTCAAATCTTTAAAGACTCAATCCGATAAGATTACTTCAAAGGGAAAAATCAATCCATTACAAGAGAGTATAGGGGGAGAAGAAACATAAGATCCAACTATAATAGCAAAGCTCGCGATACATCAAGATCGTGCCAAATCAAGAACACGAGAGAGAGAGAGAGAGAGAGAGAGATAAAACACATAGCTACTGGTACATACCCTCAGCCCCGAGGGTGAACTACTCCCTCCTCGTCATGGAGAGCGCCGGGATGATGAAGATGGCCACCGGTGAGGGTTCCCCCCTCCGTGAAGTGCTTAACAGGTCCCGATTGGTTTTTGGTGGCTCTGGAGGTTTTCTTGCGGCGAACTCCCGATCTAATCTCTGTTCTGGAAGTTTTAGGGTACGTGGAGTTAAATAGGCGGAAGAAGCACGTCGGGGGAGCCACGAGGGCCCCACGAGGCAGGGGGCGCGCCCTAGGGGGGTGGGTGCGCCCCCCACCCTCGTGGCTTCCTCGTTCCTTCCTTGACATGGGGTCCAAGTCCATCCGGTAGTTTTCCTTCCAAAAATAACTTCTCCAGTTGATTTCGTTCCGTTTTGACTCCGTTTGATATTCCTTTTCTTCGAAATACTGAAATAGGCAAAAAACAACAAATTTTGGTTGGGCCTCCGGTTAATAGGTTAGTCCCAAATATAATATAAAAGTGGATAATAAAGCCCAATATTGTCCAAAACAGTAGATAATACAGCATGGAGCAATCAAAAATTATAGATACGTTGGAGACGTATCAACCATCCCCAAGCTTAATTCCTGCTCGTCCTCGAGTAGGTTAATAATAAAAAAGATAATTTTTGATGTGGAATGCTACTTGGCATAATTTCAATGTAATTCTTCTTAATTGTGGTATGAATATTCAGATCCGAAAGATTCAAGACAAAAGTTTAATATTGACATAAAAATAATAATACTTCAAGCATACTAACAAAGTAATAATGTCTTCTCAAAATAACATGGCCAAAGAAAGTTATCCCTACAAAATCATATAGTCTGGCTATGCTCTATCTTCACCACACAAAGTATTTAAATCATGCACAACCCCGATGACAAGCCAAGCAATTGTTTCATACTTTTGACATTCTCAAAACTTTTTCAATCTTCACGCAATACATGAGCGTGAGCCATGGACATAACACTATATGTGGAATAGAATGTTGGTTGTGGAGAAGAAAAAAAAGGAGAAGATAGTCTCACATCAACTAGGCGTATCAACGGGCTATGGAGATGCCCATCAATAGATATCAATGTGAGTGAGTAGGGATTGCCATGCAACGGATGCACTAGAGCTATAAGTATATGAAAGCTCAACAAAAGAAACTAAGTGGGTGTGCATCCAACTTGCTTGCTCACGAAGACCTAGGGCATTTTGAGGAAGCCCATCATTGAAATATACAAGCCAAGTTCTATAATGAAAGATTCCCACTAGTATATGAAAGTGATATCATAGGAGACTCTCTATCATGAAGATCACGGTGCTACTTTGAAGCACAAGTGTGGTAAAAGGATAGTAGCATTGCCCATTCTCTCTCTTTTTCTCTCATTTTTTTATTTGGGCCTTTTCTCTTTTTTTATGGCCTCTTTTTATTTTTCTTCTTTTAGTCCGGAGTCTCATCCCGACTTGTGGGGGAATCATAGTCTCCATCATCCTTTCCTCACGGGGACAATGCTCTAATAATGAAGATCATCACACTTTTATTTACTTACAACTCAAGAATTACAACTCGATTCTTAGAACAAAATATGACTCTATATGAATGCCTTCGGCGGTGTACAGGGATGTGCAATGACTCATGAGTGACATGTATGAAAGAATTATGAACGGTGGCTTTGCCACAAATACGATGTCAACTACATGATCATGCAAAGCAATATGACAATGATGGAGCGTGTCATAATAAACGAAACGGTGGAAAGTTGCATGGCAATATATCTCGGAATGGCTATGGAAATGCCATGATAGGTAGGTATGGTGGCTGTTTTGAGGAAGGTATATGGTGGGTGTATGATACCGCGAAAAGTGCGCGGTATTAGAGAGGCTAGCAATGGTGGAAGGAAGAAAAGTGCGTATAGTCCATGGACTCAACATTAGTCATAAAGAACTCATATACTTATTGCAAAAATCTACAAGTTATCAAAGCAAAGTATTACGCGCATGCTCCTAGGGGGATAGATTGGTAGGAAAAGACCATCGCCGTCCCCGACCGCCACTCATAAGGAAGACAATCAATAAATAAATCATGCTCCGACTTCATCACATAACGGTTCACCATACGTGCATGCTACTAGAATCACAAACTTTAACACAAGTATTTCTCAAATTCACAACTACTCAATTAGCATGACCCTAATATCACCATCTTCATATCTCAAAACAATCATCAAGCATCAAACTTTTCTTAGTATTCAACACACTCATAAGAATTTTTACAAATCATTTATGCTTAGCATATTAGGATTTCTTTTAAGCAAATTACCATGCTATTTAAGACTCTCAAAATAATCTAAGTGAAGCATGAGAGATCAATAGTTTCTATAAAACAAATCCACCACCGTGCTCTAAAAGATATAAGTGAAGCACTAGAGCAAACAACAAACTACTTCAAAAGATATAAGTGAAGATCAATGAGTAGTCGAATAATTATACAACTATGTGAAGACTCTCCCATTTAATAATTTCAGATCTTAGTATTTTATTAAAACAGCACACAAATCTAAATAAAACGACATTTCAAGGATATCACACACCATGTGAAGAAGCAAAAACTTAAGATCAACCGATACTAACCGATAGTTGTCGAAGAAGAAAGGTGGGATGCGTACCGGGGCATCCCCAAGCTTAGATGCTTGAGACTTCTTGAAATATTATCTTGGGGTGCCTTGGGCATCCCCAAGCTTGAGCTTTTGTGTCTCGTTAATTCCTCTCATATCACAGTTTCCTAAATCTCAAAAGCTTCATCCACACAAAACTCAACAAGGACTCGTGAGATAAGTTAGCATAAACCAATGCAAAAACCTTATCATACTATACTGTAGCAAATCACTAAAATTATTATTCAACATTGCATACTAAATTCCTCTGCATATTTAATAGTCCTATCCTCAAATAGAATCATTAAACAAGCAAACATATGCAAACAATACAAACATAACAGCAATCTGCCTAAACAGGACAGTCTGTAAAGAGTGCAGCAAGATCCATACTTTCCTAGCTCCAAAAATTATGAAATAAAATTCCCACTGTAGTAAATTTATCAGATCTTATTATGCAAAAGGTTTCAACATTTTATCACATTCTTACTTTTCTAGGGAATTTTTGCAACAGAGGTAATCTTTCTGTTTTCAAACAGCAACATGCATACTTGCAAAATAAGCATGGCAAAAGCTATCCCTGAAATTTTTATTGAAAAAAGAGATGCTAAACATTATTCTAAGTAACAGCAAGAAAATACTAACAAAATAAAATGACGCTCCAAGCAAAACACATATCATGTGGTGAATAAAAATATAGCTCCAAGTAAAATTACCGATGAACGAAGACGAAAGAGGGGATGACATCCGGGGCATCCCCAAGCTTAGGCTCTTGGTTGTCCTTGAATATTACCTTGGGGTGCCTTGGGCATCCCCAATATTAGGCTCTTGCCACTCCTTATTCCGTAGTCCATCAAATCTTTGCCCAAAACTTGAAAACTTCACAACACAAAACTTAACAGAAAACTCGTGAGCTCCGTTAGCGAAAGAAAACAAGACACCACTTCATGGTACTGTAATGAACTCATTATTTATTTTTATTGGTGTTAAACCTACTGTATTCCAACTTCTCTATGGTTTATAAACTATTTTACTAGCCATATATTCATCAAAATAAGCAAACAACACAATGAAAACAGAATCTGTCAAAAACAGAACAGTCTGTAGTAATATGTAACTAACGCAAACTTCTGGAACTCCAAAAATTCTAAAATAAATTGTTGGACCTGAGGAATTTGTCTAGTAATCATCTGCAAAAATAATAAACTAAATAGCACTCTCCAGTAAAAAGTTCTAGCTAATCTCGTGAGAACTAAAGTTTCTGTTTTTTACAGCATGATCATAAAGACTTCACCCAAGTCTTCCCAAAGGTTCTACTTGGCACAAACACTAATTAGAACACAAAACCACATCTAAACAGAAGCTAGATGAATTATTTACTCCTAAACAGAACCAAAAAGCAAGAAACTAAAATAAAATTGGGTTGCCTCCCAACAAGCGCTATCATTTAACGCCCCTAGCTAGGCATGATGATTTCAAAGATGCTCACATAAAAGATAAGAATTGAAACATAAAGAGAGCATCAAGAAGAATATTACTAGAACATTTAAGTCTAACCCACTTCCTATGCATAGGGATTTTGTGAGCAAACAACTTATGGGAACAAGAATCAACTTGCATAGGAAGGTAAAACAAGCATAACTTCAAGATTTTAAGCACATACCGAGGAAACTTGATATTATTGCAATTCCTACAAGCATATGTTCCTCACTCATAATAATTTTCAGTAGCATCATGAATGAATTCAACAATATAACCAGCACCTAAATCATTCTTTTCACGATCTACTAGCATAGAAATTTTATTACTCTCCACATAAGCAAAATTCTTCTCATTCGGAATAGTAGCGGGAGTATCATAAGAGACTTGAATACTATAAATTGTTTCCACGTTAAAGGAGTAATGTTCAGAGAAAGGGTACTCATAATCATGACAAGTTTTATAAATATAATCATCACTACTCTTTATAGCATAAGTTTTATCACAATAATCATCATAAGTAGCAACTTTGTTCTCATCATAATCGATTGAAACCTCTTCCGAAATAGTGGATACATCACTAAATAAAGTCATGACCTCTCCAAATCCACTTTCATAAATATTATAAGATTCAACATCATCCAAAATAGTGGGATCATTACTTCCTAAAGTTGACGCTCTTCAAAACCCACTTTCATCAATATAATCATCATAAGTAGGAGGCATGCTATCATCATTACAACTTTGCATATAAAAACTTGGGAGGCTAAAAGTATCACCATTATTAAACATAGAATCCCCAAGCTTGGGACAAACACTAATTGCAGCAAATATATTCTCAAATATGTCATCCTCATTAAACATAGCTTCCCCAAGCTTGGGGCTTTTCATATCATAAGCATAATCACTCTCATCATTAATAGTATGGACAGCACCAATAGTATAGCAATTATCATATTCTTCCAAGCAAGTGCCAAAAAGATTTTCAAGATCATAATAAGTATCATTATCTTCCCAAGCATAATCATCACAACAGGCAATAGGCATAACGAGATCATTATCAAGTGTATCATCTTCATTTTCATGAGGCACAACAATAATAGGAGCAACTTTATTTGGGAGAGATACCTTTTTACCTCTCTTCCTTTTTCTTTTCTTCTTCTTCACCACATCATGTGTGGGTTCAATCTTATTTTTGGAGCTCCTTATTAATGAGATTGGTTGAATAGAAGGCTCCTCCTCGTTACCCGATTCATCATAAGAAATAATAGGAGGATATTGGGAAGTCTCTTCCCTTTCATTAGCATTCTCTTCATCTTCTATTTGTTTTCTTTTCCTTATGTAATTGGCAATATAAGGATTTTCAATACAGTTCACCGCACAATACATATAAATTTTCTCTAGATCAAAATGAAGAACTTTATCAAGGGCAAAATTTGTAATATCCTTAGATATACGAATAAATTCTTCAAAACCCAAGAGCAAACTAAGTTCATTATGATGTGCAAGGAAATCAAGTCATCACAATTTTTGGACACGATACGATCATGAAACAATTTGCATTGGGTACTAAAATGATCACGTTCATTGCAAAGTTCACAAGTATGGCTAAGAAAAAATAAATTTTCAGCACATTCATCTAGCTCTTCTTGCAACAATTTGGTTTCTAAGTACTTATGCCTCTTGCAATATCTATCTTCCCTATTTGGTGTGTACTTACAAACCCAATGCACTCCACAAAAATTGACATGTTTATAGGAGGCATTTTCATCATAACTAGTGCAATCATCATTAGTACTATGGATATTCAAGGAGTTCATACTAACAACATTGCAATCTTGCTCATCATTCAAAGATTTAGTGCCAAACAATTTAATGCATTCTTCTTATAACACTTTGGCACATTTTCTTTTCCATCATACTCACGAAAGATACTAAAAAGATGAAGCCTATGAGGTAAACTCAATTCCATTTTTTGTAGTTTTCTTTTATAAACTAGACTAGTGCTAAAACAAGAAACAAAAAGATTCGATTGCAAGATCTAAAGATATACCTTCAAGCACTCACCTCCCCAGCAACGGCGCCAGAAACTGCTTGATGTCTACTACGCAGCCTTCTCCTTGCAGACGTTGTTGGGCCTCCAAGTGCAGAGGTTTGTAGGACATTAGCAAATTTCCCTCAAGTGGATGACCTAAGGTTTATCAATCCGTGGGAGGCGTAGGATGAAGATGGTCTCTCCTCAAACAACCCTGCAACCAAATAACAAAGAGTCTCTTGTGTCCCCAACACACCCAATACAATGGTAAATTGTATAGGTGCACTAGTTCGGCGAAGAGATGGTGATACAAGTGCAATATGGATGGTAGATATAGGTTTTTGTAAACTGAAAATATAAAAACAGCAAGGTAGCAAGCGATAAAAGTGAGCGTAAATGGTATTGCAATGCTAGGAAACAAGGCCTAGGGTTCATACTTTCACTAGTGCAAGTTCTCTCAACAATAATAACATACTTGGATCGTATAACTATCCCTCAACATGCAACAAAGAATCACTCCAAAGTCGCTAATAGTGGAAAACAAACGAAGAGATTATGGTAGGGTACGAAACCACCTCAAAGTTATTCTTTCCAATCAATCAGTTGGGCTATTCCTATAAGTGTCACAAACAGCCCTAGAGTTCATACTAGAATAACACCTTAAGACACAAATCAACCAAAACCCTGATGTCACCTAGATACTCCAATGTCACCTCAAGTATCCGTTGGTATGATTATACGAGATGCATCACATAATCTCAGATTCATCTATTCAACCAACACATAGAACCTCAAAGAGTGCCCCAAAGTTTCTACCGAGAATCACGACGAAAACGCAGCCAACCCCTATGCATAGGTTCATGGACGGAACCCGCAAGTTGATCACCAAAACATACATCAAGTGAATCACGTGATATACCATTGTCACCACAGATACGCACAACAAGACATACATCAAGTGTTCTCAAATCTTTAAAGACTCAATCCGATAAGATTACTTCAAAGGGAAAATTCAATCCGTTACAACAGAGTAGAGGGGGAGAAGAAACATAAGATCCAACTATAATAGCAAAGCTCGTGATACATCAAGATCGTGCCAAATCAAGAACACGAGAGAGAGAGATAGATCAAACACATAGCTACAGGTACATACCCTCAGCCACGAGGGTGAACTACTCCCTCCTCGTCATGGAGAGCGTCGGGATGATGAAGATGGCCACCAGTGAGGGTTCCCCCCCTCCGTGAGTCTTTGGAACAGGGGTCCCAATTGGTTTTTGGTGGCTCAGAGGTTTTATGACGGCGGAACTCCCGATCTAATCTCTGTTCTGGAAGTTTTAGGGCACGTGGAGTTATATAGGCGGAAGAAGCACGCCGTGGGAGCCACGAGGGCCCCACGGCGTGGGCGCCCTAGGGGTGGGCGCGCCCCCACCCTCATGGCTTCCTCGTTCCTTCCTGGACGTGGGGTCCAGTCCATCCGTAGCTTTCCTTCCAAAAATAACTTCTCCGGTTGATTTCGTTCCGCTTGACTCCGCTTGATATTCCTTTTCTTGAAATCTTGAAATAGGCAAAAACAGAAATCTGGGCTGGGCCTCCGGTTAATAGGTTAGTCCCAAAAATAATATAAAAGTGGATAATAAAGCCCAATATTGTCCAAAACAGTAGATAATATAGCATGGAGCAATCAAAAATTATAGATACGCTGGAGACGTATCACACGACAATAGATTCCACCAGTATATGCAGCCAATCTGTGTGTCGACCGCGTAAACGATGCCATCGTGCACTATAGCATCAGACAGAAAATGGAGGATAAATAGGATTGATGATAAGCCATAACCATGTATGGCGACCGGATTCTAGATAGGCTAATCCCCCGTCGAACAAGGCAATGAGCTTGTAATCCATATACTTTTGTGATGGTGTGGGCACTTGAAAGGATCGAGAATAGGTGTCTAGAGGGGGTTGATTAGACCCTCAACAAGCTAAAGTACCACTTTTTAAGTTCTTCAAGTTGAGGTGGAGTTTTGGCACAAGTTTAAGCATTCACAATACATTTCAAGAAAGCATGGCAAGAGTATAAGCAGCGGAAAGAGTAAAGCATGCAAATTGCAAGAAAGTAAAGGGATGGGATTGGAGTGTGCAAACGCAATGAAGACGCGGAGATTTTTGGCGTGGTTCCGATAGGTGGTGCTATCGTACGTCCACGTTGATGGAAACTTCAACCCACAAAGGGTAACGGTTGTGCGAGTCCACGGAGGGCTCCACCCACTAAGGGTCCACGAAGAATCAACCTTGTCTAACCCACCATGGCCATCACCCATGGAGGACTTGCCTAACATAGGTAGATCTTCACGAAGTAGGCGATCTCCTTGCCCTTACGAACTCCTTGGTTCAACTCCACAATCTTGTCGGAGGCTCCCAAGTGACACCTAACCAATCTAGGAGACACCACTCTCCAAAAGGTAATAGATGTTGTGATGATGATGAACTCCTTGCCCTTGTGCTTCAAATGATAGTCTCCCCAATACTCAACTCTCTCACACAGATTTGGCTATAGGGGAAAGATGATTTGAGTGGAAAGCAACTTGGGGAAGGCTAGATATCAAGATTCTTGTGGTTGGATTGGAATGTCTTGGTCTCAACACATGAGTAGGTGGTTCTCTCTCATAAAATGAGTAGTGGAAGTGTAGCTAGGCATGTTATGATGGCTCTCTCTCGAATGAAGAAGGGGATGGAGGGGTATATATAGCCTCCACACAAAATCCAACCATTACACACATTTGACCCAACTCGGTCAGACCGAATAGAAAACTCGGTGAGACCGATTCAGTTCAAAATGTGAACGTTAGGAATCTCGGTGGGACCAACATGATCAACTCGGTGGAACCGATGTGCTAGGACTAGGGCAAAACCTCATCATGGTGTGACCGATTGCATGAACTCGGTGAGACCGATTTCAACAATGAGTTAACAGAGAGTTGGTCAGGCAAACTCGATGGGACCGATTGCACATTTCGGTGGGACCAAAATAATTACAACAGACAACCGAGAGTTTGCAAGGCCATCTTGGTGAGACCGAGATCCGTATCGGTGAGATCGAATTGTCTAGGGTTTCTAGCAGTGGCTATGTCAACTGAACACGGTGGCGCCCGATAGATCAAATTGGTGGGGCCGAGTTTGACTTTAGGTTTTGAAAATATGTGGAAATGAGGAAATGGCGAGGGTTTAGGAGCAATATCACTAAGCACTTTGAGCAAGTAGATCATTAAGCAACACCTCATCCCCTTTTAATAGTATTGGCTTTCCTATGGACTCAATGTGATCCTGGATCACTAAAATGAAAATGAAGAGTCTTGAGCCTTTGCCAATCTTTGTCCTTAGCATTTTGAAGGGGTTCCACATCCTCTTGTCCATGCCACGCCATTGTTGAACTTATCTGAAATATATTAGATAAAGATATTAGTCCAACAAGAGATATGTTGACATTAATTACCAAAATCACCCAGGGAGCACGTGTGCTTTCAGCACTTCGCAGATTACAACCTTCATCAAATGGAGGTCGAACCAAAAGCTCGACATGTCACGTGTGTAGTAGGCAGGAGTGTCCGGCGGGCCGCGAGGCTCGATGTCGGCGATATCCAATGATGGAAGGGTGATCTCTCGCTAGGTGTAGATATCCATGAGACACCACGGACTACCGGATTCGTGGATGAGGACAATCCAGTTGGCCTTCATGCCCGCCCAGTAGTGGCTGCACATGAAGGATAGGTGGGTGGGTAGTGTTAGCATTGAGGGAGTCCTGGATTAGGGGGTCCTCGGATGGACAGGCCTGGTGACGTGGGCCAGATTGATGGCTCGTGAAGATATAAGGAAGAAGACCTTCCCCCGTGTCCGGATGGGACTCTCCTTTGCGTTGATGGCAAGATTGGTGTTCAGGCGTGTAGTTTCCTTCCTCTGTAAACCAACTTTGTATAATCCTAGCCCCCTCCGGTGTCTATATAAACCGGAGGGCTTAGTCCGTAGAGGCTATCAGAAATCATACAAGCTAGACATCTAGGGTTTAGCCATCACGATCTCGAGGTAGATCAACTCTTGTTGAAGGAAATATGCCCTAGAGGCAATAATAAAGTTGTTATTTATATTTCCTTATATCATGATAAATATTTATTATTCATGCTAGAATTGTATTATCCAGAAACTTAGTACATGTGTGAATATATAGACAAACAAAGTGTCATTAGTATGCCTCTACTTGACTAGCTCGTTAAATCAAAGATGGTTAAGTTTCCTAGCCATAGACATGAGTTGTCATTTGATTAACGGGATCACATCATTAGAAGAATGATGTGATTGACTTGACCCATTCCGTTAGCTTAGCACTTGATCGTTTAGTATATCGCTATTGCTTTCTTCATGACTTATACATGTTCCTATGACTATGAGATTATGCAACTCCCGAATACCGGAGGAACACTTTGTGTGCTACCAAACGTCACAACATAACTGGATGATTATAAAGGTGCTCTACAGGTGTCTCCGATGGTGCTTGTTGAGTTGGCATAGATCGAGATTAGGATTTGTCACTCAGATTGTCGGAGAGGTATCTCCGGGCCCTCTCGGTAATGCACATCACTATAAGCCTTGCAAGTGCTACCTCTTGAGCACTGCGTTGGTTTTCCCTTGAAGACGAAAGGGTGATGCAGCATAGTAGCGTAAGTATTTCCCTCAGTTTTTGAGAACCAAGGTATCAATCCAGTAGGAGGCTACGCGCGAGTCCCTCGTACCTACACAAAATAAATAAATCCTCGCAACCAACGCGATAAGGGGTTGTCAATCCCTTCACGTTCACTTACGAGAGTGAGATATGATAGATAAGATAGGATAATATTTTTGGTATTTTTGTGATAAAGATGCAAAGTAAAATAAAAGCAAAGTAAAAGCAAAGGAAATAACTAAGTGTTGGAAGATTAATATGATGAAGATAGACCCGGGGGCATAGGTTTCACTAGTGGCTTCTCTCAAGAGCATAAGTATTTTACGGTGGGTGAACGAATTACTGTTGAGCAATTGATGTAATTGAGCATAGTTATGAGAATATCTAGGTATAATCATGTATATAGGCATCACATCCGAGACAAGTAGACCGACCCGCCTGCATCTACTACTATTACTCCACTCATCGACCGCTATCCAAAGCATGCATCTAGAGTATTAAGTTCATGAAAATAGAGTAACGCCTTAAGCAAGATGACATGATGTAGAGGGATAAATTCATGCAATATGATAAAAACCCCATCTTGTTATCCTCGATGGCAACAATACAATACGTGCCTTTGCTGCCCCATCACACCGGGAAAGGACACCGCAAGATTGAACCCAAAGCTAAGCACTTCTCCCATTGCAAGAAAGATCAATCTAGTAGGCCAAACCAAACTGATATTCGAAGAGACTTGCAAAGATAACCAATCATACATAAAAGAATTCAGAGAAGATTCAAATATTGTTCATAGATAATCTTGATCATAAAACCACAATTCATCGGTCTCAACAAACACACCACAAAAAGAAGATTATATCGAATAGATCTCCACGAGAGAGGGGGAGAACATTGTATTGAGATCCAAAAAGAGAGAAGAAGCCATCTAGCTAGTAACTATGGACCCGAAGGTCTGAAGTAAACTACTCACACTTCATCGGACGGGCTATGGTGTTGATGTAGAAGCCCTCCGTGATGGATGCCCTCTCCGGCGAAGCTCCAAGATGGGATCTAGTGGGTACAGAAGGTTGCGGTGGTGGAATTAGGTTTTTGGCTCCGTATCTGATCATTTGGGGGTACGTAGGTATATATAGGAGGAAAGAGTACGTCAGTGGAGCAACAGGGGGCCCACGAGGGTGGAGGGCGCGCCCTAGGGGGGGGGGGTAGGCGTGCCCCCCTACCTCGTGACCTCCTCTTTTGTTTCTTGACGTAGGGTCCAAGTCTCCCGGATCATATTCTTCCTAAAAATCACGTTCCCGAAGGTTTCATTCCGTTTAGACTCCGTTTGATATTCCTTTTCTACGAAACTCTGAAATAGGCAAAAAACAGCAATTCTGGGTTGGGCCTCTGGTTAATAGGTTAGTCCCAAAAATAATATAAAAGTGAATAATAAAGCCCAATAATGTCCAGAACAGTAGATAATATAGCATGGAGCAATAAAAAATTATAGATATGTTGGAGACGTATCAAGCATCCCCAAGCTTAATTCCTGCTCGTCCTCGAGTAGGTAAATGATAAAAACAGAATTTTTGATGCGGATTGCTACTTGGCATAATTTCAATGTAATTCTTCTTAATTGTGGTATGAATATTCAGATCCGAAAGATTCAAGACAAAAGTTTAATATTGACATAAAAATAATAATACTTGTGCATACTAACAAAGCAATCATGTCTTCTCAAAATAACATGGCCAAAGAAAGTTATCCCTACAAAATCATAAAGTCTGGCTATGCTCTATCTTCACCACACAAAGTATTTAAATCATGCACAACCCCAATGACAAGCCAAGCAATTGTTTCATACTTTTGACATTTTCAAACTTTTTCAATCTTCACGCAATACATGAGCGTGAGCCATGGACATAGCAATATATGTGGAATAGAATGGTGGTTGTGGAGAAGACAAAGAGGGAGAAGATAGTCTCACATCAACTAGGCGTACCAACGGGCTATGGAGATGCCCATCAATAGATATCAATGTGAGTGAGTAGGGATTGCCATGCAATGTATGCACTAGAGCTATAAGTATATGAAAGCTCAACAAAGGAAACTAACTGGTGTGCATCCAACTCGCTTGCTCACGAAGACCTAGGGCATTTTGAGGAAGCCCATCATTGGAATATACAAGCCAAGTTCTATAATGAAAAATTCCCACTAGTATATGAAAGTGACAAAATGAGAGACTCTTTATCATGAAGATCATGGTGCTACTTTGAAGCACAAGTGTGGTAAAAGGATAGTAACATTGTCCCTTCTCTCTTTTTCTCTCGTTTTTTTAATTTGGGCCTTTTCTCTTTTTATGGCCTCTTTTCCTTTTTGTATTTTTCGTCCGGAGTCTCATCCCGACTTGTGGGGGAATCATAGTCTCCTTCATCATTTCCTCACTTGGGACAATGCTCTAAAAATGAAGATCATCACACTTTTATTTTCTTACAACTCAACAATTACAACTCGATACTTAGAACAAAATATGACTCTATACGAATGCCTCCGGCGGTGTACCGGGATATGCAATGAATCAAGAGTGACATGTATGAAAGAATTATGGACGGTGGCTTTGCCACAAATACGATGTCAACTACATGATCATGCAAAGCAATATGACAATGATGGAGCGTGTCATAATAAACGGAACGGTGGAAAGTTGCATGGCAATATATATCGGAATGGCTATGGAAATGCCATGATAGGTAGGTTTGGTGGCTGTCTTGAGGAAGGTTTATGGTGGGTGTATGATACCGGCGAAAAGTGCGCGGTATTAGAGAGGCTAGCAATGGTGGAAGGAAGAAGGGTGTGTATAGTCCATGGACTCAACATTAGTCATAAAGAACTCATATACTTGTTGCAAAAATCTACAAGTTATCAAAGCAAAGTATTACGCTCATGCTCCTAGGGGGATAGATTGGTAGCAAAACACCATCGCTTGTCCCCGACCGCCACTCATAAGGAAGACAATCAATAAATAAATTATGCTCCGACTTCATCACATAACGGGTCACCATAATGCATGCTACGGAATCACAAACTTTAACACAAGTATTTCTCAAATTCACAACTACTCAACTAGCATGACTCTAATATCACCATCTTTATATCTCAAAACAATTATCAAGCATCAAACTTTTCTTAGTATTCAACACACTCATAAGAATTCTTACAAATCTTGTATGCTTAGCATATTAGGATTATTTAAGCAAATTACCATGCTATTTAAGACTCTCAAAATAATCTAAGTGAAGCATGAGAGATCAATATTTTCTATAAAACAAATCCACCACCGTGTTTCTAAAAGATATAAGTGAAGCACTAGAGCAAAACTATATAACTCAAAAGATATAAGCGAAGCACATAGAGTATTCTAACAAACTCCAAATCATGTATGGCTCTCTCAAAAGGTGTGTACAGAAAGGATGATTGTGGTAAACTAAAAAGGAAAGACTCAAATCATACAATACGCTCCAAGCAAAACACATATCATGTGGTGAATAAGAATATAGCTCCAAGTAAAGTTACCGATGGAAGTAGATTTAAAGAGGATGCCTTCCGGGGCATCCCCAAGCTTTGGATTTATGGTGTAGTTAGATTATCTTGGCGGTGCCATGGGCATCCCCAAGCTTAGGCTCTTTCCACTCCTTGTTCCATAATCCATCAAAATCTTTCACCCAAAACTTGAAAACTTCACAACACAAAACTCAACAGAAAATCTCGTGAGCTCCGTTAGCGAAAGAAAACAAAAGACCACTTCGAGGTACTGTAATGAACTCAATATTTATTTAGATTGGTGTTAAACCTACTGTATTCCAACTTCTCTATGGTTTATAAACTATTTTACTAGCCATAGATTCATCAAAATAAGCAAACAACACACGAAAAACAGAATCTGTCAAAAATAGAACAGTCTGTAGTAATCTGTAACTAACGCAAACTTATGGAACTCCAAAAAATCATAAAAACTAGGAAGAACTAGAAAATTTGTTTATTGATCAGCATCAATTGGAATCAGTATTTTATCACGTTCTGGTGATTTTTAACAATTGTTTTCGTGAACAGAAAGTTTCTGGAAATTTCTGCAAGATCAAATAACTATCTTCCAAGAAGATCCTATAGGTTTAACTTGGCACAAACACTAATTAAAACATAAAAACACATATAAACAGAGGCTAGAACAAATATTTATTCCTAAACAGAAGCAAAAGCAAAAAAACTAAAAATAAAATTGGGTTGCCTCCCAACAAGCGCTATCGTTTAACGCCCCTAGCTAGGCATAAAAGCAAGAATAGATCTAGGTATTGCCATCTTTGGTAGGCAATCCATAAGTGGCTCTCATGATAGATTCATATGGAAATTTTATTTTCTTCCTAGGGAAGTGTTCCATGCCTTTCTTTAATGGAAATTGGAATCTAATATTCCCTTCCTTCTTATCAATAATTGCACCAATCGCTCTAAGGAAAGGTCTACCAAGAATAATAGGACATGAAGGATTGCAATCTATATCAAGAACGATAAAATCTACGGGCACATAATTCCTATTTGCAACAATAAGAACATCATTAATTCTTCCCATAGGTTTCTTAATAGTGGAATCCGCAAGGTGCAAGTTTAGAGAGCAATAATCAAAATCACGGAAATCTAGCAAATCGCACAAAGTTTTTGGATTCGTGGAAACACTAGCACCCAAATCACATAAAGCATAGGACTCACGATCCTTAATCTTAATTTTAATAGTAGGTTCCCACGCATCATAAAGTTTTCTAGGGGCGGAAACTTCCAACTCAAGTTTTTCTTCATAAGATTGCATCAAGGCATCAACGATATGTTTGGTAAAAGCTTTATTTTGACTATAAGCATGAGGAGAATTTAGCACGAATTGCAACAAGGAAATACAATCTATGAAAGAGCAATTTTCATAATTAAATTCCTTGAAATCCAAAATAGTGGGTTTAACATCTAGGGTTTTGATTTCTTCAATCCCACTTTTGTCAATTTTAGCATCAAGATCTAAAAACTTCGAATTTTTGGAATGCCTTCTAGGTAAAGGTGGTTCATATTCAGTCTCATCATTATCAAGATTCATATTGCAAAACAAAGATTTAATAGGGGACACATCAATAACTTTTAGATCTTCATCTTTATTTTCATAGAAATCCGGTTTAGCGGCCATCTTATTAACTAAGGTAGCCTGCTTATCCGATATTTCAGCAATCAACTTCTCAAGACGAGCAATTTGGGATCTCAAACCATCAAATTCTTTAGACATATCATCAAGTTCTTTATTCATATAACTCATAAAGCTTTTTTTGTTCCTTAAGCTCATTTCTGAAGAAATTATTATGCTCAAATTGCAAAACCATAAAACTCCTAACATTGCTTTCGATCTCTTCTAATCTTTTAAGGTGAAGATCACCAAATCTAGGTAGATCCATCATGACAAACAAGCAATCCAACACACGAGCAAACAAAAAGCAAGCGAAAAAGAGGCGAACGGAAAAGAGAGGGCGAATAAAATGGCAAGGGTGAAGTGGGGGAGAGGAAAACGGGAGGCAAATGGCAAATAATGTAATGCGGGAGATAAGGGTTTGTGATGGGTACTTGGTGTGTTGACTTTTGCGTAGACCTCCCCAAGAACGGGCGCCGTAAATCCTTCTTGCTACCTCTTGAGCTTTGCTTTGGTTTTCCTTGAAGAGGAAAGGGTGATGCAGCAAAGTAGCGTAAGTATTTCCCTCAGTTTTGAGAACCAAGGTATCAATGCAGAGGAGGCTACGCCATGAGTCCCTCGTACCTACACAAAACAAATAAATCCTCGCAACCAACGAGATAAGGGGTTGTCAATCCCTTCACGGTCACTTACGAGAGTGAGATCTGATAGATAAGATAGGATAATATTTTTGGTATTTTTGTGATAAATATGCAAGTAAAATAAAAGCAAAGTAAAAGCAAAGGAAATAACTAAGTGTCGGAAGATTAATATGATGAAGATAGACCCGGGGGCCATAGGTTTCACTAGTGGCTTCTCCCAAGAGCATAAGTATTTTACGATGGGTGAACGAATTCATCGTTGAGCAATTGATGTAATTGAGCATAGTTATGAGAATATCTAGGTATGATCATGTATATAGGCATCACGTCCGAGACAAGTAGACCGACTCCTGCCTGCATATACTACTATTATTCCACTCATCGACCGCTATCCAGCATTCATCTAGAGTATTAAGTTCATGAAAACAGAGTAACGCCTTAAGCAAGATGACATGATGTAGAGGGATAAATTCATGAAATATGATAAAAACCCCATCTTGTTATCCTCGATGGCAACAATACAATACGTGCCTTGCTGCCCCATCGCTACTAGGAAAGGACACCGCAAGATTGAACCCAAAGCTAAGCACTTCTCTCATTGCAAGAAAGATCAATCTAGTAGGCCAAACCAAACTGATAATTCGAAGAGACTTGCAAAGATAACCAATCATACATAAAAGAATTCAGAGAAGATTCAAATATTGTTCATAGATAATCTTAACCATAAACCCACAATTCATCGATCTCAACAAATACACCGCAAAAAGAAGATTACATCGAATAGATCTCCACGAGAGAGGGGGAGAACATTGTATTGAGATCCAAAAAGAGAGAAGAAGCCATCTAGCTAGTAACTATGGACCCGAAGGTCTAAAGTAAACTACTCACACTTCATCGGAGAGGCTATGGTGTTGATGTAGGAGCCCTCCGTGATGGATGCTGAAAGTGCGTTATATCGACTAGAGGGGGGTGAATAGGCGATTTTTACGAATTCTTCACTGAGGAATTTGCCGGTGAGGAAATTCCTTAGCGAAGAACTACTTGCAGCGGCATAACAGAATACAGGCATAGTCATCATGATGAAATGAAGACAAACACTGAGTACAGAAAGCGTAATCACAGGATAACACAAGATGAAGACAAACAGATTGAAGAAATTGAACTGAGGAAATTGAGTAAGTCTTCAGTCGAAGTCTTCAAACACAGATATGAAAAAACACTCAACACAGTAATGAGGAAATGAAAGGGTTGAGGAAATAGAACCAGTTAGGTTGGTGAAGACAATGATTTGGTAGACCAGTTCCAACTGTTGTCTCAGTTGTACGTCTGGTTGGAGCGGTGAGTATTTAAACTTCGAGGACACAGTCCCGGACACCCAAATCGAAAGCACGCAGCTCAGACACCAAGTCCTCACCGTATTCTCCTTGAACTAAGGTCACATGCACTCGTCCAATCACTCGTGGTAAGTCTTGAGCGACTTCCAAACCTTCACAGACTTGGTCACTCGGCGATCCACAATTCCTCTTGGATGCTCTAGACCATGACGCCTAACCGTCTGGAAGAAGCACAGTCTTCAAAGGTAACAAGCGTCGGATCCACGCAGGATCAATTTCTTCAGTGATGCTCAATCACTTTGGGTTTGTAAGGGTTTGGTTTTTGGGTTTTTCCTCACTTGATGATTTTCTCTCAAAGTCCTCAGAGGATGGGTTGCTCTCAAATGACAAGTGTCAAGTTCTCTCGGAGCAGCCAACCAGCTAGTGGTTGTAAGGGGGCGGCTATTTATAGCCTCGGGAGCAGCCCGACATGATAAGACATAAATGCCCTTCAATGATATGACCGTTAGGTGGATAAGATATTTTGGGACAGTACAAGAAGATAAAGAACGGTCGGAAATTTGAATATCAAATTCCTCGTGGCTATCATGTTCCTCACTGTAGGCAATCCGCCTTTGGCGAATTCCTAACTCCTCGGTCGAGAACAAATTCCTCAATGACCGGAAGAGCTTCGTCTCACATCAAGAAATTGACTGAACTGTATGAGATTTCCAAAGGCTTCACTCGAAGGGATTGGTAGGTGTAGGATTTTGAGTTGAGCATCACATGGAAATTTTTCCTTAGTATTTCCTCGACCCCTTTAACAAAGACGGTGTTTCCTATGACTCAAGAAAGAGAAAATGAAACTACGAAAACAAAAGTCTTCACGCTTCATGTTCCTCAAATGAATACCAAGTCTTCAAGGTCACACCAATTTCTTCACTTTCAAAGTCTTCGTAAAGTCTTCGTAATATCAAAGTCTTCATTGAAGAATCTTCATTTTTAGGGTCGACTTTCTCTGTAAATATCAAACTCCTCATAGACTTATAGACCTGTGTACACTCACAAACGCATTAGTTCCTTAACCTATAAGTCTTCAATACACCAAAATCACTAAGGGGCACTAGATGCACTTACAGTCTCCCCCTTTTTGGTGATTGATGACAATATAGGTTAGGTTTTCAACGGGGATAAACATATGAATTGTAAATACTAATAATGAGGAATTTGATTGCAAGATATAGAAGAACTCCCCCTGAAGATGTGCATAGTGAGGAATTTGCTTTTGAGGCAATGCACATTTGAAGAATTGAATCGTGGAGATCTCCCCCTATATCTTGTAATTCATACACGCATTTAACATATAATATGAAGAATTTGAAATGCATGATGAAATATGGTGCTTGATGTTATGCAAGGTAACGCATCAAGAGTATCAGAGCCCAAATCGATTTGCTATGAAGATTTTCAAGGAGCTCACGAGAATCAGAGCATTGAGCAAGAGCATAATGCATCAAAAGTATCAAAGCACCATCGGGTTTAAGATTACAACTCGATCCAATAAAAGGTTTCAGAAGAACGAGAGTTGTAACTTAAGAGAAATAAAATACTGTATATAGACAAAAACTAGACCCGCTTGAAGACTAACTCAAATTTCTCCCCCTTTGTCATCAAATGACCAAAAGGATCGAAACTGAGGACTAACGCTCCTGAAGAATTTCAAGGTGAAGATGGAGCGCCAGCATTGTTGGGGTCGGTTGTTGAAGTAGGACCAGCCGCGGTGTCTTCCAAGTCTTCATTTTCATCAGTGTCGCGAGATGAAGAATAGGAGCTGGCCACCAAGGAAGGAACTTTGACCTTCTTGAATTTCTTCGGAGGAGGTGCAGACCAGTCAAATTCTTCCTTGAGACCCATTGAAGTCGGGCTTCTTCTTCATCAGACATGTGAAAGAACAGCCCAGTGCGCTTGAAGGTTTCATGGAGGTAGTAGTGGTTTTTCTTCACCGCATTGTGTGTTGAGGTCATGTTGTAAAGAAGAGTACCAAACCGACGCTTGACCCATTTATGATTACGATCAACCTTCCGATGAAGACCGAGGAGTAACTCACGATCATTCATCACCACAGGTGCGAGCTTGAGGACTTTGCTTGACCGAGGTATTTGCGATCGAAGTCATGTGTGGCGAGTCATCATTGGTGGAGTAGGATGTCGCTTATGCTAAACTGTCCATCCAATGGACGAATGCCTTCATCGATCATGATAGTAGCTTTGCCCTTGTCATCACCGAGGTAAAGGTCCGCTTGAGGACTTCAATCGGGGCAAGTAGATGCAGTGGTTCAAAGTATCAGCCTTGTAATTGAGTGAAGACCTTGACCGATGAATCTCATAATCCAAGGCGCATAAGGCTTCAAATCAAATGGTGACATAGCAATGTTTGCCGAGTCCTCATGAAGAAATCATGGAAGTTGACGGAACGCCATGGATGATGTTGAAAAGCATATTCTTCATGATGCCAACGACTTCTTCATCGTTCGAGTCGTGACCTTTGATTGGACTCATTGTCTTTGTCAGAATCCGATAGACAGTCCGAGGCACATATAATAATTCCTTGACGAGGAATTTGGTTCTCGGTGCCTGCCTTGGCTTCAAAGGCTTCATCAGCACTTGCATATAGTGATCTGAAAGTTCTTTTCGTCAGAGATACGACGTGCACCATCAAGTGGAGGATCGAGTGGTAGAGCACGAAGCAATTCAGTCTTTGGTGCCTTGTAGTGAGTATTTTCAGTCATCCAATCTAAGACCCATGAGTTCACATCTTCAGCGTCTCCGGTGATGTGAAGCGTTGCATAAAACTGAAGAATTAGCTCTTCATTCCAGTCACAGATATCAGTGCAGAAATTTAGAAGTCCTGCGTCGTGAAGAACACTGAGGACTGGCTCAAAGCTCGGCGACTCCATATCCACATGAGGAATATGAGCATGATCGAAGATTTTATCCTTGTTGAAGAGCACTGAGGAATAGAAGTTGGCTTGGCTGGCAGTCCAGAAGCGCCTCTTCCTAATGCGAGCAGAATCATATGGATTATATTCAGTGAAGAACACGTGCTCGGCAAAGAAATCTTCAGCCTTGAACTTTTGCTTGCTTGAGAACGGATTCTTTTGCTTGGGCAGAGGGGTGTCAGTGAGTTGCATCACCACCTCAGAATCGTAAGTCACGTGTTCTTCAGTGAGGAATTTCTTGTTCCTCAACTTGTGCAAATCGAGGATTAGCAAAGAAGAAGCAGTTTCATCAAGCACTAGTGGCTGGAATTTCTTCATGCACGTAACCAGTGGGTTGATTTTCTTGAGTCCATTTGGACTGTTTGTGTAGGGGACTGAGGAATCTGTTGGAGCGGGGTGAAGAGAGGAGTATTGGGATGCTGACTTTCCCAAAAGTCATCATTGATCACTGGTGTGGTGCATCCAATATCCACATCTTCATCTTCAATTTCCTCAGCACCAGCTTGAGGAATTTCATAGTCTGATGAGGAAATAACTGGGGTTGAAGGGATTGCATCCACTTCAATTTCTTCATCAACCTGCTCTGACGAAGCTGCAGTGTAACGCCCCCGATGCGGCTATATCTCCCACGTGTCGAGGCACGACTTAGAGGCATAACCGCATTGAAAGCAATGTCGCAAGTGAGGTAATCTTCACACAACCCATGTAATACATAAGGAAAAAGATACATAGTTGGCTTACAAATGCCACTTCACACAAAGACATAAATAAACATTCATCATTCGAGTACACTCAAGGTCCGACTACGGAACCAAAATAAAAGAAGATACCCCAAATGCTACACAGATCCCCGATCGTCCCAACCGGGCACCACTACCGATCATCGTGAAAGACACATAGTAACGACCACGTTCCTCGTCGAACTCCCACTTGAGCTCAAGGCCACCGTGACCGGCATCGTCGGCACCTGCAATCGCTTTTGAAGTATCTGTGAGTCACGGGGACTCAGCAATCTCACACCCGCGAGATCAAGACTATTTAAGCTTATAGGAAGGACAGAGTTGTAAGGTGGAGCTGCAGCAAGCGACTAGCATATATGGTGGCTACATTCGCAAAAGAGAGCGAGAAGAGAGGCAAAGCACGGTCGTGAAGCTAGTAGCGATCAAGAAATGATCCTGAACTACTTACGTCAAACATAACTCCAACACCGTGTTCACTTCCCGGACTCCTCCGAGAAGAGACCATCACGGTTACACACGCGGTTGATGTGTATTTTATTTGAGGTTAACTTCGGGTTTTCTACAACCGGACATTAACAAATTCCCATCTGCCTCATAACCGCGGGCATGGCTTTCGAAAGATAATACCCTGCAGGGGTGTCCCAACTTAGCCCATTATAAGCTCTCACGGTCAACGAAGGATATTCCTTCTACCAGGAAGACCCGATCAATCTCGAATCCCGTACTACAAGACATTTCGACAAAGAATAAAACAAGACCAAGAAGCCGCCCGACAGCCGACAAATCCCGATAGGAGCTGCACATATCTCGTTCTCGTGGCACATCCCGGATGAGACAGGCTACGAGTAAAACCAAGCCTCGAAGTTTCCTGTGGTGGCCCAGCGTTTCGGTTCGGGCCAGCACTCGAAGGAGCACCGTCCGGGGGTTAAAATAAAGGTGACCCTCGGGCTCGCGAAAACCCGGGGAAAAGGCTTAGGCGGCAAATGGTAAAACCAAAGTTGGGCCTTTGCCGACGAGTCTTATTCAAAGCGAACTGTCAAGGGGTCCCATAAATCACCCAACCGTGTAAGGAACGCGAAATCAAGGAACATAACACCGGTATGACGGAAACTAGGGCAGCAAGAGTGGAACAAAACACCAGGCATAAGGCCGAGCCTTCCACACTTTACCAAGTATATAGATGCATTAATTATAGCAGATATATATTGTGATATCCCCAACAAGTAAACATGTTCCAAAATAGGAACAACATCTCCATGTTCCAACAAGGAACAAACTTCAGCTTCACCTGCAACTAGCAACGCTATAAGAGGGGCTGAGCAAAGCGGTAACATAGCCAAACAACGGTTTGCTAGGAAACGATGGTTAGGGGCTGACATGGCAATATGGGTGGCATGATATAGCAAGTGGTAGGCATCGCAGCATAGGCATAGCAAAAGAGCGAGCCTCTAGCATAGCAAAGATAGAAGTGATTTCGAGGGTATGGCCATCTTGCTCGCAATGTTCTCGTGAGTTGTCGAAAGCTTGATCCTCGTAAGCGTTCTCAACAGGTTCCTCGTTCACGCACTCGCCTCCGGCTCTACCCAAAGCAAGAACACAAACAAAGGAACCACAATAAATCACGGTGCAATGCACAATCAACATGATGCAATATATGGCATGATATGCGGGATGTGATATGCAATGCGACAAAGCGCCCTGAAGGAAAATGATGAACCATGCATCAACTTGGCAAACCAAGTATGCCACTGGAAAGATGAGATGATTTCGGTTGAAATCGATATAAAGATCACCGGAAACGGATGCACGGTTTGCAAATGACAAGCAAAACAAGAATGGCACAAATCTGCCATTAACAGCATGATACCACTTAGCAAGCAACAAGAAATTAAGCTACTGCACCCAAACATACCAACAAAGTATATGACAGTGATCTACTCAAGATGCTAGACGAAAGATGAACACTGAGCTACGGCTAATTCACATCATAACAGGTTCAAACAAGCATGGCAAAAGTGCACAAAATAACAGGCTGGACATGGCAAAAACAGCATCAGGTAGCAATGTTCAGAGCAAGAAAACTACATGCTACAGGAACTTATAATAGAAAAACAAGGAATGGCATGCATCTACTCAAATCATAGAAAAAAAGTCCCTTACTGACTATAAGCCAAAAAGGATCAGAAAATATGGTAACACCCATGTCAATTTCGCAAGTTTCGTTAACAGATTCAATAACATGGCATGTCAAAAGCTGATAACAAGTAGGCATGTTTGAGAGCTCTATGCAATCACTACAGAGCCTGACATGATAAACTAATCTTACATACATCAAGAAGACATGGCATAGAAGATATACATGGCAAGAACAACATCATAGCATATACGGATCAACCACAACAACCTTGGCAAAATTGAATAACAAGTAAATAATCTGCCAGGAAACATTCAATAGCAAAAGTAGAGCTCGATTGACTCAAGCTATGATGCGTTGAAATTGCCACGAAATAATCACCGGATGAAAAACTTGGACGAAAATTGGAGGGGGAGAGAGTCAACCGCGGCAGCGGATCTGAGATCCGGCCGGATCCCGAGCGCGCGGCAGCTCGCCGGAGGGAGGGAGGAGCGGCCGGCCGGAGGGGAGTCGAGGCGGGGCCATGCGGGTGAGGCGCCTGCGACGAGGAGGCGGCGCGGCGGCGGGCGACGGGCCGCCGGCGAGGTCTCGAGGCGGGCGCGCTGGCGAGGTTCGCGACCCGGCGGCGGGCGGTGGCGGCGGCCGGGCGGGCGCGGCCGGAGGCGGCGCGCTGACCGCCGGGAGGGTTTCACTCGGGCCGGGCGCTGGGGCGGCGAATCAGACCGGGCGGTTACGTGGCACGCCTGTTGGCGGCGGCGGGCGACGGTCCGCCCGACCGGACACGACGGCGCGCTGGAGTGGAATTTTGCTAGGTTAGGGGGAATTGATCCGGATTTCGTGTAGGGTGTGTTTTTATAGGTAGAAGGAGCTAGGAAGCTCCAAATGGGGTGTAGTTTTCGCCCACACGATCGTGATCGAACGACGGAGAGCGTGGAAGTGACTTAGATGGGTTATTGGGCTGTTTTGAAGGGGTTTTGGGCTGCAACTTAAAAGAGGCCTTTGCGAGAGTGCGGTTAACCGTTGGAGTACCAAACGAGCTCCAAATGACCTGAAACTTGACCGGTGGTCTACCGGCGGTATACCAAGGCCACTTGACAAACCTCGGTCCATTCCGAGAAAGTTTAGTACCTGCTCACGGAAAAACGTAAAAGGGGCCGCCGGGGGAGATAGGAGTGCCGGATTGCAAAACGGACAACGGGAAAAATGCTCGGAATCATGAGACGAACACGTATGCAAATGCGATGCACATGATGGCATGATATAAAATGCATGACATGGGCAAAATGCAAAAACGAAAGACAAAAACCCAACCACGGAGGGAATATCATATCACAATGCCGAAAATGGCAAGAGTTGGAGTTACAATTATGGAAAGTTACTTCCGGGGTGTTACATGCAGACTGATGTTCTTCATCGGATCCGATTGGGATATCATAGTCTTCTCCAAAAGGAACAACTTCCTTTGATGGTATGGAGGAAATTGGAACAGCATCAATTGGATTTTCAAATGAGCTGGTCATTGGCTTCATTTTTATTCGCAGCCGAAGAATCTGATGCAGCTGATGCTTTCCTTTTCTTCACAGCAGCTCGTTCTGCAGCCTTGGTTTTCTTCACATCAGAGGCAAATGGAAGAATTGGAGTTGGAGTTGGCGCAGGAGGAGCTGAGGAATTTGGTTCAGTTTCTTCAGGCGCAATCGATGCGCTTGCCTGTCTTGAGCAATTTCTTCAGCGCACCACTAGTGGGTGCCCCGGCAATTTCTTCAATTTGGAATGGGATCATCAGCCTCGAACTAGCATTTTCATCAGCATCTTTGAACGTCATCGTGATCTTGGCATGTTCTTCGATCGGTTGGGCTGAAGCTTGACTGAGGAATTTCATGTTGCACTTTGGGCGGCAACATTGGTGAAGTTTTTCGTCAGTTGATTTAATCGACCTTGGCCCCTTGCCAATCAGCATAGTATGAATCAAAATTTTTGCTGAGGTCTTGAATTTCAGTCTGAACCTGGAGAAGCTCCTCAGGTGTCATCTTGACAACGTTTTTCTTCAGGAACTTCTCCTTCCTATATTGAGCCTTTTTGATTTCCCTCGCCTTCTCAAACTTCCATTTTTCTTCAGCTATGAAGTGAGTCAACATATGACTTTGTCCAGGTGTCAGATGAAGGTCAGACATAGGGGTGTTGTGATCCTTGTGCCAGAGATCAATAAAGTCGAGGACTTTCTTCGGATCCAACAGCAGTGGCACAGATGTACCTTTGGCTCTAGCGGCCTTTACTTGACGGTCTCTGATGATTTCCGCAAGTTCATCATCGATGCTTCATCATCGTAAGGCACATGGAATGCAACCTGTTTCTTCTTTGGGCTAGGCCGAGGACCTCGTCCAATGTTGCTTTGGTCTTGGTGAGTCGGACCCGATTGAAGAAAAGGGAGCTGCCGAGGAACTTGCGAGACGCTCGAGGCAATTGAAAAGCCAGCAGTCCTTTGACATGTAGCTAGGTGCACAGAGGCGAAGGTTTTGACGGAGCTGTTGAGGACTTTGGTGGAGCAAAGCGGCAGTGTGAGGAATTTGCTTGGAAGGTGCTGGCGAGGAACTTGGCCGTGAGGGCGCAGATGATGAAGCACTTGGCTTATGAGCGTGCTTATTTTGCATTGATTTCCTCGGTTTGACCGAGACCTCTGTGGCGATAGCAGCGGCGTAATCCTCATTGAATTTCTTCACCGCCTCCTTTGCTTGCTTTGCCAATTTTGCTTGGCATTTAGCCCAATCATCAGGAAAGTCCTCACCTCGTTTGATGCTTGTGGGATCAGCTACTTGGCCAGGTGCCAAAGGAGCTCTTGGGCATGGAGGATTTAGAGCGAATTTCTTCATGTACTTAGGAGTTACATATCTGTATTCCCTCCATTCCCGTGCCCATCTCTGTTCAATCTTCTGAATACGCACCTTGCGTTGATTTTTGCTTTCTTCATCCGGTGTGCAGTAGTCAGCATATATTTCCTTAGGGATTTCAAACGCAGTCATAACCTCACGTTTCTTTCCTCCCTTCTGTGGCTTCTTACCGTCTGCCATTTTCTTCAGTTGAGGAAATTGAACAAATGAGTTCTCTGAAGAAGTATGCAGTTTTTCTTCGAGGAACGCTGCAAATGAGTTAAGTTGATGAGAACCTAGGGATTCAGAATGACATTTGTACCTGTGAACAGAGTATAGGTGCGAGGAATTTGGAGAGGTCATATGCGTTCTCAGAAAGTTTTTCTTTTAAAAAGTTTTGAGGATTTTGACCAGTTGAGCCTTGAGGAATTTCACTAAGCGTTCTTTGTCTTAGGTTCCAGAGTTGTATAGATCGAGGATCCACACAATTGAGGAATCTTGAAGAAAATCATTGCTTAGAAAAACTAATCATGGGATTTGAGGTGTTCATATGTGTGAAGATTTGAAGAATAAACACCTTTGAAGAATTTGAAGAAGATTTGAGAATCGAAGCGAGTAATAAAAGTAACTTTTAATTACCCGAAGTGAAGAACACGACGAACTGAGAAGAATAGTTGGGAAGTTTGTCCGTTCAGATCTTCCACGCCCTAACTTGGCGGAGGAAGACAGCTACGGCGACGGCGGAGTGAAGATTTCCATGATCGGTAGCGAAATCGTCGGCGACGAGGTCAAGGCAGTGAAGCTTTTCCTCACCGGCGACGATGGAGTAGCGGCGACGCTAGGGTTTGAGGAGCTCGAGCGGGAGAGAGAGGTCGAGCAGAGTAAAAGAGTGAGGAAGGGAGAGAGGGGTATTTATAGACGCGGTGAAAAACGGATCGCCCGAAGATTTAGGACGAACATGCCCATGACCATTTCCCTCCTCACGACATGTGTCACCCACGTACTATGTAGAGGAGATCGTGTGTGATCGTGGGTGAATAAAATAATGCATCGTGGGATGCGGAACGGTTTGAGCGGTAAAACCGAAAGATTGGATAAGATCAGTTTTAAAGTTCCGTTGCAATTTCTTCAGCTGTCAAGGACACAGTGAAGATTTTGAACGAGTTTCAAAATAGAACGCACATGAAGAATTTGTGAATGGATTGGGTTGAGTATAGCATAGAGGGGAAGGGTCCGATCACATTCACTTAGCGAAAAGCAACTTGAAGAAATAGCCATAAGTGAATGTTGTAGAGGACATAAACCCATATATATATATATATATATATATATATAGCCAATGAAGAAAGACGACGGAAACAGTGAAGATTTTGCAAAGTTGAAGAATTTGAAAAACTGAAGAATTTCAAAAACTGAGGAAAAACTCAAATTGAAGATTTTCAACTTTGGTGGTGGCGTGACCCACCGTATAAGAATGATGATTTCAGATACCGCGTACAATTGTCGTAGGGTTCTGAGAATCAAATTCTTCATTAATTTCTTCACACTAAGAGTGTTATTCTTCATTGATTGAAGAAAAACGTTTCTTCATGTGTTGCACATCTAAGTCATCAATTTTGCATAAGTGTTAGGATGTGTGTCCTTTTCAAAGAACGTTCGAAGATTCTAAGATATTTAGCTCACACCGTAACTTGCTAAATCTCTTCTCATCCAAGGGCTTAGTGAAGATATCAGCTAGTTGTTCTTCAGTCTTCACGTGCTCGATGGAGATGTCGCCTTCAACACATGATCACGAAGAAAATGATGACGAATTTGAATGTGCTTTGTCTTCGAAAGTGCTGAACTGGGTTGTGAGCAATCTTGATGGCCCTCTCATTGTCACAATAGAGAGGCACATTCTTCACGTTGATGCCGTAGTCCTTGAGGGTTTGCTTCATCCATAGTAATTGAGCACAACACGAGCGGCAGCAATGTATTCAGCTTCCGCATGATGGACGGTGATACACGATTACTGCTTTCTTCGAGGACCAACGGACCAAAGATCGTCCGAGGAAATGACAAGTACCAGATGTTGACTTGCGGTCCACACGATCACCAAAGCATAGTCGAGTCGAATATCCAATGAGATCAAAAGTAGAGCCCTTGGGGTACCATAATCCTAGTGTTGGTGTGTGAGCTAGATATCGAAGAATATGCTTCACGACCTTATGGTGTGATTCCTTCGGTGTAGCTTGAAATCGGGCACACATGCAAACACTAAGCATTATACCTGGCCTAGATGCACATAAGTACAATAAAGAACCAATCATGGAGCGGTATACCTTGTGATTGAAGTCAATACCATTTTCATCAGTGCATAGATGGCCATTTGTGGGCATAGGAATTTTGACACCTTTGCAATCTTGCATGCCGAATTTCTTCAGGACATCTTTGAGGTATTTCTCCTGAGATATGAATATGCCATTGTGTTGTTGACGAATTTGAAGACCTAAGAAGAATTTCAACTCTCCCAATATAGACATTTGATATTCTTCACTCATCATGTAGGCAAATTCATCACTATAACGTTGGTCAGTACAGCCAAAGATAATATCATCAACATATATTTGGCACACAAAAAGTTCACCATCATAAGATTTAGTAAAGAGAGTAGGATCGAGTGAACCGGGTGTGAAGCCATTCTTCACAAAGAATTCCTTCAATGTATCATACCACGCCCGAGGGGCTTGCTTGAGGCCATAGAGGGCCTTATTGAGTCTGAAGACTTTGT
This sequence comes from Aegilops bicornis, assembly GCA_021605145.1. Classification (NCBI taxonomy): domain Eukaryota; kingdom Viridiplantae; phylum Streptophyta; class Magnoliopsida; order Poales; family Poaceae; genus Aegilops; species Aegilops bicornis. The sequence goes on from CM038670.1 coordinate 599,209,649, forward strand.
CAGGATTCTTTGGATCTTCAAAACACAGGGGTTGAGAAACATATACTTCTTCCTCAAGCTTACCATTGAGGAATGCACTTTTCACATCCATTTGATATAAAGTGATACATGTGATGGTTAGCATAGGCGAGTAATATCTTGAATAGACTCAAGTCTAGCAACAGGTGCAAAAGTTTCATCGAAATCAATTCCTTCAACCTGCGTGTAGCCTTGAGCTACTAGTCGTGCCTTATTCCTCACCACAAGACCATTTTCATCTTGCTTGTTGCGGTAGGTCCACTTTGTGCCAATGATATTATGCTTGCGGGGATCTGGACGTTTGACCAGTTCCCAGACGTTGTTGAGCTCGAACTGATGTAATTCTTCTTGCATGGCCTGAATCCACTCCGGCTCCATAAATGCTTCATCTACCTTAGTGGGCTCTGTGATAGAGACAAAAGCATAGTGCCCACAAAAGTTAGATAAATGTGAGGCTTTTGAGCGTGTGAGAGGACCTGGTGCTTTAATGTCATCGATGATCTTCTCCACTTGTACTTCTTTTGCAACGCGAGGATGAGCTGGTTGTCGTCGAGGAATTTGATCATTTTCCTCAGCACCATTTTCTTCAAAGATTATCTTCAGGTGCATCAGCTCGACGTTCTTCGCGTACAGGAATGAATTCTTCAGCAGTTTATTGGGTTTCTTATCAGTGAGGAGTTCATAGGCAGTCTTTTTGAAGAATTTGTGAAGATATACTCTGTTGATGATGTGGCACGCAGTGTCAATTGCTTCAATCCGAAGCTTGACTGTGCGTTTTGTATTCATCAAGCATAGTGCGAGCCATCTCAACAAGAGTTCTGTTCTTGCGCTCCACGACGCCATTTTGCCGAGGAGTATAAGGAGCGGATAACTCATGAGTAATACCAAGTTCATCAAGATAGTCATCAAGACCGAATTCTTGAACTCGGTTCCATTGTCATTCTGATGTGCTTGATCTTCACACCAAAGTTAGTTGAAGCCCTCGAGGAAAATCGTTTGAAGATTTCCTGCACTTGATTTTTGTGGTAACAATGTGTACCCATGTGTAACGAGAGTAATCATCAACAATAACAAAGCCATAAAGAGATGCATCATTAGTGACAGCTGAGTAATGATTGGGACCAAAGAGGTCCATGTGAAGCAATTCAAAGGGACGAGTAGTGGTCATGATAGTCTTCGTTGGATGCTTGGCCTTGGTCATTTTTCCAGCTTCACAGTTCGCATAAGTGATCCTTGAGGAATTTGACATTCTCAATGCCAATGACATGCTTCTTCTTCGCAAGCGTGCAGTAAATTCCTCATGCCTGCGTGACCAAGTCGCCGATGCCATAGCCAGCCTTCTGAAGCTTTTGCAAGTAGGCACATGGCTGGTTGTGGTCCTGTGGAAAAGTCAACAATGTACAAGTCTCCTCTCCTAAAGCCTTCGAAGACTTTGGAATTGTCAGCTTCCATAATCACAACACAATGATACTTGCCAAAGATAACAACCATATCAAGATCACAAAGCATTGAGATCGACATGAGGTTATATCCTAAGGACTCAACAAGCATGACTTTGTCCATGTGCATGTCCTTAGAAATAGCAACCTTACCAAGACCCAATACCGACTTTTGCCTTTGTCAAAGAAGATGATATGCTTCAGATGTGACGGTGATAAGGGAGCATCCATCAATAGATTCTTGTCACCAGTCATGTGATTTGTAAATCCACTATTGAGAACCCACTCAGTGGCTTTGGGTTGATCATCCTGCAGACGAATTAGTACAACTTACGATCTCATATACTTCATCAGTGAAGAATATGATATCAAGTTCATCAGATGAATTTCATCAGTCAGTATTCAGATAAGCAGTATGAGGGCGTGTGAAATGAAAGTTCATTTCATCATGATTGGCCTACGTCCTTTCAGGCACGTCTTTGTCAGGCCCCCAGCAAATTCTTCAGACGTTAAGGCACATCTGGAGACCTGACCCTGCAGAAGAGATTAGTTCTTTTTCTTCACCACCCACATCTGAAGGGGTGGCAAAGAGTTCATCACTCTGCGAGCACCATATGAGAATGGTGGCATAGAGGCCAATCCGTTTCGTTTCACATAAGAGGGGTTAGGGTAAGCATATGAATAAGCAGAGAAATTCTTCGAGGACTTATGAACATATTGGTTTGAAGAATAATGCACATATTCATAGCCCTTAGCTCTACCTCACAAATGTAGTTGTTAGCACGATGATAATCATATGAGGACTTTGATCCTTTTGAGGAATTTGATCCACATGAGGAATTTGGTTCGTATGAGGACTTGGATCCATATGAAGAATTTGGTCCATATGAAGAATTTGATCTGGGGTTCCTATTCTTCACTGGTGGTGTCATGAGGACATTCACCTGAAGACTTTCAAGGCACTTCTTGGAAACCCAGATTTTCTTCATAGGGGAACCGTTCCTGCAGTTAGTGCCAACATATCTAGCAAATACTTCACCATTCTGATTTTTGAACAGTTTATAGTTGGAGTCAAATGACTCATCAGCAGAATGAGGAGATTCACATGTAAAGCCAAATAAGTTAGATGGATCAACTGGAGGTCCCTTTGCAGCAACCCATGAGGTTTTGGGATACCGCTTTCGGGCTTCCAAAGATGTACCATCAAGATTTAGTTTCCTCTCAAAGGCAATACCCTCTTTCCTAGGGTTTCATTGAGGATCTGCTTTTAAGCACATCACAAAGAGTCTGATGCCCTTTGAGGCTTTTTGTACATGCTGTCATGTACAATTCCTTCAGCCCTGCATTGTCAAGGATACTAGCAATGTCCTCGGATGAGGAATTAATGATAGCCGAGGCAGGTGAAGAATTTGTAACAGTTGAAGCATTTGAACATTCAGTGAAGAATTAGCGATTCACGTTCAATGCACTTTAAGCATGGAGGAACAAATTCTTCTTGAGAAGCGCTGATTTGTTGAGCAAGTAATGAATCGCGCTCCTTCAAGATCTTCATAACTCACTCTTAGCTTCTCAAGATCTTGCTTTCTTTGAAGAAATTCATAAGAAAGTTTCTCATGATCGAGATAGGAGAGTGTTATGATGACCTTGAAGGTCGTCAAGCCTAGGCCAAGTCTCTGAAGATTTTCAGTCAGGGCTTTAGTGCGATCCATTTCTTCACCCAACATATCATCACTTTTGTCTAGCATGTTTTGAACCTTTTCAAAATCCCTTTGTTGTTTTATAGCAATCTTAGCCACTTTAGAGTAGCTGGGCTTGAGATCCTCATCAGATTCATTTTCACTAGATTCAGAGGAGGTGAAATTTAGTACCTTGGCACCTTTTGCCATGAAGCAATAGGTGGGAGCTTAGTCATCATTTTCCTCATCAGGCTTGTCGGTGAGTCGGTTTCTTCGGTGTTGAAGATGGACTTGCTAACAAAAGCGAGAGCAAGAGCGGACTAGCCACACAGATTCGGATTCTTGAGACTCCTCCTCTTCCTCATGTTCCTCGATTCAGCTTCAGAGTCCATTTCCTTGCCAATAAATGCCCGAGCCTTTCTGGAGCTGCTCTTCTTGTGAGAAGAAGGCTTTGAGGATTTTGATGATGAAGATTTTGATGATTTCTTCTTCTTCGAGTCATCAGAACTATAATCCTTGTGTTTCTTCTTCTTTAATTCCTTTTCCCACTGAGGACAATCTTGGATGTAGTGACCAGGTTTCTTGCATTTATGACAAAGTCTTCTCTTATAGTCACTAGATGAGGAATCACTGCTTCTTGAGGATTTTCCAAAGTGACCACGTCTTGAGAATTTCTGGAATTTCTTCACGAGCAGTGCTAGCTCCTGGCCTAATTCTTCAGGATCTCCAAGGCTACTACCAGAGTCTTCACACTCAGATTCGGACACAGCCTTGGCCTTCAGGGCACGTGTTTTTCCATAGGCAGAACCATAGAGATCTCTCTTTTCAGCAAGCTGGAACTCGTGAGTATTTAGCCTTTCGAGGATATCGGCAGGATCAAGAGACTTGTAGTCAGCTCGTTCTTGAATCATCGGTGCGAGTATCAAATGAAGAATCAAGCGATCTTAACAATTTCTTCACCACCTCATGGTCGGTGATGTCGATTGGCGCCAAGTGCTTGAAGCTCATTTGAGATGTCGGTGAGGCGATCGAAGGTTTGTTGAACATTTTCGTTGTTGAGTCTTTTGAAGCGGTTGAAGAGATTCAAGAACATCAACTCGAGAGTCACGCTGAGTTGAGACACCTTCATTTACTTTGGACAGCTGTCCCGGATGAGCTTGGCGATTCCAAAGCACTCACTCTTCCATATTGACCTTTGCTCGGATGGTCGATATGATATTCTTCGCTTGAGAATCGAGTTGCTTGAATCTCTTCACATCGCCAGCGATTCGTGAGAAGGTGTGGTGAGGAACACCATTTTCCACAACATACCGTAGATCGTTGTCAATTGCTTCAAGATGCATTCGCATTTTGTTCTTCCAAAGAGGGGTAGTCCATCCCATCAAAGGTAGGACACCCTGCTGAGACCTTGATCATACCTGCGGTCGACATAACTAAAACTCGGTGGTTAAACTAAAATCACACGTAACAAGGGAGTACCTTGCTCGATACCAATTGAAAGTGCGTTATATCTACTAGAGGGGGTGAATAGGCGATTTTATGAATTCTTCATCGAGGAATTTGCGGTGAGGAAATTCCTTAGCGAAGAACTACTTATGCGGAATAAGTACTCAAGTAAGCATAACAGAATACACGCATAGTCATCATGATGAAATGAAGACAAACACCTAGTACAAAAGCGTAATCACAGGATAACACAAGATGAAGACAAACAGATCAAGAAATTGAACTGAGGAAATTGAGAAAGTCTTCAGTCAAAGTCTTCAAACACAGATATGAACAAACACTCAACACAGCAATGAGGAAATGAAAGGGTTGAGGAAATAGAACCAGTTAGGTTGGTGAAGACAATGATTTGGTAGACCAGTTCCAACTGTTGTCTCAGCTTATGCGTCTGGTTGGAGCGGTGAGTATTTAAACTCGAGGACACACAGCCCGGACACCCGATCCGAAAGCACGCAGCTCAGACACCAAGTCCTCACCGTATTCTCCTTGAACTAAGGTCACATGCACCTCGTCCAATCACTCGTGGTAAGTCTTCAGCGACTTCCAAACCTTCACAGACTTGGTCACTCGGCGATCCACAATTCCTCTTGGATGCTCTAGACCATGACGCCTAACCGTCTGGAAGAAGCACAGTCTTCAAAGGTAATAAGCGTCGGATCCACGCAGGATCAATTTCTTGATGATGCTCAATCACTTTGGGTTTGTAAGGGTTTGGTTTTTGGGTTTTCCTCACTTGATGATTTTCTCTCAAAGTCCTCGTGAGGATGGGTTGCTCTCAAATGACAAGTGTCAAGTTCTCTCGGAGCAGCCAACCAGCTAGTGGTTGTAAGGCGGCTATTTATAGCCTCGGAGCAGCCCGACATGATAAGACATAAATGCCCTTCAATGATATGACCGTTAGGTGGATAAGATATTTTGGGACAGTCGCCAAGAAGATAAAGAACGGTCGGAAATTTGAATATCAAATTCCTCGGGGCTATCATGTTCCTCACTGTAGGCAATCCTCATTTGGCGAATTCCTAACTCCTCGGTCGAACAAATTCTCGGCTGACCGTAAGAGCTTCGTCTCACATCAAGAAATTGACTGAACTGTATGAGATTTCCAAAGGCTTCACTCAAGGGATTGGTAGGTGTAGGATTTTGAGTTGAGCATCACATGGAAATTTTTCCTTAGTATTTCCTCGACCCCTTTAACAAGACGGTGTTTCCTATGACTCAAGAAAGAGAAAATGAAACTACGAAAACAAAAGTCTTCACGCTTCATGTTCCTCAAATGAATACCAAGTCTTCAAGGTCACACCAATTTCTTCACTTTCAAAGTCTTCAGAAAGTCTTCAGAATATCAAAGTCTTCAGTTGAAGAATCTTCATTTTTAGGGGTCAACTTTCACTGTAAATATCAAACTCCTCATAGACTTATAGACCTGTGTACACTCACAAACGCATTAGTTCCTTAACCTATAAGTCTTCAATACACCAAAATCACTAAGGGGCACTAGATGCACTTACAGATGCCCTCTCCGGCGGAGCTCCGGAACAGGCCCCAAGATGGGATCTAGTGGGTACAGAAGGTTGTGGCGGTGGAATTAGGTTTTTGGCTCCGTATCTGATCGTTTGGGGGTACGTAGGTATATATAGGAGGAAGGAGTACGTCGGTGGAGCAACAGGGGGGCACGAGGGTGGAGGGCGCATACAGAGGTAGGCGCCCCCTACCTCGTGACCTCCTCTTTTGTTTCTTGACGCAGGTCCAAGTCTCTGGATCATATTCTTCATAAATATCACGTTCCCGAAGGTTTCATTCCGTTTGGACTCCGTTTGATATTCCTTTTCTGCGAAACTCTGAAATTGGCAAAAAAACAGCAATTCTGGGCTGGGCCTCCGGTTAATAGGTTAGTCCCAAAAATAATATAAAAGTGAACAATAAAGCCCAATAATGTCCAAAACAGTAGATAATATAGCATGGTGCAATCAAAAATTATAGATACGTTGGAGACGTATCAGCAAGCAATGTGACTAATGAGTTAGTTGCGGGATGATGCATTACAGTATGAGTAAAGAGACTTGCCGCTAACGAGATTGAACTAGGTATTGAGATACCGACGATCGAATCTCGGGCAAGTAACATACCGATGACAAAGGGAACAACGTATGTTGTTATGCGGTTTGACCGATAAAGATCTTCGTAGAATATGTGGGAGCTGATACGTCTCCGTCGTATCTATAATTTTTTATTGTTCCATGCCAATATTATTCACTTTCATATACTTTTTGGCAACTTTTTATATTATTTTTGGTACTAACATATTGATCCGAAGGCCGATGCCGTTCCTATCTGTTGCATGTTTTATGTTTCGCAGAATATCCATATCAAACGGAGTCCAAACAGGATATAAACAGACGGAGCTTATTTTTGGAAAATGTGGAAAATTCCAGAAGAAAAATCCACGCGAGACGGTGCCCGAGGTGGTCACGAGGCAGGGGGGCGCGCCCCTCCCCCCTGGGCGCGCCGCCTACCCTCGTGAGCCCACCGTAAGGCGGTTGATGCTCTTCTTTTGCCGCAAGAAAGATAATATTCGGAAAAAAATCACGGAAAATGTTTTAGGCCAATCGGAGTTACGGATCTCCATATATACGCGAAACGGTGAAACAGAGCCAGAACAGAATGCAGAAATAGAGAGATAGATCCAATCTCGGAGGGGCTCTCGCGCCTCCCAAGCCATGGAAGCCAAGGAACAGAGGGGAAACCCTTCTCCCATCTAGGGAGAAGGTCAAGGAAGAAGAAGGAGGGGGGCTCTCTCCCCCTCGCTTCCGGTGGCGCCGGAACGCCGCCGGGGGCCATCATCATCACCGCGATCTACACCAACACCGCCATCATCTTCACCAACATCTCCATCACCTTCCCCCTTCTATATACAGCGGTCCACTCTCCCGCAACCCGCTGTACCCTCTACTTGAACATGGTGCTTTATGCTTCATATTATTATCCAATGATGTGTTGCCATCCTATGATGTCTGAGTAGATTTTCGTTGTCCTATCGGTGGTTGACGAATTGCTATGATTGATTTAATTTGCTTGTGGTTATGTTGATGTCCTTTGGTGACCATCATATGAGCGCGCGCGTGGATCACACCTTAGGGTTAGTTGTATGTTGATAGGACTATGTATTGGAGGGCAAGAGTGACAGAAGCTTCAACCTAGCATAGAAATTGATACATACGGGATTGAAGGGGGACCAATATATCTTAATGCTATGGTTGGCTTTCACCTTAATGAACGTTAGTAGTTGCGGATGCTTGCTAATAGTTCCAATCATAAGTGCATAGAATTCCAAGTAAGGGATAACATGCTAGAAGTGGCCTCTCCCACATAATACTTGCTATCGGTCTAGTAAAGTAGTCAATTGCTTAAGGGACAATTTCGCCACACCTACAATCACTTTTCCACACTCGCTATTTTTACTTTAGTTGTGTCTTTTCCTTAGCAGCCCCTAGTTTTATTTTCGTGCTCTTTACTTTCTTGCAAGCTTACCCAAAAACACCTACAAAGTACTTCTAGTTTCATACTTGTTCTAGATAAAGCGAACGCTGTTGCGTTTTAGAGTTGTATCGGTGGTCGATAGAACTTTAGGGAATATTTGTTCTACCTTTAGCTCCTCGTTGGGTTCGACACTCTTACTTATCGAAAACTGTTGCGATCCCCTATACTTGTGGGTTATCAGGAGCCAATATGAACATCCAGGTTCCGCTATTGGTTATTGACCGGAGACGTGTCTCGGTCATGTCTACATAGTTCTCGAACCCGTAGGGTCCGCACGCTTAACGTTCGGTGACGATCGGTATTATGAGTTTATGTGTTTTGATGTACCGAAGATAGTTCGGAGTCCTGGATGTGATCACGGACATGACGAGGAGTCTCGAAATGGTCTAGACATAAATATTGATATATTGGACGACTATATTCAGACACCGGAAGTATTCCAGGTGATTTCGGAGAAAACCGGAATGTCAGAGGGTTAACGGACCCCCCCCCCCCCCGGAGAACTAATGGGCCACATGGGCCTTAGTGGAGAGAGAGAGAGGGCCGGCCAGGGCAGGCCGCGCGGCCCCTCCCCCTCTGGTCCGAATTAGACTAGGGAAGGGGGGCGGGGGCCCCCTTTCCTTCTCCCTCTCCTCCTTCCTTTCCCCCTCCTAGTAGGAGTAGGAAAGGGGAGTCCTACTCCTACTAGGAGGAGGACTCCTCCTCTCCTGGCGCGCCACAAGGGCCGGCTGGCCTCCCCCCTTACTCCTTTATATACGGGGCAGGGGGCACCCTAGAACACACAAGTTGATTGTTTCCAGCCGTGTGCGGTGCCCCCTCCACCATAATCCACCTCGGTCATATCATCATAGTGCTTAGGCGAAGCCCTGCGCCGGTAGCTTCATCATCACCGTCATCAAGCCGTCGTGCTGACAAAGCTCTCCCTCGACACTCTGCTGGATCGTGAGTTCGTGGGACATCACCAAGCTGAACGTGTGCAGATCGCGGAGGTGCTGTATGACGAGGACATGTATTGGGGGTAGGGTAACAGGCCTGACCTAAAGACCCTACCCATGGACACCGTACACTTTGTACTGGGCCCCTGGGCCAAATCACCGTCCAGATGTACCGCAACTTGAATGTCACTCGGACAGCAACAACCACTCGGAGCACGGCACTCCACTCGACGAGCTCATTCCACTCGGCCGTGTAACTCACTCGGATATGCGAAGACCAATAGTCAGCATGACGGTTTTGTAGTGGGCAGGCATTATGGCATTGATGCTCCACCGTGTAACATAAGGGGTGAGGAGGTGGCACACTCTATATAAGCCACCCCCCACCACTAGACTAGGGGGCTCATTTCTTCCACCCCCCCTCTCTCTCTCACCATTTTAGCTCAGGCATGAGGATCCGTTCCTCTCTCTCATACACATTGTAATCTCCGGATACATACTCAGATAAAACAAAGCCTCTCCGGAGCACGAGACATAGGGTTGTTATCTCCACCGTGAGAGGCCCGAACTCGCTAAAACCACTGTGTCACCTATTTGCATCTCGATAGACCATGCTCCTTTATCCTACCCCTCTCTTATTGTCGGAATAGTTCCCACGACAGTTGGCGCCCATCATGGGGCATGGTGTTTATCGAGCCATGATGCAAATGGTTTTTTCTCCAATCTTCAACATCGAATCAATTACCATCGCCAAAGAAATTGGTCGCTAGAGCTTGGTCATCGCGCCATTCGTACAAACAAAAGGATAAGGGAAGTATCCATTTGATCTAGTCTTTTTACAGTACATTGTCTAACAACGAGTTTCTCTTTTCCTCCTGTAGGATCAGAGACACCCATGCGTGAATAAATTAGAAAAGAGACGAGGAAGGGAAAAGGGCATCAACAAGGTGCGCCAAAAGTTGTGGCCATCCCTCCTCACGCACGGCCGCCAGCGCGCCGGACTGCACCTCCTGCTTCCTCTTCTCAATCAACTTCAACCTGCCCGTCAGCCGGCTCCAAAGATCGCAGGCGCTCGATAGTCCATCTAGCAGCACGGGCGCCCAACGCATCGTCACTGTGACGTGCGCGCAGGCCTGGCGCTGCAGCGGCCTCTCCGTGACGTCCTGACACGGCATGTTGTGGCGGCGTCCCTCGTGAACCGCGGCACGGCGACCTCCGCGGTTGATGCACGGGCGGGACGCGGCACCAACGTCGGGGATGTCCACGTCTCTGATCGCAACAAGACGGGAGCCGCCGGATCGACTCGGTGCCGCCCCAAGCTCCGCCAGCACGCGGCCTCGCAGGAAGACGCCTCCCCGCTCTTGGATTCGTCGCGGCCTCCTCTCGCGATGGATCCGTGCCAAAAACCACCGCCGCCGTGGCCAATGAGGGAGCTTTGCGCCGCGCCTTCCACTTTCCTTCTAACCTTAATTCCTTCCCATTTATTTCCTGCATGCAGGGGATAAATGGCCGTGGGAAAGGGAAACTTCCTTAGGCTGGTCACAATGGGCAAGAACATAAGCTAGTAATTTACACACTTCCCTATACTATGTTACTACCTTCATAGTGGGTAGGAACATCTATGTAGTGTCATGCAACGATGTATTTATTAGGTTATAGACTCATTGTTTCTTGGAGTATGTGATGTTCCCGTAACTTAGCTAGTTACCACAAACACCTCTCTGTTCATTAAATATGTGCCACATAAGCAAAGTTGTATTGGAGCGTGTGATGTTACTTCTAAGTTCCTCCCTATTGTGACCAGCCTTACATGTATGAACGGCCTTAACACTTGCTTAACTGCCACTAATTAAAGCCTTCTGCATGCGCGGATAGGTTTTGGACGTGGGCAACCCCATCAATGCATCGTAACGGCAGGCGTGGGAGAATCCCTACGACCAATGGCCTCTGGCACGACGCCTCGGTGGTTCCTCGGGCCGATGTATGGCAAGCACTCGCTGATAACATGTACGATGGAGTCAACAGCACACTGCAGCATCGTCCCCTCAGCAGCAACTCCCACGAGTCGACATGGTCACTCGGATGGGACTAGCTCACTCACATCAAACCGGATCATAGGCGCTCGGCCGCCCGTGTGTCATCGCTCGGCTGGACATGACCTCATCACTCGGCTGCCCTGCACACGGTGACGAAGCTGTTCGCATCATCATCAACTTGTCTAACTCATCCGGACGTCCTGCGCATCGTCACTCTATGGGACGCCTCTACTTCTCTCGGACGCCCGCGCGTCGCCACTCTGCAGCACGGGTCTACATCAACTGGATGCCCCATGCATCATCACTCTGCGGGACGCCTCTACTTCTCTCGGACGCCCCGCGCGTCGCCACTCCGCGGCACGGGTCTACATCAACCCGATGCCCGGTGCATCGTCACTCCGCGGGATGCGTCTACGTCACTCGGACGCCTCGCTCGCCGCCACTCTGCGGGACGCCTCTACTTCGCTCGGACGCCCCGCGCATTATCACTCGGTGGGACGCGTCTACGTCACTTGGACGCCCCACTCGCCGTCACTCCGCGGGACGCCTATACTTCTTTCGGACGCCCCGCGCGTTGTCACTCCGCGGTACGCGTCTACATCACCGGACGCTCCGCGCATCGTCACTCCACGGCACGCGTCTACATCACCGGACGCTCTGTGCATCGTCACTCCGTGGCACGCGTCTACATCACCGGACGCTCCGCGCATCGTCACTTCGTGGGACGCGTCTACTTCACTCGGACGCCCCGCGCCTCGCCACCCCACGGGATGCTTCTACTTCAATGGGACGCCCCGCCCATCGTCACTCCTCGTGATGCGTCTACTTCACCGGATGCCACGCGCATCGTCACTCTGCGAGACGCCTCTACTTCTCTCGGACGCTCCACGCGTCGCCACTCCGCGGCACGGGTCTACATCAACCGGACGCCCTATGCATCGTCACTCCGCAGGACGCGTCTACGTCACTCGGACGCCTCGCTCGCCGCCACTCTGCGGGACGCCTCTACTTCGCTCGGACGCCCCGTGCATCGTCACTCCACGGGACACGTCTACATCACTCGGACGCCCGACTCGCCGTCACTCCGCGGGACGCCTATACTTCTATCGGATGCCCCGCGCGTCGTCACTCCGCGGCACGCGTCTACATCACCGGACGCTCCGCGCATCGTCACTCTGTGGCACGCATCTACATCACCGGATGCTCCGCGCATCGTCACTTCATGGGACGCGTCTACTTCACTCGGACGCCCCGCGCCTCGCCACTCCACGGGACGCGTCTACTTCAATTGGACGCCCCGCGCATCGTCACTCCACGGGACGCGTCTACTTCACTTGGACGGCCCGCACATCACCACTCCGCGGGACGCGTCTACTTCACTCGGACGCCCCGCGCCTCGCCACTCCACGGAGCGCATCTACTTCACTCGGCCGCCCCGCGCGTCGCCATCGGTTGGTCACCTCATCACCACTCGGCCGCCCCGCGCATCGCCATCTGTTGGTCACCTTATCAGCACTCGGCCGCCCCGCGCGTCGCCACTCGGTTGGTCACCTCATCACCACTCGGCCGCCCCACGTGTTGCCCTCGGTTGTTCACTTCATCACCACTTGGCCGTCCCGCGCGTCGCCATTGGTTGGTCACCTCATCACCACTCGGCCGCCCCACGCGTAGCCACTCGGTTGGTCACCTCATCACCACTCGGCCGCCCCGCGCGTCGCCATCTGTTGGTCACCTCATCACCACTCAGCCGCTCCGCGCGTCGCCTATCGGTTGGTCACCTCATCACCACTTGGCCACTCCGCGCGTCGCCACTCGGTTGGTCACCTCATCACCACTCGGCCGCCCCACGCGTTGCCATTCGGTTGGTCACCTCATCACCACTCGGCCGCTCCGCGCGTCGCCACTTGGTTGGTCACCTCATCACCACTCGGCCGCTCCGTGCGTCGCCAATCGGTTGCTCACCTCATCACCACTCAGCCCCTCCGCGCGTTGCCACTTGGTTGGTCACCTCATAACCACTCAGCCGATAGGCGCGTCGCCACTCGGTTGGTCACCTCATCACCACTCGGCCGCTCCGCACGTCGCCACTCGGTTGGTCACCTCATCACCACTCAGCCACCCCGCGCGTTGCCACTCGGTTGGTCACCTCATCACCACTCGGCCGCCCCTCGTGTCGCCTCTTGGTTGGTCACCTCATCACCACTCGGCCGCCCCGCGTGTCGCCATCTGTTGGTCACCTCTTCACCACTCGGTCACCCGCGCATCGCCTTTCGGTTGGTCACCTCATCACCACTCGGCCACCCCGTGTGTCGCCACTCGATTGGTCACCTCATCACCACTCGGCCGCCCCGCGCGTCGCCACTCGGTTGGTCACCTCATCACCACTCGGCCGCCCCGCGCGTCGCCACTCGGTTGGACACCTCATCACCACTCGACCGCCCCCCGCGTCACCATCGGTTGGTCACCTCATCACCACGCGGCCGCCACCCGTGTCGCCATCGGTTGGTCACCTCATCACCACCCGGCCGCCCCGCGCGTCGCCACTCGGTTGGTCACCTCATCACCACTCGGCCGCCCCGCGCGTCGCCTCTTGGTTGGTCACCTCATCACCACTTGGCCGCCCCGCGCGTCGCCACTCGGTTGGTCACCTCATCACCACTCGGCCTCCCCGCGCGTCGCAACTCGGTTGGTCACCTCATCACCACTCGCCCGCCCCGCGCGTCGCCACTCGGTTGGTCACCTCATAACCATTCGGCCGCTCCATGCGTCGCCACTCGGTTGGTCACCTCATAACCATTCGGCCGCTCCGCTCGTCGCCACTCGTTTGGTCACCTCATAACCATTCGGCCGCTCTGTGCGTCGCCACTCGGTTGGTCACCTCATAACCATTCGTCCGCTCTGCGCGTCGCCACTCGGTTGGTGACCTAATAACCATTCGACCGCTCCTTGCGTCGCCACTAGGTTGGTCACCTCATCACCACTCGATCGCCCCGTGCGTTGCCACTCGGTTGGTCACCTCATCACCACTCGGCCGCCCCGTGCGTCGCCACTCGATTGGACACATCTACATCAATTGGTCGCCCCTTGCATTGCCATCGGTTGAACACATCTTCACCACTCGGCCACTCGTGCGTCTTCAGACAGCTAAGTCATTCTACATGCACTACATTTTGTTATTTCCGCGTTCCCGAGTATCCTGTAATTCACACATCACATTCACTCGGAGGCCACGCCACCGAGTGTACCTCTACGCTCGGCTGCTTATTTTCACATACTTGCTTAGTACTGGTTATGTGACTCACGAGTCCAACTTCCATTTTTCGCATACATCATTCACAAACACCATGTGTCGTTCTTCATTTTGAGTTTGCATCAGTCCTCCGAGGCTGCAACTCAGTCGAAACACTACACTTATGTTTTATTTGAGCCAGTATTCCAATGAGTTCAGTCGGATCCGTCGCTTTGACAAGTTCGAACGGATCCTTCGCTCTTTCAAACTCTTGCTGGTTAACCAACAAGCCCCTTGCACTCCCAGCGGGTGTCTATGGGTGTTATTCACACAAATCATTTCAGCACACATCAAATTTCCTCGAGAAATTATTTCGTTGGCTTGTGCCATTTTTTACACAAGTTACGCGATCACCGACGGCCCTATGCGCCAACTTCATCGCTGCTCGGACTCGGTCACCGTACTGGTCCTAGCGCACCACAACACCGACCTTGTCGCTCTGTTGACTTCAAACACATCTGGCCAACCCCTCTGTGGAATCGTCTTCATCGTATCAATGATATAGACCTCATCAGGCATGACACAGATAAGTCCCTTTTATAATTAAACTTCACACTTCACTCCTTTGCGAGTTTGCCTCTTTCGAGCAACACTCGGAAGCTTCTCCTCATCTTTACCCGAGTCTGACTCGATGAATTGCAAATCATCCATTCAAAACGTATTCCGAAATGTCCATTGTCGAAGCCTGTAGTACGCTCCGGGGCTATGCCGCACTCGGGGGTTGCATCTCATTTGGAATGACACTTTCCTGAGTGGTCGAGTACTTCATCACCAATCAGATCCTTCACTTTAACAAGTGCATTCGATCTACCACTTTGACAAGTTTTATAATCACCCAGACGCTCTGCGCGCCATCTTCATTCCTACTCAGACTCAGTTGTCACGCGGTCGTGTTGCGTCGCAACCACACTACACCGACCTCGTCGCTACATCAGCTTCGAAAGCATCTGGCTAACTCCTTCGAAGACCATTTCAGCCACTTGGCTGGACACGCAATCTTTCACTCGGCTGCCCCGCGCATCGTCACTTGGCCACGCCGTGCGTCGTCACTCGACCACCCCTCGCATCACCACTTGGTTGGACACGTAGTCCTCCACTCAGCCACCTCGCGCATCCTCACTCGACCGCCCCGCGCAGCGCCACTCGGTTATGCACATCTCACCACTCGGCCGCTGCGCGTGTCGCCTCTCGGTTGTGCATGCCTTCACCACACGGCTGCCCCGCGCGTCACCACTCGGTTTGGCACGTCCTCACCACACGGCCGCCCCGCGTGTCACCACTCGGTTGTGCACGTATTCACCACTCGGCCGTCCCGCGTGTTGCCACTCAGTTGTGCACATCTTCGTCATTCGACCACCTCGCACATCATGACTCGGCCACCTCGCGCGTCGCCACTCGGTTGTGCACGTCTTCACCACTCGGCCGCCCCGCGCATCGTCACTCGGTTGTACTCATCATCGCCCCTCGGCCGCCTCGCGTGTCACCATCAGGTGGACATGTCTTTACCTCTACGCCCCCAGCACGGGAACGACTAAGTTACTCATATGATCAAACCTCATATCACACTCTATAGCAAGCTTACCTCTTTCGAGCATCACCCGGGGGCTACGCACAGCCGTTGGCCATGCCGCCCTCAGGGGTTATGCCCATTCGATCAACCCATTGATCACACCAGGAATATCTTTCTGACCATACATGCTTGTTCCGCCGAAAATCTATAAGGGTAGTACTGTCCACTCGGACAATCGCCCAAGTCACTTCTTGAAGTCATCTTCAGGACTGCAAAAGGGTGAAAACGACGCTCCTCTACGGATACACTTGGACCTTATCCTAGACTCCAAGGTGTCAGTTTGCCATACTTGGACTCAGAGATGGCATGTGTTGGTGTTCCCCCGGGATAATGAGTGGCATCTCTCCGGAAAGTCAGCCCACACACTAGCCTCGCCACTCGGGTTTCATGGCACGTCCATGTCAGACCACTAGTCTATCTCCTCCAGGAGACATACGAGTGCCACCAAGTTTTTCCGTGCAGTCATCGTACCCCGATCAGTCGGGAAGCACGTCCACTCGGACAAATACCCCTTTCATGCAAAAGGGTGAAAATGAAGCTCCTCTGCGGATACAATGTACTCTTACAAATACCCCTTTCACGCAAAATCTAACGGTCAATATAAGAAGTACTAATGGAAAGATTACTCCCTGGAGTGTCCAGCTTTATTCTACAGTCGACAGTTTCAAAGCCGAATTCATTCACCATGCCGAGAGCACAAAGATTCACCTGCTTGACTGAGTTCCAGGCTGAATTTATTCCGTGCCGAGTGCACGAAGATCATTCCGACTGACTCAGCTCCAGGCTGAGCTTATTTACCATGTCAAGCACCTGAAGATGCATCCGTTTGACTCAATTTCAGACTAAAAGTTATTTACCGTGTCGACCGCGTGGAGGTTTACCAGGAGACTTAAACCCTCTGCCCGACTCATCTAGTCCGGCGCAGGCTCGGATTACACCCAAGGGTGCACTCAACATGCCCCCACCGGAAGAGAACTTGGAAAGAAACATTTTGCTCGATGCAAAACCAGCTCCAGAATTACTCGACCTCCGAGAGAGAAGAACAAGTTCGATCAGTACCAGCTAAGAAGAGTTTTAGTTCTCTCAGACCCCCGCCGACTACCCGCAATCGACGGCGGTCTCGGGGACTACACCCAGTGGGTGCACTCAGCGTGCCCCCCACTGGAGTAATCTCCACTCGGTACGGCCTTACCAGTCCGAGTGATGAACAACAACAAAAATGATAGGCTCTAAGACTCCCGCCGACTGTTGGTATCCACTCGGAACGGTCCGCCCGGTCCGAGTGACGGCCAAACAACAACAAAAAAGACAGGCTCTAAGACTCCCACCGACTGCCCGTAGTTGACGGCAATCTCGGGGACTACATCCAGTGGGTGCACTCAGCGTGCCCCACGGGAATGGTATCCACTCGGAACGGTCTGCCCGGTCCGAGTGATGGCCAAACAACAAAAAAAAGACACGTTCCAGGCGTGAAGAAATTCCAAGTAATCAGTTACTCAATGCAGGACCAGCTCCAAATCACTCCAAAAAATTGCTATAAGGTGAGTTTAATGCTCCTCCGCGGACCCGTTTGAGCTCATTTCACTCGGACACCATGCAGTCCAGAATCCGTCAAGGCAACACGCGGAGATAAGACCACCGGGTGACCAGAGGGAGTTCATAAGTGCCTCCGTAGCACTCGACTCATCTGGGAATTCACCTCGACTCGACCCGCTCAACCTCGACCAATTCGGGGGCTAATGACGAGGACATGTATTGGGGGTAGGGTAACAGGCCTGACCTAAAGACCCTACCCATGGACACCGTACACTTTGTACTGGGCCCCTGGGCCAGATCGCCGTCCAGATGTACCGCAACTTGAAAGTCACTCGGACGGCAACAACCACTCGGAGCACGGCACTCCACTCGGCGAGCTCATTCCACTCGGCTGTGTAACTCACTCGGATATGCGAACACCAATAGTCAGCATGACGGTTTTGTAGTGGGCAAGCATTATGGCATTGATGCTCCACCATGTAACATAAGGGGTGAGGAGGTGGCACACTGTATATAAGCCATTCCCCACCACTAGACTAGGGGGCTCATTTCTTCCACTTGTCTCTCTTACCATTTTAGCTCAGGCATGAGGATCCATTCCTCTCTCTCATACACATTGTAATCTCCGGATACATACTCAGATAAAACAAAGCCTCTCCGGAGCACGAGACATAGGGTTGTTATCTCCACCGTGAGAGGCCCGAACTCGCTAAAACCATCGTGTCACCCATTTGCATCTCGATAGACCATGCTCCTTTATCCTACCCCTCTCTTATTGTCGGAAAAGTTCCCACGACACCGTACGTTCGATACTAGGATCGGTTGATCGTGAAGACGTACGACTACATCAACCGCATTGTCATAACGCTTCCGCTTACGGTCTACGAGGGTACGTAGATAATACTCTCCCCTCTCGTTGCTACGCATCACCATGATCATGCGTGTGCGTAGCAAATTTTTTTGAAATTACTACATTC